>CM035151.1:69452515-70101206 GCA_020205615.1 Panax quinquefolius
ATTATCAAGAATGAATTTCATGTGAGAAGGAATAAATAATGAATACTCAATTAACCATTAATTATAAATAAGGTTCAACATCCCTTAGAACTGAATAAAAAGAACTTAGCGCATGTCTTCAATCCTCTAATGTTATAGATGAGAGAATGTAGTAGATGATTGAATGAATAAAACCCCCTGACTCTCATCCTCTATTTATAGTGCTAGACAAATTCCTAAATCCTATAGGAAGTAGAAATCCAAATCCTAAAAGGAATTACAAATCATAACTAGTTTCTATAAAGAAATAGAATCCAATTTGGAAATAAATCTTAGTCTAAAGATATCCTAATTCTAATAGAAATATCAATCCAATTCCATGTAGAAATCTATCAAAATATGCTTTTAGAAACTTTCCAAAAATCCAAGATTTTCCAATTTTCCCGCTCAAATTCGTTGGGGCGAATTTTTCATTTTCTGCTACGATGTTCTTTGGTAAAATGAGCATAACTTTTGATCTGGGAGGAGTTACGGGGCCTACTACCTATCAAAACGAAGATATCGACGAGATATGTAACTTTCATGCTTAGATATTAGGCTGATTCTGGCTGTATCAAGGTTGAAATCAGGCTCCAAGTGACTGCTATGCAAATTGCTACTTCCAAACTTTGAGGTTCAACTTCCGTCTGGTAAAAAGATCATAACTTCTTCATACGAACTCCGATTGGGATGATTCAAGATTTTCCGAAAAGCTAAGGAAGAGCTCTACAATAAAATCCAAGTCCTAAGCCAAGACCGTGCATCTAACTTAATGCTAAAAACCCTGCAATTTTCCTTTTTTCCTCATTTCAGCTCCAATTCCTCCTAAAATCATTAAACACCTTAATAAGTTCATATACATACATGAAGCTTGCAATAAAACTAAATATAATGGAATCAAAATAAATGAATAATATGCACTCATCAGTAGCCTTACCACTTGGTCTAAGGTTATGTTAATGTGTCACACATGTAGTAAGAAGATTAAAACAGGACCGTGATATGTAATTGATGAATTCAAAGTTATGAGAATGATTAGTAAGTTATAAACGCGTTATGTGATAACTTAGTATACACAATGAATGTTAGACAAGTGTTGTGAAGTCAACACTTGGAATTTCTGAAATGTAAATGGTAATGTAAGACTTGTACCGAAATAAGAAGTTTAACTAGAAATGAGTGTTATATTGGAAAAAGGATGTTAATACATTGTGTATTGATTAATAAGAAGGGTTATGAGATGTAGAGTAAAATTTACATTATAGCTACTATGTGTTACTATGTGACTAATAGGTAATGTGAATAATGATATAACTGTTTAGGAATACACGAAGTGTAGATAAGCGATAAACAATTAAGTCGTAGTTCATAAGCTACGAATCAGGCAAGTCTTTCAGTTCCTATTTGCTACGTGAACTTGATGATTAACTATTTTAAATCTTTATTGCAAATAACATGATGTGTTATATTTATATTGAAAGCATGAAACGTTAAAGTCAACTTATGACTACGTTGATAGAGTAAAGCATCCTGATTGAGTAAGGAACTCAATCTTGATATTTGTTATATGAACCGTAACATGTATGTTATGATAGTCCAATGTTTAAGAGATGTATGTTGATTATGTTATTATATGCTACGTGTTGCATGAAAACTGTTAGATTTGGCTGGGCTGTCGAGCTCAACCTTGCAAATAATCATTTTTGCTGGTCAAGATTTCGAGGTAAAGTTATATGTTACTTGAAAGAGATGAATCAGATGTGATACTTGAAGATTTATACACTTTGGTTGTGTTAGTATTATTTGAGCCATGTTTAAGGTTCCAAATGATGTATTAATGTTGAATTGTAATATCGTTCTGCGATGTAAACTATTGTAGTATTAAATTGATTCTGAGTTATTTAGATATAAAGGTTGAAGGTTTTGGGAACGAGGATAGTTTGTAATAGAAAATTTTAATTATTCCGCAAATTTCAATGGTGGCATTATCATTTAATGATGTAAAATTAGAGGTTGAATGTATTATTAACGACTGAAATCGAGAATTAAATTGTATGAATTTTGGGGTCGTTACAGAAAACCCTTAAAGGGAAAAACCACAAGACGAACTCCGAATCTCCATAATATCACTAATAATAGGCTTCCAATAATCCTCCAACGTTTTACACCCTAAAACTTAAGATTACACAATAAATTAAGAGAATACAAATTTACCTTTAATTAGGTTGATAAACCTAATTAACTTCACTATCCAAAAATACTCCAAGTAATAAAGTTTTCAAGCTTTCAATTGAACGGAGATGGCATCGGATACCCACAAGTAACAAACTATAATTATCTCTATTTATTCTTTATGTATATTCTTGTTACCAAGCTTCTCTCATATGTAAAATAAGACTCCCTCATAGCCTTAGTTATAGTATTCTTTCTAATATACTCCTATTATGGATTAGAAACAATTTATTCTCCTAATCAAATTAGAGATAACATATTCTTATCTTAGTCACCAACCAATCTAACAAGTAAATCATTTTTCAACTTGGATTCCTTTCATGGGTGAGGACCCACACCCAACAATCTCCCCCTCCGAACCCATGAGAGGAGGGATCACTAACCACAACTCCTCACTCAGAGTTAATTCCAACAAAATCTTGGCTCAACTCAAGTTTCTTGAAACTTTCAACTTTCTTCATGTTCAGTTTTGTCTCATCGGCATGGTTTTTCTCAATGGGAGGATTTAACTCAAACTTGACAGATTTTTTCTTGCTAAATTCATTCACAACCGCTTTGTACCCTGGCTGCGAGTTATCACTTCTCTTCTTCACTTTTGGTACCCATTTAAAGCGAAGAGATTTCTTTTCGTGGTTCTCATGCAAGGCTTTTCTCCCATCTCGCACGGTTTTGTACCACACCTTTTTCTGCCTAACTCCCCCATCTTTAACACCTCTCACCTCGTGCCCGCATCGTGTAAAGAGTGTCTACCTTCTTACCTCTAGTCACCACTTGAGACCCTTTGGTGAGCTTCCACTGACCTTCACCAAAGTAACTTTTATAACCATTCTCATCAATCTTACCAGCAGAGATCAAATTAAGACAAATATCCGAAACATGTCTGACTTCTCTCAGCATCAACCTGCAACCACTGTTAGTCTCCAAACAAATATCTCCAATGCCTATAATCTTTGATGCACTTCCGTTTTCCATCCGTACATAGCCAAAATCACCACTAGTGTAAGAGAATATCTCACCACGCGAAATAGCATGAAACGAAGCATCCGAATAAATAATCCAATCATTAACATGGCACTTGGGTTTATCATCACAAACAAAAGCTACATCAACGTCAAATAGATACACAATCGAATCTTTATCCTCATCTTTTTCCTTAGACTACTCCTTTAAAAATCTTCACTCTCGCCTTATATGACCTGGCTTGTGGAAATGAAAACAAATTACTTCTTTTCTATTTCTTGACCTTCCCCTGGATTTTTCATCTTCAGGAGAGTTTTTCCCTTTGATTTTGCCCCTACTCTGTGCGATAAAAACTTTTGACTCAGCACTAATCACCATGGTATCTCTTTGTCTTTGTTTCTCATTAAACAAACTATCCTTAATTGTATTCATAATCAGCTTGCCATTAGGAGCAGAGTTAGTCAACGATTAACCATCGTGTTAGTTCCCAGAGGCACAAAAGTTATCTAGAAGGGGGGGTTGGATAGATATTTTAAAATTTTCTTTTACAAAATACTTGTCAGATTTGTTAATGATTTAATCAGAACGGAATTTAAGATTTGTTTGTTTCCCTTTAAGATAAACCAAGTTAATAGGTGATAAGCAGTTATAACAGATATAGCAATTATAGCAAGAATATATGAGACACAATGTTTTTAAGTGGTTCAGAGCACTCAAGGCCCCTAGTCCACTCTTCTACTCCTTGAGTAGGAAATCCACTAAGGATGTCTTTACAATCTTCGAATCACTTAGATTCCTTCAAGACCAACAGTCTTGGAACTTCTTAGTTCACTTAGAACTCTTCAAGTCCAACAGACTTGGATCTTCTTACTTCACTTAATGAGAGTTGAGTTCTTGAGTTATGTTACTCACTTGCCATTAAGCTCGTGTTCGAAAGAACTGACTAGCTGAGCAAGCTTTCTTTGCTGATCGTAGAGTTTGGCGTTTGAGTGTTCTTCAACTTTTCGTTGTATACTTGCTTTTTTGCATCTGCATCTGATTTGTATATAAGGTGCCTTTGAAATATGTCCGTTTGAAGGTATCCGTTGAAGCATTAATTATATTTGACATTTCTGAGCACTGATGGTGACTTCCTGGAAATCTTCTTCGTCGGTAAATTCGTTCGCCCATCGACACAAAGTAGATCGCTATCTCACCTAACACCTGAAAAGGTGTTTTCAGCTGACATGTAATACTTTCCTTAGCTTCTTCAATACGTTTCCTTGTTATATACTAAGGATGAGTGTTGGGTCATTGGGATTTTTGAGAGTCTCAACGTCTATATTCCATTCCATATTTGTTGTAATTTATTCTTCAATAAATGGACAAAGCTCGATGCTTCTGATGTAGACAGATGATACACTACGATCATGATCGTGGTGTCTTGCCACATTCGTGCTTGATTCGGACTAATGGAGGAGAACACTACGATTTCTCTTAAGTACTGGTAGACTATGATCTTTGCTTACTTAATTTGCAGACTCTACTATTCCGAGAACAGACTACGATTCTTGATTTTGCTCGACAGGTGTTTGGATCACTCTAAGATACTGGGAGAGGCCCTCCAAAGTAGACAGACTACGATTCTCGATACTCTACGATTCTATCTTGGCTTTTGTAATCTCTTGGCTGGCTCGACAGAATATGATTTTGTTGATGCCTATCTATTATATCTCAAAATAGATCATCCTAACAACCTTGATCATTTCTTCTATACATTCATTTATAGAATGATAAACATAAAGCACATATCAACCTAACAATTTTGATCTATCATCTAAAGTCCTTGTACATGTGTTCTTTGAAGGACTTTACATATAAGTATGATTATTTAATTTCAACATCAAATTTAAATATGCAATACCCAACAATCTTTCTTTTTTGATGTTGACATAACCAAGGAGATTTGTATCATAATCATCAATTTCTAGATGCAGATGCTTGAAAGTAAATATGACTTAAAGTTTCAGTAAACAACTAAAATCTCTAGAGAATAAGCATGAATTTATTGATGTTTGAAAAGACAGATATTACAATAAAGCATAGTTACATCAATAAGAAATAAATTTCAACTTATCTCTATTTCTTCTGCCTTTTGCTTCTTGGAGGATTGGCATGCTCTCCAGCTCTCCTTCTTCTGCTAGCTTCATCTCTCCATACAATGTCTTCCATCTCGCTTTGACTTAGCCTTTCTCCATGATCATGTATATTCATAAATGCAGGATCTCCAACTGGCATGTTTAGGCCAGTAGTGGTTAATCCTTGTAAGCTAGGAGATAGTCCTCTACTCCTTAGCGGTTGCGCCATTAGTATTGGTTGGCGCTGCTATTTTTTTTTTTAATCTCAAACAAAGAATTAGTTCATCATTATTGAATTAAAACTAAGAATCCACAATTGAATAATCATTAAAAGATAAAGAGAGAAGAAGAAGAAGATGAGAAGATAGAATCTATTGTCTGTAGATTTGATGCTCCCTCCTTACTCCTACTTTGAATCTTCAATGGTCTCCAAGTTGCTTCATTCTCCAAATCTATCAAGAACTATTGTTTTTGATCTAATTTACTCTAATCTAATTAAATCCTCTATCTAGTCTCTAATCTCCCCTAATCCTTGTGATTCTCCTCCTTTTATAAGTCTCTTTATATGTCTTTAAGTTCTCTTGGAAGTCCTTGTTGCAATCGGATCGAAACAATCCTTCCCGGACTCAAATTGGACCAAAATTCGCATTTTCTCGCATTTTCTGGGCATACCCCTGCCCCGGCGGGGGTCTAAGCTTGTTTTGGGCCCGCCCCGGTGGGCTAGGGGCCTGCTTTGACGCTTGCATGCCCACCCGGGCGGCGGTTTTGTGAAGGAAACTTTTTTACTCTGACGTCTTTTGGGAAATCGGCCATAACTTTTGATCCAGGAAGAGTTACGAGGCCTGCTACCTATCAAATCGAAGATATCGACGAGATAATCAATGTTCATTCTATAAGAGTTTAGAAATAACGGACGATTGAAGGTCTAAATCGGAATGGAAGTGACTGCTATGCAAATGGCCACCCAAAACAGTGACATTCGACGTCCGTTGGTACAAATGTCATAACTCTTGCACCCGAACTCCGATTGGAATGATTTAAGATGTTCCGAAAAGCTAAGAAGAAGCTCTACAATTTAATTCAAGTTCCAAACCAAGAACATGAAATAAACATAAAAGCCCAAACGATGTCCAGATTATTTTTCTTTACGTTTTCATACCAATTCTTTGCGATTTCAACTCCCAAGCATATAATCTACTAAAAGAACACATAATGCATGAAAAGTAACTAAGAAACATGAGATTAAGTAAATAATTCAAGTAATAGATACCGGATAAGTAGGTATAAAACCTACTTATCAGAGGACTCTTTGAGGATTGAGCAATTTGTTTTCCACTTCCTTTTCCTTTCTCTCCTTCCCCTTTATTCTCCCCCTTTATGTCAGTATCAAGGGTTCGAATGTTTTCAGATAGACGTTTCATGCCTTGGACAAGTTTGTGGAGCTGATTCCTGGATTGAGCAATGTCTTCACGATTTTCTTGAACCAGAGAATCTGTTCGAGACTTATTCTTTTATAGAATAACCAAGACAGTGTCTGTTTGTTGCATCTGACTCATTGAATATTGTGACGCCCCCAAAATAGGTCCACACAACCCATCTTGGGTCATCAAAAATACAACTACTGACGCGAACTTTTATATTACAACTATTAATTGTCGTGTAAAATATGACGACACATATACTGTGAGTTTCAATACAAATATTTTAACGTATATAATACAAAAATATTCATACTCAAATTATTACAATGCTATATAAAATACAGCTGCAAATATTTCAAGTCCTCAAGGAACACGAGAAGATTTATGTTCTCCTCATTCTAATGCGGTGTATTTTTGACGCTTTCAAATTCGAGTTTGCATCCCCCTATTTGGTTCACCAAATAGAACTATTAAATGATGTATAAAATATGTCACACATATTTTAAGTTCTCAGTACAATTATTATGCCACACCATTTAATGATTTGATTAGGATTACGACTAATTCAAAACACCACTTTATACCCATGTTCTTTCTGTTAGTCCCAACTACACTTTCATTACCTGAAAGGAGTGGTGAAACAAAAGGGTGAGCACAAATAGCCCAGTAAAGAATATCATGACTGAAGATAATTAAATTATCAATAGCCTTCATCAATAATAAATCAGATATTTAGAACATATGGTAAATGATAAAAGTTTTCAACCATAATAGCAGCAGAATCAACAATCCATTAGAAGAGTTAAGTAGAACATAATGTCTAATATCTTCTCCAAATTAAAAGACCATCATTAATACTAATCAATAGTTCTTCATTGTACCCAAAACAAAGAGAACTTTCACCACCTGTCTTTACCTGAAATACCAAAGATCATGGTTATACCATTTCACAGTTCATGTTTATAATTATGCCATGTAATTCATCTTTGCACTACGGGCCAAAGAGATTCAACTATAAAGTCAATAATCAATAGTCCATCTTTGTACTACGACCCAAAGATATACAACTGTATAACCAATGGTCATGCCAATCAACAGTCCATCTTTGCAGTACAAGCCAAAGACATACAACTGTATAACCAATTGTCATGCCAATCAACAGTTCATCTGTGCACTACATGCCAAAGACATATAATTGTAAAACCAATGGTCATGATCATACAAATCAAGAATTCATCTTTGCACCCTTAGCCGAAGAGAACCCATGGTCATGATCATACCAATCAATATTTCATCTTTGCACCCCTGGCCGAAGAGAAATTTTACCACAATGATTATAACAATGATATATATGATGAATGGATAGAAATAATCAAAATAATAAGATAAAATAAATCTTAGTGATTTTCAACTTAACTATCCAAAGTCCAAATTGCTAACATGATATTAGATGAAGCACACATTATTAAGGATATTCTAAACATTTTAGGACCTTTCACCATTTAATGATAAGCTGAAGAAACAAATAATAATATATTACTATAATATGGAGTATGAAAGAAAATAATATCCCTTTACCATAAAAATAATACCCCTTACCTTAACATGTAACTTGATTCTGCTTTCTGTGAAATTGATCAACTTAAACAATGTTTGCATTCCTTATCTACACTTGAAGTAACCTTACACTCAACAGAAATACTCAAAATATTATTCTCACAATATTTTAGTAAAAGAATTGTATATTTTTAGTGTAGTGATGGTGTGTATTTAGTTGCTCAACCGGGTTACTGAAAATTGAGGAAACAATTAGCACACATACTTTGACAAAAGAACCAAATTAGCTGCATAAAATAATGGTAGTGGAATTAATGGTCCCATAGAGAAAATTAAACCAACTTGTACACATTTTAACAAAATTTGTTCAATAATAGAGTTGTGGTTCATACTACTTTAGAAAAAGTAGAGTGTCAGCAAGTCCTGCCAAACTTACTTTCGTAAAAAGAAAATAATTGAACAAACATCTGCATATCATACTTATCTTTAATCAACACTTTTTATTCATCAATGATTTACACATTTTCAATATTTCAACAATTATTCATAATTATTAACATAGACTCACAATACTTCCAACTGGTATAATTATATCATATCAAATAATATCAGTTATTGTGCAATAAACTACTATGACAATTATTGAATGAAAGACTGAGTGACTTCTTATGTAAGAATCAATAATATGAATCACTGTGCAATACTATGTGTTACTATGGAATTACGCGTATCACTGTATTTTTATCATTGAGTATTTCAACAGTTTAATGGTAAAAGTTTTGCCGTTATTTTTATAAAAAGGTTATTTCTGTCGCTTTCTATATCCGATAATTTTTTATAATTATTTCTATTTATAAAAACTATCATTTAATAGCTTCAAAATAGAAATATTAACTCCACATACTTTTACATCTTTAAAACATCATCAATATTAATCTTATATTATTATAATATTTTTCAAAGAAATTTCATAATTTTCCACTATTAATAGATTTTTTTAATGAATTTTCTCTATGTTTAAACTAAGCGTAAATAGTTTACAAAAAAACAATAAATATTTATATTATTAAATAATTTTTCAAAACTATCCAGAAATTATAAAATAATATTATATGATGTTTCACCAAGTTTCATAATTTTTCATCATTCATAGAATTTTCTATGAATTTCTTATATTTTCAAACTAACTATAAATAGTTTAAAAATACAATAATTATTTATGCTTTTCAATAATTCATCAAAATTTACAGAAATTCTAAAGCGATATTATAAGAATTTTATAAAAATATTTTAGCCCAAATAATTTTTCTAACAATTTAATAATAAAATCCAATATTCAGAACTTTCAATAATTCATAATAAATAGCCCTTTTATTAGAAAATTATGGATCTTATGTCCTTTCTATGTGAAATTTAATTCTATACAACTTTGTAGAAGAAAATATTTCCAAATTCCATTTTTAACATAGAGAAATAGTTTTACCGAAAAATTCTGCTTTAAAATTTCCGTACCAGCCAGCTCACAAAATTCATAACTAATCAAACTTTAATATTTAACGGTTCAAAGTTTGTGGACATATACTCAGCTCATATATGTATATCATATCCAAAAATTACAACGATCCAACGGTCGGATTAAAAATTATAACTCACGCAATAGAGCTTAGAATATTGATTTTTCGGATTATGAGTCTTACAGACCAGTTTCATTCAAACAGTCACCACAGAAAATTAGCAATGAATTATTAGGTGATTCTAATTTTTGCTTTAGCTTACTTCCAGGGCTTTCTTTTGATATATGGCTCATCTCTTAACTCATTATACACAAAGAGTTGTACATTTTACAAAATCAAGTAGTAAACTATTTTTTTTGAAAATGTCCAGATTTTGTTTTTCACTTGATTTCTTGATTTCTCTCATTTGATTCATGTTTATGCAAGTTTAAATCATCTAAATCAATTATAAACAAAATCTCTTCATGAAAACTTAAATCTAAAAATAAATTAAGAATTTTAAAATTACCTCTTTATCAAATTCTTTTTCTTTCCTTCTTCATTTCTTCTTCTTCGCTTCATATTCTCCTCTCTCTCTCTCTCTCTCTCTCTCTCTCTCTCTCTCTTCCTTCTTCTCCTTTCCTCCATCGAAAGGGAATGGGAGGAGTGGAGGAGTCTCCCCTTTTTTTCTATCTCTTTTTATTTTGTATTTTTCCTCCTCCTTTTCCTTTTCTCTCTCCCTCTTGTCTCCTTCTTTTTCCTTCTTTTCTTCCTTTCCTATTCCTCCCACATCTTCTTGTCCCCCTGTAAAATTCATCACTCAGTCGCCCATATGGGCTGTTCTTCCAAAAAAAATTATTTTTTTTCCTCTTTTATTAACTCACATATTCAATTAATTATCCGTTTGATCAATTATTAATTTAACATTTGTAGTTTTTAAAATAATAAATAAAAATTAAATTAGACTTTTATTTCATAAAATTCGGGGTCTTACAAATATTCTTGGAATTCTTTCATTGAGGTTCATAGACTTGAGATGCTTTCCATCACAAATTTATTTTGAGTTTCCCGAGTCTTCTGCAAAAGGAGAACTGCTTCCTTGTGCTTCCAGGTAGACTGAAAGTGAATATGATCCATTTCATTAATGCAATGGATCATTTCCTTGACGATCACCCGAAGCTTATTTATGAGCTCAGTACTCAGATTGCTGGGAAAGATGTTGGCAACATCTATTAAGTGATTCAGCCTTGTATGCACGAGCATGGAGTGAGTTTCAAGATCATCTTGAATATCTTTGGTTAATTTCTGTGATGCATTGGTCAGCTCATGTGACACCCCCAAATCTGGGTTACCTGACCCCCGAGTTTGGTGCTCACGATCCATAATATAATAACATCTAACTACCCATTCATATAAAAATAGTAATACATAAGTCATTAACAGAGATTGTTAATACATTAGTCCCAGGTTCTCTAACCTTAACATTACAATCATACCCTTTAGATATACAAAAAGGGTTTACAATACAATATAATAATAATACTATTCATTATACTACTCCAGTATCTTGCCTTTGCCTTTGTTCTTCTTCGATCCGCTGGCCTCTTCGATCCTAACTAAAATATTTTATTTAGCAAGGGTGAGCAACAAGTTTGCCCCGCAAGTTAAAACATACAATAAATGTATACGAATCAATAAGAATAGAATATCTATTTTGATAGAATGAAACCAAAAGTTCGGGGAACTTTGAAATAGCTGAACAAATCGTTAATCAATAACAAGTCTTCTCGTATTTTAGGCAACGCAATAATCTGATGATGAAAGAGTACAACGCTTTCAAAGTTTCTACGATATTCTAATGAATAATTAAGAATCAATTCTACGCAATTACAAAGTGGAATGTTTTCCAGATTTATGCTGAGTGATCTCACAAGATCTAGAACTTCTCTTCTCGGGTATCTATCAAAGATTTACTTTGATACATACGCAAGTGTATCAGATAACCATAAAGATTAAATCATACACATATGCAAGTACTTAGAGCTGTCCAACTCCTTGTACCCTATATTATGCATAATACTTAACAGTGCACAATGGCCAAATATACGACCTAAAATGTTCCCTTTATATAAAAGGTTGTTCTTCTCAGTCTCAGAATCAAGATTTTGATTTAACAACAAAATACTGTGATTTCAAATTCTAGTTATTCTTTATCTAACCGAAATAATTGGCATCGATTTGTCAATAATAATTCAATTCTCTTCTCGAACCTATCAAGTTTTAACAAATGTTCATCTAGTTCAGAATAATTGGCTAAGACATTTCTCAACATAATTCGAAAATAAATAGGAATTATCTGTACTGTCAATATTAGCTTCTAAGAATTTAAATATCCAACAACAGTTATTCTACGAATATATTTTCAGAATCAGTAATTCAATTTAAATTATTAAATATGCACTAACTGCAAATAATCAACAATAAATCCCTAGACACGGTATAATTAACAATAATTAACCACTATAATAATTGAACAATATTAACTCAAGGTTGAGTTAGGAAACTTATCTCTTCCGCTGATTACAGCTACACAATAAACTTATCTGCTTTTAAAAGACCTATAACCAATAATATCGGTCTCACAATTAGCACAATATTTCATAACACGTAACACTGTAATTCACAGTCAAACTTCTCCTAGGCACATTACCACATAGTCACATCAGTGTTTATAACCTATATAAACACTTATTAAGTTTAACTATTTCGGTCCGGTTGGATTTCGGATCCATTCTCGGTGTTCTGGTCACTTTATCTGACAATTAACACAATTATTGTCAATTAAATTCGGTTTCTAAGCTTCAATATTAATTTAGATAAGTCATATATCATTTATAATATTTTTCGAAAGCTTTTAATAATTTATAAACAATTATTATTATTTATAATAATTTTTAAACACTTAAAACATTTTTAAATGATTTAATTATCAAATAATCGTATCATCATTAATATTTAATAATATAAAAATATTAATGTTATATTTGTCAAAATATTAAAGTTATTATTAATAACTTAAAATATTTTTAAATCATCAATATTCTACTTAAATAATTTTAAAATAATTAAAATCATTTTAAATCATCACCATTAATATCTAAATATTAATGAAATTATTATCCAAATATTAAAAGTCATTAATTATAACTTAAAATATTTTTAAATCGGTTTTCTCATTTTTAAATCAATAAAATCATTTTAATTCATTTATTTAATATAATAATTAAATAAATCTAATATCATTAATATTAATTTATTAATGAGAATTCTCAAAAAATATTGAAAATTATATTTTACAATTCAAAATATTTTCTAACACTTTATTCTTATTTAAAATGATTTTTAAATTAATAAAATCATTTTTAACTTATTCATTTAATTTAATAATTAAATAAATGTAATATCATTAATATTAATTTATTAATGAAAATTCTCCAAAAATATTAAAAGTCACATTTTATAACTTAAAATATTTTTAAATACATTATTCTTATTTAAAAATTTTTTCATAATATTAAATTATTTTCCTCTAATTTATTTAATACACTAATTAAATATATTAAATACCTTTAATTTTTAAATAATTATAAATATTAAAGAAAAATATTCAATTGGTCAAAAAATTATTTTTGATAATTTAAAATAATTTTAAAACCATTTTAATAATTTTTAGAATTTATTTCTATTTTTAAATAATTTTTGAAAAATCAGAAAATAAAAATTATTTGACCGACTGTAATGTTTAATGTAATCATGTTTTGTGCTAACTTAGATTTTGATCTTGTTGCTAACATGTAACACTACAGTTATCAATCCTCATCTTGCTCAAACCAAATCACAACAAAGAGATCTAGCCTCTTAAGCGTCTTCGTCAGGGCAATTGCTTTGGGTTTTCGGGTAACCCAGAAACCCAGCGATTATGTATGTGGTCACTTTCCACCAATTATTTAGGTGTTACGAATATTGTTTTGGTGGTTTTAGTATTCATACATGTAGTATTCATGACAAGGAACAACGATGTGACGCCCCCAAAATTAGGTATACATCACCCATCTTGGGTAGTCGGATACATGGTATGTAATTTAAATACAACTTACTAATATAATTATGCGTATACAATACGACATAAAGCGTGAGTTTGAATACAAATATTATCTACTAGATATTATACAAACTCAAAAGGAGTCCTCATTACAATTATTATCACACTATTTCACAGAATAGTGAGGACTACTAATCTTATCCTCGGACCATTACTCCGTTCCCAGACTCGTCCCCACTATATTCTCATTTCAAGAGAAACGGTGAAAGAAAGGGTGAGCTCAACTAGCCCAAGAAGAAATATTATGACTAAGATAATGCGAATAAATTATCATTAGCCTTCAACATGTGTTAAAGCGATAAAATATAATAAACATCAAGTTTATCTGCGGTTGAACAAGCAATCCATTAAAAGAGTCAAGTAGAAAATAAAATCTACTATCTTTTATGATTTAAAAGGTTTTCATCATCATTATATTTGAGACTCAAACTTTAATAAATATTCCACATCATCGAATCACCCCTACACTTACGCCGAGGATATTCTTTAGTATCACGACCACAATTATTCATGCACTACGGGCCAAGAATATTTGTGTATTCATTAATGGTCATGATCATGCCAACAATCGCCCATCAATGCACTACTACCATCGAGGATTTTTACCACATCATTTGTAACATTACTACCATGATTACACCGAATAATCTCTGGTCATAATCATACCAAGTCCATCTATGCACTACAGCCACGATGACAAAAAAAATATAAACATGAGGATGATGACAATGATATAAGAATTCAATAAAACAAGTTCAAGAATTATTTTATCCAGAATTATTAACGCCCAAATTATCAACATGATATCTTTTTTTGTAGAGTAAAATTCAAGAATGATCGGAAGAATATTTCCATGAAAAGATCTTTGGATGAAACGCAAATATCAAGGATATTCCACTAATTTCATGGAGTATAGAAGTCAAAGTTTTAACTAATTGGGTATAATAAAGAATGGAACAACAAAAGAAATCACCATGCATGTGATAGATCAAGATGCATGAGTTATTCCAATGAGAATAATAAACAACGGAATCAGTTAGGCATAAAACGCATGCAGACGAGGATATTCCAACGAATAATAAAGAATGGAACCAGTCCGGCGTAAAACACACAGACGAGGATGTTCCAACAGAATAATAATAAAGAGCGGAACCGAAGTCCTGTGTAAACACTGTATGCAGGATGTTCCAACAAAATAATAATAAAGAGCGGAACCAGTCCGGTGTAAAACACATGAACGACATGTTCCAATGAATAATAGAAGAATGTCACCAAGTATAGGGTAAGCCACAAGCACAAAGTTATTCCAGCGAGAATAATAAGCAATGGAATAACAACAGTTCTCTTCATGAATAAGAAAGAATAACACCCTTACTTTTGGTAGGAGATTGAATACTGCATGAGTGTAGTAACAAAATACTCTTCTTCTTTCTCTCTTATTCTCTCTATACTTTCTCTCTAAAGCTTGAATGAATTAAGTGAAAAATAATGAAGCATTAGGCCTCTATTTATAGAAGATTTCTAGCTTAGCACCTACCATGTGAAAAGGCAAGTGGCTTGACGACTGGTGATGTGAAAAGAAAAGTGGTTCGACGCCTGTAATGTGAAACGACAAGTGGTTTGACGCCTGTAATGTGAAACGGCAAGTGGTTTGACGTCTGGTAAAGGTAATTACTATTGACGAAGGTAATTACTATTCACAAGGGTAATTACTATTTGACGAAGGTAATTACTTATCGATTGAAGGTAAATACTATTGACGAAGGTAAATACTATTGATGAAGGTAATTACTATTCACAAAGGTAATTACTATTGACGAAGAGACTCTTAGATGATGACATATGGGCCCCCCATAAAATAATCAAACTTACCACAAACGTCTCATAACAGACTCTTTATATACATTAAGGATTGAATAAATATTACCACAAATCATTTTATTTTTAATCAACACATTTTTAATCTTTCAACAATTATTAATCATTTATAACTTGTCGTCTCAATTAATAATATAACATATTATACAGATGATACTGTGACAATAATTGAATCAATAATATAAGAAATATGATGCAAAGCGATTTCTTTGTAGTAATAATTGAGCATAGCCGAGTGACTTCTCACGTAAGCATCAATAATCAATACTGAGTGTGCTTATTATTATGCAACCACGCCAGACATCATACTTTACCACCGGGTAGTTCAGCGCTTTTTAACGGTAACACCTCCGCCGTTATTTTTATAAAATATTTTTTGTCGTTTTCTCAATCAAATAATAATTACATTTATGGGGTCCACCAATGATTGAGCCATTGTACGAATATTCCCTAACAAAAGAATATTCCCCGACCAAACGAATATTTTATAACAACTTGTATACTTTGCAAAATTTATAAATATTACCCACAACTATAACATTATATCAAATTTATTCCATAATATTCAAAAATAATATTTATAGAAAATTCATCTTTATTTATAATAGCTGGGGTCTTACAAACGAGATGTCAAGATCTCAGTCCAAAAACAACAGATCTAAAATTTATCACTTGGTCAAAGTATGTCAGAATCAATGCTCTTCCCGTTTCTGGAAATTCCAGAAACTGCAAATCAGGGTCTAGTTGCCTAGTTTGACCACCTACTCCGATCATTATGTTGATGTTTTAAGAGGTATAAAGACCCATATTTATAGTCCATTATACTGGCTACAACATGGTTACCATAACAGTATCAAAACACAAAACAACTGTCAGATCTCAAGCCAACAAAACGTTGTCAGACGGTGTTCATGCAATTTTGGGTTGCCCAGAAATTGACTGGTCATGCCTGGTCAACGGGGTTTGACCAAGAATAACTCATGATCTAGACATTAAATGATACTGCTTCCGCTTGCAGATTAAAGACCACATACCAGGCTACATGTAACAACTTTAAAACAACAAAAATAGTAAACGAGCAATGATCTGTGGCCACTGACATTTCTTGTCAGACCACAAAAAAATGCTCAAGAACAGTTTTTGAAAACTTCATTTTAAGGCACTTTGATGCTATGGATTCATGATAGATCATCATAGATCTTCATAAAACATCCATTAGCAAGATTCTAAACACAAAAACACAAAATTTATCTAAGCATACAAGATCAAATTAGGTTTTAGGATTTATACCTTCTTGCTAGATCTTTGATCTTAGATCTCCTTATCGATATTGGTTGATCTAGGGCTGATTCTAGGACTGATATACTTAAGGAATTCAGAGCTTTTAGTGAGAGAAATAGTTTGTGAGAGCAAAAGAGCAAAATGGCTAGCTTTTTGTGATTTTCTCTCTCCCAAATCTTTATATATTACTTATGTTGTTACTAGATCTGCTCATTTTTGGCTGTTGGCTGATATTAATAAGTCACAAGGTCAACAAAGTGGTTCACCAACTAAAGTTGCTAGCATTTTTACAAATTACCAATTAAAGAAAATGAAAAGGGGCATTTTGGTCATTTATAAAATAAATTTAATGGCATACTAGACATTTGCACAAACCCTTGGGGTTTAACCCTTAGGGTTTAACCCTAAGGTTTTAACCTTTAGGTTTTAAATCACTAACTTTCTAGGATTTTCTAAATTAGGGTTTTAATTTAGAAAATTGAATATTTGAAACTAAAATTGGGGTTTCCTAATTAAATTAGGTTTTCTTAATCATATTAGTGTTTAATAAACACATTATGCCCGCCAATTAGGATTTCTTAATTAGGGTTTAGGATTCTCGGATTTTAAATTAGGGTTTCCCGGCTTTCGATTAGGGTTTCTAACGGTACGTTAGGGTTTCTAATCCTGAGATTATGGTTTCTAATCTCTTATTAGGGTTTATAATTTTAAACCTTATCCGATCAATCATTAATGATCAATAAATCTCTTTAGTACCGACACATACTCGTTAATTTAATTATTTTAAATATATTTTCTATCGAATCACTATCCAAGAATTAGGGTTAGGGTTTCTATAGCTGTTAAGCACAACTCTACTCTAAATTTATTAGTCAATATACAAATTGACCTTCTCGAGACTCGTATCACAGATACTTGTCACAAAATTAATAATCAATATTAATATAAAAAAAAAAAATTATTCGTGAAATTTTAATTATTCAAAATCCCGAGTTATCACATTCACCCCTCCTTAAAAGGATTCCATCCTCGGAATCACCACTTTCTTATTCTCTACAATCTTTTAAAGTTGTATCATCAATTCATTTTTATCAACACAATATTAATTTGTGTTTCAAATTCTAACCCGTGACTTGAATCTATAATAGAAAATAGTTAACAGAATATCTGACTCCTATTACTCGCGTAATTTAAATTCTTAAGCGAAATTATTACCTGCTGCCACCTCTTGAGTAGCCACTGCATCTTGCACCGTCATGTTAAATGTACGGGCCGTTGGTCTTCCTGGCTATGCAGGTTCTCGAATGTCCAGGGTTCCACCACTGGGTCCCTTGTTGACACTTTCTTTCTCAACATTCCTCTTCAGACAGTTACGAACAATATGGTCAGTCGATCCGCACGCAAAGCAACCTTGTATCTTCTTTAGATTGGGGCAATTGGGCGACATGTGCCCCTCTTGCCCATAGTTATAACAGACTCCTTTCTTCTTCAGATAAACTCCTGCATGATTCTTTCCATAAGTTGCACATGGTTCCCTCCCTTTCCTATCCTCCCCTGTTTTATTACCCGACTGGGTATTTTCGCTCCATTTCCTCTTATTCGGATTACTACCACCGCTGCTTCCACCATCATTTGTCTTCTTCTTCTTATCCTGATTGAATCGAGATGCAGCCTTGCTCCCTCCTTCCGCAATTAACGCTTTCTCCATCAACGCCGCGAACGTATTGATCTGCAATACCGCTACCTTGTTGAATATCCCCGACTTCAGCCCATTCTCGAATCTTCTCGCTTTTCTTGCTTCTGTGTCCACCTGATGAGGTGCAAATCTCGCTAACTCATTGAATTTGGTAGCGTATTCTGTTACCGACATGTTCTCCTACTTCAATTCTAGAAATTTAACTTCCATCCTGGATCGCATACTCGGCGAGAAGTAGTTCTCAAAGAACAACTCCTTGAATCTTGTCCACAGCACCACCGCTGTACCAGCTCTGGCCTGATTAGTCTCCCACCAGTAATTGGCTTCTCCCTTCATCAGATAAGTTGCAAAAGCTGTCTTTTGCTCTTCTACCACCACACGTGCAATGATGAATGGTTTCTCCATCTCCTTTATCCAAGTTTGGGCTTCAATTGGATCTGTGGTTCCCTTGAATTCCGGCGGTCCTACTGCTTTAAAGTCCTTGAAGCTAGCCAATCTATCAGTTGGCTGATTTCTCGCTCTTCCTCTTGCTGGAGCCCTATTTTTCATAGCTTCGGCTATCATATCTATAAAGTTTTGCATCGAGTCAGCTTGACCTCCTTCGTTATTCACTGACTGTTCTTCTCATTGGTTTCGATTCTATTGTTTAGGTGGAATGATCTGATTTAAATAAAAATCTTATATCAATTCTCTTTCTCTACACAAATTCTTAACACAATAAGAATTCAACACATAATTCTCACATAATCGCATATTTATTCAAATAACACATAGTACATTTAGTACTTCACACATATTACTATCCCTTTTTAAATTATATCAGGATTAACAACACAACTTTACACAAAAAGTTGCAATTCTCCATTCACATATAGTTATTACCAGTTCATCAAACTTACCACACTTATGAGTTCAGGAACTTGCCACAATTATATGTGTGTATGAACTTATCCTAGTCAGACCTTTGGCGTCCATACGCTGAGGGGTTCTGAATATTTCATATAATCATGAGTCATTAACTTACCATAAGTATGAGTTTTAAGAGCACATAAATTAATCATAATCTTATATTCATATAGAAAATAAAGATTTCATTCCTACAAACATATTTATATTTACATATGTTCACACATCGTTTTTGATATTACAACACTTAATATCATAATCTTTTACCAAAAGATACTAACGCTCGAACTTAAGCTATCTACCGTCCACTCCCTTCACCAGTCTTCTTCTTGTTTGGACACTTGTTGAATCTGTGACCCGTTCTTCCACATGAGAAACACTTCCTCAAATTTGGCTTAGCACAATGCAAAGAAATATGTCCTTCCTGCTTACAGTTGAAACATACATTCTTCCACATCATGCATTCTCCAGCGTGAGTCTTTCCACACTTGATACAGGCTTTCTTCTTCTTCGAGTTTGAATTTTCAGAGTTTTCACTGTCTTTTTCCCTTTTTCTCTTCTTCTTGTCCTTCTTGTTGGTTCCTTCAGATGATCCACCACCTTCAGTCTTCATCCTTTCCACCTGCGCCTTGAGCTCATTCCGTTCTTCAGTCATTTCGCGTAACGCCCGCTCTGTCTTCCACAACTCCTCTAGAAGAAACACTTTACTTCGGAGTTCCTGGACTTCTGCAGATAGCTGATCTTGTTCAGCAACTTTGATCTTATTCTTTAATTCCACCTTAGCTGGTTCAGACTATGCCTCCTCATCTCCACTCAGATACATCTCGGGATAATCGTCATGATCACTCCCGAGATTAACCATGGGTTCATCTTTTCCTACTTCTTCCACTGATTCACTCTGTGCTGGCACCTCGGCTACTGGAACTGGTGCGACAGTCACTGGAATCTCCGTACTCATCTTATCTTCTCCAGACATCCTACAATTAGTTTAAACAACTTGATTAGTACTTCACCAGTACAACATTCTCACACTATGTGTCCACTTATCTCATTATTGATGCACTTCGGCAATCCCTCACTTAGAACTCTAAATGAGTATTCTATATCTCGCTTATGGTTATAATCCTAGGGTTTTCCCCCCACCCCACTTAAGGTTTATAACCTACAGCTTTGATACCAACCCGTGACACCCCAATCCAGGTTTACGAATTTAGAGTTTGGTGCTCACGATCCACAATATAATAACATCTAACTACCCATTCATATAGAAATAGTAATACATAAGTCATTAACAGAGATTGTTAATACATTAGTCCCAGGTTCTCTAACCTTAACATTACAATCATACCCTTTAGATATACAAAAAGGGTTTACAATACAACATAATAATAATACTATTCATTATACTACTCCAGCATCTTGCCTTTGCCTTTGTTCTTCTTTGATCCGCTGGCCTCTTCGATCCTAACTGAAATGTTTTATTTAGCAAGGGTAAGCAACAAGTTTGCCCCGTAGGTTAAAACATACAATAAATGTATACGAATCAATAAGAACAGACTATCAATTTTGATAGAATGAAACCAAAGTTCGGGGAACTTTGAAATAACTGAACAAATCGTTAATCAATAACAAGCCTTCTCGTATTCTAGGCAACGCAATAATCTGATGATGAAAGACTACAACGCTTTCAAAGTTTATGCAATATTCTAATGAATAATCAAGAATCAATTCTACGCAATTACAAAGTGGAATGTTTTCCAGATTTATGTTGAGTGATCTCACAAGATCTAGAACTTCTCTTCTCGAGTATCTATTGTGACACCCCCAAAATAGGTCCACACGACCCATCTTGAGTCGCCAGATATCGCACTATAAAAATCAAATACAAACTTTATTTATACAACTATTGAACTGTCGTGCAGAGTACGACAATAGATAAGTTGTGAGTTTTAATACAAATGTATGTAACTCTCATGGTGCCTCGACCACAACCTTACAATGGTACTTTACATAAAAGTACAGTCAAAAATTGTTTTAGAAATTAAAATCTTTGGGAAGTACTCAAGGAAACCTTCGTACATGGGAGGCCATGCGTCTACGTTATGATAGATATCATATATCCACGGAATTATCCTTGGTTGAGCCAAAAGTCCCCAAAGAAAAAGGGAAGATTACTATCATCTTCTTTCCAATAGTGAGTCTTCTTTTGA
Source organism: Panax quinquefolius (assembly GCA_020205615.1). Taxonomy (NCBI): domain Eukaryota; kingdom Viridiplantae; phylum Streptophyta; class Magnoliopsida; order Apiales; family Araliaceae; genus Panax; species Panax quinquefolius. The sequence continues at coordinate 69,474,447 of CM035151.1, forward strand.
CATATAATTATCTTCGTTGTCTCCAAGTGAAAATTATATTTCAAATAAACTCCAAGATTATATAGGTAGTGCTCGTAGATATACTCAGCAAGTGGATGTGCACAACCATGTCTTATGATAACATGAGGTTGTATGTCATTAGACATCTTGTATGATAGTGGAAAAACACCCTTCCAAAGTTGGGTTCACCTCACCCTATTCGGTTCACCAAAATTAAATATCAAATGACGTATACAATATGACAAACTTATCTAAAGTTCTCAACAAAATTATTTCCATACTATTTAGGGAGAACCTCAACAGCTATAGACCACCATTCTATTCCCCTGTTATCCCCGCTCGACCCTAGCTACACTTTTATTACCTTAGAAGAAACTGGATATTGGAAAAGTGAGGTAGCAGATTTCTCTTCTTCTTTCTCTATATAATTTCTCTCTCTAGAGTTTCAGTGAATTCGTAAGAAATAATGAAGGAATGAGCTTCTATTTATAGGAGAATGGACTTAATAGTAACTAATTCATGTACGATCCAGATTGATTTACTTTTAAACGGACGGTCTATATTGATTTACTATTAAAACTTAAAGCAACGGTCCAAACTGATTTACTATTAAAACTTTAAACCAGCGGTCTATATTGATTTACTATTATATCTTCAACCAACGATGCATATTGATTTACTATTATAACTTCAACCAACGGTCTGAAAAATTATCACATCTCCTCATGGAATAATATTGTACCAAAAAATGATTTGGACCGAAAAGAAATATATTTTTCGGGTGAATAGTACCCCATGAATAGTACTTCGGGAATAGTACCCTGTGAATAGTACCTCGACATGAAAAGTGTCCCAAATACCCGAGTGAACAATACTAGAGTGAATAGTAACTGGGTGAATAGTAACCCGTGAATAGTACTCCAACACGAAAAAGTGTCCTAAATACCCGAGTGAACAATACTAGAGTGAATAGTAACTGGGTGAATAGTAAACTATGAATAGTAACTCGTGAATAGTACTCCGATACAAAAAGTGCCCCGAATACCCGATTGGTCAATATAACCTCCAGACATCAATTATTATCGAAATAAATGTCGATTTCCACTAACACTAATAATCCCAACATAATGGAACTATCAATTTCATCTTTAATCAACACGAACTTATTCATCATTAATATTATAACTCACAATATTTAACGATCAGGTCGTTCCCAGGAAAGAGGGGGCTTTCCGAGAAGGATTTCTCTTTATTGGCGCGCAATTAGGTGACCAAACCTCTCCTTGATGAACTTCTAGACATTGTCAATATTGCAAATAATAATATGAATAACTTTGCCATCTCAATTATTGATTTAATAATAATAAATATTATGAGATGATATTGTGACAATAATTGAATCAATAATATGAGAGATATGATGCGCAATTATCTGTGTAGCAATAATTGAGTATAACCGAGTGACTTCTTACGTAAGCATCAATAATCAATACTGTAGTGTCTACTATGCGACCATGCCGTATTCTTTATTACTTTACTATTTGGTAGTTCAACAGGTTTTAACGGTAACACTTTCGTAGTTATTTTTATAAAAGATAATTACATTGTTTGCTAACTACGACAATACTTCCATTGTGGGGTCCACCAATGATTGTGCCGTCGTACGGATATTCCCCGATAAAAAGAATATTCTCCGACCAAACGAATATTTTATAACAACTTGCATACTTTGCAAAATTTTTAAATATCACCCTTAACTTTAATCCTTTTATCAATTTAACCATTTACTAAATAACATAATAATTATAAGAAAATTAAATACTTTTATTTCATAAAATTCGGGGTCTCACAATCTCCCCTCTTTATGAAATTTGGCCCTCAAAATTTGCGTACCTGGTAGTTCGAAGAGATGAGAATACCTTACTTTCTTTTCGGATTGTACCTTCCCAGTTATATCCTCTATATCATGATTTTTCCATTGCTCATCTCCTGTATTTCAGATATCATTCTAGAATATATCTTTAAAATAAAGGTCAATTGACATATCACAAATTGTCAACTTATCAAGTAAAAAATTCGGCTTAGGTAAGTCACACACTAGCGAAGTATATTATTCGTCTCTCCCCTCCTAGTTCTAGACTCATATCTCCGCCAACGACCATATCCCTAAGCTCTGATACCATTTGTGACACCCCCAAAATAGGTCCACACGACCCATCTTGAGTCGCCAAATATCACACTATAAAAATCAAATACAAACTTCATTTATAAAACTGTTGAACTGTCGTGCAGAGTACGATAACAGATAAGCTGTGAGTTTTAATACAAATTTATGTAACTCTCATGGTGCCTTGACCACAACTTTACAATGGTACTTTACATAAAAGTACAGTCAAAAACTGTTTTAGAAATTAAAATCTTTGGGAAGTACTCAAGGAAACCTTCGTACATGGGAGGCCATGCGTCTATGACCCAAAAGTCCCCAAAGAAAAACGAGAAGATTACTATCATCTTCTTTCCAATTGTGAGTCTTCTCTTGACATATAATTATCCCTGTTGTCTCCAAGGTGAAAGTTATATTTCAAATAAACTCCAAGATTATATAGGTAGTGCTCGTAGATATACTCAGCAAGTGGATGTGCACAACCATGTCTTATGATAACACGAGGTTGTATGTCATTAGACATCTTGTATGATAGTGGCAAAACACCCTTCTAAAGTTGGGTTCACCTCACCCTATTCGGTTCACCAAAATTAAATATCAAATGACGTATACAATATGACAAACTTATCTAAAGTTCTCAACAAAATTATTTCCATACTATTTAGGGAGAACCTCAACAGCTATAGACCACCGTTCTATTCCCTTGTTATCCCCGCTCGACCCAGCTACACTTTTATTACCTTAGAAGAAACTGGATATTGGAAAAGTGAGGTAGCAGACTTCTCTTCTTCTTTCTCTCTATAATTTCTCTCTCTTGAGTTTCAGTAAATTCGTAAGAAATAATGAAAGAATGAGCTTCTATTTATAGGAGAATGGACTGAATAGTAACTAATTCATGAATGGTCCAGATTGATTTACTTTTAAACGGACGATCCATATTGATTTACTATTAAAACTTAAAGCAACGGTCCATACTGATTTACTATTAAAACTTTAAACCAGCGATCCATATTGATTTACTATTATAAATTTCCACAAGCAGTCCATATTAATTTACTATTATATCTTCAACCAACGATCCATATTGATTTACTATTATAACTTCAACCAACGGTCTGAAAAATTATCACATCTCCTCATGGAATAATATTGTACCAAAAATGATTTGGACCAAAAAGAAATATATTTTTCGAGTGAATAGTACCCCGTGAATAGTACTTCGGGAATAGTACCCCGTGAATAGTACCCCAACACAAAAAATGTCCTAAATACCCGAGTGAACAATACTAGAGTGAATAGTAACTGGGTGAATAGTAACCTATGAATAGTACTTCGACACGAAAAATTGTCCCAAATACCCGAGTGAACAATACTAGAGTGAATATTAACCAGGTGAATAGTAAACCATGAATAGTAACCCTTGAATAGTACTCTGACACGAAAAGTACCCCGAATACCCGATTGATCAATATAACCTCCAGACATCAATTATTATCGAAATAAATGTCGATTTCCACTAACACTAATAATCCCAACACAATGGAACTATCAATTTCATCTTTAATCAACACGAACTTATTCATCATTAATATTATAACTCACAATATTTAACGATCAGGTCGTTCCCAGGAAAGAGGGGGCTTTCCGAGAAGGATTTCTCTTTATTGGCGCGCAATTAGGTGACCAAACCTCTCCTTGATAGAACTTTTAGATATTGTCAATATTGCAAATAATAATATGAATAACTTTGCCATCTCAATTATTGATTTAATAATAATAAATATTATGCAGATGATACTGTGACAATAATTGAATCAATAATATGAGAGATATGATGCAGCAATTACTATAGCAATAATTGAGTATAACTGAGTGACTTCTTACGTAAGCATCAATAATCAATACCGTATGCTACTATGCAACCACACGTATTACTGTACTTTTATTACCGGGTAGTTTAACAGTTTTAATGGTAACACTTTCGTCGTTATTTTTATAAAAAGATAATTCTGTCATTTTCTAACTATGACAATACTTCCGTTGTGGGGTCCACCAATGATTGTGCCGTCGTTCGGATATTCCCCGACAAAAAGAATATTCCCCGAACAAACGAATATTTTATAAAAACTTGCATACTTTACAAAATTTTCAAATATCACCTTTAACTTTAATCCATTTATCAATTTAACCATTTACTAAATAACATAATAATTATAAGAAAATAAAATACTTTCATTTCATAAAATTTGGGGTCTCACATCTATCAAAGATTTACTTTGATACATACGTAGGTGTATCAGATAACCATAAAGATTAAATCATACACCTCTGCAAGTACTAAGAGCCGGCCAACTCCTTGTACCCTATATTATGCATAATACTTAACAGTGCGCAATGGCCGAATATACAACCTTAAATGTTCCCTTTATATAAAAGGTTGTTCTTCTCAGTCTCAGAATCAAGATTTTGATTTAACAACGAAATACTGTGATTTCAAATTCTAGTTACTTTTTGATCTAGCCGAAATAATTGGCATCGATCTGTCAATAATAATTGAATTCTCTTCTCGAACCTATCAAGTTTTAACAAATGTTCGTCTAGTCCAGAATAATTGGCTAAGACATTTCTCAACATAATTTGACAATAAACATTAATTATTTGTACTGTCAATATTAGCATCTATGAATTTAAATATCCAACAATAGTTATTCTACGAATACATTTTCAGAATCAATAATTCAATTTGAATTATTAAATATGCACTAACTGCGAATAATCAACAATAAATCCCTGGACGTGGTATAATTAACAATAATTAACCACTATAATAATTGAACAATATTAACTCAAGGTTGAGTTAGGAAACTTTCCTCTTCCGCTGATTACAGCTACACAATAAACTTATCTGCTTTTAAAAGACCTATAAATAATAATATCGGTCTCACAATTAGCACAATATTTTATAACACGTAACACTATAATTCACAGTCAAACTTCTCCTAGGCACATTACCACATAGTCACATCAGTGTTTATAACCTATATAAACACTTATCAAGTTTAACTATTTCGGTCTGGTTGGATTTCGGTCCATTCTCGGTGTTCTGGTCACCTTATCCGACAATTAACACAATTATTGTCAATTAAATTCGGTTTCTAAGCTTCAATATTAATTTAGATAAGTCATATATCATTTATAATATTTTTTCGAAAGCTTTTAATAATTTATAAACAATTATTATTATTCATAATAATTTTTCAAACACTTAAATCAATTTTAAATGATTTAATTATCAAATAATCGTATCATCATTAATATTTAATAATATAAAAATATTAATGTTATATTTATCAAAATATTAAAGTTATTATTAATAACTTAAAATATTTTTAAATCATCAATATTCTACTTAAATGATTTTTAAAATAATTAAAATCATTTTTAAATCATTACCATTAATATCTAAATATTAATGAAATTATTATCCAAATATTAAAAGTCATTAATTATAACTTAAAATATTTTTAAATCAATTTTCTCATTTTTAAATCAATAAAATCATTTTTAATTTATTTATTTAATATAATAATTAAATAAATCTAATATCATTAATATTAATTTATTAATGAGAATTCTCCAAAATATTGAAAATTATATTTTATAATTCAAAATATTTTCTAACACTTTATTCTTATTTAAAATAATTTTTAAATCAATAAAATCATTTTTAACTTATTTATTTAATTTAATAATTAAATAAATGTAATATTATTAATATTAATTTATTAATGAAAATTCTCCAAAAATATTAAAAGTCACATTTTATAACTCAAAATATTTTTAAATACATTATTCTTATTTAAAATAATTTTTCATAATATTAAATTATTTTCCTCTAATTTATTTAATACATTAATTAAATAAATTAAATACCTTTAATATTTAAATAATTATAAATATTAAAGAAAAATATTCAATTAATCGTCAAAAATTATTTTCATAATTTAAAATAATTTTTAAAACCATTTTAATAATTTTTAGAATTTATTTCTATTTTTAAATAATTTTTGTAAAATCAGAAAATAAAAATTATTTAAAACGTCGCTATAAGGCTTTAGCGACATAAAGCGTCGCTGTTGGTGTTCTTGAGCTCAAGAACACTGACATCTTCGTGTTCAAGAGGCAATGTTTGACCGACTGTAATGTTTAAAATAATCATGTTCTGTGCTAACTTAGATTTTGATCTTGTTGCTAACATGTAACACTACCGTTATCAATCCTCATCTTGCTCAAACCAAATCACAACAAAGAGATCTAGCCTCTTAAACGTAATGTCAGATGGCTGCTGGGTTTTCTGGGTAACCTAGAAACCCAGGCAGTTGCATGTGGTCACTTTCCAACCCAATTATTTAGGTGTTCTGATCATTGTTTTGGTGGTTTTAGTATTCATACATGTAGTATTCATGACAAGGAACAACGAGATGTCAAGATCTCAGTCTAAAAACAACAGATCTAAAATTTATCACTTGGTCAAAGTATGTCAGAATCAATGCTCTTCCCGTTTCTGGAAATTCCAGAAACTGCAAATCAGGGTCTAGTTGCCTAGTTTGACCACCTACTCCGATCATTATGTTGATGTTTTAAGAGGTATAAAGACCCATATTTATAGTCCATTATACTGGCTACAACATGGTTACCATAACAGTATCAAAACACAAAACAATTGTCAGATCTCAAGCCAACAAAACGTTATTAGACAGTGTTCATGCAATTCTGGGTTGCCCAGAAATTGACTGGTCATGCCCGATCAACGGGTTTTGACCAAGAATAACTCCTAATCTAAACATTAAATGATACTGCTTCCACTTGCAGATTAAAGACCACATACCAGCTACATGTAACAACTTTAAAATAACAAAAATAGTAAACGAGCAATGATCTGTGGTCACTGACATTTCTTGTCAGACCACAAAAAAATGCTCAAGAACAGTTTTTGAAAACTTCATTTTAAGGCACTTTGATGCTATGGATTCATGATAGATCATCATAGATCTTAATAAAACATCCATTACCAAGATTCTAAACGCAAAAACACAAAATTTATCTAAGCATACAAGATCAAATTAGGTTTTAGGGTTTATACCTTCTTGCTAGATCTTTGATCTTAGATCTCCTTATCTGATATTGGTTGATCTAGGGCTGATTCTAGGACTGATATACTTAAGGAATTCGGAGCTTTTAGTGAGAGAAATAGTTGATGAGAGCATGAGAGCAAAATGGCTAGCTTTTTGTGATTTTCTCTCTCCCAAATCTATATATGTTGCTTATGTTGTTGCTAAATCTGCTCATTTTCGGCTGTTGGCTGATATTAATAAGTCACAAGGTCAACAAAGTGGTTCACCAACTAAAGTTGCTAGCATTTTTACAAGTTACCAATTAAAGAAAATGAAAAAGTGCATTTTGGTCATTTATAAAATAAATTTAATGGCATACTAGACATTTGCACAAATTCCTTAGGGTTTAACCCTGAGGTTTTACCCTTTAGGGTTTAACCCTAAGGTTCTAACCCTTAGGTTTTAAATCACTAACTTTCTAAGATTTTCTAAATTAGGGTTTTAATTTAGAAAATTGAAAATTTGAAACTAAAATTAGGGGTTCCTAATTAAATTAGGTTTTCTTAATCATATTAGTGTTTAATAAACACATTATGCCCGCCAATTAGGATTAGGATTCCCTAATTAGGGTTTAGGATTCCCGAATTTTAAATTAGGGTTTCCCAACTTTCGATTAGGGTTTCTAACGGTACGTTAGGGTTTCTAATCCTGAGATTAGGGTTTGTAATCTCTTATTAAGGTTTATAATTTTAAACCTTATCCGATCAATCATTAATGATCAATAAATCTCTTCGGTACGAACACATGCTCATTAATATAATTATTTTAATTATATTTTTTTATCGAATCCCTATCCAAGAATTAAGGTTAGGGTTTCTAAAGATGTTAAGCACAACTCTACTCTAAATTTATTAGTCAATATACAAATTGACCTTCTCGAGACTCGTATCACAGATACTTGTCACAAAATTAATAATTAATATTAATATAAATAAAAAAAAATTATTCGTGAAATTTTAATTATTCGAAATCCCGGGTTATCACAGCTCAGATTTGGTAGGAAGATCTGAGAGACGCTCAAGAATTTGATGAGTGTCTTGAGGAGAGGCTCTTGTATTTTGATTTTGTAGATTGTAGAGAGCAAGATCAAATTAATTATTGGTTGATGATGAAGGAATATCTGAAAGAGGTGCAGGTATGTGAGTTTGGGTTATGGGAGGAGGTGCTGGTTGAGTGAGTGACTCTACAATTTGAGTAGGATTGATATTCGTAGAATGAGAGAAAGTGGGAGATGGTATCAATATAAATTTAGGTATATTTGGTTCATCAGTTATAGAATGTTGGGATTCTGTAGCTGAAAATTGTTTTAGTGGATGAAGTATCACTTCCAACCATCTTGGCAATTCGTAGAATTGGTTGAAGTTTGATGGAGGACAGTGACTAACTCTGAAAGAGATGGGAATTGATTGTACCTCACGCCCAGATTCTGAAGAAGGATGGTTAGTGATTAGCTTCTGAGCGAACGTGAGGTTGCCTAGGAATGCATGAACAAGCACTGAGATTGCTGGATAAGCTTTAAGAGTCCAAAACATGTGATCCCAGGCATTGAGAATTTGGGCTCTATGATAGGGCATCATAGGTAAGTAGGAGAACAATTGATTGTAGTTAGCTCTCATATATCCATCCTAGCCCACTGCTATAATCTCAACTTCATCATCCTCTTCTTCTTCTTGATCTTCGTTTTCTTCATTTAAAATTTCCACCACTTCAAACATCTCCTCATACCTTGTCTGATCTTCACCCTTTTCTACCTCCATAGCTTTTACACCTTCAATTTCCATATCCTCTTGTATCTCCCCATCAGTTGTAGCTTTTTCTGGCACAGAAACTTCGAGAGGCTCCCCCTCAATCTGATCATTCATTTGTACTTCAGGCAGCTCCCTCTTAACTGGAGCATTTTCTAGTGCAGGAATTTTAGGAAGCTCCTTTTCTGCAGCTATTTTTCTTTCTTCTTGCATCAAGGCTTTCTCATTTTCAAGAACGTATTTCTTGACAATCTTTCTCCTTGTTTTTTCTGGGCCGAGCTTCAGCCTCTGTGCTCTCTTCAGCTTTAGCCCTAACAGTTGGTTCAGGCTGAGATACTACTGCAGCATTCACTTCTGGAGTGATTATAAGTGTGGACTCTATGATCGGTATTGACTCTACGATCGAGGAGAGTGAAGACTTCTTTGTCTTGTGGCTGCGTTTTCCCTTTTTAAGCAGCTGAGAGATGGTGGCCCTGTCTTCTTCCTCTTCAGACTGCAGTTTCTTCCTCTTCATTTCCTTTAGAATTTCAGAGCCCAAACTTTCTTGGGGCGCATCAGTGGTTGAGCCTTGAGGTTCTTCTGTTGCTTGAATTTTCCTTTTACCCTTGCTTTTTTTGATTAAAGCAATAGCTTCTTCTTGATTAATTTCTTCTTCTTCATCAGCTTCCTTCACAACCGACATGTTTCCAGGTAGTTCAGACACCTTTGCTTCACCGGTTCTTCCACTAGATTCAAACATCATTTTTTACATTTTCTGCAGGGTTTCTTTTCAAGTTTTGAAATAGCTACTGGGTCATTCTTCTGTTGGGATTGATGGATTCGCCTTCCTTATCCCCAATTTAGTCACCCAGAGCCGATTGCATAATTATGCTTATGTACCTCCCATAGAGCATTTTTCCAGAGCTCTTTGTCTTCTTGGAGCTGAGCATCCACTTCCTGATCCAATCTATGAGCAGAGCCCCATAGTTGAGTTGAATTCTGAAGCAGATTGATGTCATAAGCTTTAGTTGAATTTCATTCACAGAGTCATGGCCAGAGCTTTTACAGCATATGCACTTCCCAACAATGTCAGCCAGAAATTCATACTTATGGTGAAACTCTTTCTTCTTATACCCCTTGACATTCTAAAACTTCGTGTTGTGCATCTTCTTCAGACCTTCATGGAAGTCGATGGCATCCATAGATATGAGTCCCTTTGATTTGAAACCTAGGGCTAGGTTTATATCTTCAGCTTTGAGTTTAATTTGTTCCCCCTTGACCCTTGTAGTGATAATGTCTTCCTCAAAGACTCCATTGCTGTAGAACTCTTTTACCATCTTTGGGTAGATCCATGTGCTGGTGCTCAGAGCTTCTTTGAGACCAACTTTCTTCATAAGAGATAAAATCTTGTGGAACTGTGGGTCTGCTGTCTTGAATTCGTCGAAGCAGAGTTAGTAACAAGATATAACAGTGGAAGTAGCCATTGATTTTCTTAAACAAAAGTTGGTTGATCTTTCTGAAGGCTAGGTTTTCTTTTGAGAGAAAGAGAGAAAGAAATGAGCTTTTGAAATTCTGAGGTGAATTTTCAAAAAACATTTTCAATCTGTATTTGTAACTTCCCTCCTCAATATCTGTATAGTGGGGCACATGTCGAGTTTTGACGGGTGTTGAGTAAAATCTAATTACACACAACACGCTAGTATACGTGGTCAACAAGTAATAAAGTGAAAGCAGAGTATCGTCCACACGAGGAATTATTTAATAAAAATCACCAATTACTAACCTATAACCAATTCAATCTTATTTAAACGAATGAAATTCAATTTATAAGTAAACTAATTCTAATTACCACTAGATAAATTAAGATTACAGAGATTTAAGATCACAACTTCACCTATTGCTTCATTTAAGTTAACAAACTTCTCATCAATTATTCTCTATCCTAAATTGTTAATTAAGAACACTAAAACAGATAAAATCACCTCTCGATGCATAATACCCATACTCACTTAAATCCACAGATGATAGAATTAAGCAAGACACCCTAATTAACTAATTCACTATATCTCTATGTGAATTACAATTAAAAAGGATTTAAAGCACAAGTTCTCTATAAGATTACATATGGCGTAAAGGCATATCTCTATCCTAAACACGAATCATGAATTCCATCTATACATGAAATCACAAACACATGCCATCATGACCAGATCTAAATCTAAACTTCATCTCTCGAGTTCATATAGATTATCACGGTAATTGTTAGCTAGGCAATTAAGCAATTAAGTCCAAATCACAATAGACAATCCTCACAATAGAACATAATAATTGATAGCCAAACATATTAAAATAAACTACACAATAAGATCCATTGTAATCTTAAACAAAGAATTAGTTCATTATTATTGAATTAAAACTAAGAATCCACACTTGAATACACATTAAAAGACAAAGATAGAAGAAGATGAGAAGATATAATCTATTGTCTGTAGATTTGAAGCTCCCTCCTTGCTCCTACTTTGAATCTTCAATGGTCTCCAAGTTGCTCCAATCTCCAAATCTAACAAGAACTAGTGTTTTGATCTAATTTACTCTAACCTAATCTAATGGAATCCTCCAAAACTAGCCTATGTATTCTCTCTTTTATGCCTCTCATCATGTATTTATAGTTCTAATGGATACCCTAGCAAGTTAGGCAACTAAGAATCCTATTCTAGCTCAAATTGGATACCAAATAACCCAATTCAGCTGTCCCCTCGCCGATAGGCCCGCCCCACGCTGTTCCTAGACCATTCTGGGCGCGCCCTGCGCCTCTGATGTCGTAAATTTGGTGGCCCGGCCGCGCCAAGCAGCATTGTGTATAGCGGTCCGCGCGCTACCCATTTCTCGCTGCGACGTCCTTTGGTAAAACATGTATAACATTTGATCCGCTAGGAGTTACGGGGGCTGCCACCTATCAAATCAAAGATAACGACGAGATCTACAACTTTTATTCTTTGAGGAGTGACAGATTCTGTCTGGATCAAGGACTAAATCAGGCTCTAAGTAGATGCTATGTAAATGGCAAGCATGACAACTCTTAACTTTGATTTGTGTTGATAAAAAGGCCATAGCTCTCGCATCCGAACTCCGATTGGGATGATTCAAGATATTTCAGAAAGATAAGAAGTAGATCTACAATAAATTCCAAGTTCAAAGCCAAGAACATACATCCAAATTGGTGTTAAAAGTCCTTCAATATTCCCTTCTTGCATTTGCTTGCGTATTTTAGTCCAAAAGATGTCCGAATTGCTTTTCTTTGCTTCTGCATGCCATAGACTACAAAATAACATATCATGTATGATATGGCACACACAATGCATGTAAAGTAACTATGAAACATAGGTTTAAGCAACTAATTCAAGTAATAGATACTGGATAAGTATGTATAAAACCTACTTATCATCGAGCTCCACAATTTTAAATAATATGAAAAATACTGATCTGCCTGTAGCTCCCCCTGAGCTAGTGTATCCTTTTGGAAGACTACGATCGTCGAGGCTGCTCTACAATCACTACTGATTATACTCCACGATCATTGTATGTCCTGGTCCCTGTGATGAGTTCTGACTTAGCATTCCGTCTGGGTTAAGGTAGCTCAGGAAGGGCCAACCTCTTAGACTGAACAAAGGGTCAGGTTTGTCCCTAAGGCACTTATCAGAAGGGTTACTTGGATTTGATAGGAATGTTTTCATCACAGGATGCTTCTCTGTCACGTCGAGACTGTTCTACGATCTTGGTTTCTCTTTAGTCATCTCTACGATTTTAACATAGCCTTTTTATTTGCATGGTTAACACAGACTAGAGCATAGAGTTTATGGTTGTAGATTTAGCATACCTAACTTGTGACGCCCCCAAAATAGGTATACATCACCCATCTTGAGTCGCCAAATACATGGTACAAAATTCAAATACAACTTAATAATACAACTGTCGTGTAAAATACGACAAAACATAAACTGAGAGTTTTAATATGAATATTGTCTTCAGGCAAAGATTCAACTCAAATGGAGTCCTCGATACATTTATTATCACACTATTTCATAGAATAGTGAGGACTACTAATGATATCATCTGGACAGTCACTCTGTTCCCCGACTAGTCTCGGCTACGTTCTCATTTCCTAAAGAGAACAATGAAAGCAAAAGGGTGAGCTCAACTAGCCCAGTAAGAAATTTTATGACTAAGATAATGCAGAATAATTTATCGTTAGCCTTCAATAGTGTTAAATTGATAAAATATAACAAACATCAAGTTTAACTGCAGCGGAACAAGCAAATCCATTACAAGAGTTAAGTAGAGCATAAAATCTACTATCTTCTATGATTTAAAAAGGGTTTCATCACTTTTATCGCTGAGACTCAACTTAATAAATAATCCACATCATCGAATCACCCCTGAACTACGGCCAAAGATATTCTTTAGTATCACAACCACAAATTATCCATGTACTACGGGCCAAGGATATTCGTGTATTCATCAATGGTCATAATCATGCCAAAAAACAATTCATCTTTACACCCTTGGCCGAAGAGAATCCATGGCCATAATCATACCAAAAACTGTCTATCAATGCACTACGGGCCAATGAGGACTTTTACTACATCATTTGTAACATTACGGTCATGATTATACCGAATTATCCCTGGTCATAATCATACCAAGTCCATCTATGCACTATAGGCCACAGATGACTTTCAACATAATATAAACATGAGGATGATAAGAATTCAATAAAACAAGTTCAAGGATAAATTTTTAAAGATTTATAATTTAATATATTCAGAAATCAATAATGTCCAAATTGTCAACATAATACTGCTTTGTGGAGTAAAATTCAAGAAAAATATTGAATCAAAAATGATTTGGATGAAAAGTAATCAATTTTTTCATGAATAGTACCCTGGGTGAATAGTAACCGAGTGAATAGTACTTCGGGAAAAGTAACCCTGTGAATAGTACCTCGGCATGAAAAAGTTAAAACTTAACAAGAATGCTCAGAATAATATTTCCATGAAAAGATACTGGATGAAGCACAAATATCAAGGATATTCTACTAATTTCATGGAGTATAGAAGCCAAAATTTTAACAAAACAAGTATAAAAATGAAGATCAAAACATTGATACAATCAATAATAGTAACCATAATAGACATCTGGGACGAAAAAGAGAACATTTCAATTTTTCGGTGAATAGAGCCGTATTCGTGAATAGTAACTGTGACGCCCCCAAAATTAGGTCCACACGACCCATTTTGAGTCGCCAGATATCACACTATAAAAATCAAATACCAACTTTATTTATCTAATGTTTAAGCGTAAGTAAAGAATACTTAATTACGATTAACTATGAGTTTTAATACAATATAGTCTCATAGACAGTATCCAAACTCAAATTATTACAATGCTATATATACTACAGCAGCAAATAACGCTTCCAAAGTCGGGTTCACTTCACCCTATTATAGTTCACCAAAATTAAATATTAAGTGACGTATAAAATACGACACCCACATCTTAGGTCCTCAATATAATTATATATAGTATGTCATGCCGTTTTATAATGTATTGAGAAACTTTGATAGTCTCGAACCATCTCACTATTTCCCTGTTATCCCCGCTCGATCCAGCTATACTTTTATTACCTGAAAGGAATTGTGAAGCAAAAGGGTGAGCACAACTAGCCCAGTAAAGAATATCATGACTAAAGATAACTACATTATCAATAGTTTTCATCAATAATAAATTTGAGATTTATAACATATGGTAGATAATAAAACTTTTCAACCATAATTGCAGTGGAATCAACAATCCATTAGAAGAGTCAAGTAGAACATAATGTCTACTATCTCCTCCAAATTAAAAGTCTATCGTTAATATTTCATTCCTGTAATACTCATCAACAGTTCTTCGTTGTACCCAAGACAAAGAGAACTTTCATCACCTGCCTTCACCTGAACCACTAAAGATTATAATTAAGTTCATAATTCATATTTACAATCATGTAAATCAACAGTTTCTCCTTGCCACAAAAGATTAATAGGATGTTTACTCAATATCCTTACCCCAAAGGCTGAAGATATTCAAATGTAACAACAATGATCATACCAATCAGTTGTCTATCTTTGCACTATGGGCCAAAGATATTCAACTATAAAACCAATGGTCATGATCATACCAATCAATTGTCTGTCAGTGCACTACGGCCAAAGACATTCAACTGTTAACTAATGGTCATGATCCTACCCATCACATCATTGAATTATCCATGCACTACGGCCAAGGATATTCGTTAGTATCACTAGTGGTAATGATCATGTCATACACCTGTCCATCTTTGCACTACGGGTCAAAGCTATCAAATAATAGATCATCTTTGCACTACAGGCCAAAGATATTCAACAACATATCATCTTTGCACTACATTCCAAGGACATACAACTGTAAAACCAATAACCAACAGTATAATAAAGAATATATGAAACTGCAAATGAATTTTCACCCGCCATGCGGTAATCCACGTATACATATCATTTCCACAATTTAATAAGGAATGAATACAAAGGATCATTCACCATGCATGTGGTAATCTACATAGACAGGTTATTCCAACAGAATAATAAAGAATGGAATAACAAAAGACATCACCATGCATGCGATAGAGACCGCATGAAATGTTGTTATTCCCAATAGAATAATAAATGCGAATAATAATTAATGGAACCGGTCCGGCGTAAAACGCACAGACAGGATATTCCGACAGAATAATAAATGCGGAATAATAAAAGAAGATCACCAAGTATTGGGTAAACCGCATATACAGGTCATTCCACCAAGTATAGGGTAAACCGCGCATACAGGTTATTCTAACAAAATAATAAATAATTGAATAACAATAGACTTCACGGTATACTAGAATCACAGATATCAAAGTTATTCAACAGAATAATAAAGAATGGAATAACAATAGACTTCACCAGGTATACGGTAATCCGCGTATACAGGTTATTCCAACAGAATAATAAAGAATGGAATAACAATAGACTTCACCAGGTATATGGTAATCCGCGTATACAGGTTATTCCAACAGAATAATAAAGAACGGAATAACAAAAGTTTTCTTCATGAATAAGAAAGAATAACACCCCTTACGAGTACAACAAATAATATCCCTTACTATAATAATATCCCTTTACCTTTCAAAGAATAGTATTCTGACTAGTAGGGCGAGGATATACTCGAAGGAAACTTATACTACGCTCAAAGCTTTCTTAAACTCTAAAGAAATACTCTCAAGATTATAGAAGAAGAATTCTCTCTATAGTTTCTCTCTCTAGAGTTTCAATGAATTCGTAAGAAAATAATGAAGGAATGAACTTCTATTTATAAGCCTTGTAAGAGTAAGGGTAAAATAGTCTTTTTCGCCATAATTTATGACATTATCGCTTACATCATCGATCATATGACATCATTTCTTGCATCATCGATCAAATGACATCATTGCTTACATCATCCTTTTGATGACATCATTGCTTACCTCACCGTTCCGATGACATCATCGCTTACATCATCATAATTCAAATTCAAATTGTTCTGTTTCACCTCATTTTACTTTTATACCATGAATTTACTATAATAATGTTACCATTCAAATTATAAAAAAACATACTATCATATAATCACACTATAATATAATATTATAATAATATATTTAAATGAATTATTGATTTACTAATATAATTTCAACCAACGGTCTGAAAAATTAGCACATCTCCTCATGGAATAATATTGTACCCAAAAATGATTTGGACTGAAAATAAATATATTGCTCGGGTGAATAGTAACTCATGAATAGTAACTCATGAAAAGTAACTCTTGAATAGTAACTTGTGAATATCAACTCGTGAATATCAACTCATGAATAATAACTCATGAATAGTAACTCATGAATAGTAACTTGTGAATATTACTCCGACACAAAAAGTGTCCCAAATACTCGAGTGAACAATACTAGAGTGAATAGTAATTTGGGTGAATAGTAACCCGTGAATAGTAACTCGTGAATAGTACTCCAACACGAAAAGTGTCCCAAATACCCGAGTGAATAATACTAGAGTGTATAGTAACTGGGTATTTTATGATAACTTATCTACTTTGAAAAATTTTCAAATATGACCCTTAACTTTAAACTTTTATCAATTTAACTATTTACCAAAATAGAAAAATTGAATACTCTTATTTCATAAAATTCGGGGTCTCACAATCTCCCCTCCTTATGAAATTTCACCCTCGAAATTTACGTACGTACCTAATATTCGAAGAGATGAGAATACCTTGCTTTCTTTTCAGATTGTACCTTCCTGGTAATTTCCTCGCTATCATGATTTTCCCATTTCTCATCTCCTGTATTTCAAATATCATTCTAGAATATAGCTTCAAAACAAAGGTTAATTAACATATCACAATTTGTCAACTTATCAAGTAAATAATTTCAGCTTAGGTATGTCACACACTAGCGAAGTATATAACTCGTCTTTCCCCTCCTAGTTCTAGACTCTTATCTCCGCCATCGACCATATCCCTAAGCTCTGATACTAATTGTGACGCCCCCAAAATTAGGTCCAAACGACCGATTCTGAGTCGCCAGATATCACACTATAAAAATCAAATACCAACTTCATTTATACAACTGTTGAACTGTCGTAAAGAATACGACCACAGTTAACTGTGAGTTTTAATACAATATAGTCTCATTGACAATATCCAAACTCAAATTATTACAATGCCATATATAATACAGCAGCAAATAACACTTCCAAAGTCGGGTTCACTTCACCCTATTATAGTTCACCAAAATTAAATATTACATGACGTATAAAATACGACACCCACATCTTAGGTCCTCAATACAATTATATAATTGTATGTCATGCCGTTTTATAATGTATTGAGAAACTTCGACAGTCTCGAACCATCTCACTATTTCCCTGTTATCCCCGCTCGACCCAGCTACACTCTTATTACCTGAAAGGAATTGTGAAGCAAAAGGGTGAGCACAACTAGCCCAGTAAAGAATATCATGACTAAAGATAACTACATTATCAATAGTTCTCATCAATAATAAATCAGAGATTTATAACATATGGTAGATAATAAAACTTTTCAACCATAATTGCAGCGGAATCAATAATCCATTAGAAGAGTCAAGTAGAACATAATGTCTACTATCTCCTCCAAATTAAAAGTCTATCGTTAATATTTCATTCCTGTAATACTCATCAACAGTTCTTCGTTGTACCCAAGACAAAGAGAACTTTCATCACCTGCCTTCACCTGAACCACTAAAGATTATAATTAAGTTCACAATTCATATTTACAATCATGTAAATCAACAGTTTCTCCTTGCCACAAAAGATTAATAGGATGTTTACTCAATATCCTTACCCCAAAGGCTGAAGATATTCAAATTTAACAACAATGATCATACCAATCAGTTGTTTATCTTTGCACTATGGGCCAAAGATATTCAACTATAAAACCAATGGTCATGATCATACCAATCAATTGTCTGTCAGTGCACTACGGCCAAAGACATTCAGCTGTTAGCTAATGGTCATGATCCTACCCATCACATCATTGAATTATCCATGCACTACGGCCAAGGATATTCGTTAGTATCACTAGTGGTAATGATCATGTCATACACCTGTCCATCTTTACACTACGGGTCAAAGCTATCAAATAACAGATCATCTTTGCACTACAGGCCAAAGATATTCAACAACATATTATCTTTGCACCACATGCCAAGGACATACAACTGTAAAACTAAAATCCAACAGTATAATAAAGAATATATGAAACTGCAAATGGATTTTCACCCGCCATGCGGTAATCCACGTATACATATCATTTCCATAATTTAATAAGGAATGAATACAAAGGATCATTCACCATGCATGTGGTAATCTACATAGACAGGTTATTCCAATAGAATAATAAAGAATGGAATAAGAAAAGACATCACCA
Organism: Panax quinquefolius; assembly: GCA_020205615.1. Classification (NCBI taxonomy): domain Eukaryota; kingdom Viridiplantae; phylum Streptophyta; class Magnoliopsida; order Apiales; family Araliaceae; genus Panax; species Panax quinquefolius. The sequence goes on from CM035151.1 coordinate 69,493,577, forward strand.
TGCATGCGATAGAGACCACACAAATAGGTTATTCCCAATAGAATAATAAATGCGAAATAATAATTAATGGAACCAAGTCCGGCATAAAATGCACAGACAGGATATTCCGACAGAATAATAAATGCGGAATAATAAAAGAAGATCACCAAGTATTGGGTAAACCGCATATCTGGTCATTCCACCAAGTATAGGTAAAGCAGCACATGAGTTATTCAATAGAATAATAAATAATTGAATAATAATAGACTTCACCAGGTATACGGTATTCCGCGTATACAGGTTATTCCAATAGAATAATAAAGAATGGAATAACAATAGACTTCACCAGGTATATGGTAATCCGCGTATACAGGTTATTCAAACAGAATAATAAAGAATAGAATAACAATAGATTTCACCAGGTATATGGTAATCCGCGTATACAGGTTATTCTAACAGAATAATAAAGAATGGAATAACAAAAGTTCTCTTCATGAATAAGAAAGAATAACACCCCTTACGGGTACAACAAATAATATCCCTTACTATAATAATATCCCTTTACCTTTCAAAGAAGAGTATTCTGACTAGTAGGGCGAGGATATACTCGAAGGAAACTTATACTACGCTCAAAGCTTTCTTAAACTCTAAAGAAATACTCTCAAGATTATAGAAGAAGAATTCTCTCTATAGTTTCTCTCTCTAGAGTTTCAATGAATTCGTAAGAAAATAATGAAGGAATGAACTTCTATTTATAAGCTTGGTAGAGTAAGGGTAAAATAGTATTTTTGCCATAATTTATGACATCATCGCTTACATCATCGATCATATGACATCATTGCTTGCATCATTGATCAAATGACATCATTGCTTACATCATCCTTCTGATGACATCATTTCTTACCTCACTGTTCTGATGACATCATCGCTTACATCATCAGAATTCAAATTCAAATTGTTCTCTTTCACCTCATTTTACTTTTATACCTTGAATTTACTATAATAATGTTACCATTCAAATTATAAAAAAACATACTATCTCAACGAAAGTGTAGAGTTAGAAAACTTGCACAATGTAATAAATGAACTATCTCAACGAAAGTAAAATAAGCTAAGGTTCGAGTCTTATAACATTAGAATGATATTCCTGAATGTACATTTAACTGATAGCAAGCTGGAAAATAAAAACTTTCCCAACAATGTATTATCTCATACAAGGAATTAAAATAGTTCAATAATAGAGACGAGAGTTCAAAAACTACGCTCATTATACAATAATAGAACTTAAGAAACTTGCTTAATTGTAAAAAAGATAGAATGAATCAATATAATAATAGAACTAACTCAACAAAAATGTAGAGTTGGAAAACTTGCACAATGTAATAAATAAACTAGCTCAACGAAAGTGTAGAGTTAGAAAACTTGCCTCGAGCGTAAGCTATAAAGTTAAACTCACGATCACCTACACATAATTTTAGAACCACAATACCTATTAGATATGCTAACATATCATAACATGTTCCCATTCACATTTCAGAAACTCTAAGTGTTTTACTTTGTAACACTTGTCTAACTTTCATTATGTATACTAAATTTGTTAGGTTTGTAATATTCAAGAACACAATCAAATTGCTAAAATTAAGCGGAAGCGAGATAAAATCAGAGTTTAAAATTTTTACAAACCATATACCCGGATCACCCTTTATGCATAATTATTAATTAAACGAAAAAGATAAAGAATAAAATCATACCCTCGAAGATCGAGCTTCCTCAGGTACAAGTTCACCTCCAATCCTTTTCGCGTTCAACTTGAATCCACCGGGTTTGGTTCCTTCCTTTGATCAACGTTAGCCACTTAAATGTTTGGCCTCTAGAGGTGATCCACCAAGGAAGAAAAAGATTCAAGAAGATGGTTGTTATGGCTAACCCTAGTTTTCTATCTCTATAGAAAAGGCGTACTCTCCCAACTAATTGGAATTACGTATGTTGTAAAAGTCAACAACTCCCTTACACCCATAATAAGACTCATCTTATTTATAGATGTGGGTAACCCTCCTTAACAATTAAGGAATTGAGTTTTATTTTAATTAATTAAAATCCTTTAATTAATTAAGCTCCCTTATCTTATTAGGGATAATTAATTAAACTCTTTTAATTAATTTAACCTCCTAATCCTATTAGGAATAAATGAGAGTACTTATATTAAATTAATTCCTAAACTCTTTTAGAAATTAAAATAATAATAATTGTAATAATATTAATAAGACTCCTCTTATTAATTTATATTTAATATTTCTAAAATATTAAATAATAAATATTAAGCTATTTAATTTATTCTATCACCATAGATTAAATTAAATATACATAACTATATATTATTACGATTATGCCATTAACTTCTTAAATAATTATTCTTCCTTTTATGGTGTGACCCTTTAGGTTCTCTATATTAAACCAGGTTGTGAATAAATCAATTAGAACAATTCTAATCTTATTTAAATAAATAAATTAAACAATTAATTTATTTAAATAAATAATATTTATTCTACAATAGGATAAGCCTCCCTAGCGATCAACGACTTTCCAGATAATATAGATTTCAACATTAATCATAAAAGAACCTTTGAGTAAATAGTTCTTCGTATAATTCAATCCTTCCACCATATAATGTCCCAATTAAATATAAGACATGGAATTCTTGTCAAGTCTTATTTTATTTAATTATATGTATTTCGACTCTTAAATGCACAACTTCAAATAATGCAAATTAGAAACTCCTTTCTAATTTCATTACGCTTCGCCAAGGACTCTTGGGTTGTCATTTATCGAATCACATAGGACATTTCTCTTCTTTTATTAGAAGTGGTAGATTCTTTATTGATCATACATTATCTCCATGTACAACTTATTATACCCAAGCATACCCTTTGATATACCCTAAGGGTCTTAAGGAATAAGTCAAAGTATAACTCATCATACACAAGATACTATGATGATCTCAAGTCCAAGGATTACTTGTACTACTATCACTACTGAAATTCTATTGATAGGCAAATAAAACTCCATTAGGTATTCCTTAGCGAGCCACGTTCAAATGAACTTATTCTCTAATAAGCACCTACATACTTGCTTTAGTGTCTCCACACAAATGATCATGAGATCAATCATCCTCATCCAATGAGTGACAACGTATGTACCAATCTATCCGGATTCACTAATCCCCAATTTAGTAATCCAATGATTGGGAACTATTTTAGTTTTAAGCTTTCTAAGAATTTAGATCTCATTAGAATGATCATCATCATTATTCTAAAAGCATTGCTTAAAACTATGGGTTTATCACATATTATAAAACAGCATCATGTAGATAATTAAAAGCCCTTAATAAATTAATACTTTTTATTAATAAATGAATAAGATTGTTACAAAGTATATGCTTTATCATCAAACATGATTGGCTTGTGTGCATATTACTTTCAAAATTACCACATAATGCGTTCTTGATTTACTAATCATTTTTACAATTTTGAATTCATAATCCACATAACATGACTCTATTTAACCTTGTTGTTACATGATTCTAATCATTCCATAACCTTAAGCTAAGCTACAATGAACAACCAAAGTCTGCAGAATAAACAGATTTCAGTGTCTGAAAATAGCCACTCGTCGTATGTGGCGAAGTTTATATATGGGATGTCATCTTTATGGCGCGTATGCGCTTTGCAGAACCTAGTTTTTGCGTAACGAGCCACGACACATTTTATTAAGTCAACTAACACGAATTTAACCCATCAAACAGTGATAATAACACGTAAACTAAATATACAACTATCATAAACATGATTGCTAACATATACAATCACTTAACACAATTTAATAGCTACTAACACAATTTTAATTTCTCAATTTTCATGTTTTTCACATAAAACTCCAATTTTTTGATATTCATCCCAAAAATCATCACTGTGAATTCATTATTTGGCCAAATCATCTCATTCCAGTTACGTTATGTTCTTATCTCAATGAACTAGCATATACAAGCTTTAATTTAAAGTTTAACATAAGAATTGACCATCTAAATTGGTACTTACGTAAGCCATATGAATAATACATACAAACATACACTGTCAATTATTTTCTTCTACTGTCAAACCGAAATTAGCATGCAATTATTGTTTAAACATAATCTCTAATCATAACTATATCTAATTACCATCAACAGATTACATAACACCAATTTACAGAAAACAAGAACTCACAGAATTTGAGACTTCACGCCTTAAACTCATCCATCCATACATATACACACACATATATATATGGAGATTATGGAGAATTACCTTCAATTAGCTTGCACAACCTTGCTAATCACTGAACTTGATGTGACAATTCGTAACTCTCTCTCAATCTTCTCTGAAGTTCTCAAACTCTCTCTTCTCTAAGCTTTAGCAACTAGTTTATGCGTAAAAGAAAACTAAACTAATATGCGTACTAATATAATACAACACTGATAGCTTAATACTACTAATTGCAAAATCAGTTACTAACGTATATAATATAAATATATTATATTTATTATTTTAATTTATTTTATTTAATTTAAATAAACTAGAAATCTCAAAAGCCATAAGGCTTGTTTGGCAAAACCCTTTAAATATTAAAGAATTAATATATTAAGCCTTGTTTGTTAAAAACTAAATTAAACTACTTTAATTTATTTTAATAACTCCTTATAATATAGTTATTTGTCACACTATATTTAATCAAATTTTATATTTATTTTAATTAATGCAAATCACAATTAATTAAATAAATCTTTTAATCACATAACACAAAATCCTTTAATCACATAACACAAAACAAATAATTAATCATTTAAATTGAAATATCAATATAATAATAATTTCCTTAATTCATCAATTATTTATTTAATAAATAATTAACTAAACAAAATTAAATCAATTGAACAAATATTTATTCAACGATAATCACATCCATTAAATATTTATATAAATAAATAAATATTTAATATTACATTTAAAATTCTGGAATGTTATAGACACATTGGAATAAATCGGGCACCACACTTAAGTTGGACTTGACTAACCTGTGAATATGATAGAAGCAAGCTTGTTAGATCCTAAGACATAAAAATTTATTAAATACTATGAAACCTAAAAAAAAACTAAAAATTAAACTTGGGTTGCCTCCCAATAAGCGCTTGATTTATAGTCATTCAGCCAGACTTTGTCTGGTTAGCACTATCCAATTCCTCTTTGATAATTGAGGAACCCTCCATCCATCGGAAATAATGTAGCTTTTGGTAGGTTCCCATTTGTAATGGCCAATGCATCAAAGTCACCTAGCATGCTCTAATTTGGTATGATCTCAATCAAGAACGTCCCACAGCTAGGTGTTTTCTCCATTGTGTCTGTGAATAGATTCTGGCATTGAGGCTTTTCCAACACAACTGGTTCTTCATCTTTCTCATCCCTCCCCTCGCACCCTGGCTTCGAAGTTGTACTCGCTCTTACGTCTCCAAGAGCTTTGCTGACGACATGACTACCAATCGGACAAGGTTTTGCAAATCTAATCAGATTCTTGAACTTTGGTGGAGAAGGCACTTGAGTCATAAATAACATCGGCTCATCATCGTTGGTTCTCACAATTAGTTCTTCACCGACCTTGTTGTCATTATCCCCACGTGTCTCTTCTTTTTCAACGTCTTATGGCTCATCCAGTTGTTTATTTAGTTCGGGCACTTCATCAATCTCGGAATCCTCTTCATAACACCAATTTATTTGAGGATAGTTGTTCAAGGCTTTGAACATTTGATCTATCTTATTCAAAAGATTCTGAATTGACTTTTCTTGATTAATCCTTCTCTCCTCATTTGATGCTATGAACTTGGACAACAATTCCTCCAATCTCGATTTATTTGTCTGAGTTTTGGAATCCATGTATTGAGGACCATGAGTTGAAGTGGTGATGAGTTGTTCCATCTGGTGCTGAAAATATTGGCTCGATATTTCTTGACTCATCATCCTCTCCTCTTGGTTTGCTATGACTTTTGACAGTAATTCCTCCAACTTTGACTTTTCTTCTTTTAATGGAGGTTGATATGAGAATTCTGGTGTGTATGTTGGATTTGGAGTAGAGTATTGATCTTGATAAGTATAGTTCCATGAAGAATCCGGGTGATACCCCCAAACTTGATGATAACTAGGATATGAATAGTTGTTGAGGTAGTTACCACCATCAGATATACCAAGATCGATGGTGCATTGATTACTCGGGTATTGTTGCAAAGACAATAATTGCAAGTAACTGCTATCCTTCAATTATGTTGGGTTGCAACAACGTCCAACCTCCTCGAAAGTGTCTCAAGTTGTGCTGATAATACAAAAAATACATTGAGTCCATTAATCCCCGCTCCCCTTGAGCCATATACTCGAATATGGCCTTTGATAATTGCATCCATCTATGGTACCTGAAAAGAAAGTAAAATAGGGAGAGAATTAAATATAAAAAAATGTTTAAATTAAGACTAATTTGATTGAAATAAATATTGGTAAATAATTATTAAATTGATTCCCCGAAAACGGCGCCAAAAACTTGTTGGGTAAAATCTAATTACGCACAACACACAAGTATATGTGGTCAACAAGTAATAAAGTGAAAGTAGAGTATCGTTCTCACGGGGAATTATTTAATAAAAATCACCAAGTACTAACCCATAACAAATTCAATCTTATTTAAACGAATGAATTTCAATTAATAAGTAAACTAATTCTAATTACCACTAGATAAATTAAGATTACGGAGATTTAAGATCACAACTTCACTTATTGCTTCATTTAAGTTAACACACTTCTCATCAATTATTCTCTATCCTGAATTGTTAATCAAGAACACTAAAGCAGATAAAACCACCTCTCGATGCATAATACACATATTCACTTAAATCCACAGATGATAGAATTAAGCAAGACACCTTAATTAACTAATCAACTATATCTCTATGTGAATTACAATTAAAAAGGATTTAAAGCACAAGTTCTCTATAAGATTACATATGGGCGTAAAGGCATATCCCTATCCTAAAAACACGAATCATGAATTCCATCTATAAATCACAAACACATGCCATCATGATTAGATCTAAATCTAAACTTCATCTCTCGAGTTCATATAGATTATCACCAGAATTGTTATATAGGCAATTAAGCAATTAAGTCCAAATCACAATAGGCAATCCTCAAAATAGAACATAATTATTGATAGCGAAGCATATTAAAATAAACAACACAATAAGATCCATTGTAATCTCAAACAAAGAATTAGTTCATTATTATTGAATTAAAACTAAGAATCCACACTTGACTACGCATTAAAAGACAAAGATAGAAGAAGATGAGAAGATATAATCTATTATCTGTAGATTTGAAGCTCCCTCCTTGCTCCTACTTTGAATCTTCAATGGTCTCCAAGTTGCTTCAATCTCCAAATCTAACAAGAACTAGTGTTTTGATCTAATTTACTCTAACCTAATCTAATGGAATCCTCCAAAACTAGCCTATATATCCTCTGTTTTATGCCTCTCATCATGTATTTATAGTTCTAATGGATACCCTAGCAAGTTAGGCAACTAAGAATCATATCTCAAATTGGACACCAAATAACCCAATTCCATTTGTCCCTCGTAGGCCGAGCATGCCCTATGTTGTCCCTAGGCCATTACAGGTGCGCCTGGTAGCTCTGATGTTAGAAATTACGGTGGCCCAGTAGCGCCTCATGTTGTGTATAGCGCGGTCCGCGCTACCATGTTTCCTACTGCGACGTCCTTTGGTAAAACAAGCATAACATTTGATCTGGTAGGCGTTATGGGGCCTGCCACCTATCAAATCGAAGATAACGACGAGATCTAAAAATTTCATTCTTTGAGGATTGACAGATTCCATCCGGATAAAGGCCGAAATTGGGCTCGAAGAAGATGCTATGTAAATGGCAAGCATGACAACTCTTAACTTTGATCTGTGTTGATAAAAAGGCCATAACTTTCGCATCTGAACTCCGATTGGGATGATTCAAGATGTTACGGAAAGCTAAGAAGTAGATATACAATAAATTCCAAGTTCAAAGCCAAGAACACGTATCCAACTTGGTGTTAAAAGTCCTTCAATATTCCCTTCTTACATTTGCTTGCGTATTTTAGTCCAAAAGATGTCCGAATTGCTTTTACTTGCTTCTGCATGCCATAGCCTACAAAATAACATAACATGTATGAAATACACACACAATGCATGTAAACTAACTACGAAACATAGGTTTAAGCAACTAATTCAAGTAATAGATACCGGATAAGTAGGTATAAAACCTACCTATCAAATACCCCCAAACTTAAACAGTTGCTTGTCCTTAAGCAAAAACACAAAATAATAATGATATGCAATGCAACTAATCTATATGCCTACGAATCCAGTAGTAATGACATAAACAAGTCTATTTAACCAGCCTTAGAGAAATCAAGTAAACATGATAATACATCATATCAAAATAAATCATTAACTTCTCAATTAATCATCAAATCTTAGACTATTATCACTAATATAGTGTGTGTGTGTGTGTGTGTGCTCCACAACAATGTTAACTGATATAAAATCAAATTTAACACATAATAAGTCTCTTCGAAGGCATCATACAGTGTAAACTCAAGAAATTCAAAAACAAGCTAGATCCAACTAAAATTAAATAATTACCAATATCGAGGGTCAACATGAGATACTTATGCTTTATTTTTCATCTACGAAGGCTTTTTGCTCTTATTTTCCGTTTTATTCATTTTTTTTCTTTTGGTTTATATACACATAGCTATGCAATGTCTTATTCCCTTAGGCTTTTCAATGCTACCTTAAAGAGCTGTCGACCAACGACTCCCAGACCATTAAGACCTTAGGGCGCTAGGTGTAAAGACAATCCCCTCGGGCTTACTTACTCAAGTAACAAAGGCCACAAAACTAGACAAGCATGCCACGTCGTTTATTCATACTTTTTTTTCATTTTTTTTTCTTTTTTTATAGCTTATATACCCCAAATATTCCCCCAAACTTAGGTTATTGTCTAACTTTAGCCATCACTACTTATTCTTGTCATTTTTTCATTCAAACTAGCATTATCCTTTAGAGTCCGATTATGTATCAATTTAAACTCAATCAATCAACAAGTTATTTTTCTTTGTCTTATCCTTATTATACCAGTTTCAAACAGAAAAAGACTCAATTCATAACAAGAAATCACATCAAAGCTCTAATAGTGAGTATTATACTTGTCTACCCAATTCCAATCTCATCATTGGCCACAACAAACTGTAAATATCAAACAGCTGGACTCATGCAAGATGTACTAAATGCTATATAAACATAGTAAACTAACTATAAATTTTTCAATTTTTCAAAAAAAAATTTACTTCAACAAACTGAATGCAAAAACTAAATGTAACTATATGAACTGCAATGTAAAAAACTAACTATATGCAATACGACACAAAAATTCCCCCCAAACTTAAACTAGACATTGTCCTAAATGGCTGAAATAGGAAAAATTAAAAGAGAGGACTTCCCTGAAAATACAACATTTTCCTCCTTGTCTGCTAAGTCTAAAGAATAGGCCAGACTGCTGTGACACCCCCAAATCCCGGTACTTCATTACCTCAAGATTTGGTGTTCACGTAATCAAAACATTCATATCTAACTACCCAATTATAATAAATTGAATAATAAAAACCTGCCCATACGGGATTACTTTAATAAAAACATTATCTCCCAGGTTCTCTAACCTTTAATACAATCATTCAAGTGCAGAAATTAAATTATTACATCACATAATTATTAAAAGTATATCACCATAACGATAAAACAAAATTACAAGTCTTCATCACTTGTACATTTTTCCTTTCCTTTGCTAGTTGTAGGTTTATCTACCTTCTTCACCATAGCTGCAATAAGTGTATAAATATGCAAGAGTGAGAAAACAAAGCTCACTTGAGATAAGAATAAATATCTTTACAACATTTACCAAATAATAGGCTAAATAGAACTGAATAATATGTTCTATTAAGATTCTTAAATATACTACTGAGGGTCAAATGACTATGAACCATGTCCACAGTTATAAGTAATCTTTCAACTTTAACTTTAATAGTCATATGACTAAAAGGACTCCACGTACTTAGGGGGATCAATCCTTCGTACAATGTATTGTGCATAACTATTTCAACGCTAAGCGTAAACCCCTAAACATAGGGTTGTTCATCTCAGTATTTAGAATACAAGTTCGCACCAAAGAAAGTTTGGTTTGGATAAGCTTTCAAGGGTAATTGAAGTTTAATGATCATCAACTAGGGAACTAGTTAAATCAACAATGCTTGATAATACAACAGTTGTTTAATAACAACACAGCTTGGAATATTTGAGAATCATAAATGAACTGATTCTACGTATCTAACTCATGCTTGAAATAACTATAGAGCATAAGTATTCAATAGAATGAATAAAATGGTTGCCTTTGCTTGAACAGTAAAATAAGCTAAGGTTCAAGTTTTATAATATTAGAAATGAAATTCCTGAACTTTTAAGAAACTTGCTTAACTGTAAACAAGTTAGAATGAATCAATCATTGAAGAATTTCCCATAACATTAGAGTTTAAGTTAGTTCGAATGAACTAGGACGATTGACTTATTCAATCAATAGTTGAAATAGAAAGCTTGCTCAATCAAAGAATAAAGCCTCCTAATGTAATAATGGAACTAGCTAAACGAAAGTAAGAATTTAGGAAACTTTCTCAATGTAAAAGATAGAGTTTAGAAACTTGCACAATGCAATAAATAAACTATCTCAACAAAAGTGTAGAGTTAGAAAACTTGCACAATGTAATAAATGAACTATCTCAACGAAAGTGTAGAGTTAGAAAACTTGCCTCGAGCGTAAGCTATAAAGTTAAACTCACAATCACCTACACATAATTTTAGAACCACAATACCTATTAGACATGCTAATATATCATAACATACAACCATTCACATTTTAGAAACTCTAAGTGTTTTACTTTGCAACACTTGTCTAACTTTCATTATGTATACTAAATTACCACATAACGCGTTCTTGATTTACTAATCATTTTTACAATTTTGAATTCATAATCCACAGAATATGACTCTATTTAACCTTGTTGTTACATGATTCTAATCATTCCATAACCTTAACCTAAGCTACAACGAACAACCAAAGTCTGCAGAATAAACAAACTTGATTAATCGAAAATAGCCACTTTCAGCGGTAGTAGCGAAGTTTATATATGGGGATCTTCAACGCTTGCGTGTGACTTGTAGAACCCAGTTTTGCAGAACAGAGCCACGACACATTTTATTAAGCCAACTAACACGAATTTAACCCATCAAACAGTGATAATAACACGTAAACTAAATATACAACTATCATAAACATGATTGCTAACATATACAATCACTTAACACAATTTAACAGCTACTAACACTATTTTAATATCTCAATTTTCATCTTTTTCACATAAAACTCCAATTTTTTGATATTCATCCCAAAAATCATCATTGTGAATTCATTATTTGGCCAAATCATCTCATTCCAGTTACGTTATGTTCTTATCTCAATGAACTAACATATACAAGCTTCAATTTACAGTTTAACATAAGAATTGGCCATCTAAATTGGTATTTACGTAAGCCATATGAACAATACATACAAACATACACTGTCGATTATTTTCTTCTACTGTCAAACCGAAATTAGCATGCAATTATTGTTTAAACATAATCTCTAATCATAACTATATCTAATTACCATCAACAGATTACATAACACCAATTTACAGAAAACAAGAACTCACAGAATTTGAGACTTCATGCCGTAAACTCATCCATACATATATATATATATATATATATATAATATGGAGATTATGGAGAATTACCTTCAATTAGCTTGCACAACCTTGCTAATCACTGAACTTGATGTGACAATTCGTAACTCTCTCTCAATCTTCTCTGAAGTTCTCAAACTCTCTATTCTCTAAGCTTTAGCAACTAGTTTATGCGTAAAAGAAAACTAAACTGATATGCGTACTAATATAATACAAAATTGATAACTTAATACTACTAATTGCAAAATCAGTTACTAACGTATATAATATAAATATATTATATTTATTATTTTAATTTATTTTATTTAATTTAAATAAACTAGAAATCTCAAAAGCCATAAGGCTTGTTTGGCAAAACCCTTTAAATATTAAAGAAATAATATATTAAGCCTTGTTTGTTAAAAACTAAATTAAACTACTTTAATTTATTTTAATAACTCCTTATAATATAGTTATTTGTCACACTATATTTAATCAAACTTTCATATTTATTTTAATTAATGCAAATCACAATTAATTAAATAAATCCTTTAATCACATAACACAAAATCCTTTACTCACATAACACAAAACAAATAATTAATCATTTAAATTGAAATATCAATATAATAATAATTTCCTTAATTCATCAATTATTTATTTAATAAATAATTAACTAAAAAAATTAAATCAATTGAACAAATATTTATTCAACGATAATCACATCCATTAAATATTTATATAAATCAATAAATATTTAATATTACATTTAAAATTCTGGAATGTTACATCATTCCCTCCTTAAAAGGATTCTGTCCTCATAATTACAATTCAAACAATCAAATCATCACATTCTTCCCTACTTACAAAGATTCTGTCCCCAGAATCGAAGACATAGATTAAACAAATAACTCAGGATAACTTTTCATCATTTCAGCTTCGAGTTCCCACGTTGCCTCTTCGACATTGTGGTTTCTCCATATCACCTTCACAGAAGGTATCACTTTATATCTGAGAACTTGTTCTTTCATGTCGACTATCTGGATAAGAACTTCTTCATAAGACAAATCTTTATCGAATTGCAATGGTTCGTACTCGATCACATGCTTGTAATCGGGTTCATACGGTCGTAACACCGAAATATGAAAAACATTATGAATGTTTTCCAATTCTGGAGGTAGAGCTACCTCATAAGCCACTTCCCCCACTCTTTGTAGTATTTCAAACGGTCCAATAAATCTTGAAATTTGAGCTTTCCTTTTTTGCTAAAACGAATCTTCCCTTCAAGGAGAAACTTTTAGGAAAATGAAATTTCCTACTTCAAATTCGCGATTACACTTTATGTTGATCGGCATACTTTTTACATGCATCTTGGGGTGCTACCAATCTTGACACGATGAGTTTGACAACTTGATTTGTTGTACCGATTCTGGTCCTAACGGTTGGCATTCACCGACTTCATCTCAAAGATGATGGAGTTCGCACTTTACGCAAAGTCTGATGCCTCGTAAGGTGGCATGCCGATGCTCGCGTGGGAACGGTTGTTGTAGGCAAATTCTACCAACAGTAAATGTTCATCACAGCTTCCTTTGAAATCCATAATGCATGCTCTCAGCATATCTTCCAACGTTTGGATAGTTCGTTCGCTTTATCCGTCAGTTTGCGGATGGTATGTTGTATTCATCTTCAGTTGCATTCCCATGCATTCTTGTAGTCTCTTCCAGAAGTTTGATGTGAACCTTGGATCTCTGTCTGATATAATTGACACTGGAACTCCATGTCTTGACACGATCTCTTTAACGTACAGTTTCGCTAGCTGATCAAGATTAAATCTAATCTTTATTGGCAAAAAGTGTGCAGATTTTGTCAATCTATCCACTATTACCCATATTGCATCGTATCCTTTTTGAGTCGTTGGAAGTCCTACCACAAAATCTATTGTGATATGCTCCCATTTCCATTCCGGTATTTCCAACGATTGAAGTAACCCGTGGAATAACCCGATATTTTGCATATAAATAAATAAGAAATTTTGCATATAATTTTATTTTATTATTTTAATGATGATTATATGTGTCAAGTAATGTATGATAAATGAAAATATATTTATTACCTATAAATAATTTTAGAATTATTAATCACTACAAATTATATTCCTATAGTAATTAATTTTTGTAGCGAAATGTTTTTATTAATTATTTTCCATGAAAACATAATTTTATATTATTTAAATAATATATGAAATAATTTTAAGCATAATTTTATTATATGAATTTGTTCAGAATATTTAAGTTAATTATTTTAGCTTAATTATTGATGTTGTATATGAAAGATAAATCAGATATGGAAATCAAACCCTAAATTTGGGTATTAATCAAGGGATGAGAATAATAATATACTATTAATTATATTTTAATTTTTCTGTGCTATAAATATGTACTGTAAATGCGTAGACTGATAACGGTGGGCCAAATATGGTAAATAATGGCATAACCCTTATATCGTGTTATTAAACCCTAATTGTTAAACTCGGTTATGAGTTCGAGACTGTGTAGTAATTGTGTTATATGAATTTTCTTTGTGTATTATATAATTTACGTAATTAGGAGAAACCCTAATTATTATTTGAAAACCCTAATTTGCTAAAATTAGAAACCCTAATTACTGTTTTAGTAAATTATAATGATAATTAGGAAACCCTAATTGTTAATTTTGGAAACCTAATGATGTTAAGGAACCCTAATTATTTAAACCCTAATTTTCTATTAAAAACCCTAATTTCTATTAAAAACCTAATTTAATTAGTGTGTTTAAAATTAAAATTTTATTACACTTTAATTTTTAATTGTCCAAACCCTAGTAATTATTTGGGAAACTTTAAGATGTAAAATCTAGTGAATAAATCCTAGATTCAAGCACCTTGGACAAGAATACCCTTGAGATTAAAATAAAATTACTATTTTGCCCTTTTTGTCCCATTTGGTGTATTATTGTTGGGAGATCTTAGCAAATCTGCAGCCACCCTAGTCTACACTACCTAGTTGTGAGCTACAACACCAGTACATCAGCTACTAACAGCCAAGTTCATTGCACCAATTGATATACATGATTCAAGAGAGAGAAAAGCAAAATAAAGCTCATTTATGCAACCCACACTTAGCCATACTCTCTCAAGACCAAACCCACGAAATTGTAGTGTTAGATCAGTCACAAAGAAATCCCCACGAAATCCACAAGCAGATCAGAAGCTAAGAATCAAGATTTTTTAAAGAGAGGTACAAAACCTTAATTTACAATCTGATCTTGAAGGCCATGTTAGATGTTATGATTTAATATTAAAACATGTTGTTTATAGTGTATATAGTTGATCTGGGTTGGTATTTGTTAGATCCATAACATCAAAGTGCTCAAAATTGAGTTTTTGAAAAATCTGGAAAAAGTTGGTTTTGTGGTCTGACAATGAATGTCAGTGGCCACAGATCCTTTCTCGATTTATGTGTTTAGTTATTTTTAAGTTGTTATTTATAGCTTGTAATGTGGTCTTTAATCTACAAAAGGAATTAGGGTCATTTGATATCTAGATTGGTAGTTATTAATGGTCAAAATCCGTTGACCGGAATAATCGTCACTTAGAGAAGAAGAGTATGAGATACCATGACGATTGGCTTTAGTGCAAGTGGGAGATTGAAAGTAGTATGCACACAAGCCAATCATGTTTGATGATAAAGCATATACTTTGTAACAATCTTATTCATTTATTAATAAAAGTATTAATTTATTAAAGGCTTTTAATTATCTACATGATCTTTGTTTTATAATATGTAATAAACCCATAGTTTTAAGCAATGCTTTTAGAATAATGATGATGATCATTCTAATGAGATCTAAATTCTTAGAAAGCTTAAAACTAAAATAGTTCTCAATCATTGGATTACTAAATTGGGGATTAGTGAATCCGGATAGATTGGTACATACGTTGCTTGCTCATTGGATGAAGATGATTGATCTCGTGATCATTTGTGTGGAGACACTAAAGCAAGTATGTAGGTGCTTATTAGAGAATAAGTTCCTTTGAGCGTGGTTCGCTAAGGAAAACCTAATGGAGTTTAACTTGCTGTCAATAGGAATTCTGTAGTGATAGTAGTACAAGTGATCCTTGGACTTGAGATCATCATAGTATCTTGTGTATGATGAGTTATACTTTGACTTATTCCTTAAGACCCTTAGGGTATATCAAAGGGTATGCTTGGGTATAATAAGTTGTACATGGAGATAATGTATGATCGATAAAGAATCTACCACTCTATTAAAGAAGAGAAATGTCCTATGTGATTCGATAAATGACAACCCGGTAGTCCTTGGTTAAAAGCAGAATGAAATTAGAAAGGAGTTTCTAATTTGCATTATTTGAGTCATGCATTTAAGGATCGAAATACATATAATTAAATAAAATAAGACTTGACAAGTAATTCCATGTCTTATATTTAATTGGGACATTGTATGGTGGAAGGATTGAATTGTCACGGTAACTATTTACTCAAAGGTTCTTTTATGATTAATATTGAAATCTATATTATTTGGAAAGTCGTTGATCGCTAGGAGGCTTATCCCTATTGTAGAATAAATATTATTTATTTAAATAAATTAATTATTTAATTTATTTATTTAAATAAGATTAGAATTATTCTAATTGATTTATTCACAACCTAGGTTTAATATGGAGAACCTAAAGAGTCACACCATAAAAGGAAGAATAATTATTTAAGAAGTTAATGACATAATCGTAATAATATGTTATGTATATTTAATTTAATCTATGGTGATAGAATAAATTAAATAGCTTAATATTTATTATTTAATATTTTAGAAATATTAAATATAAATTAATAAGAGAGTCTTATTAATATTATTACAATTATTATTATTTTAATTTCTAAAAGAGTTTAGGAATTAATTTAATATAAGTACTCTCATTTATTCCTAATAGGATTAGGAGGGAAAATTAGTTAAAGGAGTTTAATTAATTATCCCTAATAAGATTAGGGAGCCCATTTAATTAAAAGGGTTTAATTAAATAATACCTTATTTTAATAGGGTTACTTGATATCTTTATAAGAGGAGTCTTATATCAGATATCAAGACGAGGTTATAATTCCAAGAGTTGGAGAGTATGTTCTTTTCTATAGAGATAGAAAAACTAGGGTTTAGCCAACCACCCATCTTCTTGAATCCTTCTTCTTCCTTGGTGGATCACCTCTAGAGGCCAAACACTTGGGTGGCTAACGTTGATCAAAGGAAGGAACCAAACCCGGTGGATTCAAGTTGTACGCGAAAAAGATTGGAGGTGAACTTGTACCTGAGGAAGCTCGGATCTTCAAGGGTATGTTTCTTATTCATCTTTTTCGTTTAATTAATAATTGTGCATAAAGGGTGATCCGGGTATATGGTTTGTAAAATTTTAAACTCTGATTTTTACACGTTTCTGCTTATTTTTGCAATTTGATTGCGTTCTTGAATATTACATACCTAACAAGTTCTACATACTATGATCATTAAATAGTCCATCAACACCACGATCTGATCTGAAATCGTAGTCAAAGTACCCCACTCGAAATCTGACATTAGTTTTCTGGGTATGATGAAGAACACCATTAGTGACAATTTTGTCGCCTATTGTACCTTTAGCGACAGATTTATTTCTAAATTAATTATTTTAATTAAATAAATAGAAAAAAATTAGTTTTAATTATTAAAAATACCAAATAAATTATTAAAAATTATTTTAAGGTCTGAAAAATAATTTTTAATTATTTTTAATATATTTCATAAATAATTAATATTTTTGAAATATTAAAGGTATTTAATTTATTTAAATATTATATTAAATAAATTATTTAAAATTATATAATGGTATAAGAAAAATATTTTAAGTTATTTTAATGACTTTTAATATTTAGTGATAAATTTAATTAGTAGATTCAGTATTAATGATAATTTAGTTATTTATTAAATGAATTAAATGAATAAATTAAAATAATTTTATTATATTAAAAATCATTTTAAATAATAATAAGGTATTTAAAATATTTTAAGTTATAAAATATAACTTTCAATATTTAAAGGTAAAATTCATTAATTAATTATTATTAATGATATTAAAGTTATTTAATAATTTTATTAAATAATTTAGTTTAAAAAGTATTTTTTATTATAAAATTATTTTAAATGAAAATAAAGTGTTTAAAGATATTTTAAGTTATAAAATATAACTTTTAATATTTAAAGGATAATTTCATTAATAATTTAATCTTAATGATATTTATTTAACATTAATGATATTAAATTTATTTAATAATTATATTAAATAAATAGTTTTAAAATGGTTTTATTAATTTAAAATCATTTAAAAGGATATAAATGAATTAAAAATATTTTAAGTTATAATTAATGACTTTTAATATTTGGATAAATAGAACATTAATACTTAAATATTAATGGTAATTATTTAAAATGATTTTAAATGTTTAAAAATCATTTAAGAATCTTATTAATACTTTAAAAATATTTTGAGTTATTATAAATAACTTTAATATTTTGGCGATAGTTTCATTAATAGTTTAATATTAATTAAATATTAATGATAATAGAATTAGTTAATATTTAAATTATTTAATAATGATTTGGTGTTTGAAAATTCATGATAAAGTATAATAATTATTTAAAAATTATTATAAGGCTATGAAAAATAATATGACTGAAGTTTAAAATATCTAATTGAATATTGAACTACAGATTAGAGTTTTAGACTTGATAATTACCCGATAAAGCCGTCGGTATATAAAAATATTTCAGAAATTGATCTGGACTTAGATAAATTGACTAGAGCATACGTAATCATTTATGATTGATAGATGTTAATCATACATGACCATGTGATTAGGTTATGTGTTGACTGTAAATATATAGAAATACTATGTGATATGATATATTATTCTAACTGAACGAATGATCTTATTACTGAATGGTCGCTGTATAAAAGATTAATCTAAGTTGCGTTATTGTAAGCAGCAGCTCAGGCAAGTATCCTACTTTTGCATTTACTTTATGCATTGGACATGAGTAAGAAAGTTTAAGAATTATATTATTATTGTGCCAGATTATTAACTCTATTATTATTGATTATGTATCTAATCTTTGTATTCATACAAGTTCTTACATTATCCGATCATTGTATTATTGTATAATTCAGATATTTATTACATTAGATTAATTAGTGTATAGGGTTAGACAAGTGTCCCCACTTGGATAACCATTGTATTTAATCATATGTTGATACATACTTATTGATTTCAAGTATGTATACGTTGGCTTAAAAGCCGTCTAAGCTATTTGATTCAGTTAGACATAAAAATATTGTTGAACAAGATAAAGCGTTATTTTATCCAACCGTGATTATTTTGGTTTGATTCAGACTAAGTATGAACATCCGAATATGGGAAAACTTTTGTGCACCTAAGGTGGATAGAGTGAACGATAATATCATTCTTGCATGTAGTATTGATCAATCTGAGGCATAAGTGGTGATCACCCCGTGCAAGTAAATTATGACGGTTTACAAATAAATTTCTATTTAACCTTTTCGAAAATAGAAAACAATGTTCATAGTATGTTGACTAATCTCCAGTTATAGTCTATACGTAGTTTCAAAAATTTCATATGGAAGTGATATGTTGTTATTATTGGTTGACTTACTTCCTATTTGTTGATTCGTTGTAAAAGTGTCTTTCAAAGAAAACATTTAATTCTTTCAGCTAATATATATTGTTGTTATTACTTGCTGGTCAAATCAAATGCTCATTCTTGCTTTAAATTTAAATGTTTTTAGTTAAGTATGATCGACGGAAGGTTGAGTAAGAAACAAGGGAAAGGAAAGTCATTGAATGAGATTTATAATATTACGTGTAATAGTTAAAGTTTATTAAGACATTGATACTTATTATCTATGATGTAATGAATGTTTAAAGGTCTCGTGCACAGGAGTAAACATTGATGCATATGTAAATTAAGTTTGAATTTTATATTATTGTTATTATTATTAGTATTATTAAGTTTATAGAAATGGTATCGTGAAGCACCGAGTTCGGGTTTCAAGTACCCGAATTTGGGGGCGTCACAACCCGCTTGGTCGATGATGTTCTATAAAGCCCCCAAACTCGGGTACTTGAAACCCGAACTCGGTGCTTTACGATACCATTTCTATTAGCGGAATAATACTAATAATAATAACAATAATATAAAAATCAAACTTAATTTATATTTATCAGAGTCTAATCCCAATTATGCAACCTTTACTATAATTCTTTATATGATATATAATACATATCATTGTCTATATATTGTCCAACTATTACAAAAGATACCATTAAACATATTCTGTTTGCTTTCCTTTTCACTTGATCTTGTCTGAACCTTTGGGTTGATCATGCCTAGCTGAAAACATTTAATTTTAAAGTAAGAATGAGCATTTGGGTGCCCAGCAAGTAATAACAATTAGAAATATAATTAGCTAAAAGAAATAAATATTTTCTTTGTACATCACTTCTACAACGAATTTATAGTTGTGAAGTAAACTGAACCGATAATAATAACATAACAATTCTATCTCAAAATTTTGAAACTACGTATTGACTATATATGAGGTTTAGTTGACATACTATGAACATTGTTTTAAATTTTCGATAAGGTTTAGCAGAACTGTAAGACCCCAACTTATTATAAATAAAATCGAATTTCCTCTAATTATTATTGTGAATAATAAGGTGTTAAATTGATATAATATTTTGGTTATGGGTGAAATGTGCAAATTTTGCAAAATAAACAAGTGGTTATAAAATAATCATTGTTGTCGGGGAATATTCGTTTGGTCGTGGAATATTCTTGTTGTCGGGAATATTAAATGCGATGGGCGCATTCATTTCATGGGCCCATAAAGAATAAGCTGTTGGATGAAAAAATAACAAGTTTGAGTTTTTATAAATAGCTTGGCGTAGTTATTCACAATTAACACTTATTGGAATACTAAATTGGTTAAAATACGATGTCTGGCGTGGTTTCGTAGTAATACGGTATCACATAGTATTGTTGAATTATTGATTCTTACGTGAAGGCACTACTCAATAATTGTTATAGTAATTACTGTTCAATATTTTATTTTTATTGAGTCAATAATTGTTGCCTTGATATTTTATATTATTTTTGTTTCAATAATTATCACTGCACAGTATTTCCCATTATAAGATCAATAATTCATATTATTTGAATAATATTATTAGATAGCATTATTGGCAATGTCTAGAAAGTTCTGTCAAAGAGAGGTTTGGTCACCTAATTGCACGCCAGTAAGGAGAAAATCTTATTGGAAAGCCCCCCTCTTTCCTGGGAACGGTCTGGTTGTCATAATTGTGATTCTGTAATATTATTTGTGAATAATTAATTATTGATTTATATAATAAGGAAATATTTATTTTATGTGGATATAAATGATGGATATATTTATTTTTATGTGGATAAAAATGAAAAAATTAATGTTGAGGTGTTTTATCAGTATTTTGTCGGTGTAGAGGTATTAAAAATCATCCGTTTGTGGATTTCGGATATTTATGTTTTGAATTTGGAAAAACTCAAAGCTACAAAGTTGTAGAGAATTCGATTTCAGGCAGAATGGACATAAAATTTGTATTTTTCAGATAAACGGGCTATTTTCTATGAATTACTGAAGTTTCGAAAAATAAAATAAATTTTTAATTGGGTGGGACCCATTTTGGTTGGTGTGGAATGCATGTGGGCTGCTGGGAATTTTTCAAAATGGGCATGCTAGCTGATTCAAATAAGTTGGCGTGGAAGAAAGTTGATTAAAAATTAATATTCTATTATTTTAGTCTCTTATGGCGTTCTAGTATTTTCCTATAAATAGACGCTTAGGTTAGAATTGAAAATCACACCAGAAACAAGTTTTCTTTCTCTCTATATTGTCGAGCGTATTTTAGTGAGTATTTTGATACCTTGAGAGTTGCTATTCCGTGCAAGTTTCTATCGGCTTTATATCCGAAATTCAGTTAGAAGTACGGTTATTTTGAGGTAAGGGATGCTATTTTCTTCATAAATGATATTATTTCTTTCGATATCATTATGCCAAAATATTGGTTTGAACTTTTATCAAATTTGGAACTTTTTGTGTCGGGGTTACTATTCACGATATCGATTATTATTCACATATCGACCTTTATTCACGATCTGCACTTTATTCACGAATACGGCACTATTCACCAAAAAATGAAATTTTCTTCTTTTTGTCGAAGATGTCTATTATGGTTACTATCTTTGATTGTATCCATGTTTTGATCTTTATTTTTGAATTCTATTACAAAATTGGTTATTATGGGGTATTATTGATCTTGGATAAACTGTTATACGAATCTCTACTATTTGTCCTTCTGTCTCACTGGATTCGTTTTCTTTAAAATATTTTTCATCATCCTCAGTCCTAAATGATGATATTACTGAATATCTTTGGCTTGTAGTGCAAAGATGAATGATTAACTGATGAATATCTTTGGCCCGTAGTGCAAAGATGAACAGGTGTTGAGATGAACATGACCAACTGGTGATATAAATGAATATCTTTGGCCTGTAGTGCAAAGATGAATATTTGATTAAAGATGTATATTGATTGTTGTTACAGGGATAAAATATTAATGATGGACTTTGAAATCTTAGAAGATAGTAGAACTCATTCTCTACTTGACTCTTCTAATGGATTGTTGTTTCCGCTGCAGTTGTTGATCTAAAACTTGTTGTCAATTATATTTTATCAGATTTTTCCCTGTTGAAGACTAATGATAATTTGTTGTATATTATCTTAGTTATAATATTCTTTACTGGGCTAGTTGAGCTCATCCTTTTCCTTTTGTTCCATTTTTCTTCTCGGGAGGTGAGAACATGGCAGGATCTAGTCGGGGTATGGAGTGATGGTTCTAGAAAGATGTTTTAGCAAATCAGAACTATTTACGTAAAATAGTGTTTGAATAATTATAATGAGGACTTATTTGAGTGTGGATATTGTCTAGAAGACAATATTTGTATTTAAACTCACAGTATGTGTTGTCATATTTTGCACGACAATTGTATTATTGAAGTTGTAGTTTGCTTTCTGTACCATGTATTTGGCGACTCAGAATGGGTGTTGTATACCTATTTTTGGGGGCGTCGCAAGAACTTCATATGCAAACTGTCATAACTTACGGGCACGAGGTTGTACTTCCCATGTACCCTGTATTGATCAATACTACATTACAAGAACGTTAGGATCGTTCACTCTGTCTGCCTTGGGCGCATAAAAGTTTTCCCTTGATCGGGATGTTCATACTTAGTCTGGAATCCGAACCAAAATAATTTGATTGGATACAAAAATGTTTTTATCATATTCAATGATATTTCAAAATCTATGCCTAGGTGATCAAAATAGCTTATATATATATATATATATATATATATATATATATATATATATATCAACATGTGATTAAATCTGATGGTTATCCAGTGGGGACACTTGTATAACCATATATAGAAATTGTGAATAGAATATATATATCTGAATTACCATATAATATCATGTTGATAAACAATGATCGAATATAATATATACGATAATAAAGTTAATAATCTAGTACAATAATAATATAATTCTGAAACTTCATACTCATGTCCATTGCATAAAGGAAATGCAAAGGTAAGATACTTGTCTGGTCTGCTGCTTACAATACGCAACTTAGATTTATCATTTATATAACAAACTATAATTAATAAGATCATTTGATTGATTATAATAACATACTATAACACATAGTACTGCTTATTGCAGTCAGCACATAACCTAATCACATTGTCACATATATTCAACATTCATTGAATCACAAACAAACATTAATACAATCAAAATATCTAAGTCTAGATCAATTTCTGAAATATGTTTAAGATGCAAGCGGCTTTATCAAGTAATTATCGAAGTCTAAGACTCTATCCTCGTAGTTCAATATCCGTAAAGTATCGGTCATATTATTTTTAAATGACTTATAATAATTTTAAAATATTTATTATAATTTATCATGAATTTTCAAACTCAGGAATCATTATTATATGATTTAAATATTAAACAATTCTATTATCATTAATATTTAATTAATTTTAAACTATTAATGAAACCATTGTCAAAATATCAATGTTATTCATAATAACTTAAAATACTTTTAAAGTATTAATATCACCCTTAAATGATTTTTAAAGCGTTTAAAATCAATTTTAAATGATTACTATTAATATTAAAATATTCTTTGCATTATCTATCAAAATATTAAAAGTCATTAATTATAACTTAAAATATTTTTATTTCATTAATATCCTTATTAAATGATTTTTAAATAAGTAAAACCATTTTAAAACTATTTATTTAATATAATTATTAAATTAATTTAATATCATTTATTATTAAATTAATATCATTATTATTAAATTATTAATGAAATTATCCTTTAAATATTAAAAGATATATTTTATAACTTAAAATACCTTTAAACAATTTATTATCATTTTAAATGATTTTTATAATATAAAAATCATTTTTAAACTAATTTATTTAATATAATTATTAAATAATTAGAATATCATTAATATATTAAATTATTAATGAAATTTACCTTTAAATATCAAAAGTTATATTTTATAACTTAAAATATTTTTAAAACATTTATTTTCATTTAAAATGATTTTTCTAATATTAAAATCATTTTTAAACTAATTTAATTAATATAAGTATTAAATAAACCTAATATCATTAATATTAAATAATTATTATTTTCATGACAAAATATCAAAAGTTATATTTTATAACTTCAAATATTTTATAACCTTTATATAATTTTAAATCATTAATTCTATTTTTCATCATTTATTAAATAACTTAAATATCATTAATATTAATTTATTAATGAAATTTAATCACAAAATATTAAAAGTTATCAAAATAACTTAAATTATTTTCTTATACCATAGTATAATTTTAAATGATTTTTCATGTATTAAAATCATTTTAAATAATTTATTTAATATTATAATTAAATAAATTAATTACTTTTAATATTCCAAAAATATTAAATATTTATGAAATATATTCAAAATAATTAAAAACTAATTTTGAATTTTAAAATAATTTTTAATAATTTATTTTGTATTTTAATAATTAAAACTAAATTTTCTATTTATTTAATAAAAATAATTAATTTTATAAAGAAAGCGTCAGCTAAAGATCGCTTTTATAGCTTGAGGTAACTGTCATTATAGGTGTTCGTCGTGTTCTTCATCATTCCCAGAACCTTCATGTCAGTGACCAAGTGAGCAACTTTGACCAAGATTAAATCTTAGTGTATGGTGTTTCTGGGAAAGAAAATGGTCAGATCTTGTAGACATAGTGTAATACTACAAGCTCCAATAAACAACACGATCCAACAACATAAAACAAAAGAGATTTAAGCCTCCAAAAATATGTCAGAAGC
This sequence comes from Panax quinquefolius, assembly GCA_020205615.1. Taxonomy (NCBI): domain Eukaryota; kingdom Viridiplantae; phylum Streptophyta; class Magnoliopsida; order Apiales; family Araliaceae; genus Panax; species Panax quinquefolius. Next base: position 69,519,101 of record CM035151.1, read on the forward strand.
TGTTCTTCATTTCTAGGTTTTCCAGAAATGAAGAACAGTTCCAGCTGGCTACTTTGGATCTCTATAACATGCAATCCCTGGTAACATTTTTGTGATCTTAGACTTTCAGGTTGTAGACAATATGCAAGACAACATATCTAATACATAATATCAAGCTAACAACATCAAATCTAAGAGATCATGTTCGGTCAAACATTGTCAGAATACTTGTTCTAACAGTTTCTGGAAATTCCAGAAACCCAACTTCGTGATCGAGTGACCCACTTTGACCACATACTACATCGATCCTATTTGTGATATAAGGAATAATAAGGCATGACTATATAGTTCATACAGCACACTACAATCTGGTTATACTAACATTAACAAAAAGCTTAACATCTAACAGATCAAAGCTTCCAAAACTCTTGTTAGACGCTGCTTAAGACTTTCTGGGTTACCTAGAATTCAGCCGGTCATGCCCGGTCAACGGGTTTTGACAGTTTATAAAATGAAATCAAGACATCATCAAACCTTGATTCTAGTTGCAGAGCAAAGACCACAGTACAGAATACAAGTAGCAACCTTCAAACAACAAAAATACATAACAGGCAAAGATTAAAGTGGTCTGACATTCAGTTGTCAGACTCATAAAAAAAAATTTCGGATTTGCAAAAACACTAGATCCGAGCTTATAGATGTTATTGATCCAACATCTATCAACCAGATCACTTAATAACACTATAAACAATATATTATAACACAAAAATACAACATCTAACATAGGATCAAGATCGAATTTTTTAACTAGGGTTTATACCTTTAAATGAGCAAATCTGATTTCTTGGCTTCTGATTTGTTAGTGGATTTTGTGGGGTTGTGTTTTGGAACTGGTCTAGCTAATAATTTCGTGGGTCTTGAGCTTGAGAGACTTTGGTTGAGGGTTTATACAAAATGAGACTAAAATGTGACTTTCTTTCTCTTTGATCTATATATATACACTTAGATGCAATGTATTATGTTGAGATTGCTGCTGATTTTTGTTATTTGATGTCACATGGGGTGGTTGGATTTGGTCACCAACTCACCTAAGGTCAAAACCTACATGTTAGCTTCAATTATACAAGAGGGGAAATTTGGTATTTTCGCTTTTATTTTTAATGGCAATCTTGTAAACATGACAAACCCTTAGGGTTTAACCCTTAGTGTTTAACCCTAAGGTTAGAACAAATCTGAAATTCTAGGATTTTTATTTAGGATTTGTGCAAAATTTTAGTTCTAAAAAAATAAAATTAGGGTTTTCCTTAAATAGATTAGATTTCTAATTATCTAAACTTGAAAATTAAATTAAGAATTTACTAATTATAATTAACCTCGCTAATTTAGCAATTAAGGCACCAATTAGCGAATTAGGGTTTATAATATAAATATTAGGATTTCTAGAAATTTAATATTTCTAAATATTAATTAGAGTTTACCTAATTAATCATAGAATTTTATAATACTTCACCATAATCGTAATCACACAGTCACATAGCAGTTTCGAACTTAAATTTAGTTTTAAATTAGGGTTTCTAATTAAGGTTTCTAACTTTCAAAATTAGGGTTTTAAGTTTAGAAATTAGGTTTTTCTTAATTATTATATAAATGTATAATAACTGTCATTAGACACATTAACATAGTATTATAACTACAAAATGACTTAACAAATTCTTTAAAGTCGTAATTGACTTTCGAATTAGGGTTTCTAATCAATTAGAGTCCATAAATATTAATTAGAGTTCAAAATAATTAGGGTTTTCCCTAATTAAAAATTATATTCTATCATACATGTCATTATTCATATAACACAGTGACTTAACAAATTTTAAAGTCTTATTTGACTGCAAAACTAGGGTTTATTAGTAACACTAGGGTTTGGTCATAATACACCATAATTGACCAACCATTATCAATGCGTACTTATAGTATATATTTATAGCACTGAAAAATCAAAATAAAATTAATATTATATTATTATTCTCATTCCTTGACCAAAATCCAAAATTAGGGTTTGGATTTCTCATATTTAACATTATTAATTAAGTTAAAATAATTAACTTAATTAAACTAGCATAAATTCATATATTAAAATATATTTAATTATTATACTAATTCTAATAACCATTTCATATATTATTTAAATAATATATAATTATATTTTATGGAAAATAAATAATAAAAACATTTCTACTATAAAATTAATTATTAAAAGAATAAACTTTATAATAATCAATAATTTTAAAATACAATTATTTGTAAACATTCATGTAATAAATATATTTTTATTTATCACATAAATACATATACACCTTATCTTGTACAAATCCTCATCCTTAAAATAAAAAAAATTTATACGCAAAATTTCTTATTTAATTATATAGAAAATATCAGGTTGTTACATTCACCATCCCTTATAAAGATTCCGTCCCCGGAATCACCGTTTTAAAACCTATACATACCAGGATACATAGCATACACAATCATTGAGAGTAGATCTCGATCAAAATTGATCGAACTGATCTCTTAATTATTCAGCATAAAGCTTATCTATCTGCTTATACGGAAAATTGATTTCTAATAGAACTCAATTTCCTCCTTCAAAATAATTTATAAAATAATTTTACTATATATATAAGAAAATAAAATTGATTAGAATAATACCCGGAGTTGCATCCCCGGCTGCCACAGTTTCTTGAACGGTCATGTTGAAGACGCTTGCAGTTGATTTCGTTGGTTTAATTGTTGATGTTGGTTCCGTTATCACCAATGTCTTGTTGTGTTTCCTCGTATTCGCATTCATTGCCTCCCTTCTCCTTCTTGGATAGTCTTCCACCTTATACTCAATTGATTCACACTTAAATCACGCAGACTTGCCCTTTATCTCCTTTCCTTTTATCGTATAGGTGACAAACCTATCTTTTGTCCCTTCGTTATCCTAGTTATCACAAATGTTGCTACAAGGTCAGTTGATCCTCTAAATCCTGGCAGTACGAATGCCTTGAAGTCTTTGACGTTCGTGGATCGATTATTTGGCTGATCTTCTTGTGGTTGGTATTCTGTTCTGCATAGCTTGATCGCCCATATTCGCAAAATTTTGTATCGGGTCTGGTTGTCTTCCAGCTTCGTTGACAGGTTTTTCTGCCCGTGTATTTCGTTTTCATCTCCTTGGCGGCATTATCACAATTTATTCTTTATTCTAAGCCTTATCGTATACGTATAATCATATAACACGAAATTCTATATTCTGATTATCATGTACTCAAAATATTATATATTTTGAAAATTTCGTTTTCTGCATTAACCGGTACTCATATAATTAACTACTATCTTTATACCAACTTTGTGACGCCCCCAAAATTAGGTATACATCACCCATTTTGAGTCGCCAGATACATGGTACAAAATCCAAATACAACTTCATTTATACTATTTGTTGGTGTGTCATATAGAATACGACCACGATTAACTATGAGTTTTAATACAAATCTATGTAACTCTCATGGTGCCTCGACCACAACCTTCTGATGGTACTTTACATAAAAGTATAGTCAAAAAGCTGTTTTTAAAATTAAAATCTTTGGGAAGTGCTCAAGAGAAACCTTCGCATACATGGGAGGCCGTGCGTCTACAGGTTATAATAGATATCATATGGCCATAGAATTATCCTTGGTTGATCCAATAGACCCCAAAGAAAAGCGAGAAGATTACTATCATCTTCTTTCCGATGGTGAGTCTTCTCTTGACATATAACTATCTCCACTTTGTCTCCAAGTGAATATTATATTTCAAATAAACTCCAAGATCATATAGGTAGTGCCGTAGATATACTCGGTGAAGTGGATGCGCCTGACCCTGTCTTATGATAACACGAGGTTGTATGTCATTAGACATCTTGTATGATAGTGGCAAAACACCCTTCCAAAGTTGGGTTCACCTCACCTATTTGATTCACCAAATATAACTACTAAATGTTGTATAGAATACAACACACTTTTCTATACTCTTTAGGGAGAACCTCCATGACTAGAGACCCTTTGTTCTATTCCTGTTATCCCCGCTTCGACCCGTGACACTCTTATGACAACACTCTTATTACCTAAAAGGAATTATGAAGCGAAAGGGTGAGCACAACTAGCCCGATATAAAGAATATCATGACTAAAGATAATTAAATTATCAATAGCTTTCATCAATAATAAATTAGAGATTTAAAACATATGGTAGATAATAAAACTTTTCAACCATAGTTGCGGTGAACGAAAGCGATCCATTAGAAGAGTCGAATAGACCGTAAGGTCTATTATCTTCTCTATGTTTAAAAGTCCACTGATAATGTTTTATCCATGTAACATCAATCAACAATTCACATCCACGATCATGTGAATAACTTCATAATCACAATTGTGATTCTAAATTCCTCTTCGTACCGGGGCGAAGATAATTTTCATCACTATCTTCTTTTGAAACATCAAAAATCATGGTTATACCAAATCACTGATTCACTGCTCGTAATCATTAAATCATCTTTACTTTCTGGCGAAGATATTCATTATTATCACATCCATGAATTAATATTTCATTCTTTGAGACTCATTTCGATAATTAATCCACCTCATCGAATCATCCACGCTTTCTGAGGCGAGGATATTCTTTAGTATCACGACCACGAATTATCCATGCACTACGGGCCAAAGATAATCGTGTTTTCATCAGCGGTCGATCATGCCATAAAACAATTCATCTTTGCACCCTTAGCGAAGAGAATCCATAGCCATAATCATACCAAAAAAGCGTCCATCGATACACACTACGGGCTAATGAGGACTTTTCATTAATATCACAACCACAAATTATCCATGCACTACGGGGCAAAGATAATCGTGTTTTTTATCAATGGTCCTGATCATGCTATAAAATAATTCATCTTTGCACCCTTGGCCGAAGAGAATCCATAGCCATAATCATACCAAAAATTGTCCATCAATGCACTACGGGCCAATGAGGACTTTTTCCACATCATTTGCAACATTACGGTCATGATTATAAGAATAATCCACAGTCAAAATCATACCAAGTCCATCCATGCACTCTGAGGCCACATATGACTTTTAACATAATATAAATATGAGGATGATGACAATATTATAAGCATTAATCAAACTAAATCAAGGATAAATATTAAAGACTTTAAATTTATCCAGACATTATCAATCACTTAATAAAATCATAATCTAATCTATTATCTTATTAATACTATAACAATATTTTAATCACTTTTTTAAACTTAGAAACAATTACATTTAATTATTTACACTTTTCCAAATAATGCATTTAATCATTCAAAATGTCATACTCATAAGATTTCATCACCGATAATCAAATTACTCATCAAAAATCTGCATATACCTTATATAGGATTTCCAAGTCATAAAATCCTATTTACCGATTCTTGACTCCACATAACATATTTAACTCGTATATGTAAGTAGCTAAACTATTTTCATAAAAAATACCAAATCGGTCCCAAAATTATTCTTTTTACGGGATTTAGCATAATATAGTCCCATATTTAACATATATTTTTCTTGACATTTTTAAAATTCATTTACTATTTTTCAAAATTAATTTCTAATTAATTCCTTAAGAAATTAGCTACCTCACGGTTAACTCTAGAAATTCACAAATCTTGGCAGGATCTTACACATGTTAACGTGAGCTTCCGGTTTAAATTTCATGGTCGTGGAGTTATAGAACTCGGTTATAGCATTTTTAAATCGAAAAAACCTAAATATTGAAATGGTCATAACTTGCTCATTTTAAGTCGGAATGAGCTCATTTTTGGACAGGAGGTACTTTATACCATATACTTTCATGTCCCAAAAGCCAGAATTTTTTTCTCATAAATTAAGTGGCCAAAACAGCCTTTTTTAAAATCGTGGCAATGAAACTTTTCATATATTTTGCATTTTTTAGTACTTTGCTAAAATCGGTCCACGAAAATCTACAACACTTTTCTAGTGATTCCACTTGGATAAGTTACAAAACTCATAGACCTAACTCTAGAACTTGACCACACTCAAAAATTGAAAATATAATAGGAGATATGGTCGATTGAATTTCATGTTTCATTTTCACCAAAATCTAATTTTTCAACCCTTTGTGATTTCTAAGAAACTTTCATGTTTTTCACATAATAACCAACATAACTCATCATAAAACTTACTAATACCACATATACCCATGATTTTCATTAGTCTAATACTTTTATTATGACTTTCATCATAATCACGTAAAGCAGATCATTTCCACAATTTAATGAGGAATGAAATCTGAAAGGATCGTTCACCGTGCATGTGGTAATCCACATAGGCGAGTTATTCAACAGAATAATAAAGAATGGAATAATGAAGGATTCACCATGCATGCGATGTTACAGACCAGGTTATAGAATAATAAATACGGAACCGGTAAGAATAAAAAAAAGCGCATGCGTGACGAGGATATTCAGCAATGAGAATAGTAAAAGGCGGAATAACGAAATCACGGCGTAAAATGCTTGATAGATGGATATTCCAGCAGAATATTAAATAATGGAACTAGGTCATGCGTAAAGCACATACATGATATTCAATGAGAATGATAAAAAAGCGGAATAATAACGAAATCACCGTAAATGTTGGTACTTCACATAGAGACGAGTTATTCAACATAATGATAAAGAATGGAATAACGGAAGAATTTCACCAAGTATAGGGTATCCAGCATTATCTGAGTTATTCAATAGAATAATAAAGAATGGAATAACATAAGTTCTTTTCATGAATACAAAAGAAATAATACCCCTTATTATAATAATAATAATATCCTTTATAATAATAACGAAACAATTATATCCCCTACGAGTACAACAAATAATATCCCCTACCTTTGAAAGAAGAGTAGTATTTGGTAGATCGAGGATATACTAGAAGAAAACTGAACTACTACGCTCAAAGCTTTCTTAAACTCTAAAGAAATACGCTTCAAGATTATAGAAGAAGAATTCTCTCTATAGTTTTCTCTCTCTAGAGTTTCGATGAATTCGTAAGAAATAATGAATGAATGAGCTTCTATTTATTTAAAAATAGAAGAATAGTAACTAACTCATGAGCGGTCCAGTTGATTTAATTAATCTGTAGTCCATATTTAAAGAAAAATCTTTTAAATAAAATATAATATATTCTATTTATAATCTAATAAAACGAATAACTTTATAAAAGTATTACATTTTTATATAAAAAAAATTTACTATGCAAAACACTTATCGAGTAATTTATACAAATACTATGCATAATAAAATATAATATAATCTAATTATTGTCTAATAAAGCGAATAACTTAATAAAAGTATTCTTTTTTTATATAAAAGATTTTACTATTAGCCTAATAAAGCGAATAACTTTATAAAAGTATTACATTTTATATAAAAGCTTTTACATTTTATTACATTAATAATAATACCCGATAAAACAAAAGCTGGTGACTTATCACGTAAGCATCAATAATCAATATCGTGTGCTACTTATACAATATGCCAGCGTATTCTTATTATTTTTAACTTGGGTGTTTCAACGAGTTAATGGTAAAACTTCCGCCGTTATTTTCATAAAAATATTTTTGTCGTTTTCTCGATCAACCAATAATTCCGTTGTGGGGTCCTAATGAATTTTCCGTAAATACGGGGTCCACCAATGATTGTACCCGCATCGGATATTCCCGATAAAAAGAATATTATATAACAACTTGCATACTTTGCAAAAAATTTATAAATATACCCATAACTTATAACATTATATCAAATTTAACCATAATATAAAAAAATTATTTGAAAAATTAAATACTTTTATTCATAAAAATTGGGGTCTCACAATCATCCCTCCTTATGAAATTTTGCCCTCGAAATTTACGTCGTACTGATATTGAAGAGATGAGAATACCTTGCTTTCTTTTTGGATTGTACCTTCCGGTTATATCTCCTCTGTATCATTGATTTTCCATTGCTCATCTCTGTATTTGGATATCATTCTAGAATATATCTTCAAAACAAAGGTTAATTGACATATCACAATTTGTCAACTTATCAAGTAAACAATTTGACTTAGGTAAAGTCACACACTAGCGAAGTATATAACTCGTCTCTTCCCTCTAGTTCTAGACTCTTATCTCACTTGATGACCATATCCCTAAGCTACGATACCAAAATGTGATGCCCCAAAATTAGGTATACATCACCCATTACGAGTCGCCGGATACATGGTACAAAATTCAAATACAACTTCATTTATACAATTTGTTGGTTGTCGTATAGAATCGACCACGATTAAGCTATGAGTTTTAATACAAATATATGTAACTCTCATGGTGCCTCGACCACAACCTTCTGATGGTACTTTACATAAAAGTATAGTCAAAAACTATTTTAGAAATTAAAATCTTTGGGAAGTGCTCAGGGAAACCTTCTTACATGGGAGGCCATGCGTATAGGTTATAATAGATATCATATGGCCACAGAATTATCCTTGGTTGACCCAATAGACCCCAAAGAAAAATGAGAAGATTACTATCATCTTCTTTCCAATGGTGAGTCTTCTCTTGACATATAACTATCTCCACTATCTCCAAGTGAATATTATATTTCAAATAAACTCCAAGATCATATAGGTAGTGCTAGTAGATATACTCGACAAGTGGATGCACACTGACCTGTCTTATGATAACACGAGGTTGTATGTCATTAGACATCTTGTATGATAGTGGCAAAACACCCTTCAAAGTTGGGTTCACCTCACCTATTTGATTCACCAAATATAACTACTAAATGTTGTATAGAATCTGACATACTTTTCTATCTTGTTTAGGGAGAACCTCCACAGCTAGAGACCACTGTTCTATTCCCCTATTATCCCCGCTCGACCCGTAACACTCTTACGGCAACACTCTTATTACCTGAAAGGAATTGTGAAGCAGAAAGGGTGAGCACAACTAGCCCAGTAAAGAATATCATGACTAAAGATAATTAAATTATCAATAGCTTTCATCAATAATAAATCAGAGATTTAGAACATATGGTAGATGATAAAACTTTTCAACCATAGTTGCGTGTGACGACGAGCGATCCATTAGAAGAGTCGAATAGACCATAAGGTCTATTATCTTCTCTATGTTAAAAAGTCCACTGATAATATTTTATCCATTTAACATCAATCAACAATTCCGAGTCCACGATCATGTGAATAACTTTCATAATCACAATTGTGATTCTAAATTCCTCTTCGTACCGGGAAGAAGATAATTTTCATCACTGTCTTCACTGAAACATCAAAAATCATGGTTATACCAAATCACAATTCTGCTTTCGTAATCATTAAATCATCTTTGCACTCTGATTTAAAGATATTCATTATTATCTCATCCATGAATTAATATTTCATTCTTTGAGACTCATTTCGATAATTAATCCACATCATCGAATCATCCACGCTTTCTGAGGCCGAGGATATTCTTTAGTATCACGACCACGAATTATCCATGCACTACGGACGAAAGATAATCGTGTTTTCATCAATGATTACGATCATGCCATAAAACAATTCATCTTTGCACCCTTGGCGAAGAGAATCCATAGCCATAATCATACCAAAAGCGTCCATCGATGCACTACGGGCGATGAGGACTTTTTCATTAATATCACAACCACAAATTATCCATGCACTACTGGGCCAAAGATAATCGTGTTTTTATCAATGGTCTGATCATGCTATATAAAACAATTCATCTTTGCACCCTTGGCGAAAGAGAATCCATAGCCATAATCATACCAAAAATTGTCCATGATTATCTCTACGGGCGATGAGGACTTTTTCCACATCATTTGCAACATTACGGTCATGATTATACCGAATAATCACAGTCGTAATCATACCAAGTCATCATCATACTTTCTGGGCCACGAGATGACTTTCAACATAATATAAATATGAGGATGATGACAATATTATAAGCATTAATCAAACTAAATCAAGGATAAATATTAAAGACTTTAAATTTATCCGGACATTATCAATCACTTAATAAAATCATAATCTAATCTTGTTAATACTATAACAATATTTTAATCACTTCTTAAACTTATAAACAATTACATTTAATTGTTTACACTTTTCAAATAATGCATTTAATCATTCAAAAAATGTCATACTCATAAGATTTCATCACCGATAATCAAATTACTCATCAAAAATCTACATATACCTTATATAGGATTTCCAAGCCATAAAATCCTATTTACGATTCTTGACTCACATAACATATTTAACTTTCGTATGTTTAGTAGCTAAACTATTTTCATGAAAATACCAAATCGGTCCCAAAAATTATTCTTTTCTGGGATTTAGCATAATATAGTCCCATATTGAACATATATTTTTCTTGACATTTTAAAATTCATTTACTATTTTTCAAAATTAATTTCTAATTAATTCCTTAAGAAATTAGCTACCTCACGGTTAACTCAGAAATTCCCAAATCTTGGAAGGATCTTACACATGTTAACGTGAGCTTCCAATTTAAATTTCATGGTCATCGGAGTTATAGAATTCCGGTTATAACGTTTTTCGTCGAAAAAACCTAAATATTGAAGTGGTCATAACTTGCTCATTTTAAGTCAGAATGAGCTCATTTTTAGACAAGAGGTACTTTATACCATATACTTTCATGTCCCAAAAGGCCAGAAGTTTTCTCATAAATTAAGTGGCCAAAACAGCCCTTTTAAAATCATGCCAGCAGCCTTTTTCATATTTTGCAGTTTTTCGTACTTTGCTAAAATCAGTCCACACGAAAATCTACAACACCTTTTCTAGTAATTCCACTTGGATAAGTTACAAAACTCATAGACAAAACTCTAGAACTTGACCACACTCAAAAATTCGAAATATAATAGGAGACATGGTCAATTGAATTTCATGTTCCATTTTCACCAAAATCTGATTTTTCAATCCTTTGTGATTTCTAAGAAACTTTCATATTTTCATATAATAACCAACATAACTCATGATAACACTTACTAATACCACATATACCCGTGATTTTCATTAGTCCAATGCTTTTATTATGACTTTCATCATAATCCACGTAAATAGATCATTTCCACAATTTAACAAGGAATGAAATACAAAGGATCGTTCACCATGCATGTGGTAATCCACATAGACAAGTTATTCCAACAGAATAATAAAGAATGGAATAACAGAAGGATTCACCATGCATTTCTGTGTTATTCCCAACAGAATAATAAATACGGAACCAGGCCCGTCGTAAAATGCACAGACATGATATTCTAGCAGAATAATAAAGACGGAACCAGGTCCGGCGTAAAATGCACTGACAGGATATTCCAACAGAATAATAAATAATGGAACCAGGTCATGCGTAAAGCACAGACAAGATGTTCCAACAGAATGATAAAGAACGGAATAATAACAGAAATCACCATGCATGTGGTACTTCACATAGACAGGTTATTCCAACATAATGATAAAGAATGGAATAACAAAAGAATTTCACCAAGTATAGGGTATCCCGCGTATACAGGTTATTCCAACAGAATAATAAAGAATGGAATAACATAAGTTCTCTTCATGAATACAAAAGAAATAATACCCCTTACTATAATAATAATAATAATATCCTTTACGAGTAGGACAATTATATCCCCTACGAGTACAACAAATAATATCCCCTGTGAGACCCCGAATTTTATGAAATAAAAGTATTCAATTTTTCTATTTTGGTAAATAGTTAAATTGATAAAAGTATAAAGTTAAGGGTAATATGTAAATTTTTTTTTGCAAAGTAAGCAAGTTGATATAAAATATTCGTTGTGTCGAGGAATATTTGTTTTATCAGGGAATATTCGTGCAACGGCACAATCATTGGTGGACCCCGCAACGGAATTATTGTCAGAATGAGAAAATGACAAAAATATTTTATTAAAAATAACGGCGGAAGTTTTACTGTTAATAATGTTGAACTACTCGGTAGTAAAAGTACAGTAATACGTGTGGTTGCATAGTAGTACACGGTATTGATTATTGATGCTTATGTGATAAGTCACTCAGTTTTGTTTTATTAGTATTATTAATGTAATAAAACAGAATACTTTTATAAAGTTATTCTATAAATAGAATATATTATATTTTATTATGCATAGTGTTGCATAGTGCCTGCATAGTGTTTTGAATAGTAATTTTTTTTATATAAAAGCAGAATACTTTTATAAAGTTATCTATTTTATTAGACAATAATTAGAATATATTATATTTTATTATGCATAGTGTTTTGCATAGTACTGCGTGATAGTGTTTGCATAGTAAAATCTTTTATAAAGTTATTCATTTTATTAGATTATAAATATAATATTATATTTTATTTAAAAGATTTTGCTTTAAATATGAACCGTCGATTAAAGTAAATCAATACGGGACAGTTCATGAGTTAGTTACTATGTAGTCCATTTTTCTATAAATGAAGCTCATTCCTTCATTATTTCTTACGAATTCATCAAAGCGTAGATAGAGTTCTTCTTCTATAATCTTGGCGTATTTCTCTTTAGAGTTTAAGAAAGCTTTGAGTGTAGTGCAAGTTTTCTTCAAGTATATTCTCGCCTACCCGGTCGGAATGCTTTTTTCTTTTTAAGGTAGGGGATATAATTGTCGTACTCAGTAAAAGGATATTATTATTATTTATTATTCGTTGAATAACTTGTGTCTGCAGACTACCCAATACTTGGTGAAATTCTTACATTATTCATTCTTTATTATTATGTTAGAATAACTTTTGTTTATGCAAGTACAAAGATACATGGTGAAATTCTTCTAATATTCCGTTCTTTATTATTACGCTTCGGAATATCACATCTGTAAGGCGTTTACGGAACCTGGTTCCATTATTTATTATTACATTGGAATATCACGTCTGCATGCGTTCTGACGGACTGGTTCCATTATTTATTATTCGCCGGAATATCCTATACGTGTGTTTTACGCGGATTGGTTCCATTATTTATTATTACATTGGGAATAACTTCACATCGGTGCGATCTATCGCACACATGGTGAATCCTTCTGTTATTCCATTCTTTATTATTCTGTTGGAATAACATGTCTATGTGGATTACCACATGCATGATGAATGATCATTCGTATTCATACGAATAGTATTTTCATTAAAAAGGGGTTTCTGCCAGGGGAAAATTCATAATTTTTCTGACCCTCAAAAATTCTGGAAAAATTTGAAATGATAATTTGATGAGTTTTCTAGATTGTGTCCAAAAATGGTGATTTTTGGATGTATAGATTAAGAGTTATGGATTTTATGGGAGAAGACTATTTTAAAAGTAAGCCCTTATAACTCCTTGTGGTTAACTCCAAAATTGGTGAAATCATTATTGGGAGTACATGTATATAACAGGAGTATAACCTATAAATTTCGGAATTTTTGGACAAAAGTACAATTTATGATAAATGTCTAAATATTCAATGAGTTTTAGCCATATGAAAATAGTAAATAAATTTTAAAAATTCGAGAAAAATATATGTTCAAGATGGGACTATATTACGATAAATCTCAGGAAAAAAAATATTTTTGGGAATGATTTGGTATTTTTCATGAAAATGAACTAGTTATGAGTAAATGAATTAAATATGTTATGTGAAGTAATAAAATTGGAAAATAGGATTTTTGACTTGAAAATCCAATATAGGTATATGCTGATTTTTATGAGGATTTGATCATTGATTATGAAATCTTATGAGTATGAAATTTTGAATGATTAAATGCATTATTTGATAAAGTGTAAACAATTGAAATAAATTGTTTATAAGTTTAAAAATGATTAAAATATTGTTATAATATTAATGATATTAGATTATGAGATTATTAAGTGATTGATAACATTTGGTTATTATTGAGCTATTTGGATAAATGTATTATAAATGTTTAAGATTTATCATTTATCTCATTTGATTGATTCTTATATCATTGTCATCATCCTCATGTTTATATTATATTGAAAGTCATCTTTAGCCGTAGTGCATAGATGGACTTGGTATGATTATGACCAGGGATTATTCGGTATAATCATGACCGTAATGTTGCAAATGATGTGGAAAAAGTCCTCATTGGCCCGTAGTGCATTGATGGACAGTTTTTGGTATGATTATGGCTATGGATTCTCTTCGGCCATGGGTGCAAAGAGGAATTATTTTATAGCATGATCAGGACCGTTGATAAAAACATGGTTATCTTTGGCCCGTAGTGCATGAATAATTTGTGGTTGTGATACTAATGAAAAAGTCCTCATTGGCCCGTAGTGCATTGATGGACAGTTTTTGGTATGATTATGGCTATGGATTCTCTTCGGCCAAAGGTGCAAAGATGAATTATTTTATGGCATGATCAGGACCATTGATAAAAAACACGATTATATTTGGCCCGTAGTGCATGGATAATTCGTGTGGTCGTGATACTAAAGAATATCCTTGGCACTGTGAGTGCGTGGATGATTCGATGATGTGGATTATTTATCGAAATGAGTCTCTGAATGAAATATTAATTCATGGATGTGATAATAATGAATATCTTTGGTAGTAGTGCAAGATGATTTAATGATTCTGAGCATGAATTGTGATTTGGTATAACCATGATTTTTGATGTTTGGTGAAGATATGTGATGAAAATTATCTTCGGCTCCGACGAGCGAAAAGGAATTGAGAATCACAATTATGATTATGAGTTATTCATATGATTGTGGATAGGAATTGTTGATTGATGTTACAGGGATAAAACACTATTGGTGGACTTTTAACATGTAGAAGATAATAGACCTTATGGTCTATTTGGCTCTTCTAATGGATTGCTCGTTCCGCTGCAATTATGGTTGAAATTTTTTATCATCTACCATATGTTCTAAATCTCTGATTTATTATTGATGAAAACTATTGATAATTTAATTATCTTTAGTCATGATATTCTTTATTGGGCTAGTTGATTGCTCACCCTTTCGCTTTCACAATTCCTTCCGTGTAATAAGAGTGTTTCCGTAAGAGTGTTACTTAGGGTCGAGGGATAACAGGAATAGAGCAGTGGTCTCTAAAGGTGGAGGTTCTCCTAAACAAGATAGAAAAGTATGTTGTATTCTATACAACATTTAGTAGTTATATTTGGTGAATCAAATAGGGTGAGGTGAAGCCAACTTTGGAAGGGTGTTTTGCCAGTATCATACAAGATGTCTAATGACATGCAACCTCGTGTTATCATAAGACAGGGTTGTGCACATCCACTTGTTGAATATATCTACGGGCACTACCTATATGATCTTGGAGTTGATTTAAAATATAATATTCACTTGGAGACAGTGGAGATAGTTATATGTCAAGAGAAGACTCACCATTGGAAAGAAGATGATAGTAATCTTCTCGTTTTTCTTTGGTGTCTATTGGGTCAACCAAGGATAATTCTGTGGCCATATGATATCTATTATAACCTAGACGCATGACCTCCCATGTACGAAGGTTTCCTTGAGCACTTCCCAAAGATTTTAATTTCTAAAATAATTTTTGACTAAACTTTTATGTAAAGTACCATTGTAAGGTTGTGGTCGAGGCACCATGAGAGTTACATAGATTTGTATTAAAACTCACAGTTAACTGTGGTCGTATTCTATACGACAACTCAACCGTTGTATAAATGAAGTTGTATTTAAATTTTGTACCATGTATCTGGCGACTCAGAATGGGTGATGTATACCTAATTTTGGGGGCATCACATCCCCTACCTTTGAAAGAAGAGTATTCCGACTGGTAGAGCGAGGATATACTCGAAGAAAACTTTTACTACGCTCAAAGCTTTCTTAAACTCTAAAGAAATACGCTCAAGATTATAGAAGAAGAATTTTCTCTATAGTTTCTCTCTCTAGAGTTTTAGTGAATTCGTAAGAAATAATGAATGAATGAGCTTCTATTTATATAAGAATGGACTGCATAGTAACTAATTCATGATCGATCCAGATTGATTTACTTTAATCGGACGGTCCAGATTTAAAGAAAAATCTTTTAAATAAAATATATAATATATTCTATTTATAATCTAATAAAACGAATAACTTTATAAAAGTATTACATTTTTATATAAAAAGATTTTTTACTATGCAAAATACTACGCAGCACTTATATAAAACACTACGCATAATAAAATATAATATAATCTAATTATTGTTTAATAAAGCGAATAACTTTATAAAAGTATTACGTTTTATATAAAATAATTTACTATTAGCCTAATAAAACGAATAACTTTTTAAAAGTATTCTGTTTTATATAAAAAGCTTTTCTGTTTTATTACATTAATAATACCAATAAAACAAAACTGAGTAACTTATCACGTAAGCATCAATAATCAATTCTGTGTGCTACTATACAACCATGCGTATTACTGTACTTTTAACATCGGGTGTTTCAACAGTTAACGGTAAAACTTCGCCGTTATTTTCATAAAATATTTTATCGTTTTCTCAATCCAAACAATAATTCCGTTATGGGTCCACTAATGATTATCTTCGTCATACGGATATTCCCCAATAAAAAGAATATTATATAACAACTTGCATAATTTGCAAAATTTATAAATACTACCCACAACTATAACATTATATCAAATCCACACCATAATATAAAAAAATTATTTCGAGAAAATTAAATATTTATTCATAAAATCTGGGGTCTCACAAACTTATTTCATTAATCCCATATAAATTCATACTCATCTCACTTGACATACCATAGCACATATTGCTTTAATCATCCGATATCCCTTTGTGACTTAAAAGTCGGGAATCGATGCCACAACTTATACAAAATTTGAAAAATATTACCTTATACAAACATACCTATCATATGCATAACATAGAATCATACATATTCAAGTAATACTAGTACTACTTATTTCTTACGCCTCCACTAAGGATCAATTGCTTAGAAATCTGTCTATTCCCATTATCCTCAATAATCCATTCACACCTAACTACACCTAGTTCGTCCAACTTACCATACATTATGAGTTTAAGAACTCACCACAAACATATGAGTTTAAGAACTCGACATTGACCACATATTCTTTAACTATACTTTTACCTATCACCATACTATCGCTTTTGTGGTCCCAGATTATACTTTTTAAAACAACCACCTCATTGAGGTAGCTTTCAATGTGAGCCTCTATTTCAGCTATTGGCTTTGATATTGGCTCGGTTATGGAGATCGGCTCCTTCTTTACAATCTGAGGGTATTCTAATTCTTTTCTATCTGACATCTACACACCTAAGTTATCCTGATTATCAACTAATATATACACACGGCAAATAATAGTTTTATATAAGTTATCTTTTATTTTGTTTAACGATGAATTTATCCAATTCATCTCCTTTTAAACTCTATATGAGTTATTTATATTTTCAACGTTTCCCTCTGTTCTATGGTTATGGCATAAGGTCTAGCCCACCTAAGGTTTTTAACCCTAAGCTCTGATACTAACTTATAAAGCCCCCAAACTCGGGTACTTAAAACTGAACTCGGTGCTTTACGATACCATTTCTATGAGCGGAATAATACTAATAATAATAACAATAATATAAAAATCAAACTTAATTTATATTTATCAGAGTCTAATCCCAATTACGCAACCTTTACTATAATTCTTTACATGATATATAATACATATCATTGTCTATATATTATCTAACTATTACAAAAGATACCATTAAACATATTCTGTTTGCTTTCCTTTTCACTTGATCTTGTCTGAACCTTCGGGTTGATCATGCCTAGCTGAAAACATTTAATTTTAAAGCAAGAATGAGCATTTGGGTGCCCAGCAAGTAATAACAATTAGAAATATAATTAGCTAAAAGAAAAAAATATATTCTTTGTACATCACTTCTACAATGAATTTATAGTTGTGAAGTAAACTGAACCGATAATAATAACATAACAATTCTATCTCAAAATTTTGAAACTACATATTGACTATATATGAGGTTTAGTTGACATACTATGTGAGACCCCAGATTTTATGAATAAAGATTTAATTTTCTCGAAATAATTTTTTTAATATTATGGTGTGGATTTGATATAATGTTATAGTTGTGGGTAGTATTTATAAATTTTGAAAAGTATGCAAGTTGTTGTATAATATTCGATTGGTCGGGGAATATTCTTTTGTCGGAGAATATCCGTATTATTTCAGTACAATCATTGGTGGACCCTCTAATGTAATTATTGTTCGGATTGAGAAAACGATAAAAAATATTTTATGAAAATAACGACGGAAGTTTTTACTGTTAACTATTGAAACACCCAGTGTTAAAAGTACGATGAATACGCATGGTTGCATAAGTAAGACACGGTATTAATTATTGATGCTTATGTGATAAGTCACTCGGTTTTGTTGGTATTATTAATTTAATAATACTGAAAATCTTTTTATATAAAATAGAATACTTTTATAAAGTTATTCTATAAATAGAATATATTATATTCTATTATGCATAGTGTTTCATAAAGTGTCTGCATAGTATTTTGCATAGTAAAATCTTTTTATATATAAAACAAAATACTTTTATAAAGTTATTCTATAAATAGAATATATTATATTTTATTATGCATAGTGTTTGCATAAATGCTGCGATAAGTGTTTGCATAGTAAAATCTTTTATAAAGTTATTCATTTTATTAGATTATAAATAGAATATATTATATTTTATTTAAAAGATTTTGCTTTAAATATGACCGTCGATTAAAAGTAAATCAATCTGGACTATTCATGAGTTAGTTACTATATAAATCCATTTTTCTATAAATAGAAGCTCATTCCTTCATTATTTTCTTACTTAATTCACTAAAACTCTAGAGAGATAAACTATAGAGAGAAAGAAGAAAGTATTCGCTACTTCACTACTCATATATCCGAAGACTCTTCTTCTTAAGGTAGGAATATTATTTGTTGTACTCATAAGGGGTATTTTTCTTTATTATTCATGAAGAGAACTTCATTATTCCATTCTTTATTATTCATTGGAATAACTTTGATCTGTGGGATACCCTATACTTGGTGAAATTATTACATTATTCCATTCTTTATTATTATGTTGGAATAACTTTGTTTATCTGATATCGCATATATGGTGAAATTCTTCTAATATTTTGTTCTTTATTATTTCGCCGGAATATCACATGCATGCGTTTCTTACGCCGGACACTGTTCTATTATTTATTATTCATTTGGAATATCCGTCTGCATATTTTCACGTGGGACTGGTTCCATTCTTTATTATTACGTTAGAATATCTTGTTCATATGCGTTTCTGTGGGACTGGTTCCGTTATTTATTATTATGTTGGAATATCTTGTCGGTGCGTTTTACGCCGGACCTGGTTCCGTTATTTATTATTCTGTTGGAATAACCTGCCTGTGCGGTCTATCGCATGCATGGTGATTTTTTTTATTATTCCATTCTTTATTATACTCAGTTGGTTAAAACTTTAACTTATATACTCCATGAAATTAGTGGAATATCCTTGATATTTGCGCTTCATCCAGTATCTTTTCATGGAAATATTCTTCTGAGCATTCTTGAATTTTACTCTATAAATCAGTATTACGTTAACAATTTGAACGTTATCAGTTCCTGGATAAATTAATTCTTGAACTTGTTTTATTGAATTCTTATATCATTGTCATCATCTATATGTTTATATTATGTTGAAAGTCATCTATGGCCTGTAGTGCATAGATGGACTTGGTATGATTATGACCAGGGATTATTCGGTATAATCATAACCGTAATGTTACAAATGATATGGAAAAAGTCCTCATTGGCCCGTAGTGCATTGATGGATAGTTTTTGGTATGATTATGGCTATAGATTCTCTTTGGCCGTAGTGCAAAGATGAATTTTTTTATGGCATGATCAGGACCGTTGATGAAAACATGATTATCTTTAGCCATAGTGCATGGATAATTCGTGGTCGTGATACTAAAGAATATCATTGGCCGTAGTGCAGGGGTGATTCGATGATGTGGATTATTTATTAAGTTGATTCCCTGCGATAAAAGTGATGAAAAACCTTTTAAATCATAGAAGATAGTAGATTTTATTCCCTACTTGACTCTTCTAATGGATTGCTTGTTCCGCTGCAGTTAAACTTGATAATTATCATATTTTATCAATTTAACACTATTGAAGGCTAACGATAAATTATTCTGCATTATCTTAGTCATAATATTTCTTACTGGGCTAGTTGAGCTCACCCTTTTATTTACTGTTCTCTTCAGGAAAAGAGAACGTAGCTGGGACTAATCGGGGAACAGAGTAATGCTCCTAGATGGTGCATTAGTAGTCCTCACTATTATGTGAAATAGTGTAATAATAATTGTAATGAGGACTCCTTTTAAGTTTGTATACTCTCTAGTAGATAATATATATATTCAAACTCATAGTTTATGTTTTGTCATATTGTACACGACAGTTATATTATTAAGTTGTATTTGAATTCTGTACCATGTATCTGGTGACTCAAGATGGGTGATGTATACCTAATTTTGGGGGCGTCACATACTATGAACATTGTTTTAAATTTTCGATAGGGTTTAGCAGAACTTCATCTGCAAACCGTCATAACTTACGGGCACGAGGTTGTACTTCCCATGTACCTTGTATTAATCAATACTGCATTACAAGAACGATAGGATCGTTCACTTTGTCCGCCTTAGGCGCATAAAAGTTTTCAATTGATCGGGATGTTCATACTTAGTCTGGAATCCGAACCAAAACAATTTGATTGGATACAAAAAGGTTTTTATCATATTCAACGATATTTCAAAATCTGTGTCTAGCTGATCAAATAGCTTATATATATATATATATATATATATATATATATATATATATATATATATATATATATATATATATCAACATGTGATTAAATACAATGGTTATCCAACTGGGGACACTTGTATAACCATATAAAGAAATTAACGAACATAATATATATATCCGAATTACCATATAGTATCATATTGATAAACAATGATCGGATATAATATATACTACAATAAAGTTAATAATCTAGTACAATAATAATATAATTCTGAAACTTCTTACTCATGTCCATTGCATAAAGGAAATGCAAAGGTAAGATACTTGTCTGGTCTGCTGTTTACAATACGCAACTTGGATTTATCTTTTATATAGCAACCTATCATTAATAAGATCATTTGATCGATTAGAATAACATACTATAACTCATAGTACTGCTTATTGCAGTCAGCACATAACCTAATCACATTGTCACATATATTCAACAGTCATTGAATCACAAACAAACATTAATACAGTCAAAATATCTATGTCCGGATCAATTTTTGAAACATGTCGGGGTACCGACGGTTTTATCGGGTAATTATCGAGTCTAAGACTCTATCCTGTAGTTCAATATCTGTAAGTATCAGTCATATTATTTTTAAATGACTTATAATAATTTTTAAAACATTTATTATAATTTATCATGAATTTTCAAACTCCGGAATCTTTATTATATGATTTAAATATTAAACAATTCTATTATAATTAATATTTAATTAATTTTAAACTATTAGTGAAACCATTGTCAAAATATCAATGTTATTCATAATAACTTAAAATACTTTTAAAGTATTAATATCACCCATAAATGATTTTAAAAGCGTTTAAAATCGGTTTTAAATGATTACTATTAATATTAAAATATTATTGCATTATCTATCAAAATATTAAAAGTCATTAATTATAACTTAAAATATTTTTAATTCATTAATATCCTTATTAAATGATTTTAAATAAATAAAACTATTTTAAAACTATTTATTTAATATAATTATTAAATAAATTTAATATCATTTATTATTAAAATAATATCATAAATATTAAATTATTAATGAAATTATCCTTTAAATATTAAAAGTTATATTTTATAACTTAAAATACCTTTAAACAATTTATTATCATTTTAAATAATTTTATAATATAAAAATCATTTTAAAACTAATTTATTTAATATAATTATTAAATAATTCTAATATCATTAATATTAAATTATTAATGAAATTTACCTTTAAATATCAAAAGTTATATTTTATAACTTAAAATATTTTTAAAACATTTATTTTCATTTAAAATGATTTTTCTTATATTAAAATCATTTTAAAACTAATTTATTTAATATAAGTATTAAATAAACCTAATATCATTAATATTAAATAATTAATATTTTCATGAAAAATATCAAAAGTTATATTTTATAACTTAAAATATTTTTATAACCTTTATATAATTTTTAAATCATTAATTCTATATTTCATCATTTATTTAATACATTTATTAAATAACTTAAATATCATTATTATTAATTTATTAATGAAATTTCATCACAAAATATTAAAAGTAATCAAAAATAACTTCAATTATTTTCTTATACCATAATATAATTTTAAATGATTTTTCATGTATTAAAATCATTTTTAAATAATTTAATTAATATTATAATTAAATAAATTAAATACTTTTAATATTCCAAAAATATTAAATATTTATGAAATATATTCAAAATAATTAAAACTTATTTTGGATTTTAAAATAATTTTTAATAATTTATTTTGTATTTTTAATAATTAAAAACTAATTTTTCTATTTATTTAATAAAAATAATTAATTTTATAAAGAAACTATCGCTAAAGACTGCTTATAGCGACATAACCGTCGCTATAGGGTTTCTTCGTGTTCTTCATCATTCCCAGAACTTTCATGTCAGTGACCATGTGAGCAACTTTGACCAAGATTAAATCTCAGTGTATGGTGTTTCTGGGAAAGAAAATGGTCAGATCTTGTAGACATACTGTAATACTACAAGCTCCAATAAACAACACGATCTAACAACATAAAACAAAAGAGATTTAAGCCTCCAAAAATATGTTAGAAGTTGTTCTTCATTTCTGGGTTTTCCAGAAATGAAGAACAGTTCCAGCTGGCTACTTTGGATCTCTATAACATGCAATCCTGGTAACAGTTTTTGTGATCTTAGACTTTCAGGTTGTAGACAATATACAAGACAACATATCTAATACATAATATCAAGCTAACAACATCAAATCTAAGAGATCATGTTCGGTCAAACATTGTCAGAATACTTGTTCTAACGGTTTTTGGAAATTCTAGAAACCCAACTTCGTGATCGAGTGACCCACTTTGACCACATACTACATCGATCATGTTTGTGATATAAGGAATAATAAGGCATGACTATATAGTTCATACAGCACACTACAATCTGGTTATACTAACATCAACAAAAAGCTTAACATCTGACAGATCAAAGCTTTCAAAACTCTTGTCAACGCTGCTTAAGACTTTTCCGGTTACCGTAAATTGATACGTCATGCGGTCAACTAAGTTTTGACCGTTTATAAAATAAAATCCAAACATCATCAAACCTTGATTCGAGTTTCAGAACAAAGACCACATTACAGACTACAAGTAGCAACCTTCAAACAACAAAAATACATAACATGAAAAGATTAAAGTGGTCTGACATTCAGTTGTCAGACTCATAAAAAAATTTCCAAATTTGCAAAAATACTAGATCCGAGCTTATAGATGTTATTGATCCAACATCTATCAACCTAGATCACTTAATAACACTATAAACAACATATTCTAACACAAAACACAACATCTAACAGAGGATCAAGATCGAATTTTTCAACTAGGGTTTATACCTTTAAATGAGCAAATCTGATTTCTTGGCTTTTGATTTGTTAGTGGATTTCGTGGGGCTGTGTTTTGCAACTGGTCTAGCTAATAATTTTGTGGGTCTTGAGCTTGAGAGACTTTGGTTGAGGGTTTGTACAAAATGAGACTAAAATGTGACTTTCTCTCTCTTTGATCTATATATACACACTTAGATGCAATGTATTATGCTGAGATTGCTGCTGATTTTTGTTATTTGATGTCACATGGGGTGGTTCAATTTGGTCACCAACTCACCTAAGGTCAAAACCTACATGTTAGCTTCAATTATGCAAGAGGGGTAATTTGGTCTTTTTTCTTTTATTTTTAATGACAATCTTGTAAACATGACAAATCCTTAGGGTTTGACCCTTAGGGTTTAACCCTAAGGTTAGCACAAATTTGAAATTCTAGGATTTTTATTTAGGATTTTTGCAAAATTTTAGTTTCTAAAAAAATAAAATTAGGGTTTTCCTTAAGTAGATTAGATTTCTAGTTATCTAAACTTGAAAATTAAATTAAGAATTTACTAGTTATAATTAACCTCGCTAATTTAGCAATTAGGGCACCAATTAGCAAATTAGGGTTTATAATATAAATATTAGGATTTCTAGAAATTTAATATTTCTAAATATTAATTAGGGTTTACCTAATTAATCATTCAATTTTATAATAATTCACCATAATCGTAATCACACAGTCACATAGCAGTTTCGAACTCAAATTGAGTTTTAAATTAGAGTTTCTAATTAAGGTTCCTGACTTTTAGAAATTAGGATTTTTAAGTTTAGAAATTAGGTTTTTCCTAATTATTATATAAATATATAATAACTGTCATTAGACACATTAACATAGTATTATAACTACAAAATGACTTAACAAATTCTTTAAAGTCGTAATTGACTTTCGAATTAAGGTTTCTAATCAATTAGAGTCCATAAATATTAATTAGGGTTCAAAATAATTAGGGTTTTCCCTAATTAAAAATTATATTCTATCATACATGTCATTATTCATATAACACAGTGACTTAACAGATTTTAAAGTCTTATTTGACTGCAAAACTAGGGTTTATTAGTAACACTAGGGTTTGGTCATAATACACCATAATTGACCAACCATTATCAATGTATACTTACAGTACATATTTATAGCACTGAAAAATCAAATTTAAAATTAATATTATATTATTATTCTCATTCCTTGACCAAAATCCAAAATTAGGGTTTGGATTCCATATCGATTTATTATTCATATTTAACATTATTAATTAAGTTAAAATAATTAACTTAATTAAACTAGCATAAATTCATTAAAATAGATTAATTATTATACTAATTCTAATAATCATTTCATATATTATTTAACTAATATATAATTATATTTTCATGGAAAATAAATAATAAAAACATTTCTACTATAAAATTAATTATTAAAAGAATAAACTTTATAATAATCAATAATTCTAAAATACAATTATTTGTAAACATTCATGTAATAAATATATTTTTATTTATCACATAAATACATATACACCTTATCTTGTACAAATCCTCATCCTTAAAATAAAAAAAATTTATACGCAAAATTTCTGATTTAATTATATAGAAAATATCGGGTTGTTACATGTTCAGCTTTCACCTTCTGACACGTCAAGCATTTTGCAACGCATTCTGCAACGTCTCTTTTCATATTCGTCCACCAAAAATGTCGCCGCAAATCTTGATACATCTTTGTACTTCCTGGATGAATTGAATATCTTGTGTTGTGTGCTTCGGTCAAGATTTCGTCTTTAAGCTCTGGCACTGCTGGAACCCAAACTCTTTCTTCGAAACGTAGTAGTCCTTCGGTATTGATCTTGTATTTTACATCGCTACCCTAAACCACTTTCTCTTTGATCGTT
Source organism: Panax quinquefolius (assembly GCA_020205615.1). Lineage (NCBI taxonomy): Eukaryota > Viridiplantae > Streptophyta > Magnoliopsida > Apiales > Araliaceae > Panax > Panax quinquefolius. The sequence goes on from CM035151.1 coordinate 69,544,937, forward strand.
TCGCATTCTTTATCTTGTAGTTGAGCACTCTTCACTTTGTCTACCAAAGTTGGACTGGTATCTATCTGCAATAGTCGTTCATCGGATTCCTTTGAAAATTTGATTTCCAACTCTAGCTTCGTCATTGCTGAAATAAGCTCCTCCTGAGTGGTTATCAGCGTCAACTTCTCCCGACCTTTCCTGCTCAAAGAATCCGCAACCACATTCGTTTTGCCCGGATGATAAAAGATCTCACAATCATAATCCTTTATCAATTCCATCCATCTCCTTTGTCGCATATTCAGGTCCTTCTGTGTGAAAATATACTTCAGACTTTTATGGTCTGTGTAGATTTCACATTTCTCTCCATAGAGATAGTGTCTCTTTATTTTGAGAGCAAATACTACTGCAACCAATTTTAAATCATGAGTCAGATAACATTTCTCATAATCCTTCAGTTGTCTTGATGCATACGTAATAACTTTGCCGTTCTGCATAAGAACACATCCCAACCCTTTATATGATGTGTAAGACCCCAACTTATTATAAATAAAATTGAATTTCTCTATTTATTATTTTGAAATAGAAAGGGTTGAATGGATTAATGTGGTTAGTTATGGGTAATATGCGCAAATATTTCAAATAAGGAAGTGGTTATAAAATATTCATTATTGTCGGGGAATATTCGTTTGGTCGTGGAATATTCTTCTTGTCGGGGAATATTCGTATGACGGCGCAACCTTTTGTGGGCCCCATAACGGAAAGCGATTGGATGAAGAAAACGACAAGTATGAGTTTTTATAAATAACGGCGTAGTTATTCTGAATTAACACCTTTGTTGGAATACCCGATGGTTAAAACACGATGTCTGGCGTTGTTGCTTGCGAGTAGCTGCAGTATTGCACCAATTATTGATTCTTACGTAAGAAGGCACTACTCAATAATTGTTACAGTAATTACTATTTAATATTTTATTGATTCAATAATTGCTACGTTGAAATTTTATATTATTGTTGTTTTAATAATTGTCACTACACAGTATTTTCCATTATCAAATCAATAATTCATATTATTTGAATAATATTATTAGATATCATTATTGGCAATGTCCAGAAAGTTCTGTCTAAGGAGAGGTTTGGTCACCTAATTGCGGGCCAGTAAGGAGAAATCCTTATTGGAAAGCCCCCTCTTTCCTAGAAACTGTCTGGTTGTCATTATTATGATTCTGTAATATTATTTATGAATAATTAATTATTAATTTATATGATAAGGAAAATATTCATTTTATGTGGATATAGATGGAGAAAAATATTTAAAGTGACAATTGTTGAAAATTGATATTTTATCTTTTCTGGTAAAATAATTTATTTAAATTTATTATTATATTAAAATAATATAATAATGGTGATATTTTTACAATGAATGTGGGATATATGAGTAAATGAGGAGGAAGAGTATTTTTGTTACTAAAAATATTTAAAACATGTTAAACATGTTGGTGGACCTATTTCTTGACTGAAATTTGATTATAGCTTGTAAAATCGTCCGTATGTGGATTTCGGTCACTTTCTGTTTGGAATTTGGAAAAACTTTCTTCTGCAAAGTTGTAGAGAATTGAATTTCCTATAGAAGGACATAAGATACAAATTTTTCTGATAAAATGGCTATTTATTATGAATTATTGAAGTTCTGGAATAATTAGTTTTTAAAGTTTTAATTATTTTTTTTAATAAAAACGTTTTTGTTATGTTTGGGGGGGCCCACTGGTTGTTGAAATGGCTGAATTCAGTTAATCAAAGTGGGCGTAGAAAATTTATATAATTATATTAATATTTTATTAAATTTTCTTCTTTGGTGTTCTAAGCATTTTCCTATAAATAGGGTGCTTAGGTTAGAATTGAAAATCACACCAGAAACTAAAGATTTCTCTCTCTATATTATTGAGCGTATTCTTGTGAGTATTTTGATACTTTGAGTGTTGCTATACGGTGCAAGTTCCTTCAACACTATATCTAGTATTCCAGTCAGAAGTACTGTCTTTTCAAGGTAAGGGATGTTGTTTTCTTCTTAAATGATATTATTTTCTTCAATATCATTATGCCGAAATATTGGTCTGAACTTTTTATCAAATTTAAAACTTTTTGTGTTGGGGATACTATTCACGATATCTGGACTATTCACGATACGACACTATTCACGAATCATTTACACTATTCATAGAAAAATAAAATTTTCTTCTTTTTGTCCAAGATGTCTATTATGGTTACTATCTTTGATTATATCCATGTTTTGATCTTTATTTTTGAATTCTGCTTCAAAATTTGTTATTATGGAGTATTATTGAACTTGGATAAAACTGTAGTACGAATCCCAAATATTTGTTTTTTTGTTTCACTGGATTCGTTTTCTTTAAAATATTTTTCATCATCCTCGATGACTAAATGATGATATTATTGAATATCTTTATTTTGTAGTGCAAAGATGAATGATTTCGATGAATATCTTTGGCCCATAGTGCAAAGATGAACATGTGTTTAGATGAACATGACCAACTGATGAATATCTTTGGCCTGTAGTGCAAAGATGAATATTTGATTCCAGATATATATTGATTATGTTACAGGGATAAAATATTGATGATGGACTTTTAAATTCATATATAGAAGATAGTAGATTTTATTCTCTACTTAACTCTTCTAATGAATTATTATTTCCGCTGCGAATATTGATTTAAAACTGGTTATCTATTGTATTCTATTAGATTTTTCCCTGTTGAAGACTAACGATAATTTGTTCTATATTATCTTAGTCATAATGTTCTTTACTGGGCTAGTTGAGCTCACCCTTTTCCTTTTTGTTCCATTTTTCTTCTCAGGAGGCGAGAATATAGCGAGTACTAGTCGGGGTGTGGAATGATGGTTCTAGAAGTTGTTTTAGTAGTCCTCACTATTTTGTAAAATAGTGTATCAATAATTGTAATGAGGACTTATTTGAGTGTGGATATTGTCTAGATGACAATATTTGTATTTAAACTCACAGTTTAAGTGTTGTCGTATTTTGCAAGACAGTTGTATTAATAAAGTTGAAGTTGTTTCTGTACCATGTATTTGGCGACTCAGAATGGGTGTTGTATACCTATTTTGGGGGGTGTCACATGAGGCATCACTATACACCACAAAATTTCATGTGCTATCTGGTAATGACAACATAGGCGCCATGCTTAATTTCTTCTTTAAGTCCTGGAAACTTTCTTCACACTTCTCCATCCAAACAAATTGCACTGTTTTCCTTGTCAAATTTGTTAATGGAGTGGTTATCTTAGAAAAATCTTGAAGAAATCGTCTGTAATAACCAGTCAGTTCCAAGAAACTCTTCACTTCTGACGGTGTTCTTGGTTGTTCCCAATTGATTACAACTTCCACTTTTGATGGATCCACGGAAATTCCATCTTTGTCAATCACGTGCCCAAGAAATTGCACACGATCTAGCCAAAATTTGCACTTAGAGAATTTTGCGTACAACTTTTCCTTTCTTAGTATTTCCAATGTCAAACGTAAGTGTTCCACATGTTCTTCTTGAGTTTTGGAATACACTAGAATGTCATCGATGAATTCCACTACAAACTTATCTAGGAATGGTTTAAACACTCTATTCATCAAATCCATGAATGCAGCAGGTGCATTGGTTAAACCAAAAGACATCACCATAAACTCGTAATGTCCATACCGAGTTCTGAATGTCGTTCGTGGTATATCCTCCTTCCTCACTTTCAACTGGTGATACCCACTTCTCAAATCTATTTTCGAAAAGTATTTAGCACCCTTCAACTGATCAACCAAGTCATCTATTCTTGGTAATGGATATTTGTTTTTAATAGTGACTTTGTTTAATTCTCTATAATCAATGCAAAGACGCATTGACCCATCCTTCTTCTTTACGAATAACACTGGCGCTCCCCACGGTGATACGCTTGGTTGAATATACTTCTTGTCTAACAATTCTTGTAAGCTGCACCATCGGTTCCTTCATTTCTCTTTGGAGCCATTCATGCGACAGGGGCCTTCGATATCGGTGTTGTCCCCGACACTAAGTCGATCACGAACTTAGTTTCTCTGTCATGCGGAAGTCCTGGCAAATCCTCTGGAAACACATCCTCAAATTCCCTCATCACTAGTATCTCTTCCAGTTTCACATTCTTCTTCTGAGTATCGACTATGTAAGCTAAATAGCCCACACAGCCTTGACTTAACAATTTCTTGGCCTGCATAATCGTCAGACATTTCATTTGTCTAGGCGACTTGCTACCATAAAATACTACCTTTGATGGGGTCATAAAGTTTACACACTTCTTTTGTCAATCAATTACCGCTCCATATTTGAACAGCCAATCCATTCCCAAAATAACATCAAACTCTCCAAGTCTAATCGGAATCAAATCTACCATCAAGATATTCTCCTTAATGTTCACCCTACAGTTCTTTTATACGAATCTAACAAGGATTATCTCTTTATTCGCAATTTCTATGTTCAAAGGGAAATTCAGTTCTTTTCTAGGCAATTCTAACCTATTAGCAAATTCATCAGAGATAAACGATTAAGTAGCACCCGAATCAAATAATACATAAGCATCAATATCATTGATTGGGATAATACCTGTCACGACATCTTTTGATTGTACAACATCTTGCACAGTCATGTTGAAGGTTCTAGCTGTGGGTTTGTTTAATGCTGTACCTCCATTGTTACCTCCATTGCTTCTGGTTGTCACTCCATCCTTCTTCTTAGGGCATTCACGAGAAAAATGATCCTTGGATCCGCACATGAAGCACACGTTCTTCTTAGGTTGAGTGTAATTTGGGGCGATGTGACCCTCCTGGCCACAATTGAAGCATACTCGTTTCCCCATCAAGCACGCACCCTTGTGAAACTTACCGCATGTAGTACATGCTTCAAACTTCTTATTTTGCTGGTTACTCTGCTGGTTTCCAGCACCCATGTTTCCATTCCACTTCCTCTTCAAGTTGTTGTTGTTGTTGTTGTTGTTGTTGTTGTTGTTTTTGTTATTTCCGCTACTCCTCCATTCTTGATTTCCACCTCATTCTTCTTCTTCATCTTCTTCTGTTCTTGATTGAACTTTTTCACTGCCTCGCCTCCACCTTCAGCGAGTATTGCCTTCTCCATCACTGCTGCGAAAGTCTTCAACTGGAACAGGGAAACCCTACTGTACAACCAGGGCTTCAGTCCCTGTTCAAACCTTTTCGCCTTGCGTTCGTCCGTGCTGACTTGATAAGGCGCGAACCTCTCCAACTCGTTGAATTTAGCAGCATACTCAGATACCGTCATCGTACCCTGCTTCAGTTCCAGAAACTGCACTTCTAGCTGACCCTTAGAACTCTCGAGAAAATAGGTCTCGAAGAATATCTCCTTAAACCTATCCCAGGTCATCATCCCTGGTCCTTCTTGAGTTTTATTGGCCTGCCACCAATAACTAGCTTCTGCTTTCAAGATGAATGTTGTAAAATCAGTCTTCTGATCATCCCCTACCCTAGCAACATCGAACACCTTTTCTATCTCCATAATCAAAGTTTGTGCTTCGACTGGATTCACAGACCCTCAAAATTCAGGTGGTCCAACCGCCTTGAACTCCTTAAACGTTGTTCCTTGGTTTTGTGGTTGATTCTGTAACGCTCCTGTCAGTAACGTCACTAATTGCTGAATGGGGTTAGCATCAACATTGTCATTATTGTTGGTTCCTTTGGTGGTTCTCTGTCGTGATGGTTGACATCTGGGAGGCATTTTTTGTTTTTAAAAAAACACTCATTAGGTTATAATTCAACTCTTTTAAGTAATTTCTACTTAACTTGCCTCCACAAAAGAAATAACCACATAATCTCGTAACACTTTGAATAAAATAACAACGTTTATTTATTCATAACCTCTTTAAAAACATAAAACAATAGCATCACAGCTATTTACATTACTTTCCTGAACTACAAAAGTTTCAGGACAACATCATCGTCATATCCCATAGGTTACATAACCCTTGGGATTTATAATTTATTTAACATTTATTAATCGCATAACAACTACGATGTTCTACTAAGATACTGCTTAGCCTTACTACGTTCTTCCTCCATAATCCGAAACATTGTTCTGTGATCTAATACGTATGATGGCAGTGTCTCGAACTGAATCGGATAACCCATGACCCGATCTTGAGCTCGATTAACCACGGTGTTGAATACTCTAGTCATCTCTTCCATCTTCATTCTCTTTGCCTGTGCGTCTTTCACTGCTATCCCGGCTCGTTGAAACATCTCCTCATATGCGTCATCGGCTCTTTCCCTCTTCGTAGCTTCTTCCCTTAGCTTATTCTTCAATTCAGCGACCTCCTCGATCAGTTGTTCTTTCTCTCCCTCAGTCTGTTCTAGCTTCTCCTCGACATTAGTCAGTCGTTCCTCACGATCTTGGATGTCATCATCTTTCTGTGTCATTGCAGTCTGTTGTTCAGCTACTATCTCTTGCAATTCCTCGAATGTATCCTGAAGTTCCACGTTATGGTCGTAGACTTCATCGTACATTCGAGCAGCTATCGCGGTTAGTGGAGTCTCCTCCTCCTCGTCCTCATCATCCTCATCCTCCTGTGGCAACTCAACGGGATCCTCTTCATCCGTCTCCATATAATCATCCCCATCTTCAACCACTGTGACCAACGGGGCTGACTCCCGTGGCAGTAGTTGTTCCCAAATAACCTGAACGTCGCGAGGCTCCTCCTCTGTAGGCACCTGAGGTCTATCCTCCCTAGCCTGACTGATTCTCCGACATTAGTCATCCTGACAACAAAATTTTAGGTTTTAATCATTAATCATTACTACTCGACACTCATGAGCACATAAGTATAAACACATAATCACATAAGTGTTTTATTATTTCTTCCTTAAAACTCGATAAGAGTTGATCACCACTATCTTTTCAAAGGTTACTTCCTAAGTCTTTTCCCCACCTAAGGTTCATAACCTAAAGCTTTGATACCAACTTATGGCACCCCCAAATCCCGGTACTTCATTACCTCAAGATTTGGTGTTCACGTAATCAAAACATTCATATCTAACTACCCAATTATAATAAATTGAATAATAAAAACCTGCCCATACGGGATTACTTTAATAAAAACATTATCTCCCAGGTTCTCTAACCTTTAATACAATCATTCAAGTGCGAAAATTAAATTATTACATCACATCATTATTAAAAGTCTATCACCATAACGATAAAACAAAATTACAAGTCTTCATCACTTGTACATTTTTCTCTTTCCTTTACTAGTTGTAGGTTTATCTACCTTCTCAACCATAGCTGCAATAAGTGTATAAATATGCAAGAGTGAGCAAACAAAGCTCACTTTACAACATTTGCCAAATAATAGGCTCAATAGAACTGAATAATATGTTCTATTAACATTCTTAAATATACTACTGAGGGTCAAATGACCATGAACCATGTCCACAGTTATAAGTAATCTTTCAACTTTAACTTTAACAGTCATATGACTATAAGGACTCCACGTAATTAGGGGGATCAATCCTTCGTACAATATATTGTGCACAACCTTTTCAACGCTAAGCGTAAACCCCTAAACATAGGGTTGTTCATCTCAGTATTTAGAGTACAAGTCCGCACCAAAGAAAGTTTGGTTTGGATAAGCTTTCAAGGGTAATTGAAGTTTAATGATCATCAACTAGGGAACTAGTTGAATCAACAATGTTTGATAATACAACAGTTGTTTAATAACAACACATCTTAGAACATTTGAGAATCATAAATGAACTGATTCTACGTATCTAACTCATGCTTGAAATAACTATAAAGCATAAGTATTCAATAGAATGAATAAAATGGTTACCTTTGCTTGAACAGTAAAATAAGCTAAGGTTCAAGTTTTATAATATTAGAAATGAAATTCCTGAACTTTTAAGAAACTTGCTTAACTGTAAACAAATTAGAATGAATCAATCATTGGAGAATTTCCCATAACATTAGAGTTTAAGTTAGTTCGAATGAACTAGGACGATTGACTTATTCAATCAACAGTTGAAATAGAAAGCTTGCTCAATCAAAGAATAAAGCCTCCTAATGTAATAATGGAACTAGCTAAACGAAAGTAAAGAATTTAGGAAACTTTCTCAATGTAAAAGATAGAGTTTAGAAACTTCCACAATATAATAAATGAACTATCTCAACGAAAGTGTAGAGTTAGAAAACTTGCACAATGTAATAAATGAACTATCTCAGCGAAAGTAAAATAAGCTAAGGTTCGAGTCTTATAACATTATAATGATATTCCTGAATGTACATTTAACTGATAGCAAGCTGGAAAATAAAAACTTTCCCAACAATGTATTATCTCATACAAGGAATTAAAATAGTTCAATAATAGAGACGAGAGTTCAAAAACTACGCTCATTATACAATAATAGAACTTAAGAAACTTGCTTAATTGTAAAAAAGATAGAATGAATCAATATAATAATAGAACTAACTCAACGAAAATGTAGAGTTGGAAAACTTGCACAATGTAATAAATAAACTAGCTCAACGAAAGTGTAGAGTTAGAAAACTTACCTCGAGCGTAAGCTATAAAGTTAAACTCACGATCACCTACACATAATTTTAGAACCACAATACCTATTAGATATGCTAACATATCATAACATGTTCCCATTCACATTTCAGAAACTCTAAGTGTTTTACTTTGCAACACTTGTCTAACTTTCATTATGTATACTAAATTTGTTAGGTTTGTAATATTCAAGAAAGCAATCAAATTGCTAAAATTAAGCGGAAGCGAGATAAAATCAGAGTTTAAAATTTTTACAAACCATATACCCGGATCACCCTTTATGCATAATTATTAATTAAACGAAAAAGATAAAGAATAAAATCATACCCTCGAAGATCGAGCTTCCTCAAGTACAAGTTCACCTCCAATCCTTTTCGCGTTCAACTTGAATCCACCGGGTTTGGTTCCTTCCTTTGATCAACGTTAGCCACCTAAATGTTTGGCCTCTAGAGGTGATCCACCAAGGAAGAAAAAGATTCAAGAAGATGGTTGTTATGGCTAACCCTAGTTTTCTATCTCTATAGAAAAGGCGTACTCTCCCAACTAATTGGAATTACGTATGTTGTAAAAGTCAACAACTCCCTTACACCCATAATAAGACTCCTCTTATTTATAGATGTGGGTAACCCTCCTTAACAATTAAGGAATTGGGTTTTATTTTAATTAATTAAAATCCTTTAATTAATTAAGCTCCCTTATCTTATTAGGGATAATTAATTAAACTCTTTTAATTAATTTAACCTCCTAATCCTATTAGGAATAAATGAGAGTACTTATATTAAATTAATTCCTAAACTCTTTTAGAAATTAAAATAATAATAATTGTAATAATATTAATAAGACTCCTCTTATTAATTTATATTTAATATTTCTAAAATATTAAATAATAAATATTAAGCTATTTAATTTATTCTATCACCATAGATTAAATTAAATATACATACTATATTATTACGATTATGCCATTAACTTCTTAAATAATTATTCTTCCTTTTATGGTGTGACCCTTTAGGTTCTCTATATTAAACCGGTTGTGAATAAATCAATTAGAACAATTCTAATCTTATTTAAATAAATAAATTAAACAATTAATTTATTTAAATAAATAATATTTATTCTACAATAGGGATAAGCCTCCTAGCGATCGGCGACTTTCCGGATAATATAGATTTCAACATTAATCATAAAAGAACCTTTGAGTAAATAGTTACCGTGACAATTCAATCCTTCCACCATACTGATGTCCCAATTAAATATAAGACATGGAATTCTTGTCAAGTCTTATTTTATTTAATTATATGTATTTCGACTCTTAAATGCACAACTCAAATAATGCAAATTAGAAACTCCTTTCTAATTTCATTACGCTTATAACCAAGGACTCTTTGGGTTGTCATTTATCGAATCACATAGACATTTCTCTTCTTTTATTAGAAGTGGTAGATTCTTTATTGATCATACATTATCTCCATATACAACTTATTATACCCAAGCATACCCTTTGATATACCCTAAGGGTCTTAAGGAATAAGTCAAAGTATAACTCATCATACACAAGATCTATGATGATCTCAAGTCCAAGGATTACTTGTACTACTATCACTACAGAATTCTATTGACAGACAAATAAAACTCCATTAGGTATTCCTTAGCGAGCCACGTTCAGTGAACTTATTCTCTAATAAGCACCTACATACTTGCTTTAGTGTCTCCACACAAATGATCATGAGATCAATCATCCTCATCCAATGAGCAAGCAACGTATGTACCAATCTATCCGGATTCACTAATCCCCAATTTAGTAATCCAATGATTGGGAACTATTTTAGTTTTAAGCTTTCTAAGAATTTAGATCTCATTAGAATGATCATCATCATTATTCTAAAAGCATTGCTTAAAACTATGGGTTTATCACATATTATAAAAGCGACATCATGTAGATAATTAAAAGCCCTTAATAAATTAATACTTTTTATTAATAAATGAATAAGATTGTTACAAAGTATATGCTTTATCATCAAACATGATTGGCTTGTGTGCATATTACTTTCAAAATTACCACATAATGCGTTCTTGATTTACTAATCATTTTACAATTTTGAATTCATAATCCACATAACATGACTCTATTTAACCTTGTTGTTACATGATTCTAATCATTCCATAACCTTAAGCTAAGCTCTGATGAACAACCAAAGTCTGCAGAATAAGCATTTTGAGTGTTCGAAAATAGCCACTCGTATGGACGTAGCGAAGTTTATATATGGGGATGTCTTGGCGCTTGCATGCGACTTTGCAGAACCTAGTTTTTGCGAAACGAGCCACGACACATTTTATTAAGTCAACTAACACGAATTTAACCCATCAAAACGGTGATAATAACACGTAAACTAAATATACAACTATCATAAACATGATTGCTAACATATACAATCACTTAACATAATTTAATAGCTACTAACACAATTTTAATTTCTCAATTTTCATGTTTTTCACATAAAACTCCAATTTTTTGATATTCATCCCAAAAATGATCACTGTGAATTCATTATTTGGCCAAATCATCTCATTCCGATTCACGTTATGTTTTTATCTCAATGAACTAGCATATACAAGCTTTAATTTAAAGTTTAACATAAGAATTGACCATCTAAATTGGTACTTACGTAAGCCATATGAATAATACATACAAACATACACTGTCAATTATTTTCTTCTACTGTCAACCGAAATTAGCATGCAATTATTGTTTAAACATAATCTCTAATCATAACTATATCTAATTACCATCAACAGATTACATAACACCAATTTACAGAAAACAAGAACTCACAGAATTTGAGACTTCACGCCTTAAACTCATCCATCCATACATATACACACACATATATATATATGGAGATTATGGAGAATTACCTTCAATTAGCTTGCACAACCTTGCTAATCACTGAACTTGATGTGACAATTCGTAACTCTCTCTTAATCTTCTCTGAAGTTCTCAAACTCTCTCTTCTCTAAGCTTTAGCAACTAGTTTATGCGTAAAAGAAAACTAAACTAATATGCGTACTAATATAATACAACACTGATAACTTAATACTACTAATTGCAAAATCAGTTACTAACGTATATAATATAAATATATTATATTTATTATTTTAATTTATTTAATTTAATTTAAATAAACTAGAAATCTCAAAAGCCATAAGGCTTGTTTGGCAAAACCCTTTAAATATTAAAGAATTAATATATTAAGCCTTGTTTGTTAAAAAACTAAATTAAACTACTTTAATTTATTTTAATAACTCCTTATAATATAGTTATTTGTCACACTATATTTAATCAAATTTTCATATTTATTTTAATTAATGCAAATCACAATTAATTAAATAAATCTTTTAATCACATAACACAAAATCCTTTAATCACATAACACAAAACAAATAATTAATCATTTAAATTGAAATATTAATATAATAATAATTTCCTTAATTCATCAATTATTTATTTAATAAATAATTAACTAAACAAAATTAAATCAATTGAACAAATATTTATTCAACGATAATCACATCCATTAAATATTTATATAAATAAATAAATATTTAATATTACATTTAAAATTACGGAATGTTATAGACACATTGGAATAAATGGGCACCACACTTAAGTTGGACTTGACTAACTTTGTGAATATGATAGAAGCAAGCTTGTTAGATCCTAAGACATAAAAATTTATTAAATACTATGAAACCTAAAAAAACTAAAAATTAAACTTGGGTTGCCTCCCGATAAGCGCTTGATTTATAGTCGTTCAACCGGACTTTATGCAGTTAGCACTATCAATTCCTCTTTGATAATTGAGGAACCCTCCATCCATCGAAAATAATGTAGCTTTGGTAGGTTCCCATTTGTAATGGCTAATGCATCAAAGTCACCTAGCATGCTCTAATTTGGTATGATCTCAATCAAGAACGTCCACGACTAGGTGTTTTCTCCATCAGGTATACGTGAATAGATTCGGCATTGAGGCTTTTCCAACACTGGTTGGTTCTTCATCTTTCTCATCCCTCCCTCACACCCCGGCTTCAAGTTGTACTCGTTCTTACGTCTCCAAGAGCTTTTTGCAAGCTTACATGACTACCAATCGGACAAGGTTTTGCAAATCTAATCAGATTCTTGAACTTTGGTGGAGAAGGCACTTGAGTCATAAATAACATCGGCTCATCATCGTTGGTTCTCACAATTAGTTCTTCACCGACCTTGTTGTCATTATCCCCACGTGTCTCTTCTTTTCAACGTCTTATGGCTCATCCGGTTGTTTATTTAGTTGGGCACTTCATCGATCTCTTTAATCCTCTTCATAACACCAATTTATTTGAGGATAGTTGTTGAGGCTTTGAACATTTGATCTATCTTATTCAAAAGATTACGAATTGACTTTTCTTGATTAATCCTTCTCTCCTCATTTGATGCTATGAACTTGGACAACAATTCCTCCAATCTCGATTTATTTGTCTGAGTTTTGGAATCCATGTATTGAGGACCATGAGTTGAAGTGGTGATGAGTTGTTCCATCTAGTGCTGAAAATTGTGGCTCGATATTTCTTGACTCATCATCCTCTCCTCTTGGTCTGCTATGACTTTTGACAGTAATTCCTCCAACTTTGACTTTTCTTCTTTTAATGGAGGTTGATATGAGAATTCTGGTGTGTATGTTGGATTTGGAGTAGAGTATTGATCTTGATAAGTATAGCTTCATGAAGAATCCGGGTGATACCCCCAAACTTGATGATAACTAGGATATGAATAGTTGTTGAGGTAGTTACCACCATACTGTATCGGCCCAAGACTGATGGTGCATTGATTACTCGGGTGACTGCCAGCACAATAATTGCAAGTAACTGCTATCCTTCAATTATGTTGGGTTGCAACAACGTCCAACCTCCTCGAAAGTGTCTCAAGTTGTGCTGATAATACAGAAAATACATTGAGTCCATTAATCCCCGCTCCCCTTGGTTGAGTCATACTCGAATATGGCCTTTGATAATTGCATCCATCTATGGTACTTGAAAAGAAAGTAAAATAGGGAGAGAATTAAATATAAAAAAATGTTTAAATTAAGACTAATTTGATTGAAATAAATATTGGTAAATAATTATTAAATTGATTCCCCGAAAACGGCGCCAAAAACTTGTTGGGTAAAATCTAATTACGCACAACACGCAAGTATATGTGGTCAACAAGTAATAAAGTGAAAGTAGAGTATCGTTCCCACGAGGAATTATTTAATAAAAATCACCAAGTACTAACCCATAACAAATTCAATCTTATTTAAACGAATGAATTTTAATTAATAAGTAAACTAATTCTAATTACCACTAGATAAATTAAGATTACGGAGATTTAAGATCACAACTTCACTTATTGCTTCATTTAAGTTAACACACTTCTCATCAATTATTCTCTATCCTGAATTGTTAATCAAGAACATTAAAGCAGATAAAACCACCTCTCGATGCATAATACACATATTCACTTAAATCCACAGATGATAGAATTAAGCAAGACACCCTAATTAACTAATCAACTATATCTCTATGTGAATTACAATTAAAAAGGATTTAAAGCACAAGTTCTCTATAAGATTACATATGGCGTAAAGGCATATCCCTATCCTAAACACGAATCATGAATTCCATCTATAAATCACAAACACATGCCATCATGATTAGATCTAAATCTAAACTTCATCTCTCGAGTTCATATAGATTATCACGGTAATTGTTATATAGGCAATTAAGCAATTAAGTCCAAATCACAATAGGCAATCCTCAAAATAGAACATAATTATTGATAGCGAAGCATATTAAAATAAACAACACAATAAGATCCATTGTAATCTCAAACAAAGAATTAGTTCATTATTATTGAATTAAAACTAAGAATCCACACTTGACTACGCATTAAAAGACAAAGATAGAAGAAGATGAGAAGATATAATCTATTATCTGTAGATTTGAAGCTCCCTCCTTGCTCCTACTTTGAATCTTCAATGGTCTCCAAGTTGCTTCAATCTCCAAATCTAACAAGAACTAGTGTTTTGATCTAATTTACTCTAACCTAATCTAATGGAATCCTCCAAAACTAGCCTATGTATTCTCTCTTTTATGCCTCTCATCATGTATTTATAGTTCTAATGGATACCCTAGCAAGTTAGGCAACTAAGAATCCTATTCTAGCTCAAATTGGATACCAAATAACCCAATTCATTTGTCCCTCGCCGATAGGCCCTACTGATGTTCCTAGACCATTCAGGCGCGCCCGCGCTCTGATGATGTCGAAATTTCAGGTGGCCCAGTAGCATGCCCATTGTGTGTATAGCATGATCCACGCTACCTGCTTTTCTCTTTGCGACGTCCTTTGGTAAAACATGTATAACATTTGATCCGTTAGGAGTTACGGGGGCTGCCACCTATCAAATCAAAGATAACGACGAGATCTACAATTTTTATTCTTTGAGGAGTGATAGATTCTGTCTGGATCAAGGACTAAATCAGGCTCTAAGTAGATGCTATGTAAATGGCAAGCATGACAACTCTTAACTTTGATTTGTGTTGATAAAAAGGCCATAGCTCTCGCATCCGAACTCCGATTGGGATGATTCAAGATATTTCAGAAAGATAAGAAGTAGATCTACAATAAATTCCAAGTTCAAAGCCAAGAACATACATCCAAATTGGTGTTAAAAGTCCTTCAATATTCCCTTCTTGCATTTGCTTGCGTATTTTAGTCCAAAAGATGTCCGAATTGCTTTTCTTTGCTTCTGCATGCCATAGACTACAAAATAACATATCATGTATGATATGGCACACACAATGCATGTAAAGTAACTATGAAACATAGGTTTAAGCAACTAATTCAAGTAATAGATACCGGATAAGTATGTATAAAACCTACTTATCATCGAGCTCCACAATTTTAAATAATATGAAAAATACTGATCTGCCTGTAGCTCCCCCTGAGCTAGTGTATCCTTTTGGAAGACTACGATCGTCGAGGTCGCTGCTCTACAATCACTACCGATTATACTCCACGATCATTGTATGTCACCGTCCCTGTGATGAGTTCGACTTAGCATTAAATGCAGGTTAAGGTAGCTCGGGAAGGCCAACCTCTTAGGCCCGAACAAAGGGTCGGGTTTGTCCCTAAGGCACTTATCGGAAGGGTTACTTGGATTTGATAGGAATGTTTTCATCACGGGATGCTTCTCTCGTCACGTCGAGGCGTTTCTACGATCTTGGTTTCTCTTTAGTCATCTCTACGATTTTAACATAGCCTTTTTATTTGCATGGTTAACACAGACTAGAGCATAGAGTTTATGGTTGTAGATTTAGCATACCTAACTTGTGACGCCCCCAAAATAGGTATACATCACCCATCTTAGATGTCGCCAAATACATGGTACAAAATTCAAATACAACTTAATAATCTGGTATGCGTGTGTAAAATACGACAAAACATAAACTGAGAGTTTTAATATGAATATTATCTTCTAGACAGTATTCAACTCAAATGGAGTCCTCGATACATTTATTATCACACTATTTCATAGAATAGTGAGGACTACTAATGATATCATCTGGACCGTCACTCTGTTCCCCGACTAGTCTCGGCTACGTTCTCATTTCCTAAAGAGAACAATGAAAGCAAAAGGGTGAGCTCAACTAGCCCAGTAAGAAATATTATGACTAAGATAATGCAGAATAATTTATCGTTAGCCTTCAATAGTGTTAAATTGATAAAATATAACAAACATCAAGTTTAACTGCAGCGGAACAAGCAAATCCATTAGAAGAGTTAAGTAGAGCATAAAATCTACTATCTTCTATGATTTAAAAAGGTTTTTCATCACTTTTATCGCTGAGACTCAACTTAATAAATAATCCACATCATCGAATCACTTACGAACTACTACTAAAGATATTCTTTAGTATCACAACCACAAATTATCCATGTACTACGGGCCAAGGATATTCGTGTATTCATCAATGGTCATAATCATGCTAAAAAACAATTCATCTTTACACCCTTGGCCGAAGAGAATCCATGGCCATAATCATACCAAAAACTGTCTATCAATGCACTACGGGCCAATGAGGACTTTTACTACATCATTTGTAACATTACGGTCATGATTATACCGAATTATCCCTGGTCATAATCATACCAAGTCCATCTATGCACTATAGGCCACAGATGACTTTCAACATAATATAAACATGAGGATGATAAGAATTCAATAAAACAAGTTCAAGGATAAATTTTTAAAGATTTATAATTTAATATATTCAGAAATCAATAATGTCCAAATTGTCAACATAATACTGCTTTGTGGAGTAAAATTCAAGAAAAATATTGAATCAAAAATGATTTGGACCGAAAAGTAATCAATTTTTTTCATGAATAGTACCCTGGGTGAATAGTAACCGAGTGAATAGTACTTCGGGAAAAGTAACCCTGTGAATAGTACCTCGGCATGAAAAAGTTAAAACTTAACAAGAATGCTCAGAATAATATTTCCATGAAAAGATACTGGATGAAGCGCAAATATCAAGGATATTCTACTAATTTCATGGAGTATAGAAGCCAAAATTTTAACAAAACAAGTATAAAAATGAAGATCAAAACATTGATACAATCAATAATAGTAACCATAATAGACATCTGGGACGAAAAAGAGAACATTTCAATTTTTCGGTGAATAGAGCCGTATTCGTGAATAGTAACTGTGACGCCCCCAAAATTAGGTCCACACGACCCATTTTGAGTCGCCAGATATCACACTATAAAAATCAAATACCAACTTTATTTATACAACTGTTTAACTGTCGTAAAGAATACGACCACAGTTAACTATGAGTTTTAATACAATATAGTCTCATAGACAGTATCCAAACTCAAATTATTACAATGTTATATATACTACAGCAGCAAATAACGCTTCCAAAGTCGGGTTCACTTCACCCTATTATAGTTCACCAAAATTAAATATTAAGTGACGTATAAAATACGACACCCACATCTTAGGTCCTCAATATAATTATATATAGTATGTCATGCCGTTTTATAATGTATTGAGAAACTTCGATAGTCTCGAACCATCTCACTATTTCCTGTTATCCCCGCTCGATCCAAATTTATACTTTTATTACGAAAGGAATTGTGAAGCAAAAAGGGTGAAACAACTAGCTTAGATAAAGAATATCATGACTAAAGATAACTACATTATTAATAGTTTTCATCAATAATAAATTTGAGATTTATAACATATGGTAGATAATAAAACTTTTCAACCATAATTGCGGTGGAATCAACAATCCATTAGAAAGAGTCAAGTAGAACATAATGTCTACTATCTCCTCCAAATTAAAAGTCTATCGTTAATATTTCATTCCTATAATACTCATCAACAGTTCTTCGTTGTACCCAAGACAAAGAGAACTTTCATCACCTGCCTTCACCTGAACCACTAAAGATTATAATTAAGTTCATAATTCATATTTACAATCATGTAAATCAACAGTTTCTCCTTGCCACAAAAGATTAATAGGATGTTTACTCAATATCCTTACCCCAAAGGCTGAAGATATTCAAATGTAACAACAATGATCATACCAATCAGTTGTCTATCTTTGCATTATGGGCCAAAGATATTCAACTATAAAACCAATGGTCATGATCATACCAATCAATTGCCTGTCAGTGCACTACGGCCAAAGACATTCAACTGTTAACTAATGGTCATGATCCTACCCATCACATCATTGAATTATCCATGCACTACGGCCAAGGATATTCGTTAGTATCACTAGTGGTAATGATCATGTCATACACTATCCATCTTTGCACTTTACGAATTCAAAGCTATCAAATAATAGATCATCTTTGCACTACAGGCCAAAGATATTCAACAACATATCATCTTTGCACTACATTCCAAGGACATACAACTGTAAAACCAATAACCAACAGTATAATAAAGAATATATGAAACTGCAAATGAATTTTCACCCGCCATGCGGTAATCCACGTATACATATCATTTCCACAATTTAATAAGGAATGAATACAAAGGATCATTCACCATGCATGTGGTAATCTACATAGACAGGTTATTCCAACAGAATAATAAAGAATGGAATAACAAAAGACATCACCATGCATGCGATAGAGACCGCACAGACAGGTTATTCCCAATAGAATAATAAATGCGGAATAATAATTAATGGAACCAGGTCCGGCGTAAAACGCACAGACAGGATATTCCGACAGAATAATAAATGCGGAATAATAAAAGAAGATCACCAAGTATTGGGTAAACCGCATATACAGGTCATTCCACCAAGTATAGGGAAAAGCAGCAGCATCTGAGTTATTCTAACAAAATAATAAATAATTGAATAACAATAGACTTCACGGTGTCATATCGGTAATCCGCGTATCTGAGTTATTCAACAGAATAATAAAGAATGGAATAACAATAGACTTCACGGTATCGATGTAATCCAGCGTATCTGAGTTATTCAATGAGAATAATAAAGAATGGAATAATGATAGACTTCACCGGTATATATAGTAATCAGCGTATCTGAGTTATTCCAATAGAATAATAAAGAACGGAATAACAAAAGTTTTCTTCATGAATAAGAAAGAATAACACCCCTTACGAGTACAACAAATAATATCCCTTACTATAATAATATCCCTTTACCTTTCAAAGAATAGTATTCTGACTAGTAGGGCGAGGATATACTCGAAGGAAACTTATACTACGCTCAAAGCTTTCTTAAACTCTAAAGAAATACTCTCAAGATTATAGAAGAAGAATTCTCTCTATAGTTTCTCTCTCTAGAGTTTCAATGAATTCGTAAGAAAATAATGAAGGAATGAACTTCTATTTATAAGCCTTGTAGAGTAAGGGTAAAATAGTCTTTTCGCCATAATTTATGACATTATCGCTTACATCATCGATCATATGACATCATTTCTTGCATCATCGATCAAATGACATCATTGCTTACATCATCCTTTTGATGACATCATTGTTTACCTCACCGTTCCGATGACATCATCGCTTACATCATCATAATTCAAATTCAAATTGTTCTGTTTCACCTCATTTTACTTTTATACCATGAATTTACTATAATAATGTTACCATTCAAATTATAAAAAAACATACTATCATATAATCACACTATAATATAATATTATAATAATATATTTAAATGAATTATTGATTTACTAATATAATTTCAACCAACGGTCTGAAAAATTAGCACATCTCCTCATGGAATAATATTGTACCCAAAAATGATTTGGACTGAAAATAAATATATTGCTCGGGTGAATAGTAACTCATGAATAGTAACTCGTGAAAAGTAACTCTTGAATAGTAACTTGTGAATATCAACTCGTGAATATCAACTCATGAATAATAACTCATGAATAGTAACTCATGAATAGTAACTTGTGAATATTACTCAGAGACACAAAAAGTGTCCCAAATACTCGAGTGAACAATACTAGAGTGAATAGTAATTTGAATGAATAGTAACCCGTGAATAGTAACTCGTGAATAGTACTCCAACACGAAAAGTGTCCCAAATAGCCGAGTGAATAATACTAGAGTGTATAATAGCTGGGTATTTTATGATAACTTATCTACTTTGAAAAATTTTCAAATATGACCCTTAACTTTAAACTTTTATCAATTTAACTATTTACCAAAATAGAAAAATTGAATACTCTTATTTCATAAAATTAGGGGTCTCACAATCTCCCTCCTTATGAAATTTTCCCTCGAAATTTACGTACGTACCTAATATTCGAAGAGATGAGAATACCTTGCTTTCTTTTCAGATTGTACCTTCCCGGTAATTTCCTCGCTATCATGATTTTCCCATTTCTCATCTCCTGTATTTCAGATATCATTCTAGAATATAGCTTCAAAACAAAGGTTAATTAACATATCACTGATTTGTCGACTTATCAAGTAAATAATTTGACTTAGGTATGTCACACACTAGCGAAGTATATAACTCGTCTTTCCCCTCCTAGTTCTAGACTCTTATCTCCGCCATCGACCATATCCCAAAGCTCTGATACTAATTGTGGCGCCCCAAAATTAGGTCCAAACGACCGATTCTGAGTCGCCAGATATCACACTATAAAAATCAAATACCAACTTCATTTATACTATTTGTTGAGCGTCGTCAGTAAAGAATACGACCACAGTTAACTGTGAGTTTTAATACAATATAGTCTCATAGACAATATCCAAACTCAAATTATTACAATGCCATATATAATACTGATGACAAATAACACTTCAAAGTCGGGTTCACTTCACCCTATTATAGTTCACCAAAATTAAATATTACGTGACGTATAAAATACGACACCCACATCTTAGGTCCTCAATACAATTATATAATTGTATGTCATGCCGTTTTATGATGTATTGAGAAACTTCGACAGTCTCGAACCATCTCACTATTTCCCTGTTATCCCCGCTCGACCCAGCTAAACTCTTATTACCTGAAAGGAATTGTGAAGCAAAAGGGTGAGCACAACTAGCCCAGTAAAGAATATCATGACTAAAGATAACTACATTATCAATAGTTCTCATCAATAATAAATCAGAGATTTATAACATATAGTAGATAATAAAACTTTTCAACCATAATTGCAGCGGAATCAACAATCCATTAGAAGAGTCAAGTAGAACATAATGTCTACTATCTCCTCCAAATTAAAAGTCTATCGTTAATATTTCATTCCTGTAATACTCATCAACGGTTCTTCATTGTACCCAAGAGAAAAGAGAACTTTCATCACTGCCTTCACCGAACCACTAAAGATTATAATTAAGTTCACAATTCATATTTACAATCATGTAAATCAGCAGTTTCTCCTTGCCACAAAAGATTAATAGGATGTTTACTCAATATCCTTACCCCAAAGGTGAAGATATTCAAATTTAACAACAATGATCATACCAATCGGTTGTTTATCTTTTGCCTTATGGGCAAAGATATTCAACTATAAAACCAATGGTCATGATCATACCAATCAATTATCTGTCGATTGCACTACTGACCAAAGACATTCATTTGTTAACTAATGGTCATGATCCTACCCATCACATCATTGAATTATCCATGCACTACGGCCGAGGATATTCGTTAGTATCACTAGTGGTAATGATCATGTCATACACACCATCCATCTTTACACTACGGGTCAAAGCTATCAAATAATAGATCATCTTTGCACTACAGGCCAAAGATATTCAACAACATATTATCTTTGCACCACATGCCAAGGACATACAACTGTAAAACTAAAATCCAACAGTATAATAAAGAATATATGAAACTGCAAATGGATTTTCACCCGCCATGCGGTAATCCACGTATACATATCATTTCCATAATTTAATAAGGAATGAATACAAAGGATCATTCACCATGCATGTGGTAATCTACATAGACAGGTTATTCCAACAGAATAATAAAGAATGGAATAAGAAAAGACATCACCATGCATGCGATAGAGACCGCACAAACAGGTTATTCCCAATAGAATAATAAATGCGAAATAATAATTAATGGAACCAAGTCCGGCATAAAAGCCTTGACGAGGATATTAAAGCGAGAATAATAAATGCGGAATAATAAAAGAAGATCACCAAGTATTGGGTAAACCGCATATCCGGTCATTCCACCAAGTATAGGGTAAACCGCCGCATACAGGTTATTCCAATAGAATAATAAATAATTGAATAACAATAGACTTCACGGTATCACGAATATATGGAGCGTATCTGAGTTATTCAATAGAATAATAAAGAATGGAATAACAATAGACTTCACGGGTATATGGTAATCGGCGTATCTGAGTTATTCAACAGAATAATAAAGAATAGAATAACAATAGATTTCACGGTATATGGTAATCCGCATTATCTGAGTTATTCTAACAAGAATAATAAAGAATGGAATAATAAAAGTTCTCTTCATGAATAAGAAAGAATAACCCCCTTACAGGTACAACAAATAATATCCCTTACTATAATAATATCCCTTTACCTTTCAAAGAAGAGTATTCCGACTAGTAGGGCGAGGATATACTCGAAGGAAACTTATACTACGCTCAAAGCTTTCTTAAACTCTAAAGAAATACTCTCAAGATTATAGAAGAAGAATTCTCTCTATAGTTTCTCTCTCTAGAGTTTCAATGAATTCGTAAGAAAATAATGAAGGAATGAACTTCTATTTATAAGCTTGGTAGAGTAAGGGTAAAATAGTATTTTTGCCATAATTTATGACATCATCGCTTACATCATCGATCATATGACATCATTGCTTGCATCATTGATCAAATGACATCATTGCTTACATCATCCTTCTGATGACATCATTTCTTACCTCACTATTCTGATGACATCATCGCTTACATCATCAGAATTCAAATTCAAATTGTTCTCTTTCACCTCATTTTACTTTTATACCTTGAATTTACTATAATAATGTTACCATTCAAATTATAAAAAAACATACTATCATATAATCACACTATAATATAATATTATAATAATATATTTAAATGAATTATTGATTTACTAATATAATTTCAACCAATGATTGCGAAAAATTAGCACATCTCCTCGATGAATAATATTGTACCCAAAAATGATTTGAATGAAAATAAATATATTGCTTTAGGGTGAATAGTAACTCATGAATAGTAACTTCGTGAATAGTAACTCATGAATAGTAACTCGTGAATAGTAACTCGTGAATATCAATTCATGAATAGTAACTCATGAATAGTAACTCATAAATAGTAACTCGTGAATAGTACTCCGACACAAAAAGTGTCCCAAATACTCGAGTGAATAGTAATTTGGGTGAATAGTAATTTGGGTGAATAGTAACCCGTGAATAGTAACTCGTGAATAGTACTCCAACACGAAAAGTGTCCCAAATACCCGAGTTAATAATACTAGAGTGAATAGTAACTGGGTATTTTATAATGACTTATCTACTTTGAAAAATTTTCAAATATGACCCTTAACTTTAAACTTTTATCAATTTAACTATTTACCAAAATAGAAAAATTGAATACTTTTATTTCATAAAATTCGGGGTCTCACAGTAACCCCGGCACAAAAATGTAGAAATTCCACAATAAAACTCATATCAATAATTCGGCATAATGATATTGACGAAAATAATATCATTTACGAAGAAAATAACATCCTTTACCTCAAAAGAATAGTACTTCTGACTGAATATTGGATATAACGCTGAAAGGAACTTGCACCGTATAGCAAGTATCAAAATACTCACAAGAATATGCTCGATAATATAGAGAGAGAAGATTTCAGTTTCTGGTGTGATTTTCAATTCTAACCTAAACACCCTATTAATAGGAAAATGCTTAAAACACCAAAGCAGAAAATTTAATAAAATAACATATTTATAAAACAAATTCATGCCCACCTCTTGACAATCTGAATTCAGCCACCAGTGGGGCCCACACTAATGATAAAAATGTTTTTCTAAACAAAAATATTTTAAATTTCAAAAATCAATTATTCCGGAACTTCAACAATTTATAATAAATAGCCCTTTTATCAGAAAAATTCGAATCTTATGTCCTTCCATAGGAAATTCAATTCTCTAAAACTTTGTAAGTTTAATTTTTTCCAAATTCCAAACCGAAATTGACTGAAATCCACATACGGACAATTTTACAAGCTATAATCAAATTTCAGTCAAGAAATGGGGTCCACAAACATGAAAAACATGTTTTAAATATTTTTAGTAACAAAAATACTCTTCCTCATTTATTCATATATCACACATTCATTATAAAAATATCACCATTATTATATTATTATAATATAATAATATATTTAAATGAATTATTTTATTAGAAAAGATAAAATATCAATTTTCAACAATTGTCACATTAAAAATTTCTCCATCTATATCCAAATAAAATGAATATTTTCCTTATCATATAAATCAATAATTAATTATTCATAAATAATATTACGAGAATCACTGATATTGATGACCAGTACATTTCCTAGGAAGAGGGGCTTTCGATAAGGATTTCTCTCTTCTTGGTAGCCTTGATTAGGTGACCAAACCTCTCCTTGTGAGAACTTTCTAGACATTGCCAATAATGTTATCTAATAATATTATTCAAATAATATGAATTATTGATGCGATAATGGGAAATCTTGTGCGATGACAATTATTGAAACAATGATAATATAAAATATCAACGCGGCAATTATTGAATAAATAAAATAAAATATTGAACAATAATTCTTTGTAACCATTATTGAGTAGTGCCTTCTTTACGTAAAAATCAATAATCGATGTAATACAGGTAATATTCTTATGCGACACCGTGTGTCTTCTTGTGTTTCAAACCACGGGTATTCCAACAGTGTTAATGGTAACAATTACGCCGTTATTTATAAAAACTCAAACTTGTCATTTTCTTCATCAGACCGTTTTCCGTTATGGGGCCCACAAATGGCTGTGCCGTCGTACAAATATTCCCCGATAGAAAGAATATTCCACGACCAAATGAATATTCCCCGACAATATGAATATTTTATAACTACTTGCTTATTTTGCAAAATTTATAAATATTACCCACAACTATAACATTATATCAAATTTACTTCTTAATATTCAAAAAATATTTTGAGAAAATTAAATCTTTATTCATAAAATTCTGGGTCTTACAAAACTCACTTATAAATTTATTAAATTTGATTCATCTAAAGGTTTTGTAAAGACATCAACAAGTTGATTTTCAGTAGGGATGTATTGTAAAGATATAGTTCCATTTTGGATATGATCCCTAATAAAATGATATCTTATCTCTATATGCTTAGTCCTAGAGTGCAGGACAGGATTATGTGTTATTGCTCTGGCACTTGTGTTATCACAATGAACATGTATAGATTTAAAATAAAACCCATAGTCTGCTAGCTGATTTTTCATCCATAAGATTTGAGCGCAGCAGCTGCCAGCAACAATGTATTCAGCTTATGATTTTGAGGAAGATACTGAGTTTTGCTTCTTGTTAAACCAGGACACAAGTCTGTTTCCTAGCAACTGACAAGTGCCACTGGTACTTTTTCTATCGATCTTGCAACCTGCAAAATCATCATCTGTATATCCTGTCAGTTTAAAGGAGGATTCCTTGGGATACCAAAGTCCAAAGTGAGGTGTGCCTTTGAGATGCCTGAAAATTCTCTTTATAACAGTTAAGTGTGATTCCTTAAGATTTGCTTGAAATCTAGCACATATATATATTTAAAACATTATATGCAGTCTCTTTGGCGATTAAATACTGAGAAGAGAGCCTATCATACTTCTGTATTGAGTAATGTCAATACTTTTACCTTTTTCATCTTTGTCAAGCTTAGTTGCTGGAGCAATTGGTGTTTTCATGGGAGAGACTGATTCAATGCCATACTTTTTAAGTAAGACTTTAATGTACTTGGCTTGGTTAATGAAGATACCTTCATCAGTCTTGTGACGCCCCAAAAATAGGTATACATCACCCATTCTGAGTCGCCAAATACATGGTACATAAATCAAATACAAACTTCTTTTATACAATACGACAAAAGCGTAGCTTAGAGTTTTTACACGAATATTGTCTCATAGACAATATTCAAACTCAAATGAAGTCCTCATTACATTTATTATCACACTATTTCATAAAATAGTGAGGACTATTATAGCCACCATCTCGGACCATCACTCTGTTCCCTGACTAGTCCCGACTACGTTCTCATTTCCTGAAGAGAACAATGAAAGTTAATGCAGAATAAATTATCGTTAGCCTTCAACAGTGTTAAACTGATAAAATACAATAAGCATCAAGTTTAACTACAATGAAACAAGCAATCCATTAGAAGAGTCAAGTAGAGTATGATATCTACTATCTTCTATGATTTAAAAAGTTTTTCATCAACTTTATCGCTAAGACTCATCTTATTAAATAAACCACATCATCGAATCATCCTTACACTACGGGCCAAGGATATTCATATAATAATCAATGGTCATGATTATACCGAATAATCCCTGGTTATAATCATACAAACAACTGTTCATCAATGCATTACAGGCCAATGCAGACTTTTACCACATCATATGTAATATTACGGGTCATGATTATACCGAATGATCCCTGGTCATAATCATACCAATCAACAATCCATCTCTGCACGTAAGCCAAAGATGACTTTCATCACAAAATAAGCATGAGGATGATGACAATGATATAAGAATTCAATTAAAAGAAAGCAAAGGATAAATTTTTATAGATTTATAATTTAATTTATCCAGAATTCAATAATGTCCAAATTGTCAATATGATACTGCTTTGTGGAGTAAAATTCAAGAATAATATTGTATAAAAAAATGATTTGGACAGCAAAGAAATCAATTTTTGTCATGAATAATTTCCCGGGTGAATAGTACCCGAGTGAATAGTACCCCATGAATAGTACTTTATGAATAGTACTCGTGAATAGTACCTTGTGAATAGTACCTATGAATAGTACCCCGTGAATACTACTTTATGAATAGTACCCCGTGAATAGTACTGTAAAAATGCATACTACTTATAGACAATACTTTGGCATGAAAAACTTCAAAATTTAAAAAAATGTGCAAAAAATATCCTTGTGAAAAGATACTAGATGTAGCGCAAATTTCAAGGATATTCTACTAATTTCACGGAGTATAGAAGCAATACTTTAACAAAATGAGGGTATAATTAGGAATACGAGATGAAATAATATTACTCACATACTACAGAGTATGGAAGAAAATATTATTCCTTGTGAATACTGAAAATAAATAATACCCCTTACGAATACGAAAGAAATAATACCCCTTACCTCAGAAGAATACTGGATACTGGAATAGTGAAGTAACAAACTTCTCTTCTTCTTTCTCTCTATAGCTTCTCTCTCTATAATTGCTCTTGTGAGTCTTAGTGAATTGGTGAGAATGAAAGAAGAATGAGCTTCTATTTATAGGAAAATATAGTTTCAATAATTGCACGTTTTGGGGCTCAAAATATTACAGTATAATACCTTCATATTTTCCTCCATTTTTAATTTAGTCCTACAAGTATTATCAAACTTGCACCACCTCCCCTAATAGTACATCATGTGAATCAATAGTTTTATACATGTGAAAAATAATTACAGTATAGTTCCTTCATCTATACCTCTATTTTTAATTTAGTCATGCAAGTATTATCAATCTTGCACCACCTCCTCTAATTGTACATGCATGTGAATCAATAGTACATACATGTGAACAAATAGTCATAAGCATGCGAATTAATTACAATTAATTGCTTATTTGTCCGATTAATTACTCGACTGATCAATATAACCTCCAGAAATCAATTATTATCGAAATAGATGTCGATTTCCACAAACACTAATAATCCCAACACAATGAAACTTTCACTTTCATCTTTAATAAACATGAACTTATTCATCATTAATATTATAACTCACAATATTTAACAACCAGATTATTCCCAAGAAAGAGGGGGCTTTTCGATAAGGATTTCTCCCTATTGGCTCGCAATTAGGTGACCAAACCTCTCCTCGACAGAACTTTCTAAAAATCGTCAATATTGTAAATAATAATATGAATAACTTTTTTGTCTCAATTATTGATTTAATAATATAAAATATTATGCTGATGATACTGTGACAATATTTGAATCATTAATATGAGAGATATTGTGACTCCCCCAAAATAGGTATACAACACCCATTCTGAGTCGCCAAATACATGGTACAAAAACAACTACAACTTTATTAATACAACATAAAAACTGTGAGTTTAAATACAAATATTGTCATCTAGACAATATCCACACTCAAATAAGTCCTCATTACAATTATTAATACACTATTTTACAGAATAGTGAGGATTACTAGAACAACTTCTAGAACCATCATTCCACACCCCGACTAGTACTCGCTACATTCTCGCCTCACGAGAAGAAAAATGGAACAACAAGGAAAAGGGTGAGCTCAACTAGCCCGATAAAGAACATTATGACTAAGATAATATAGAACAAATTATCGTTAGTCCTCAACGAGGAAAAATCTAATAGAATACAATAGACAACCGTTTTAAATCAATCTTCGCAGCGGAAATAATAATTCATTAGAAGAGTTAAGTAGAGAATGCAAACTACTATCTTCTATATATGAATTTAAAAGTTCATCGTCGATATTTTATCCTTGTAACATCAATCGATATATAAGCTGGAATCAAACATTCATCTTTGCACTACTGAGCCAAAGATATTCATCGATTAGTCATGTTCATCTAAACACATGTTCATCTTTGCACTACGGGCCAAAGATATTAATCGATCGGTCATGTTCATCTCAACACATTCATCTTTGCACTACTGAGCCAAAGATATTAATCGATCGGTCATGTTCATCTCAACACTGTTCATCTTCACTACTGGGCCAAAGATATTCATCAAGAAATCATTCATCTTTGCACTACGGGCCAAAGATATTGATTATATCATCATTTAGGGGTGAGGATGATGAAAAATATTTTAAAGAAAAGCGAATCCGATTGAAACAAAAGAACAAGTATTAAGGATTCGTACTTTAAATAATCAAGTTCAAAAATACTTCATAAATAACCAGATTGGAGTAAAATTAAAGAATGAAGTTCAAAACATAGATCCAATCAAAGATAGGAATCATAACAGACAATCTTGGACATAGAAAAGAAAATTTAATTTTTCTGTGAATAGTGTCGTATACGTGAATAGTGCCGTATACGTGAATAGTAACTCCAACCTCAAAAGATAGAAAT
Organism: Panax quinquefolius; assembly: GCA_020205615.1. NCBI lineage: Eukaryota > Viridiplantae > Streptophyta > Magnoliopsida > Apiales > Araliaceae > Panax > Panax quinquefolius. The sequence goes on from CM035151.1 coordinate 69,574,521, forward strand.
TTAAAAAAAATATCATCACGCTTCGTGAATAGTAACTCATGAATAGTAACTCGTGAATAGTAACTCATGAATAGTAACCCCGACATGAAAAAGTTCCAAATTTAATAAAAATTTCCAACCAATATTTTGGCATAATGATATTGAAGAAATATTATCATTTTCGAATAAAATAACATCCCTTACCTCAGAAAGAATAATACTTACATTGGAATCTTTGGATATAGTCTTTGAAGGAACTTGCCTTTGTATAGTAATACTCAAAGTACTAAAATACTCACAAATACGCTCTATATTATAGAGAAAGAAAGAGAGAGAAATCTTTAGTTTCTGGTGTGATTTTCAATTCTAACCTAAGCACCCTATTTTATAGGAAAATGCTTAGAACACCAAAGCAGAAAATTTAATATAATATTAATATTTATATTATAAATTCTCTCTACACTTAGCATCCGAAATCAAAGAACCTAATCACATGTTAAATGAGTCCCAACAATGTAAAAAACGTTTTTGTTAATATAATTATTTAAAACTTCCAAAAATCAATTATTCTTGAACCTGTTTAACATGTTTTAAACAACTTTTATAACAAAAATACTCCTCATCCTCATATACTCATATATCCCACATTCATTGTAAAAATATCCCCATTATTATATTATAATAATATAATAAAATATTATTTTATCGAGAAAAGATAAAATATCAATTTTTAACAATTGTCACTTTAAAAATTTTCTCCATCTATATCCACATAAAATTAATATTTTTCTCATCATATAAATAAATAATTAATTATTCACAAATAATATTACTGGAATCGCAAATCTCGTGACCCGGGCGAGAGGGGCTTTTGATAAAGATTTCTCCTTACTGGCATGCAATTAGGTGACCAAACCTCTCCTTAGATAGAACTTTCTAGATATTGCCAATAATGTTATCTAATAATATTATTCAGATAATATGAATTATTGTCTAGATAATGAAAAAATCTTGTGTAGTGACAATTATTGAAATAACGATAATATAAAAAAATCAACGCAATGAATTATTGAATCGATAAAATAAAAATCTTGAGCGATAATTCTTTGTAACAATTATTGAGTAGTGCCTTCTTACGTAAGAATCAATAATTGGTGCAATACTGTGTCTTTCTTGTTGTGCAACCACGCATATTCTTGTATTTTAACCACCGGGTATTCAACAAGATACTTGGTAACAACTACGTCGTTATTTATAAACAACTTATACTTGTCATTTTCTTCATCCAATTGCTTTCAGTTATGGGGCCTACGAAATTTTGGCAAATCGTTGAATATTCCCAAACAAATAAGAATATTCCACGACCAAATGAATATTCTCAAACAACAATGAGTATTTTATAACCACTTGCTTATTTGAAATATTTGCACATTTTACCCATAACTAACCACATTAATCAAATCAACCCTTACTATTTCAAAATGATAAATAGAGGAAATTAAATTTCATTTATTAATAATTTGGGGTCTTACAGATATTATGCAGCAATTACTATAGCAATAATTGAGTATAACTGAGTGACTTCTCACGTAAGCATTAACAATCAATACCGTGTGCTACTATGCAAACACGCGTATTAATGTACTTTTACCACTAGGTAGTTCAACAGTTTAACGGTAAAACTTTCGTCGTTATTTTTATAAAAAGATAATTCTGTCATTTTCTAACTACGACAAAACTTCCGTTGTGGGGTCCACCAATGATTGTGCCTTCGTACGAATATTCCCTGCTAAAACGAATTTTCCCTGACCAATCGAATATTTTATAACAACTTATTTACTTTGCAAAATTTATAAATATTACCCACAACTATAATAATATAACAAATCCACACCATAATATTCAAAAATATATTTCGAGAAAACTAATCTTTATTCATAAAAGTTGGGGTCTTACAAGTCTGCTTTACTTCTAATCCAATGAAGAAATTTAGCTCACCCATCATACTCGTTTCGAACTTGCTCTGCATAAGCTTGGTAAATCTCTTGCACAATTTTTCATCAGTAGAGCTAAAGATAATGTCATCTACATATATTTGAACTAATAAGACATTATTTTTGTGCTTCCTAAGAAATAATGTAATATCTACTCTACCTCTAGTGAAGCCATTTTCAATAAGAAAGTTAGTTACTATTTCATATCATTCTTTCGGTGTATGTTTAAGTCCATATAAGGCTTTGTCTAATCTATAGACATAATTACAAAGAATTGGATTGATGAAACCTAGAGGTTGCTCCACATATACTTCTTCTTGAAGTTCACCATTTAGAAAGGCACTTTTGACATCCATTTGAAAGACTTTGAACTTTATGTGGGCAATAAAATCAAGGAATATCCTGATGGCTTCTAATCTGGCAACATGTGTGACGGTCTTGTCGTAGTCGATGCCTTATTCTTGAGAATAACCTTTGGCTACTAGTCTGTCTTTGTTTCTTATTATCACCCCATCTTTATTCATCTTATTTTTGAAGACCCACTTGGTGCCAATAACTGGGTGGCTTCTTGGTCTTGTAACCAATCTCCATACTTTGCTTCTTTCAAACTAATTTAGTTCCTCTTGCAGGGCTTCTATCCAACTTGAGTCTTCCATAGTATCTTCTATCTTTTTGGGTTCCATTTGTGACAGAAGGCTTAGATAGAAACACTCATTCTAGGTGGCAGATCTTGTCTTGACTCTTGCATTTGGATCTCCAATGATTAGGTCTTGAGTGTGATCTCTTGCCCATCTGTTTTCTGTTGGAACATCTATCCTGATGCCTTATTGTCTAAATTCTTCAAGATTAACCTCTGCTTCTTGATGTTGAGGCTCGTTGTCTGGCGTAGCTCTCTCTACAATCTCTTCTTCAGGCTCGATGATTTCAACTTTTGGGACTACGACCGTGGTGTTGAGCTCGACTACATCGTTCGTAGAGTATGAGTCGTCGATAGTAGTGTCTTGAGGCACAGATTTGTCTAAGTCTATTTCATCGAAGATGATGTGAATCGAGACTTCAACACTTAACGTCTTTTTGTTGAATACTCTATAAGCCTTACTGTCTGTGGCATATTTGAGAAAGATTCCTTCGTTTGACTTGGGTTGAAACTTAGTCAGATACTATTTTCCATTGTTGAGAATACAACATGCATAACCAAACACATGGAAGTAGCTGACATTTGTCTTTCTTCCCCTCCACAGCTTGTAAGGAGTCTTCTTTAAAGTAGAGGGCACAAGAGACCTATTTTGAGTGTAGCATGCAGTGTTGGTGGCTTCTACTCGAAGTATTGAGGCGGGGCAATTGCTTTGCTAGTAGAGTTCTTCGACTTGAACAATATTACATTCTTTCTTTCGACTTCTCCATTTCTTTGTGGAGTTTGTTGGTTTGAAGTTGTGATTGATGTTATTATGCATGCGGAATCGATCCGTCTAAGAAAAGTCGAATTCTCTACCATGATCACTCCTTATAGTCTTGATTTTCTCCCTTTCTCATTCATCACCAACTTGAACATCTTGATGAGTTGGGAACTTGTTTCATCTTTTGAGTTTAGAAAGAACACCTATGTAAATCTGGTGTAGTCATCCACTACGACCAATTAGTATCTCTTCCCTCCAAGGCTTGTTATTGGAATTGGTCCAAATAGATCCATGTGAAGTTCTGTAGGGGCTTATCAATTGAGTTGATTGTTTTGCTTTTGAATGAGCTTCTAGTTTATTTTCCAAGTTAACAGGTGTTGCATGGCCTTTCCTTGACAAAGCTAAGCTTGGGTAAGCCTGCTACTAGATCCTTGGAGGCCAGTTTTGACATGTTTTTGAAGTTGAGATGAAATAGCCTTCTATGCCATAGCTAGCTCATTTCTTTTTAGGCTTTATCTAGAAAGCATATTGTCTCGTCAGAACTTAGTTGACCAAGATTAACAGTGTAGACGTTTCCTTCTCTCATTCCAGTAATCTTTATAGAAGAGGTCTTCAGGTCTTTGTCTTGACATTGATTGTTGAGAAAGGTAAGTTGACAACCCTTATCGCAGAGCTGGCTTATACTCAGAAGATTGTGCTTTAGTCTTTCCACATAGGCTACTTTGCTGAAGGACATTGCACCATTCCCAGCTAAGCCATAACCTCTTGTTTTGCAGGAGCCATTGTCTCCAAAGATGACTGTTGGACCCTCTTTCTCTATGAAGTCGGATAGAAGGGCTTTGTTCTCAGCCATATGTCATGAGCATCCACTGTCCAGGTACCAAGTTGTAATCGTGGAGCTCTGTTCCTGTAGTGAGATTTAAGCTATCATTTTGGTACCCATACTTGCATGGGTCCTATCTTGTTAGTACCCTTGGGGACCCAAATCTGTTTGATTTTAAGTTCAATGTGCAGAGGATTATTATAACATACTGCATCCTTATGACCAATTTTATCACATACAAAACATCTAGCATGATGCATGCTTGTGTGTGTGTGTGTGGATTCTTTCTCCATTTGGACTTATGTTGATTTTTGGTAGTCCTTCCTTTATACTAATTCTTCTTTTTCCATGTATCCTTGTGATTCATGATTTGTGAAGAGTGAAACTTAACTCTACTATTCCTACCTAGTTGGTTCGTGGAGTTGATTTTGCTTGACTCTATGATCCTTCGAGGTTGGAGAGTAGTGACTAAGTTACTCTTCTCTTTTCTGAACCTTATACTAACATGAGATCTATTATGCCTTGGAGTATAGATTGGATCAGAAGAGCAAGGATGGACTGGTTCTTCCTTCTGTGAGGATTTCACAAATGCAATGCTTCTATTGAAGTTTGAAGCACTACTGATGTTAGTTTCCTTTGACTTTTCCACATATGGTTCTGGGGGATTCCCCTACACCTAAACCTATTATATCAGATGCACTTCTCTGACTGGAGATCAGGGAGTCCATGGATGAAGATGATCTATTCCACATTAAGATTGTCTTTTCTAGTTCCTCAATCTTAGATGTTAGATTTGACTCTCTTTGTGCATTAAGTTCATTGTTCTATCTTAAGAGTTTATTCTCAGCTTCAACTTTAGAGAGAGAGAGAGAGTTAGCACTTAGAAGGGTTGTTTCCAGTTCTTCTTGAACTTTCTCTTTCTCTTTCTCTTTTTGAAGAAGAGAATAATATTTAGACAGAACTCTGAACCATTTTTTGTATTTATGTAGATCAGATGTTATGTCATGTACTACAGTTCTTAAATCATCAATATCTACATCAGGAGAGTTAAAGTCAAATACCTCATCTATACTTACTTCATGATGGTCAGTGCTTTTCTTATCCTTTGCATTTTTGGCCATTAGACACAGATTTGATATTTGAGGATCTTCATCATCTTCAGACTCAGGAGTTGTGTCGTTGTCTGAGTCACTCCATGATCCTCAGGCCACAAGACCTTTGTCTTTCTTCTGGAGCCTCTTGTTACCTTTGAACTCTTTCTTTGGATTTGTTTTTCTCTTCAGTTCTTCTCTAAGAGGTTTGTTGTAGTTTGCAATGAAGTGTCCAGACTTCTTGTAGTAGTAGCATAAGTCGTTGATCTGCTCCTAGCTGTTGTTGTTAAATCTCTTAGGTTTGCTTCTTCTGCCTTTATGCATAAACCTCTTGAGTCTTCTTACCAGCATTGCAATGTCCTTGTCATCATCTTCCTTAGAGTCAAATTTATTCTCAGTATGGGCTTTGGAGATGGCCTCTGTTTCTTTGAGAGCAACTCCTTTGTCCTTCTTTCTTCATTCAGATAGAGTCTCTGCTCGTTGAGTTAGCTCCAGTTCGTAGGTGAGAAGGTTGCCATGGAGCTATTAAAAAGTCATTTCATGGAGATTCTTTGATTCTCTTATAGCAGTGGTCTTGGCATCCCACTTGCTTGGTAAGGCTCTCATGAATTTTATGATCAGATCTTTGTTTGGATAGACCTTTCCAAAGGCTCGAAGAGAGTTGAGAAGAACATTAAATCTTTCATAAGTGGAAGTGACGTTTTCTCCTGGAACATGGGCGAACATTTCATATTGTTGAGTCAGAAGAGATTGCTTGTTTTCTCTGACTTCTTCAATTCCTTCATGCATAATGAGCAATGCTTCCCAGACTTCCTTGGCAGTTTTGCTGTTGACTACATTTTTGAACAGATCATTTTTTAAGGACTGGAATAAAATGTTATTGGCCTTTTTGTCGAGTTGGACAGCTTTCTTCTCGTTGTCATTCCATTCTATTTTGACCTTGATTTGAACTCTGTTTGGATCGTCTGGAGTTCGTGCAAGATTTTATTAGAATGTAGGGCCCATTCATGACAGATTCAAAAAGCTCTTCATCTATTGAGTCCTTGTATGCTTGCATACAAACTTTCCAATTGGAAAATTTATCTTTGTTACACATTGGTGGCTTGCTGCCTCCTCCAGTCTTTAATTCGCTTATCAGATGTGCCATTGGATCTACTCAAGCTTTGTAGGCTGATTGAGAGAACCTGCTATGATACCAATTGTTAGTTCCCAGGGGCACAAAAGTTATCTAGAAAGGGGGGGGGGAGGGGGTTGAATAGATATTTTAAAATTTTCTTTTACAAAATACTTGTCAGATTTGTTAATGATTTAATCGCAGCGGAATTTAAGATTTTTTTGTTTCCCTTTAAGATAAACCAAGTTAATAGGTGATAAGCAGTTATAGTAAGAATATAAGAGACACAATGTTTTTAAGTGGTTAAGAGCACTCAAGGCTCCTAGTCCACTCTTCTACTCCTTGAGTAGGAAATCCACTAAGGATGTCTTTACAATCTTCGAATCACTTAGATTCTTTTAAGACCAACAGTCTTAGAACTTCTTAGTTCACTTAGAACTCTTTAAGTCCAGCAGACTTGGAACTTCTTAGTTCACTTAGAACTCTTCAAGTCCACCAGACTTGGAACTTCTTACTTCACTTAATGAGAGTTGAGTTCTTGAGTTGTGCTACTCAGTTGTCGTTAAGCTCGTGTTCGAAAGAACTGAGTAGCTGAGCAAGCTTTCTTTGTAGATCGTAGAGTTTGGCGTTTGAGTTTTCTTCAGCTTTTCGTTGTATATTTGCTTGCTTTCTTGCATCAGATTTGTATATAAGGTGCCTTTGAAATATGTCCGTTTGAAAGCATCCATTGAAGCATTAATTGTATTTGACATTTCTGAGAACTGATGGTGACTTCGTGGAAATCTTCTATCTAGCCGGCTGGCCCACTGACACAACAGACTGCTATCTCACCTAACACCTAAAAAGGTGTTTTCAGCTGACATATAGTACTTTCCTTAGCTTTTTCAATACATTTCCTTGTTATATACTAAGGATGAGTGTTGGGTGATTGGGATTTCCGAGAGTCTCAACGTCTATAATCCATTTCATATTTGTTGTAATTTATTCTTCAACAAATGGACAAAGATCAATGGTTCTGATGCATACATATGATGCACTACAATCATGATCATGGTGTCTTGCCACATTCGTGCTTGATCCAGACTAATGGAAGAGAACACTACAATTTCTCTTAAGTACTGGTAGACTACGATCTTTGCTTGCTTGATTTGCAGACTCTATGTTTCCGAGAATAGACTACGATTCTTGATTTTGCTCGGCAGGTGTTTGGACCACTCTACGATACTAGGAGAGGCCCTCCAAAGCATACAGACTACGATTCTCGATACTTTATGATTCTACCTTGGCTTATGCAATATCTTGGCTGGCTAGACAGACTACGATTCTGTTGATGCCTATCTATTACATCTCAAAATAGATCATTCTAACAGCTTTGATCTTTTCTTCTATACATTCATTTACATAATGATAAACATAAAGCACAGATCAACCTAACAATTTTGATCTATCATCTAAGTCCTTGTACATGTGTTCTTTGAAGGAATTTACGTATAAGCATGATTATTTACTTTCAACATCAAATTTAAATATGCAATACCCAACACATTGTCTCCCAGCTATCAGACAAAGAACTCAACAACAACAAAGCCTACATCTCATCGTCAATTACCATCTTTATCGTACTCAACTGATTTATGAAACTCTAAAAATCACTCAAGTGTTCTGCAACGGAGTTTCCATCCTTGAATTTAGAATTCACAAGCTTCCTAATCAAAAAAACTTTATTTTGCATCGTCTTCCTTTCATACATGGACTCCAATTTCTGCTAGAGAGCATAGGCTTTAGTTTCAGTGGAAACATGATGAAACAAACTTTCATCAATCGACAATCTGATCTGACCAATAGTCGTCATGTTCATTTTGTTCCACTGCGCATTACTCTTGTTAATGAGATTAACTCCATCGTTCTCAAGTGGCTCGTACAAATCCTTGTAGTAAAGCAAATCATCCATTCTTGTCTTCTAAATTGCATAATTTGTAGCCTTGAGATTAATCATGCAACTTGCTGTCTAATCCTCCATTTAATTCGCTCAAGAAAACCACAAAATAACCAAGCTTTGATACCAATTTATAGCATAATTGTACGATCCATTTGTAGCGTAATTGTATGATCCATCCCACATCAATTCATCACCCATGCATCGCACACTTTTGTAGACTGACCAAATAAGCATGTTGAACCACCTCTTTACCTATAAGGTTAACCTATTTGGTTGAGGCTCGACAATATTTATTTGTTAGAGTTTATGCCCTAGAGGCCAATTATTTGATATAATTGGTTAACATTTTGATATTATATTTGATTGAATAAATGAATGATTTTATTATGGTTCTATTTACTGCGTTATATAAATGTTAACATAATAAAATTCCTTAGAATAGTGATACAAATTATATAGTTTCAAGTATATGACTTGAACATGAGATTATATAATTACAATTAGTATCATTGCTCTTAAATGTCCCTAGTCGAGTATCATTGTTGATGGGACAATAATGATGCATTGGGACTAGTATGTGGATTGACTGATGACCAAATCTCATTGGTCATAAATATATGAGATATTAAGTCAATGCATATCTACGTGTTAGAGAACGATGTACTGGACAGACCCACCATGAGAATTCTATGTGGAGCATTATGTGAAGTGTCATTAGCTAGTGATTCTTATAGTGACAATGATGTAATGGTCCTCCGACCTAAAATCACTATATTACTACACGAGAATTTATGTACTTTGATATCATCAAAAGTCACCTTTAATAGGGTGGACTATAAAGGTGATTATTGGGTACATCATGAATCGTGTGAGGAATATGAGTGATCTAGATGGAATTTAACCCTCCTATTTATTAGGGGTGATATCCATAGGCCTCTTGATTGAGTAGGACTATGAAATGCATGGCCATGCTCAAATAGTGATTTGTTTCATATAGTCTACTCATTGATCAAGAAAAACTCAGATTAAATTATGAAGAGTATGACACATTCCATGACTCGAGTTTAATATAGGATATTAAGGTTAAAAGGTTTAAATTGCATTGAAACATTGATCACAAAAAGGTTGCATCGAATCATCGATCTTATTATTACTTGGATAGCAGTGATGCATTACTAGATGTCACTTACAGTTTATACTTTTATAATATGATTTTAAAATTATTGCCAACATAATAATAACCTATAGGGTCACACACAAAGAATGTAATTAAAAGGGAATTAATTTAAATTGTAAAGATTTAAATATGTCAATATGATTGATAGAATTTAAATTACGAATTTAAATTAATAGGATAATTTATATATCGGTATATTAATTAAGTAAGACTTAATTAAGATATATACATATATAAATTCGGATTTTATTAGATTAGGATTTTTGATTAATTCCTATTAACTACTATATATATGATATATAGCAGTCATTTTAGGTAACGAATAATTAACCTAAAAACCCTAGCCGCTCTTAGAGAGACACTAGAGAAAAAGTTTTCGAAAATCATGTTCCTTTGGTGGTTAGTACGGCAGCTCCCTTTATTGCAGAATCGTGTGACGATTCGCGAGCGTTCGTGTGGATACCATAAAGACGATGTTCCATTGGATTGCGTTGGAGATTCGAAGCGATTTCAGAGTATTCTATAATCTGTATAAATTCTAAACCTCTAAAATAATTTTATTTCCGCATGGATCCTGTGTGACGCCCCCAAATCTGGGTCCCTTCCAACCCGACATATGGCGCAACATGGTGCTACAGTTCACATGAACATTCAATTGAAATGACTCATAAGAACGACTATGTCTTATATATATTCCAAAATAATACTACCATTCCCCAGATTCTTTATAACCGTTACATTTGTTCTTGTCATAATATCAAATATTATCATTACAAACCTATACTATTACATAGGTAATCTATAAGTTCGCCTTAGCCTTCCCTTTATCCTTGCCGGATCCTTCGGTACGTTCGGTCTAAGCTGCATTCATATGGTTCAAGCAAGAGTGAGCATAACAAGCTCAGCAAGTACAACAATTTCTTTTAAACAACATGCTTAAAACATAGGAATTATATATATTCAATAACTGGATAATAGTTATGAAGTACTATCGATAATTCAAAATAACACTTCTTTTCCTTCAAAGCGTTTTACAATAACAATATTCAGTAAAAATCAATTCTGGTCCAAGACCATGAGCATTTCATAATTTATTTGAAAAGGACAACCCGACACGAAGTCCGTAAGTCCGGCATAGCTTACGAGCACTTCTAGGTGATCAGCCTATAGTACTCTATGTTGATCAACACTACATCCATTAAACATGTGTACGTTTAAGTTATGGCAACCTCACGTGTCCATTGAATACTCGATGAAAATATATTAGTTTATTCATATTCAGACTTACCTTGAATCCGTACCAAAAAATTGGCGTAGGATAGCGTTATCAATTCTATATGAAAAACTTGTAAAGAAATCAATCAACTCTTCAAGATTTAGTCTAGCCGAGGTAAAACTGGCATCGACTCTTTCTTTAAAACCATACATGCATCTCATAAATTGAATCATTTGAAAACTTGGCTAACACAAAGGTTAGACAAGCATTTAGAAAAACTTGCCTTCAGCGTCTGCTACAGTTTATAACACGTGCACTTTAAGTCCTTAAGTCTCTACAGTAGATGATAACATCACATAACATATTAAGTCATGAATAAACATACATGTTTCCTAAAGAATCTTACCCTTCTTCTCAATCTAATTAGGGATTAGATTTGTTATTTATTGGTTTCGGCTTTCCGTCGTTCTTTTACATCGTTCTTACCATTTTATTTCCTTTCTATAACTTAATTGAAATTATTTCATTAATACAACTCGGTTTGAGTTAAACATCCTTCCTCATAGCTTATTAATGTTCTTACGTTATTATTCAAAACTCGATTCTCATTGGTTAAGTACATTTATTGCATACCATTCATGTTCACATTCGACTTATCTTCAACCTTTAGTATATTACTTAAGGTTTACAATTATCTTAATGATACTACATTAAGTTTAGTAATGTATTGGTTCATTACTAATCAATTATCTTTATTTCCTTACTTGTAAGCTTTTCTTACTGCGTATGATCTAGTGTAGTATTGCGCCAGCTCGACTTCTCGCTCTTAGGCTCGTATTGCCTTTGCGAGCCTTTTGGTTCCTAGAATTCGGTTATGGCACTGCGGCGCCATGCCTAGTGTATTCAGCCGCGCTGCGGCACCAATTAACAGGGGCTATGGTCCGGTCTCGCGTTGTAGCGTTGGACTTTTATGCCTTGAGTCGCGCCGCGGCGCGGACTCTGTGCCTCGGATAATTTTGACAGATTTTTAACTTTGTGAGATTCCCGGGCTCGTAACTTCTTCGTTATAAGTCCGAATTGGCTCGTTCAAGAGCCTGTGGTTCACAAATTACATACTCTACGTGTTCATGCAAGAATTTTATCTATTTGACTTTGTTAGCTAAAAATTCACCTATTAGTCCATTTTTAGTAAAAATGATAAACGTTCGTGAACGTTCATTTCTCGTTTCTTCGTTCTAAGTCAGAATCCGGTCATTTTTGAGTCCGTAACTATATAATGCCAAATAAGACTTGTCTCCATCGAAAACCAACGTTTCCAAGCTCAATATCAAAATTTGACTTCCATTCCGAGAATTTTACGAATTAAGCGATTATAAATCAATCGTGTGAAATTCAAAGAAAACTTCGTTACTTAAGATTTGTTCTTCGTTTCAAATGGATTCAATCCATCATACTAACATCTTGACATATATATTACATTAACTCATTTACATGATAAGTTCTTTGTTCTTTGTGAGTTTGTAACTTATAAAAATATAGATTACTTATGAAATCTTTTCTCATGACTTATGATACTTCATGACTTCTAACCATTATTCTTGCTTCTTGTTATCATACTAACTTCATTATTATTAATATATGACAGGTTCTTACAAGGTCTTCATAAGTTCATAACTTAATTATGTTTGAATTACTTATTCATGACTTATACGGCTTAAGTCCATTGATTAATCATTCTTATCATTTCTTAGAATACATGTTCTATCACTACTCACTTCTCTAATAATGGAAGAGAAAGAAATCATGGTTTAAGATTACTTACTCTTGAATAACACTTGTTTAATCTTTAATCTCCTTCTTGATTCTTGAACTTCAAAGGCTAACTTTCTACTTTTTTTTCTCAAGCAAATAAGCTCTCAACTTATAAGTTATTAAATGAAAATCTAACAACTAACAAATGAATACAAAGCTTGCTATTTATAGGAGTTGCTAGGTTAGGGTATAATGGTCATTAATCCACTTCCACCTCCTTAATCACCTCCTTACTATTCCTTATGTGATCACCAAGTTTACTTGGCCTCCACAACATATATCCCTTACTTGCCCACCACAACTCTTAGCCACTAAGTCTGCTTGATCATCACTTATAAGCACTTTGTTTGCTCACCACACTTACTTAGCCTTTAAGTTTACTTATTAATCATCTAACTTATCCTTTACTTGCTCATCACTTTAATTACTTGGCCAATACAACACTTAGCCATTAAGTTACTTTACTTGGCCACCACTTTGGGTCATCCATGGGTTTAAACCATCCAATAACCCATTAGTTCATAATTTGAGCCATTAGCTTAATTAATCTTAACTTATCCATTGGGCTTGCATTTAAAAAAAATACTTGGGCTTATCCATTAATTATATTGGACTTTCATATTAAATCATATTGGACTTGTACATCCCACATAATTCACAAGTCCATTCACAAATGGCTTAAAGCCTTAGGATGTATTCTCTACGTATAATTCTTGTATTCTAACTCGTATACTAATTCATGATATACGATATACCATCATTCATACATACTCGTATAATACCTCGTATCATACTCGTATTCATTACTTCGTATAATACCTACGTATCATACAATTATTACACTAACTTCTTAACGCTTGATTTTTCCTAACGTTCTCAAATTAAGTCCATAGGCGAGATATTACGTTTTCCATAATTGAAATATTATTGGATATTCCATCTCACCTTGATATTCTATCGTTACGTATTTCTCGGAAGTTCAAAAATAATTCCCGAGCAGAAATGTGTGAATAGTGTTTTTCAGAAAATTTCTCGAAAATCTTTTATTTTCATCTTGGAAATTCAAACACTTTAATTCTACCACATAGCCCGAATACTATGACGTTCTAACATGTCTAGGTCATAGAACGACCTTTAAATAGCTTACTCCCATAAATAATCAATTAAATTCATTTAATCCACATAATCAAATAAACATTTAATTCTCATAAAATCTGATTTTTCTAGGGCGTTACACTCTTCCCTCTTATAAGGATTATGTCCCCAGAATCTCGCTATACTTATATAAACAAATGAGGAAAAGTTTTCTTCATTTTAATCTCGAGTTCTCACAATACTTCTTTGACATTGTGGTTCTTTCAATTTCACCTTTACCGAAGGTAATATCTTAATTCCCATGACTTGTCCCTTCCTATCATAAATCTGAGTTGGAAGTTAAGCACTTACTAACATATTACGCTATCTCCCTTTTATTAGTTCTTCTTTTAACTCGTAATTATTTATAACTCAAATTCCTCCTTCAAAACAAGATTATACTTGATCTTCTATTTATCCTGCATCCTCTTCTTCATTCGCTTGCATTTCTCGTTACCTAGTTGTACTTACTTAACTCGTTCCATTTGAAAGTATTATGCATACAAGCCAATCATGTATGATGATAAAGCGTATACTGTGTAATCAATGTGACGCCCCCAAAATAGGTATACACAACACCCATTCTGAGTCGCCAAAATACATGGTACAGAAAAACAACTACAACTTTATTACAACAATTGTCGCGTGCAAAATACAACAACACATATCTTTGTGAGTTTGGATACAAATATATACCAACTGTAGCATCGCGTTCAATGACACCTTACATAAAGGTATAGTCAAAAGCTGTTTTAGAAATTAGAATCTTTTGGGAAGTGCTCAAGAGAAACCTTCATACATGGGAGGCCATGCTTTGAGGTTATGGTAGATATCATATGCCACAGAATTATCCTTGGTTGATTAATAGACCCCTAAAGAAAAGCGAGAAGATTACTATCGTATTCTTCCCAATGGTGAGTCTTCTCTTGACATATCATTATCTCCACCGAGTCTCTAATTGGGTATTATACTCCAAACAAACACCAAGATTATATAGGTAGTGCTTGAAAATATACTCGACGAAGTGGATGAGCACAACCATGTCTTATGATAACACGAGTTTGTATGTCATTAGACATCTTGTATGATAGTGACAAAACACCCTTCCAAAGTTGGGTTCGCCTCACCCTATTTAATTCACCAAAAATAACTATTAAATGATGTATAAAATACAACACACTAAAGCCCTCAATAAAATTATTTTCATACTCTTTAGGGAGAACCTCAACAACTATAGACCACCAGATTCTATTCCTTGTTATCCCCGCTCAACCCAGCTACACTTTTATTACCTGAAAGGAATTGTGAAACAAAAGGGTGAGCACAACTAGCTCAGTAAAGAATATTATGACTAAAGATAAATAAATTATCAATAGTCTTCATCAGTAATAAATCAGAGATTTAGAACATATGGTAGATGATAAAACTTTTCAACCATAGTTGCTACGTGAATGAGCAATCCATTAGAAGAGTCAAATAGACTATAAAGTCTATTGTCTTCTCCATGTTAAAAATCCACCAACAATGTTTTATCCCTGTAACATCAATCAACAATTCCTGTCCACAATCACGTGTATAACTCATAATCGTAATTGTAGTTCTAAATTCCTTTCCTCATCCAAGACAAAGATAATTTTCATCACTTGTCTTTACCTGAAACATCAAAGATCATGGTTATACCAAATCACAGTTCCTATTCATAATCATACTAATAAATTCATCTTTGCACCACGGGCCAAAGATATTCATCAACAGTTCATCTTTACACTACAGGCTAAAGATATTCAACAACGGGTCATCTTTGCATTACAAGCCAAAGATATTCATCAATAATTCATCTTTTGCACTCTGTGCTAAAGATATTCAACAACAGTCATCTCTTTGCATTCTGAGCAAAAGATATTCATCAATAATTCATCTTTGCACTACAAAGCTAAGATATTCATCAACAAGTCATCTTTTGCACTTCTGAGCGAAAAATATTCATCAATAATTCATCTTTGCACTCATCAAGCAAAGATATTCATCAGTTGGTCATGTTCATTTAAACACTGTTCATCTTTTGCACTACAGGCCAAAGATATTCTTCAGAAATCATTCATCTTTGCATTGGTTTTATCCACGTCCAAAAATACCTCAAAAATAATCATAGTGGTGTAAAATTCAAGAATGATCAAAAACATGGATACAATCAAAGCTAGTATCCGAATAGATATTTTAGAGCGAAAGAAAAATTTTCATTTTTCGAATTGAATAGTGCCAGATTCGTGAATAGTGTCAGTATACGTGAATAGTCTTAGTATACGTGAATAGTAACTCCGACACCAAAAGATAGAAATTCCCAAAAAACATTTTCCGCTTCATGAATAGTACTCGTGAATAGTAACTTCGTGAATAGTAACTCATGAATAGTAACTTCGTGAATAGTAACTCATGAATAGTAACCCCGACATGAAAAAGTTCCAAATTTGATAAAAACTTCAGATCAACATTTCAAGATAATGATATTGAAGAAATAATATCATTACAAAAAAATAATATCTCTTACTATCCCTTACCTTAAAAGAGCAAGACTTACGACGGGATATCGGATATGACGTGAAGGAAACTTGCAGCGATGAATATCAACTCACCAAGTATCTAAATACTCACAAATTACACTCGATAATCTAGAGAGAGAGAGAGAAAACTTTGTTTCGGTGTGTTTTCAATTCTAACTTAGCCCTCTATTTATAGGAAAATGTTAAAGACGCCAAGCGGACTTAACTGCAACTTTGATGGCTTTACTCGCTACTATTCCCACCCACCACATTTGAAATAAAATTCAGCACATTTCTTCACCAACCACAAGTGGGGCCCACTCAATTCTAGAATTTTCCACCAAAACCTAATTTAGAATCGATTTACCTCTTAAAATTCATAACAAATCATCGTTCATTTTAACGGTTTCAAAATTTGTGGACATATACTCAACTTATATATGTATAACATATCCAAAAATTACAACGATCCAACGGTCGGATCAAAATTTATAACTCACATAATATAGTGAAGAACAACGATTTTTGTACTATTAGTCCTTCCGGACCAGATTTCATTCAAAATTTCACCACGAAATATCTACAAAAATTTTTGGGTGATTCAAATTTCTCTGATTAGCTTACTTCTAGGGCTTTCTTTTGATATATGTCTCATCTCTTAACTCATTATATATTAAAGAGTTATGGATTTTACAAAATCAAGTAATAAACTAATTTTTACGAAAATCCCATATTTTGTTCTCCATTTCGACAAATCCGATAAAACACCTCATCATTAATTCCTTCACTTATAACCACATAAATAAATCCATCATTTATATCCACATCAAATAAATATTTTCTTATCATATGAATCAATAATTAATTATTCACAAATAATATTACGAGAATCACATTTATGACAACGGTAGTTCAGGAAAGAGGGGCTTTCAATAAGAATTTTTCTTCTTGTAGCGCAATTAGATGACCAAACCTCTCCTCGACAGAACTTTCTAGACATTGCCAATAATGCTATCTAATAATATTATTCAAATAATATGAATTATTGATCCGATAATGGGAAATATTGTGCGTTGATAATTATTGAACAACAATAATATAAAATATCAACACAAACAATTATAAAATAAAATATTGAGCAAGTAATTATCGTAACAATTATTGAGTTGTGCCTTCTCCGAAGAATCAATAATTGAAAAAATATCGTGAAATACCGCAGGTGTATCGCAACAACAGACGTATTACTTTACTTTACCAACCGGGTATTCCAATGATTGTTAACAGTAACGATTACACGCCGTTATTTATAAAAACTCAAATTTGTCATTTTCTCCATCCAAAGCAGTTATTACATTATAGGGGCCCACAAATCGCTATAGCGTAAATAGTATCTGAATATTCTCCGGCGGAAAAGAATATTCCACGACCAAACGAATATTCCCAAATAATAATGAATACTTATACCCCCCTTGCGTATTTTTTTAAAAAAAACAATTTCATATATCACCCTTAACTTTAACTTTTATCAATTTAACCATTTCTTGAATAGAAAAATTGAATACTTTTATTTCATAAAATTCGGTCTTACAATCAATCTTATTTATTTATTAATAAAAGAATTATTTATTAAAGGAATTTATTATCTACATGGTGCTGTTTTAATAATATGTGATAAATCCATAATTTTAAGCAATGCTTTTAGAATCATGATGAGATCATGCTAATGAGATCTAAATTCTTAGATAGCTTAAAACTAAAATGTTCCCAATCAATGGATCACTAAAAAGGGGATTAATGAATTCGGATAGATTGGTACGTACGTTGTTTGCTCATTGGATGAGGATGATTGATCTCATGATCATTTGTGTGGAGACACTAAAGCAAGTATGTAGGTGCTTATTAGAGAATAAGTTCACTGAACGTGACTCGCTAAGGAATACCTAATGGAGTTTTACTTACCGTCGATAGGAATTCTGTAGTGATAGTAGTACAAATGATCTTAGACTTGAGATCATCATAGTATCTTATATATAATGAATTACACTTTGACTTATTCCTTAAGACTCTTAGAGTATATCAAAGGGTATGCTTGGGTGTAATAAGTTATATATGAAGATAATGAATGATCAATAAAGAATCTACCACTTCTAGTAAAAAGGAGAAATGTCTATGTGATTCGATAAATGACAACCTGGGAATCCTTGGCGAGGTGGAATGAAATTAGAAAGTAGTTTCTAATTTGCATTCATTAGAGTTGTGCATTTAGGAATCGAAATACATATAATTAAATAAAATAAGACTTGATGAGTAATTCCATGTCTTATATTTAATTGGGACATTGTATGGTGGAAGGATTGAATTATGCGGTAACTATTTACTCAAAGGTTCTTTTATGATTAATGTTGAAATCTATATTATCTGAAAAAGTCGTTGATCGCTAGGGAGGCTTATCCCTATTGTAGAATAAATATTATTTATTTAAATAAATTATTTGTTTAATTTATTTATTTAAATGAGATTAGAATTGTTCTAATTGATTTATTTACAATAGGTTTAATATGGAGAACCTAAAGGGTCACACCATAAAAGGAAGAATAATTATTTAAGAAGTTAATGGCATAATTATAATAATATGTTAAGTATATTTAATTTATTCTATGGTGATAGAATAAATTAAATAGCTTAATATTTATTATTTAATATTTTAGAAATATTAAATATAAATTAATAAGAGGAGTCTTATTAATATTATTACAATTATTATTATTTTAATTTCTAAAAAGGTTTAGGAATTAATTTAATATAAGTACTCTCATTTATTCCTAATTGGATTAGGAAGGAAAATTAGTTAAAAGAGTTTAATTAATTACCCCTAATAGAATTAGGGAGCCTATTTAATTAAAAGAGTTTAATTAAATAAATATACCTTATTTTAATTAAAATAGGGTTACATGATATCTTTATAAGAGGAGTCTTATATCAGATATCTAATATACGTAATTCCTAGAGTTGAAGAGTACGCCTCCTTTTTCTATACAGATAGGAAAAACTAGGGTTTGAGCCAATACCCATTCTTCTTGAAAATTCTTCTTCTTTGGTGGATCACCTCTAGAGGCCATACACTTGGGTGGCTTACATTGATCAAAGGAAGAAATCTACCTGGAGATTCAAGGAGATCGCGGAGAAGTAGGAGGTGAACTCGTACCTGAGGAAGCTCGTTTCTATAAGGGTATGATTTCATAATTTCTTATTCTTCGTTTAATTAATAATATGCATAAAGGATGATCCGGGTAATTGGTTTGTGAAAAATTTTAAAATCTGATTTTATTTCGCTTCCGCTAATTTTTCAATTTGATTGCTACTTTGATTTTCACAAAACCTAACAGTGTTATCAAGAGCCAAACTTTATGCGAATTATTAATTATTTTGATTCCATATATGTATGGGTATATATTTTGAATAATTTATTGGGAATAATTTATTGTATAAAATTATTATTTTATGAAAAAAAAAACTTTGCCGAAAACTGTTTTCGATTTTTTTTTTTTACTGAGTCCGTATGGTTGGTTGTTTTTTTTTCTTTTCTTTTCAAAAATTGATCCTGATTCCATGATTCGCGTTGAATCAGATTATATATATAGTAACTGTATTTTATATATATATATATATATATATATATATATATATATATGTATGGTTAAACATGTTTTCCGGAAGTCTTGGAAACATTATAAGTTAACAAGTTTTTTTTTCAAAAAGCGTGCGGCTAATATTATATACATATATATATATATATATATATATATATATATATATATATATATTATATATTTAATAATTTTATAATTAAAGTAAAGAGTTTATTTTAATCTTGGAATTGGATTTCATGCAATTTAAAAATGCTCATTAAATGATATTCATATATATATGGAATGATTTTATTTATTGATACATATGGTGATATGTATGATAATAAATGGGATTGATTATGGACTATTGACTAATATGATTGGATTTATTTTAGTTGGATGTTTGAATGAATGAGTTTTATTAAATGAGGTCTGCGTACCTCGTCTTTTCTGGTTTTCTTCTTGATGTAAATTCTATCTCTCTCCTATGTACTTCCCCTTGACTGCTGATCAAGGTTTCTATTTAAATTAAATAGTTTAATGTAATAGGATTAGTTAGAATTTTTTTGAAGAACCGGAGATCAAGGAGCAAGGAGCGCTTGAAGACCCATTTGTAATGGAGCCCGGGTTTAAATGTAATAGTTATATTTAAATGTTTATTCTTGCACCCTAGGGTTTGACCTTTTGGTTCACTTGGTAGCTCTAGTGAACCAAACTAGAATAAAAGTCCATAATCAATCCGGGTAGAATATAGTATTCTATATGTGCATGCTAGTATTATATATATTATATATTATGCAAACATGCTTCGCATGTTTAATAATATGACGCGTATTTTATATATATATTTATGCATGCGCTTAAACAAGATGAGATAAATAATAACAAATCCCTCAAAGTTTTTTTTTATATTAAGTCTTAAGCATTCAAAGATATTTAGAATATCGAACGTTGCCTTCTAGCATGATAAAATTAATAGAGTATTAAATATTTAATATGAGTTTGTTGTGTCACCACAAGGCAAGTATTAAGTA
The DNA here is from genome assembly GCA_020205615.1 of Panax quinquefolius. Taxonomy (NCBI): domain Eukaryota; kingdom Viridiplantae; phylum Streptophyta; class Magnoliopsida; order Apiales; family Araliaceae; genus Panax; species Panax quinquefolius. The sequence continues at coordinate 69,595,400 of CM035151.1, forward strand.
TTTAAGATGTTAATTTATCACATTTGATGCTTATAAAGAAAATTGAACAATATTGTTTTGTTGTGTCACCACAAGGGCGATATTTTTCTTTTTGAATATATGGAAGTGCTAGGTTGGACTTAACTTAGATAATTTTGATTCGGATGTGCCACCACTTGATCAAAATAATCTAAGAGGCAAAACATAAGGAGTTACATGTTGATGTAATTGACAAGGAGTTGTCTACCTATTTATTTATATATAGTTTGTTGTGTCACCACAAGGCTATATATATTTGAAATGGGATCCTTATTCTCACTAGCAAAAACTTTAATTAGATTTTTTTAGAACTATATAAATGAGGGTAATATAGTTTGAAGAAAATAGTGGGAGATACCAATATAAAATAAGACCTAATTTATTTTGGTAATTAATTAAATGAATGTTTGCTAAAATATTGTCTTTTTACATGCAGAATTTTGAAAATGTCACATTCACTAATTTCACTGCGTAGCATACTTGATGCTAACAAACTGACCGGACCGAATTACACGGACTGGTTAAGGAATCTGAGAATTGTTCTCACTGCTGAAAAGATTTCTTATGTCCTAAATTCACCTGCACTCGCAAAAGTTGCGAGAGATGACCTCTCCGAGGAAGAGATTGCTACTTTTAAAAAGCTGGCAAGAAGATGATGCATCCGTGGCTCAATGCATCATGCTCGCATCCATGAGTAACGAGCTTCAAACACAACATGAAAACATGGATGCTCCTACTATGCTATCGCACCTTGAGAGTTGTATGGTGAACAAAGTAGATCGCTAGATATGAAATATCTAAGGAGCTCTTCCGATCTCGGATGACCGAGGGCACTACCATTGAGACTCATGTCCTAAAGATGATCAACTGATTGAACATCTTGGACAAACTTGGGTTCGTCATGGATGGGAAGTTGAGTCAAGATTTAGTCTTGCAGTCACCCCAGACACCTTCTCACAATTTGTTGTGAATTTTCACATGAATAAGTTGGATGTCGACTTGCTCGAATTATTTAACATGTTGAAAATCATCAAGGTCACTTCCCATCCAAGAAGAACCATGTCTTCATGGTGGATGATTCTTCCAAGAAAAGGAAGAGGCCCAAGGTATCTTTAAAAAAAGAAGAAATCCAAGAAGGCTAAGGAAAGGCGAAAGTGAAGGATCAAAAGAAAACGATCCAACTAGCAAAGGAATTTGCTTCCATTGCAATAAGTAAGGTCTTTGGAAGAGGAACTGCAAGGATTATCTAGCAGAACAAAAGCAGAAGAAGCTTGGAGAAGCTTCGAATCCTAATCAAGGTTTGTTTATGATTGAAATTAATTTTTCTGAAAGTCAATCTTCTACTTGGGTATTGGATACCGGATGTGGTTCTCACATATGTAATAATATCGAGGGACTGGTCAAGTAGAAAGTCGAGCAAGGATGAGGTCGTCCCACGAGTGTGGAAATGGAGTAAAGGTTCTTTGCATTAGTCAGAGGATTTATTGTTTAAAGATCGCCTACGGCAAGTTCATTAATTTAAATAATTGTTATTTTGTTCCAAATATCATTAGAAACATTATTTCTATCTCTCGTATTGGATATGGATGGTTTTAATATTATAATAAAAGAACAACGGTTGTTCTATTTATAATGATAATGTTTTATATGGTGTTGGTAATTTATGAAATGGACTTTATATACTTGACTTGCATGAAAATATATTTCAAATTGAACAAACTAAGAAAAGGAAAAGAGATGATGTTAATTATACCTTCATGTGGTAATTGTAGACTTCTGGTCATATTAATGAAACAAGATTATCCAAGTCAGATAAAGATGGGCTCTAGAGCTATCTCGATTATGAATCATATCCAACTGTGAATCTTGTCTCATGGGTAAAATGACTAAATCTCCTTTTAGTGGAAAAGGAGAAAGAGTTACTGAGTTGTTAGCATTGCAGTACACACAGTATGTATGTGGACCTATGACAACTAACCGCACGCACGAGGAGGGTATTCTTATTTTATTACATTCACCGACGACCACTCAAGATTTGGATATGTGTATTTAATGAAATACAAATCTGAATCATTTGAAAAGTTCAAAGAGTTTGAAGTGAAGTAGAGAGAAGCAAACCGGTAAGAGTATTAAGATTCTTCGATCCGATCGAGGAGGAGAATACTTAAGTGGTGAGTTTCTCAATTGTCTCAAAGAAAATGGTATAATCTCACAATGGACTCCACCAGGACGCCACAGATGAATGGTGTATCGAAAGGAGAAATCGAACATTGTTGGACATGGTTCGATCTATGATGAGCTTTACCGACCTTCGGTTTTTCTTCGGGGATATGCCCTAGAATCTATTGCATACCTACTTAACAAGGTACCTACAAAATCCGTCCCCAAGACCCCATATGAAGTTATGGATGGGGAGGAAACCAAATCTTAAGCATGTTAAGACTTGGGGTTGTCAAACTTATGTCAAAAAGTTTGAAAACGATAAGCTGCAGACTAGATCCGATAAATGTAGATTTGTGGGATACCCTAAAGAAACATCGGGTATTATTTCTATCATCCAAGTGATCAAAAGGTGTTTGTTGCGAAACATCTTGCCTTCTTCGAAAAGGAGTTTATCCTGAAGGGGTCGGTGGGGAGTAAGATATATCTTGAAGAGGTTCAAGAACCACAAAATACTACATATCAAAGTGAGGTACCTAACCAAGTAGAGATTCCTTCATACCACACCCTATTCAGAATCTAGAAGAGTACCAAAGATACCGAGACAGGTATGGACTTGTCATAGAAGATGAAAATGAGGTACGATCATGATGATGATGATGATCCATTGAATTACTGAAAAGGCTATGAGTAGTAAAGACTCAGAGAAGTGGCAAGAAGCCATGAAACCGAAATGGACTCCATGTATGAGAACCAAGTATGGACTTTGGTCTCACCACCAAGGCATTAAGCCTTTCATTGGGTGTAAATGGGTCTTTAAAAGAAAGACTGGAGCATTTACAAGGTAGAGACCTATAAGGTCTGATTGGTTGCAAAAGGTTTCAAACAAAGACAAGGAGTTGACTATGACGAAACCTTCTCACCAAGAGAGCAATGCTCAAGTCCATTCGGATTTTGCTTGCGATTGCAACTTACCATGACTACGAAATCTGGCAGATGGACGTGAAAACGGCCTTCCTCAATGGGAAACTTGAGGAGGATGTGTATATGACACAACCAGAGGGATTTGTTTCAAAGGTTGGAACAAATCAAGTCTCAGAAGCTACAACGATCCATTTATGGATTAAAGCAAGCTTCTCGTAGGTGGAAACATCCGTTTTGATGAGACAATCAAAGAGTTTGATTTTATCAAAATGAGGATGAACCATGTGTGTACAAGAAGGTTAGTGGGGAGACTGTTTCATTCCTTGTATTATATGTTGATGATATATTACCGATAGGGAATGATATTCTATGCCGCAATCAATTAAAATCTGGTTATCTAAACACTTCTCCATGAAGGACTTGGGAGAAGCATCCTATATTTTGGGGATAAAGATCTATAGAGATAGATCTAAAAGGATGTTTGGCTTGTCCCAAGGAACGTACATTGACTTGATTCTAAAGAGGTTTAGCATGGAAGATTCCAAAAGAGGTCTCATGTCGATGATCCATGGAATACATCTCTCCAAGAAACAAGCCCCAAAGACACCTGAGGAGAGAAACCGTATGAGTAAGATTCCTTATGCTTCAGCAATAGGATCTATCATGTACGGTATGATATGTACTAGACCAGATGTCGCTCATGCACTTAGTGTAACAAGCAAGCAGATATCAGTCGAATCCAGAGAGAAGAACATTGAAGGCAAGTGAAAAAATATCCTAAAGTACTTAAGAAGAACTAAGGATGTATTTCTTGTCTCACTTGGTCTAAATTAAAACTAGAGGGCTTCACAGACTCAAGTTTTCAAAGCAGACCAAGATGACATGAGAAATCCATTTTGGGTATGTGTTTACCTTAAACGGTGGTGGCGTGAGTTGAGTTGGAAGAGTTCCAAGCAAGAAACAATTGTTGATTCAAAGGATGAGAGCAGAGTACATAAGCGCAAGTGAAGTCGCAAAAGAAGTATTTGGATGAAGAAGTTCATTACCGAACTTGGTGTGGTTCCTAGCATTAAAGGACCAAAGCCTTTTATTCTCGTGACAACACTTTGGAGCATTGCTATGCAAGCTAAGGAACCTGTGTCTCATCGTAAATCCAAACACGTGTTGCGGCGATTTCATTTGATCGTAGAGATCATTGAAAGAGGAGACGCCACCAGAGCGTGTGGAATCTCAAGACAATATTGTAGATCCATTTACTAAAGCGTTAACACAACAAAGCAGGTTTGATCGTCACTTAGAGAAGATGGGTATGAGATACCACACGATTTGGCTTTAGTGCAAGTGGGAGATTGAAAGTATTATGCATACAAGCCAATCATGTATGATGATAAAGCATATACTGTGTAATCAATCTTATTTATTTATTAATAAAAGAATTATTTATTAAAGGCATTTATTATCTACATGGTGTTGTTTTAATAATATGTGATAAACCCATAGTTTTAAGCAATGCTTTTAGAATCATGATGAGATCATGCTAATGAGATCTAAATTCTTAGATAGCTTAAAACTAAAATGTTCCCAATCAATGGATTACTAAAAAGGGATTAATGAATCCGGATAGATTGGTACGTACGTTGTTTGCTCATTGGATGAGGATGATTGATCTCATGATCATTTGTGTGGAGACACTAAAGCAAGTATGTAGGTGCTTATTAGAGAATAAGTTCACTGAACGTGACTCGCTAAGGAATACCTAATGGAGTTTTACTTACCTGTCAATAGGAATTCCTGTAGTGATAGTAGTACAAATGATCCTTAGACTTGAGATCATCATAGTATCTTATATATAATGAATTACACTTTGACTTATTCCTTAAGACTCTTAGAGTATATCAAAGGGTATGCTTGGGTGTAATAAGTTATATATGAAGATAATGAATGATCAATAAAGAATCTACCACTTCTAGTAAAAAAGGAGAAATGTCCTATGTGATTCGATAAATGACAACCCAGGAATCCTTGGCCAAGGTGGAATGAAATTAGAAAGTAGTTTCTAATTTGCATTCATTAGGAGTTGTGCATTTAGGAATCGAAATACATATAATTAAATAAAATAAGACTTGACAGTAATTCCATGTCTTATATTTAATGGGACATCAGATATGGTGGAAGGATTGAATTGCATACGGTAACTATTTACTCAAAGGTTCTTTTATGATTAATGTTGAAATCTATATTATCCGAAAAGTCGTTGATCGTTAGGGAGGCTTATCCCTATTGTAGAATAAATATTATTTATTTAAATAAATTATTTGTTTAATTTATTTATTTAAATGAGATTAGAATTGTTCTAATTGATTTATTCACAACCGGCTTAATATGGAGAACCTAAAAGGGTCACACACCATAAAAGGAAGAATAATTATTTAAGAAGTTAATGGCATAATTGTAATAATATGTTAAGTATATTTAATTTATTCTATGGTGATAGAATAAATTAAATAGCTTAATATTTATTATTTAATATTTTAGAAATATTAAATATAAATTAATAAGAGGAGTCTTATTAATATTATTACAATTATTATTATTTTAATTTCTAAAAGGTTTAGGAATTAATTTAATATAAGTACTCTCATTTATTCCTAATTGGATTAGGAAGGAAAATTAGTTAAAAGAGTTTAATTAATTATTCCCTAATAGATTAGGGAGCCTATTTAATTAAAAGAGTTTAATTAAATAAATATACCTTATTTTAATTAAAATAGGTTACATGATATCTTTATAAGAGGAGTCTTATATCGATATCTAATATACATAATTCCTAGAGTTGAAGAAGACGCCTCCTTTTTCTATCTGAGATAGAAAAACTAGGGTTTGAGCCAATACCCTTCTTCTTGAAAATTCTTCTTCTTTGGTGGATCACCTCTAGAGGCCATACACTTGGGTGGCTTACATTGATCAAAGGAAGGAATCTACCAGGAGATTCAAGGAGATCATGGAGAAGTAGGAGGTGAACTGCACTGAGGAAGCTCGTTTCTACAAGGGTATGATTTCATAATTTCATATTCTTCGTTTAATTAATAATATGCATAAAGGATGATCCGGGTAATTGGTTTGTGAAAAATTTTAAAATCTGATTTTATTTCGCTTCTGCTAATTTTTCAATTTGATTGCTACTTTGATTTTCACAAAACCTAACACCATTATCATGGATTGAGTCTACGTTATGAATAACATTTCTACCACTTCATTCCGTAATTTATCTTCTAACTCCGTTCTTGCCATCTCTGTTATTAACTCATTCTGAGTCGTTAACAATGATAGTTTTCCCTACCCTACCTACTTAACGCGTCGGTTACTACGTTTACCTTCCCTGAATGATATAACATATCACCATCGTAATCTCTTATCCATTCTAATTACCTTCTCTACCTTATATTCAACTCATTTTGTGTGAATGTATATTTCAGACTCTTAGAGTCCATGAATATCTCACACTTCTCCCTGTATAAATATTATCTTCAGATTTTTAATTCAAAAACAACAACTGCCAATTCTAGATCATAAGTAGGATAGACCTCCTTATAATTCTTTAACTGGCGTGCTGCATACACAATGACTTTGCCATGCTACATGAGCACACAATCTCGTCATCTATGCAAAACATCGAGATACACTATAAAATTCCCCGTATCATCTGATAAAGATAATTCGTCACCGACTTGCTCGGCGCCCCTAACGAAAAGTTTAATTTCAGTCTATTAATCCACCCATGCGACATAACCAGAAACTCGTAATAACCATAACGAGTTCTGAACGTCGTCATAGGTATCTCCTCCTGCCTTACTTTTCATCGCTGATACCCTATACGCAAATCTATCTTAGAAAAATTCTTTGCCCCTTTCAACTGATCAAATAGATCATCGATCCTGGGCCATGTGTATTTATTCTCAACCACTAACTTACTTCTCTTACAATAGTCAATACGCAATCGTAACGACTCATCCTGTTCCTTAACATCCTCCTAACTTGCGTCATTGCTAGACAACAAGAGCGTCACGGTATTCTATTACCGTAAATTACTACCTTGGATTTTCTTAGAAAACCAAAGATTAATACTTTTATTCTAACAATTTATTAAAGTTCTATGATTAATCAACCCATTCATACCGAGAATTACTTTAAATCCTCTCAACATTATCGATGCTTATCTATCGACACTTGCTTACCTTTATTATCCATGAAAGCATTTCAACGAATATAATTAACGAAAGTTATTCCCTCCTCCTCTATCGAAATGTTTAAAGGTATTTATAATCCCTTTCAGACAGACTCCTAGATGAGTCTTTTCGCATGTCTTACACGCTTCGATCTTACGTTTAGGATCCCCTTGTCCTACTTTAGTATTCTCGGAGTTAAAATTCATTCTTTTTTTGGCATACTGCCACTGGCTTTCTCTGCTTTGGTTACTCCTTCTCCCTTACTCCTATTCTTCCTCTCTTTGTGGTATTGAGTCAACGCCTCACTACCACCCTCTACTATAATCACCTTCTCCAGAATGGTCCCATAGAAAACAATCTGAAATATTTAAATCCTAATATAGAGCCAGGGTTTCAGTCCCTGCTCAAACCTACGAGCCTTCCTCTCCTCAGTGTCCACTTGATGTGAATCAAACCTTGCCAATTCATTGAATTTGGCCTCGTACTGGGGAACTGTCATGTCACCTAGTTTAAGTTTTAAGAACTTAATCTCCATCCTCCCTTGCATGCTTGTAGGGAAATAATTCTCGAAGAAAACCTTCTTGAACTATTCCCACATTACTGTATATGTTCTAGCCCCACCCCGGTGAGCCTCCCACCAACAGTTGGCTTCCCCTTTTTATCATGTATGTTGCAAAAAAAAAAGTCTTTTGCGCCTCACCTATGTTTGTAATAACAAACGCCTTCTCTATTTCCTTTACCCATGTCTGGCTTCTAATGGGTCTGTCGTTCCTTTGAACTTTTGCGGACCTACGCTTTTAAACTTTTTAGAGGTAGTCATTCTGGCTACCCTAGGTTCCTCAGGTGCTCTATCCCCCGGTTTGGTTAAATGTAGCTGTTAATAAATTAACGAACTCTTGCATAGGGTTGTTCTGACCCCCTTGATTATAATTATGTGATTCCGCTTCCTGATTATGTTGTCTTTTCCGTGGCGGCATTTTCTAATTAAACATATAAAATTTCATTATTATATATTTACTTACTTCGTTATTATTGCCACATACCAACTCATACCATAACAAAGCATATTAAATGAAAACTTCATTATATTCATATGCTTCTTCATAGTTTGAAACTATTTACAATTTGCTTTCATAGCCCAAAAGCTATTACATTCTTATCCCGTAATCGTACTTCACAAAAGTTGAGATTTTACAAAAAGACTACCCTTCTATACAAAAGAGGGTTTTACGTCACTACACATATATTTATAACTCTAGATTTCTAATAATGCATAATAGCGTCCTCGTGTTTCTCATTCGCAATCATCACTACAGTATCTCGACTAATAGTATGACGGGTTTGTCTTGACTCAATGGAATAACAAGCAACTTTCAGCTTGAAATCCTTATGAGCACATGGATGTAAGACATCTGTGCTATCTTCCGGTCCTTCTCCCCCAGTTCCCTACGAAGCTCATTAGCCTCTTCCTTATAGTCTCTAGCCTGCTCTGCCATAAGCACCTACTTATCGTGCTCTGACTAAAAATCTGCTTCTGCAGACACCTTAGCTTCATGGAGATAATTAATCTCTTCACTCTGATTCTGCACAACTGTACTCAGTTTGTGCACCCCCAAAATAGGTCCAATCAATCCAACCTATTCTGAGTCGCCAAATACATGGTACAGAAAACAATTACAACTTTATTACCACAATTGTCGTGCAAAATACAACAACACATATGTTGTGAGTTTTGATACAAATATATACCAACTGTGACACTTATCCCAACCTTGGATAGCACGTCACAATGGCACCTTACATAAAGGTACAATCAATAACTGTTTTAGAAATTAAAATCTTCGGAAAGTGCTCAAGAAACCCTTCGTACATGGGAGGCCATGCATCTAGGTTATGATTGATATCATATGCCCATAGAATTATCCTTGGTTGACCCAATAGACCCCAAAGAAAAATGAGAAGATTACTATCATATTCTTTCCAATGGGGAGTCTTCTCTTGACATATAATTATCTCCACTGTCTCTAATTGGGAATTATACTTCAACCAAACTCCAAGATTATATAGGTAGTGCTCGTAGATATACTCAGCAAGTGGATGTGCACAACCCTATCTTATAATAACACGAAGTCGCATGTCGTTAGACATCTTGTACGATTATGGCAAAACACCCTTCCAACGTTGGGTTCGCCTCACCCTATTTGATTCACCAAATATAACTACTAAATGATATATAAAATACAACACACTTTTTCTATACTATTTAGGGAGAACCTCCACAGCTAGAGACCATCGTTCTATTTCCCTGTTACCCCCGCTCGACCCAGCTACACTCTTATTACCTGAAAGGAATTGTGAAGAAAAAGGGTGAGCACAACTAGCCTAGTAAAGAATATCATAACTAAAGATAGTTAAATTATAAATAGCCTTCGTCAGTAATGAATCAGAGATTTAAAACATATGGTAGATGATAAAACTTTTCAACCATAGTTGCAGCGAAACGAGCAATCCATTAGAAGAGTCAAATAGACCATAAAGTCTATTATCTTCTCCATGTTAACAGTCCACCAACAATGTTTTATCCCTGTAACATTAATCAGCGATTTCGGTCCACAATCATATGAATAACTCATAATCATAATTGTGGTTCTAAATTCCTCTTCTCATCCAGGACGAAGATAATTTTCATCACCTTTCTTTACCTGAAACATCAAAGATCATGGTTATACCAAATCACAGTTCTTGTTCATAATCATACTAATAAATTCATCTTTGCACTCTGGGCCAAAGATATTCAAAACGATTCATCTTTTGCACCATCGGGCCAAAGATATCAGTCATCTTTGCACATGGCCAAAGATATTCAACAACAGGTCATCTTTGCACTACGGGCCAAAGATATTCAACAACAGGTCATCTTTGCACTACAAGCCAAAGATATTCAACAACAGGTCATATTTGCACTACATGCCAAAGATATTCAACAACATGTCATCTTTGCACTACGGACCAAAGAGAACCCATAGTCATGATCATACCAATAATCTACCTATCTTTACACTCAAGTGAAAGAGAAATTCTATCACCAGCGTTATAATAAAAACAATATGATCAAAACATGGATTTAATTTCAAGAGCAATATTCATAAATCAACGATAATTTGGTCAGAAAAAGAAACCAATTTTGTCGTGAATAGTACACATGAATAGTAACTCGTGAATAGTATCTCATGAATAGTAACTCATGAATAGTAACCCATGAATAGTACTCCGTATTCGTACATAGTATCGTATACGTAAATAATGTCATATACATAAATAGTATCATATACATGAATAGTACCGAATACGTGAATAGTAACCCTGACACAAAAAGGTAGAAATTCCACAATAAAATCTATACCAATATTTTGGTATAATGATATTGAAAGAATAACATCATTAGGAAGAAAATAACATCCCTTACAATCCCTTACCTCAAAAGAACAGTACTTCCGGCTGAAATATCAGGTATAAGGCTGAAGGAAACTTGCACTGATGAATAACAACTCATAAAGTATCTAAATACTCACAAAATAAATTCGATAATATAGAGAGAAAGAGAAAACTTGTTTCTGGTGTGATTTTCAATTCTAACTAAGCACCCTATTTATAGGAAAATGCTTAGAACGCCATAGCGGACTAACCTACTACCTGATGGCTTTACCTACTACTATTCACACCCACCACTTTTGAAAATAAATTCCAGCACATTTTATTTCTCACCAACCAAAAGTGGGGCCCACCATATTTTTAATAAAAATATTTATTTCTGAAACTTCAATAATTCATAATAAATATTCCTTTTATCAAAAAAATTCGAATCTCATGTCTATTCCATGGGAAATTAAATTCTCGACAACTTTGTAAGTTTAAGTTTTTTCAAATTCAAACAGAAAATGTCCGAAATCCACATACGGACGATTTTCAATACCTTTTAAAATTCATAATAAATCATACGTTAATTTTTAACGGTTCAAAATTTGTGTACATATACTCAACTTATATATGTATAACATATCCAAAAATCATAACGATCCAACGGTCGGATTAAAATTATAACTCATACAATAGAGCTTTAAGAACACTGATTTGATTTTAGGACTATAGGTCCCTCGTACCATTTTCACTCAAACAGTCACCATGAAAAATCCATAAAGAATATTTGGGTGATTCAAATTTCTATGATTAACTTACTTCCAGAGCTTTCTTTTGATATATGGCTCATCTCCTAACTCATTATACATAAAGAGTTATGGATTTAACAAAATCAAGTAATAAACTACTCTTTTTGAAAATCTCTAAATTTCGTTCCTCATTTCGACAAAATACTAATAAAACACCTCAGCATTAATTCCTTCATTTACAACCATATAAAAATATATATTTCCTTATCATATAAATCAATAATTAATTATTCACAAATAATATTACAGAATCACAATTATGACAACCAGGTAGTTCCAAGGAAAGATGGGGCTTTCCGATAAGGATTTCTCCTTATTGGCGCGCAATTAGGTGACTAAACCCCTTTTCTAGACATAACTTCCTTAGACATTGCCAATAAATCTCTCTAATAATATTATTCAAATAGAAAATTATTGATCTGATAATGGAGATACTTTGCAGTGACAATTATTGAACAACAATAATATAAAATATCAACGTAGCAATTATTGAATCAATAAAATAAAATATTGAACAGTAATTACTGTAACAATTATTGAGTAGTTCCTTCTTACGTAAGAATCAATAATTTAAAAATACTATGCAATACCGTGTGCTACTGTGCAACAACGCATATTAATTTACTTTACCTACTGGGTATTCCAACAGTGTTAACGGTAACGATTATACCGTTATTTATAAAAACTCAAATTTGTCGTTTTCTTCATCCAACAGTTATTCTGTTATCGGGCCCACAAATGGTTGCGCCATCGTATGAATATTCTCCGACAGTAAGAATATTCCACGACCAAACGAATATTTCCCAACAACAACGAGTATTTTATAACCACTTGTTTATTTAAAATATTTACATATATCACCCTTAACTTTAACTTTTTATCAATTTAACCATTTACTGAATAATAATTATATAAAAAAATTGAATACTTTTATTTCATAAAATTCGGGGTCTTACAATCTCCCCTCCTTATGAAATTTCGTCCCCGAAATTTATGTACCTGGTAATTCGAAGAGATGAGAATACATTGCTTTCTTTTCCGATTGTATTCTCTCGGTTATTTCCTATTTATCGTGATTTTCCCATTGCTCATCTGTATTCAGACATCATTCTAGAATACAGGTTCTAAACAAAGGTTAACTAACATATCATAATTTGTTAACTAATCAAGTAACAAAAATCAGCTTAGGTAGGACACACTAGCGAAGGATTTACTCATCTCTCCCCTCCTAGTTCTATTCTCGAATCTCCGCCAGATATCATATCCCTAAGCTCTGATACCAAATGTGACACCCCCAAAGTAGGTCCAATCCATCCAACCTATTCTGAGTCTCCAAATACATGGTACAAAAAACAACTACAACTTTATTACTATAATTGTCGTACAAAATACAACAACACATATGTTGTGAGTTTTGATACAAATATATACCAACTGTGACTATCATCCCAACCTTGGATAGCATGTCATAATGGCACCTTACATAAAGGTAAAGTCAATAACTATTTTAGAAATTAAAATTATCGGAAAGTGCTCAAGAAACCCTTCGTACATGGGAGGCCATACGTCTAGGTTATGATAGATATCATATGCCCACAGAATTATCCTTGGTTGACCCAATAGACCCCAAAAAAAACGAGAAGATTACTATCATATTCAATGGTGAGTCTTCACTTAACATATAATTATCTCCACTGTCTCTAATTGGGAATTATACTTCAACCAAACTCCAAGATTATATAGGTAGTGCTCGTAGATATACTCAGCAAGTGGATGTGCTCAACCCTGTCTTATAATAACACGAATTCGCATGTCGTTAGACATCTTGTATGATAGTGGCAAAACACCCTTCCAACGTTGGGCTTGCCTCACCCTATTTGATTCACCAAATATAACTACTAAATGCTGTATAAAATACAACATACTTTTCTATACTGTTTAGGGAGAACCTCTATAGCTAGAGACCACCGTTCTATTTCCCTGTTACCCCCCGCTCGACCCAGCTACACTCTTATTACCTGAAAGGAATTGTGAAGCAAAAGGGTGAGCACAACTAGCCCAGTAAAGAATATCATGACTAAAGATAGTTAAATTATCAATAGCCTTCATCAGTAATGAATCAGAGATTTAGAACATAAGGTAGATGATAAAACTTTTCAACCATAGTTGCAGTGGAACGAGCAATCCATTAGAAGAGTCAAATAGACCATAAAGTCTATTATCTTCTCCATGTTAAAAGTCCACCAAACAATGTTTTATCCTTGTAACATCAATCAATAGTTCTGGTCCACAATTATATGAATAAGTCATAATCATAATTGTGGTTCTAAATTCCTCTTCTCATCCAGGACGAAAATAATTTTTATCACCTGTCTTTACCTGAAACATCAAAGATCATGGTTATACCAAATCATAGTTCCTGTTCATAATCATACTAATAAATTCATCTTTGCACTACGGGCCAAAGATATTCGTCAACAGTTCATCTTTGCACTACTGGCCAAAGATATTTAACAACAGGTCATCTTTGCACTACGAACCAAAGATATTTAACAACAGGCCATCTTTGCACTACAGGCCAAAGATATTCAACAACAGGTCATCTTTGTACTACCGGCCAAAGATATTCAACAACAGGTCATCTTTGCACTACATGCCAAAGATATTCAACAACAGGTCATATTTACACTATAGACCAAAGAGAACCCATAGTCACGATAATACCATGAATAGTACTCCGTATTCGTACATAGTACCGTATACGTAAATAATGTCATATACGTGAATAGTGTTATATACGTGAATAGTGACGTATACGTGAATAGTAACCCCGACACAAAAAGGTAGAAATTCCACAATAAAATCCATACTAATATTTCGGTATAATGATATTGAAAGAATAACATCATTAGGAAGAAAATAACATCCCTTACAATCTCTTACCTCAAAAGAAAAAGATTCTTATTTGAAATATCGTATAAGGTAGAAGGAAACTTGCACTGATGAATAGCAACTCACAAAGTATCTAAATACTCACAAAATACCGATAATATAATAGAGAGAGAGAAAACTTGTTTCTAGTATGATTTTCAATTCTAACTAACCACCCTATTTATAGGAAAATGCTTAGAACGCCATAGCAGACTAACCTGCTACCTGATGGCTTTACCTGCTACTATTCATGCCCACCACTTTTGAAAATAAATTCTAGCACATTTTATTTCTCACCAACCAAAAGTGGGGCCCACCATATTTTTAATAAAAATATTTATTTCCGAAACATCAATAATTCATAATAAATAGCCCTTTTATCAAAAAAAATTGAATCTCATGTCTATTCCATAGGAAATTAAATTCTCTACAACTTTGTAAATTTAAGTTTTTTCAAATTCCAAACAAAAATGTCCGAAATCCACATACGGACGATTTTCAACACCTTTTAAAATTCATAACAAATCATACATTAATTTTTAACGGTTCAAAATTTGTGGACATATACTCCACTTATATATGTATAATATATCCAAAAATCACAATGATCCAACGGTCGGATTAAAATTATAACTAACACAATAGAGCTTTAAGAACACTGATTTGATTTTCGGACTATAAGTCCCTCGTACCAGTTTCACTCAAACAGTCACCACGAAAAATCCACAAATAATATTTTGGTGATTCAAATTTCTACGATTAGCTTATTTCCAGGACTTTCTTTTGATATATGGCTCATCTCCTAACTCATTATACACAAAGAGTTATGGATTTTACAAAATCAAGTAATAAACTACTCTTTTTGAAAATCTCCAAATTTCATTCCTCATTTCGACAAAATACTAATAAAATACCTTAGCATTAATTTCTTCATTTATAACCATATACAAATATATATTTCCTTATCATATAAATCAATAATTAATTATTCATAAATTATATTGCAGAATCATAATTATGACAACCAGATCGTTCCCAGGAAAGAGGGGGCTTTTCGATAAGGATTTATTCTTATTGGAGCGTAATTAGGTGACCAAATCCCTTTCCTAGACAGAACTTCCTTAGACATGAAAGTAGTATGCACACAAGCCAATCATGTTTGATGATAAAGCATATACTTTGTAACAATCTTATTCATTTATTAATAAAAAGTATTAATTTATTAAAGGCTTTTAATTATCTACATGATGCTGTTTTATAATATGTGATAAACCCATAGTTTTAAGCAATGCTTTTAGAATAATGATGATGATCATTCTAATGAGATCTAAATTCTTAGAAAGCTTAAAACTAAAATAGTTCCCAATCATTGGATTACTAAATTGGGGATTAGTGAATCCGGATAGATTGGGTACATACGCCGTTGCTGCTGTCATTAGATGAGGATGATTGATCTCATGATCGTTTGTGTGGAGACACTAAAGCAAGTATGTAGGTGCTTATTAGAGAATAAGTTCACTAAACGTGGCTCGCTAAGGAATACCTAATGGAGTTTTACTTGCCGTCAATAGGAATTTCTGAGTGATAGTAGTACAAGTGATCCTTGCACTTGAGATCATCATAAGTATCTTGTGTATGATGAGTTATACTTTGACTTATTCCTTAAGACCCTTAGGTTATATCAAAGGATATGCTTGGGTATAATAAGTTATACATGGAGATAATGTATGATCAATAAAGAATCTACCACTTATTAAAAGAAGAGAAATGTCCTATGTGATTCGATAAATGACAACCGAAGTAGTCCTTGGTTATGGCGAATGAAATTAGAAAGTAGTTTCTAATTTGCATTATTTGGAGTTGTGCATTTAAGAGTCGAAATACATATAATTAAATAAAATAAGACTTTGTGGTAATTCCATGTCTTATATTTAATTGGGACATTGTATGGTGGAAGGATTGAATTGCATGGTAACTATTTACTCAAAGGTTCTTTTATGATTAATGTTGAAATCTATATTATCCGGAAAGTCGTTGATCGCTAGGAGGCTTATCCCTATTATAGAATAAATATTATTTATTTAAATAAATTAATTTTTAATTTATTTATTTAAATAAGATTAAATTGTTCTAATTGATTTATCACAACAATTAGGTTTAATATGGAGAACCTAAAGGGTCACACCATAAAAGGAAGAATAATTATTTAAGAAGTTAATGGCATAATCGTAATAATATGTTAAGTATATTTAATTTAATTTATGGTGATAGAATAAATTAAATAGCTTAATATTTATTATTTAATATTTTTAAAATATTAAATATAAATTAATAAGAGGAGTCTTATTAATATTATTACAATTATTATTATTTTAATTTCTAAAAGAATTTAGGAATTAATTTAATATAAGTACTCTCATTTATTCCTAATAGGATTAGGAGGTTAAATTAATTAAAAGAGTTTAATTAATTATCCCTAATAAGATAAGGGAGCTTAATTAATTAAAGGATTTTAATTAATTAAAATAAAACTCAATTCCTTAATTGTTAAGGAAGGTTGCCCACATCTAAATAAGAGGAGTCTTATTATGGGTGTATGGGAGTGGTTGACTTTTACAACATACGTAATTTCAATAGTTGGGAGAGTACGCCTTTTCTAGAGAGATAGAAAAACTAGGGTTGAGATAGAAAAATTAGGGTTTAGCCAACCACCCATCTTCTTAAATCCTTTTTCTTCCTTGGTGGATCACCTCTAGAGGCCAAACACTTGGGTGGCTAACGTTGATCAAAGGAAGGAACCAAACCCGGTGGATTCAAGTTGAACGCGAAAAGGATTGGAGGTGAACTTGTACCTGAGGAAGCTCGATCTTCAAGGGTATGATTCTTATTCGTTATCTTTTTCGTTTAATTAATAATTGTGCATAAAGGGTGATCTGGGTATATGGTTTGTAAAATTTTTAAACTCTGATTTTTACACGCTTAAAAGCTTTATTTTTGCAATTTGATTGCGTTCTTGAATATTACAAATCTAACAGTGGCATCAGAGCCAAACTTTTATGTGAATTATTAATTGTTCAAATTTGATATGTATATTGATATGTGTTTAGAACAATTTAATTGGGCATAATTTTATTGTATAAAATTTAATAAAAAAAAAAAACGTGATTATTAATTTTGCGAATCACGGTTTTCAAAAACCGTTGGACATGCTCCTGTTACTTCTTGCTTCAAGGATGTTTCACGGATTACAATTTTATTATTAATAAAGGAGTTCAAAGCAGGAAGGAAAGCATATATATATATATATATATATATATATATATATATATATATATATATATATATTTCGTTATATATATGATATATATATAATAACCATGTTAGCTTTATAAGTCAGGATATTATATATATATATATGATATATATTATCTGTTTTATTATATATATATAATAACGGTTTTGTTTTATTATTATATATATATATAATATTCTTAATAATTTTATTATTAAAATAAAAGTTTATTTTATATTAAAATATAAAGTTTATTTTAATTTTAAAATTAAATTTCATGCTAACTAATTAGAGTTAGAATTGGATTCTATGATAACTAATTGGAGTTGAAATTGGATTATATTTTTCCTTAAATAAAGGAGTTTATTTAGATATGGAATAAGATTTTATATTATTCAAAATAAAAGAGTTTATTTGTGAATAGGAAAGAGAATCAAGTGTTTCCTTTAATAAAGGAGTTATTTTTTTTTTTTACATGGAATTGGATTCCATAATTAATTAAAATAAAAGAGTTTATTTTGATTAAAGATTTTGATTAAAATAAAATAGTTCATTTTATTCAAAATTGGATAAATTAAAATAAAATAGTTTTATTTTGATTTAAATTTGGATTAAAATAAAGGAGTTTATTTTGATTCAAAATTAGATTTTATACTAACTAAATTTGCCTATTAAATGATATCAATATATATATTAAATGTTTATTATTCATAAGATGAATGTTATTTATTGATGCATATGATGATGTGTATGATAATAAATGTGATTGATTATGGACTATTGACCAATGTGATTGGATTTTATTTTAGTTGGATGCATGAATGCATGGGTTTTATTAAATGGGGTCTGCACTGCCTTCTTCTCTAATTTTTTTCTTAATATAAATTCTATCTCCTCCTATGTACTTCCCCTCGATCGCGATCAAGGTTTCTATTTATTTTAAATAGTTTTGTAATAGGAATAGTTAGAATAAATTTTGAAAAATTGGAGATCAAGGAGCAAGGAGCGCTTGAAGACCCGCTTTGTAATGGAGCAGAGTTTAAATGTAATAGTTATATTTAAATATTATTTCTTGCACCCCTTAGGGTTTGACCTTTTGGTTCACTTGGTAGCTCTAGTGAACCAAACTAGAATAAAAGTCCATAATCAATCCAAGGTAGTAGAATATAGTATTCTATATGTGCATGCTTATACTATATATATATATATATTATGCAAACATGCTTAGCATGTTCATTAATATGACGCGTATTTTATATATATATATATATGTGCATGCGCGCTAAACAAGATGAGACAAATTAATAACAAACCCTCAATTTTTATATTAAGTCCTAAGCGTTCAAAGATATTTGGAATATCGAACGTCAGCCTTCTAGCATGATAAAATTAATAGAGTATTAAATATTTAATATGAGTTTGTTGTGTCACCACAAGGCAAGTATTAAGTATTTAAGATGTTAATTTATCACATTTGATGCTTATAAAGAAAATTGAACAATATTGTTTTGTTGTGTCACCACAAGGATGATATTTTCTTTTTTGAATATATGGAGTGCTAGGTCGGACTTAACTTGGATAATTTTGATTTGGATGTGCCACCACTTGATCAAAATAATCTAAGAGGCAAAAGAAAAGGAGTTGCATAGTTGATGTAATTGACAAAAAGTTGTCTACCTATTTATTTATATATAGTTTGTTGTGTCACAACAAGGCTATATACATTTGAAATGGGATCCTTATTCTCACTAGCAAATCTTTAATTAGATTTTGCCGAACGATATAAGTGAGGTAATATAGTTTGAAGAAAATAGTGGGAGATACCAATTTAAAACAAGACCTAAATTATTTTGGTAATTAATAAAAGAATGTTTGTTAAAATGTTGTTAATTACAAATTCATTTCTGTAATTTTACAATGTCTAAAATTACTATCATGCGAAGCATATTAGATGCTAAATTAATCGCCAATCGAATTAAGCAGATTGGTTAAGGAAATTGAGAAAAGTTCTCATAATTTGAAAAGCTATCTTATGTCATAATACGCCAATCCTCGCAATGGTTGCGCATAATGCCTCCGAGGAAGAGATTGCTACTTTTAGAAAGTGGCAAGATGATGCTGATTGGCTCAACGCATCATGCTCACATCCATGAGTAACGAGCTTCAGCGTCAGCATGAAACTATGGATGCTCCTACTATATTCCTGCACATCAAGTAGTTGATAGTGAGAAAAGTAGGACTGAAAGATATCAGATATCTAAGGAGCTCTTCCGATCTAGAATGACCGATGGCACTATAGTACAGACAAAAAGTTCTTAACATAATCAATTTGATTGATCAATTAGGACAACTGGTTTTGTCATGGATGGAGAGTTGAGCCAAGATTTGATCTTGCACTCACTCCCGGACTCCTTTCACAATTGTGGTGAATTTTTCATATAAACAAGCTAGATATCAGTCTCGCTGATTTGCTTAACATGTTGAAAAATGTTGAGAGTCACTTTTCCAACCAAGAAAGACCAAGTCTTACTGGTAGGATCTAAATGATCTTCTGAAAAGAAGAACGATTCAAAGAAGGTAAATAGAAAGGCATAAACAAAGGATAATAAGAAAAAAAACTGATACGGATAGCAAAGGAGCTTGCTTCCACTGCAATAAGCCTGGACCATTGGAAAGAACCTGTGAGAAGCATCTTGCAGAGGCTAACCAAAGAAGCTTAGTGAAGTTTCTACATAATCTGCTTTTTGTTCACGATTGAAATAAATTTTTCTTTAAGTCAAGGTTCTACTTGGGTATTGGATACCGACTTTTGGTTATCATAAATATAGATTTATGAAGGACCAAGCAGAAGTAGAAAGCTAAACAAATATAAGTAATCCTATGTATGGAAATGTAACAAAGGTTGCTACATTAGCCATAGAAACTTATAGTTTAGCAATGCCTATGGGAAAATCTATTAAGTTAATAAGTTGTTATTGTATTTCAGGTTCTTGTTAGAAATATTATTTCTATTTTGTTGTTGGACAATAAAATTTTTGGTATTATAATTAAGAACAATTGTTGTTCTATTTATAATAATAATGTTTTGTATAGAATGGAATATTACTTCATGGATTTTGTATACTTGACTTTACGTGAAAAATATATTTTGCAAATTGAACAAACTAGTATAAGAAAAGGAGATGATCATTCAAAGAGTTGAATGTGTGTATTTCTTTGAAATACAAGTGTGAATTATTTGAAAGGTTCAAAGAATTCAAAAGTGAAATAAATTGGCAAAGTATTAGGATTCTTTGATCGGATCAAGGAAGGAATACTTGAGCAATAAGTTTCTAGATCATCTCAAATGGTTTTCTCATAATGGACGCCTCTCGACACGTAATAATTGATTGATGTATCTCGAAAGGAAAAATCGTACCTTGTTGGACATGGTACGGTCCATAATTATTTTACCGACATTCCAAAGATCCTTCAGGATCATGTCCTAGAAATGGCTACATATACTTAAAAGGTAACCTCAAAATCCAAATTTCAAGACTCCATAAAAGTTATGGATGGGGAGGATTCTAATCTTAAGTATGTTAAGATAAGGGGTTGTCCAACTTATGTGAAAAGGTTTTCAAAGATAAGCTTTTGGACAAGATTTGACATGTACTGATTTGTGGGACATCCTAAAGTAAGTTTAGGGTATATATTTTATAATTCTACTTAGCAAAAGGTGTTTGTTACTTAAACACAGCGCCTTCTAAGATAAAGGTGTTTATCATTAAAAGGGCTAGTGGGAGGATAATAGATCTTGAAGAATTCAAGAACCACAAAACACTATAAGTCAAATAAGAGGAACCTGTAGATAGACCTATTGTACCACAACCGAATCGTAAATCTGGAATATTATCGAAGATACCTGGGAGGTATGGATTCATCATGGATGATGATGATGAGGTACACATCATAGAAGATGATGATCCAGAGTTACATTCGATGAGGTAAGACTTCTAGTGTGTACAAAAGGGTCAGTGTGAGCGTCGTGAAATTTCTAGTATTATATGTTGATATACTAAGGATGAGGAATAACATACCAATGCTACAATCAGTAAAGATAAAGTTGTCTAAACATTCCTCCATGAATGATTTAGAAGAGTATCATTATTGGGGATGCAAATCTATATAGATAGATTTAAAAGGATGCTCAACTTAACCCAAGGAACGTATATTCATTTGATGCTAAAGTCGTTTAGCATGGCAAACTCCAAGAGATGTCTCATGTAGATGAGCTATGGAGTGTATCTCTTAATAGTCCCCACAGACTTAAAAAGAGAGGTCGCATGAAATGACTATCATGTATGCAATGAAATATATGAGACCGATGTTGATCACCATATTTCGAGAAGTTCACTATGAGTCGTTGAAAAACATCTTAAAGTGCTTAACTTAAGCACTAAGGATGTGATCATATTCATGGTGGGTCTAAAATAAAACTAGAGGGCTTAATGACTCAAGTTTTTCAGACAGACTAAAATGATGAAAAATCCACTTTAAGGTAAAGCGTTATCTTGAGCAGTGGTGCGTTGAATTGGAAAGGTTCCAAACAAAGAAAGAGTTGTTGGTTTAGTGATAAAGACAAAGTATATAGCTATAAATGAAGTCGCAAGTTGATTGTTTGGATTAAAAGTTCATTACGTAACTAGAATAGTTCCTAAGTCTCATCTTGGATCTAAACATATGTGTGGCACTTTCATTTGATTATTAGAATCATTGAAAGATGGGAAATCACTATAGAGATAGTGGACTCTCATGAACAACATTACATATCCATTAACTAAAGCTTATCCAACAAGCAGGATAATCGTCACTTAGAGAAGAAGAGTATGAGATACCATGACGATTGGCTTTAGTGCAAGTGGGAGATTGAAAGTAGTATGCACACAAGCCAATCATGTTTGATGATAAAGCATATACTTTGTAACAATCTTATTCATTTATTAATAAAAAGTATTAATTTATTAAAGGCTTTTAATTATCTACATGATGTTTGTTTTATAATATGTGATAAACCCATAGTTTTAAGTAATGCTTTTAGAATAATGATGATGATCATTCTAATGAGATCTAAATTCTTAGAAAGCTTAAAACTAAAATAGTTCTCAATCATTGGATTACTAAATTGGGGATTAGTGAATCCGGATAGATTGGTACATACGCTATCGTTCTTGCTCATTGGATGAGGATGATTAATCTCACGATCATTTGTGTGGAGACACTAAAGCAAGTATGTAGGTGCTTATTAGAGAATAAGTTCATTGAACGTGGCTCGCTAAGGAATACCTAATGGAGTTTTACTTGCTGTCAATAGGAATTCTGTAGTGATAGTAGTATAAGTGATCCTTGTACTTGAGATCATCATAGTATCTTGTGTATGATGAGTTATACTTTGACTTATTCCTTAAGACCCTTAGGGTATATCAAAGGGTATGCTTGGGTATAATAAGTTATACATGGAGATAATGTATGATCAATAAAGAATCTACCACTTTATTAAAAGAAGAGAAATGTCCTATGTGATTCGATAAATGACAACCCAAGTAGTCCTTGGTTGATAATGAGAATGAAATTAGAAAGGAGTTTCTAATTTGCATTATTTGGAGTTGTGCATTTAAGAGTCGAAATACATATAATTAAATAAAATAAGACTTGACAAAGAATTCCATGTCTTATATTTAATTGGGACATTGTATGGTGGAAGGATTGAATTGTCACGGTAACTATTTACTCAAAGGTTCTTTTATGATTAATGTTGAAATCTATATTATCTGGAAAGTCGTTGATCGCTAGGAGGCTTATCCCTATTGTAGAATAAATATTATTTATTTAAATAAATTAATTGTTTAATTTATTTATTTAAATAAGATTAGAATTGTTCTAATTGATTTATTCACAAACAGCTTTAATATGGAGAACCTAAAGGGTCACACCATAAAAGGAAGAATAATTATTTAAGAAGTTAATGGCATAATCGTAATAATATAGTTAATTATATTTAATTTAATCTATGGTGATAGAATAAATTAAATAGCTTAATATTTATTATTTAATATTTTAGAAATATTAAATATAAATTAATAAGAGGAGTCTTATTAATATTATTACAATTATTAATATTTTAATTTCTAAAAGAGTTTAGGAATTAATTTAATATAAGTACTCTCATTTATTCCTAATAGGATTAGGAGGTTAAATTAATTAAAAGAGTTTAATTAATTATCCCTAATAAGATAAGGGAGCTTAATTAATTAAAGGATTTTAATTAATTAAAATAAAACCCAATTCCTTAATTGTTAAGGAAGGTTGCCCACATCTAAATAAGAGGAGTCTTATTATGGGTGTATGGGAGTGGTTGACTTTTACAACATACGTAATTCCAATAGTTGGGAGAGTACGCCTTTTCTAGAGAGATAGAAAAATTAGGGTTTAGCCAACCACCCATCTTCTTAAATCCTTTTTCTTCCTTAGTGGATCACCTCTAGAGGCCAAACACTTGGGTGGCTAACGTTGATCAAAGGAAGGAACCAAACCCGGTGGATTCAAGTTGAACGCGAAAAGGATTGGAGGTGAACTTGTACCTGAGGAAGCTCGATCTTCAAGGGTATGATTCTTATTCGTTATCTTTTTCGTTTAATTAATAATTGTGCATAAAGGGTGATCCGGGTATATGGTTTGTAAAATTTTTAAACTCTAATTTTTACACGTTTCCGCTTATTTTTGCAATTTAATTGCGTTCTTGAATATTACAAACCTAACAAGACATTGCCAATAATGCTCTCTATTAATATTATTCAAATACAAAATTATTGATCTGATAATGGAGATACTGTGCAGTGACAATTATTGAACAATAATAATATAAAATATCAACGTAGCAATTATTGAATCAATAAAATAAAATATTGAACAGTAATTACTGTAACAATTATTGAGTAGTGCCTTCTTGCGTAAGAATCAATAATTCAAAAATACTGTGCAATACCGTGTGCTACTGTGCAACAACGCGTATTACTTTACTTTACCCACCGGGTATTCCAATAGTGTTAACGATAACGATTATGCTATTATTTATAAAAACTCCAATTTGTCGTTTTCTTCATCCGACAGTTATTGTGTTATGAGTCCCACAAATGGTTGCGTCGTCGTACGAATATTCTCCGACAGTAAGAATATTCCATGACCAAACGAATATTTCCCAACAACAATGAGTATTTTATAACCACATGCTTATTTAAAATATTTACATATATCACCCTTAACTTTCCCTTAACTTTAACTTTTTATCAATTTAACCATTTACTGAATAATAATTATATAAAAAAATTAAATACTTTTATTTCAGAAAATTTGGGGTCTTACACAGTTGCACATTACTGTCAAGCACTGCCAGATACAATGCTCTCATTGCATCTAGAGGTGATGACTCTAGTGTAGGTACCACCGTAGTAACCGATGTTACCTCTCTTTCTTCCTCCACCTCGCTCATCATACAAAGGGATGATGATATATCCATATCTCCCTCGGAGTAGTCTTCCTCAGAAAAAGTACTCCTTTGTCTCTGATTCCTCTAAAATCACTAAGGGTACCTCCGCCACTGGAATGGGTAAAGGCTCTACTCTGTTCACCGTTTCTTCGTTCACTGCATGTATATCTCTATATATCAAGCTATCGATCGACATCCTACAATAACACATAACATGTTGATTAGTACATAACACACAATAGTATAAGCACAAATCATATTTAATTTATTTAGGGTTACTTTCCATCTTTTAATCTTTTGGTACCGAGTTTCCTCAATACCTTATTGACTCATTCAACTTAAGTAAAGCTCGACTTTACTTCCTTCGGACTTTTATTTCTTAACGAGGTTATGAGCCTAAGGTTCATCCCCCTTAAGTTTTATAACCTAATGCTTTGATACCAACTTGTGACGCCCCCAAATTCGGGTCTCTTCCAACCCGACATATGGCGCTACATGGTGCTACAGTTCACACACACATTCAATTGAAATGACTCAAAAGAACGATTATGTCTTATATATATTCCAAAACAATACTACCATTCCCCCGGTTCTTTATAACCGTTACATTTGTTATTGTCATAATATCAAATATTATCATTACAAACCTATACTATTACATAGGTAATCTACAGGTTTGCCTTAGCCTTCCCTTTATCCTTGCCGGATCCTTCGATATGTTCGGTCTAAGATGCATTCATATGGTTCAAGCAAGAGTGTGCATAACAAGCTCAACAAGTACACCAATTTCTTTTAAACAACATGCTTGAAACATAGGAATCATATATCATTAATAACTGGATAATAGTTATGAAGTCCGTAAGTTCGGCATAGCTTACGAGCACTTCTAGGTGATCAGCCTATAGTACTCTATGTTGATCAACACTACATCCATTAAACGTATATACGTTTAAGTTGTGGCAACCTCACGTGCCCATCGAATACTCGATGAAAATACATTTTTTTATTCATATTCAGACTTACCTTGAATTCGTACCAAACAATTGGCGTAGGATAGCGTTATTAATCCTATATGGAAAACTTGTAAAGAAATCAATCAACTCTTCAAGATTTAGTCTAGCCGAGGTAAAACTGTCATCGACTCTTTCTTTAAAACCATACATGCATCTCATAAATTGAATCATTTGAAAACTTGGTTAACACAAAGGTTAGACAAGCGTTTAAAAAAACTTGCCTTCAGCGTCTGCTACAGTTTATAACATGTGCACTTTATGTCCTTAAGTCTCTATAATAGATGATAACATCACATAGCATATTAGGTCTTGAATAAACATACATGTTTCCTAAAGAATCTTACCCTTCTTCTAAATCTAATTATGGATTAGATTTGTTATTTATTGGTTTCGGCTTTCCATAGTTCTTTTACATCGTTCTTACCAACTTATTTCCTTTCTATAACTTAATTGAAATTATTTCATTAATATAACTCGGTTCGAGTTAAACATCCTTCCTCGCGGCTTATTAATGTGCTTACGTTATTATTCGAAACTCGATCGTCATTGGTTAAGTACATTTATTGCATACCATTCATGTTCAAATTCGACTTATCTTCAACCTTTAGTATATTACTTAAGGTTTACAATTATCTTAATGATGCTACATTAAGTTTAGTAACGTATTGGTTCATTACTAATCAATTATCTTTATTTCCTTACTTATAAGCT
Organism: Panax quinquefolius; assembly: GCA_020205615.1. Classification (NCBI taxonomy): domain Eukaryota; kingdom Viridiplantae; phylum Streptophyta; class Magnoliopsida; order Apiales; family Araliaceae; genus Panax; species Panax quinquefolius. Next base: position 69,622,426 of record CM035151.1, read on the forward strand.
TTTCTTAATGTGCATGATCTAGTCTTTGGTATTGTAGCGCTGCACTTCTCCTCTTTGGCTCGTCTTTGCACAGCATGCTTTTTTGGTTCCTAAAAAATTGGCCGTACGATGCGGCGCCATGCCTAGTGTATTCGGCCGTGCTGCAGGGCCAATTAACAGGGGCTATGGTCCTGTCTCGCACTACGGCGCTGGACTTTTATGCCTTGAGTCGCGCCGTGGCGCGAACTCTGTGCCTCAGATAATTTTGACAGATTTTTGACTTTGTGAGATTCCCGGGCACGTAACTTCTTCGTTATAAGTCCGAATTGGCTCGTTCAAGAGCCTACGGTTCAAAAATTACATACTCTACGTGTTCATGCAAGAATTTTATCTATTTGACTTTGTTAGCTAAAAATTCACCTATTAGTCCATTTTTAACAAAAACGATAAACGTTCGTGAACGTTCAATGCTCATTTCTTCGTTCTAAGTCAGAATCCGGTCATTTTTGAATCTGCAACTCTATAATGCCAAATAAGACTTGTCTCCATTGAAAACCAACGTTTCCAAGCTCCATATCAAAATTCAACTTCCATTCCGAGAATTTTACGAATTCGACGATTATCGTCCAATCGTGTGAATTCCGGCAAAACTTCGTTACTTAAGATTTGTTCTTCGTTTCAAATGGATTCAATCCATCATACTAACATCTTGACATATATATTACATTAACTCATTTACATGATAAGATCTTCTTTATTCTTTGTGAGTTTGTAACTTATAAAAATATAGATTACTTATGAATTCTTTTCTCATGACTTATGATAGTTCATGACTTCTAACCATTATTCTTACTTCTTGTTATCATACTAACTTCATTATTATTAATATATGACAAGTTCTTATAAGGTCTTCATAAGTTCATAACTTAATTATGTTTGAATTACTTATTCATGACTTATACGGCTAAGTCCATTGATTAATCATTCTTATCATTTCTTAGCATACATGTTCTATCACTACTCACTTCTCTAACAATGGAAGAGAAAGGAATCATGGTTTAAGATTACTTACTCTTGAATAACACTTGTTTAATCTTTAATCTCCTTCTTGATTCTTGAACTTCAAAGGCTAACTTTCTAGCTTTTTCTCTCAAGCAAATAAGCTCTCAACTTATAAGTTATTGGATGAAAATCTAACAACTAACAAATGAATACAAAGCTTGTTATTTATAGGAGTTGCTAGGTTAGGGTATAATGGTCATTAATCCACTTCCACCTCCTTAATCACCTCCTTACTATTCCTTATGTGATCACCAAGTTTACTTGGCCTCCACAACATATATCCCTTACTTGCCCACCACAACTTTTGGCCACTAAGTCTGCTTGCTCATCACTTATAAGCACTTTGTTTGCTCACCACACTTACTTAGCCTTTAAGTTTACTTGTTAATCATCTAACTTATCCATTACTTGCTCATCACTTTAATTACTTGGCCAATACAACACTTAGCCATTAAGTTACTTTACTTGGCCACCACTTTGGGTCATCCATGGGTTTAAACCATCCAATTACCCATTAGTTCATAATTTGGGCCTTTAGCTTAATTAATCTTAACTTATCCATCGAGCTTGCATTTAAACAAATACTTGGGCTTGTCCATTAATTCTATTGGACTTTCATATTAAATCATATTGGACTTGTACATCCCACATAATTCATAAGTCCATTCACAAATGGCTTAAAGCCTTAGGACGTATTCTCTACGTATAATTCTCGTATTCTAACTCGTATACTAATTCATGATATACAATATACCATCATTCATACATACTCGTATAATACCTCGTATCATACTCGTATTCATTACTTCGTATAATACCTACGTATCATACAATTATTACACTAACTTCTTAACGCTTGATTTTTCCTAACGTTCTCAAATTAAGTCCACAAGCGAAATATTACGTTTTCCATAATCAAAATATTATTGGATATTCCATCTCACCTTGATATTTTATCGTTACTTATTTCTCAGAAGTTCAAAAATAATTCCCGAGTAGAAATGCCTGAATAGTGTTTTCCAGAAAATTTCTCGGAAAGCTTTTATTTTCATCTTGGAAATTCAAACACTTTAATTCTACCACGTAGCCCGAATACTACGACGTTCTAACATGTCTAGGTCATAGAACGACCTTCAAATAGCTTACTCCCATAATTAATCAATTAAATTCATTTAATCCATATAATCAAATAAACATTTAATTCTCATAAAATTTGATTTTTCTGGGGCGTTACATCCTGTTTTAGGGTTTTGAAATTTCCTTTAAATTTGTTTATTTCCGCTATATTTTATGTGCCAAAACCCAACAGTGGTATCAGAGCTACTTGCGAAATGATTAATTCAGATTACGTGTTTTATTATTTTCGATATATATGATATGTGATGATACAATTTTACCGATCTGAAATTGATTATATTGTTTTCGATATATATGATATATGATGATACAATTTTACCGATTTGAAATTGAGTATATGATATTCTGTATGTAGGCATATTCTGGTATTATGAATATTAGTAATAGATATACATGTATATTATATTCTGTTAATTGTATCTTAAATGGCGTAATAATAAAGATACAACTTACATTCTAATTGGATTAGAAACATGAAGATTCGGTTTAATATGATTAATTGAAACTGGACATATATTATATATACTGGGTGTATAGTTATTATGGGTGTTTTGGTGGAATAAAATATATGATTCTGAAACTGTTTCAGAGATTCGTATGGAAAAATTCTACAATACTGATTGTAGTTCGAAATTTTTTCTGGGGAGACCCCCTGGACCCCCGTCATTATAAATAAGACGATGATCGTAACCCCTATATGTTATATATAGTTTTCTTTAATTATATAGAAAATGTTATGTGCTTATTGTGATATGCATGGTGCACAATTATGGCCTTTTGACCTATAGGTTAGTGGTTTTTGGTTTTGAAATATGGCTTGTATGTCGCGCCTTTCTATAAATTCTGATGTAATATTCTCTCCTCATATAAATCCCCTCGAATCTAATTCGAGGTTTCTTTATGTCATGTAATAATCTGTAATCGATGAAGATAACGAGATGGAGAACACAATGGATAGATGATGATGGAGAGAAGGCACGTGCATGAGGAAGATCCAAGGGAGCTACTATTTTGAAGATCTTTTACCACCTTAGATTGACCTTCAATCTTTAATTAGCTTAAAAAGATTGACAGTGGATTGGGCCATAACTGTGACACATTTATTTTTTGCAATTTATTTATGCTTGTATGCGATATGATATGATAAATAATGTGCATGCTTAATAAGATTAAAATTAGTGAGATCTAAATTAATTTATAAAATCCCACATTAAATTATTAAGTCTAAATCAGATGCCTTCCAGTGAATAACACTCATCAAGACCTTGATCAATGGATGTAGGTTTGCCAAAGCAAAGTACCCTATTTATTTAGGTAAGATGCGATAGGATAATTGTGATATCCAAACTGTTAAAATAATTGGGCCCGACTTAACTAAGTTATCCTAATAGGATTGTGGACTTAGAGGCATGTAGTTTGGTAGGTACCATTAGATGGACTAGAAACAAATGTTGTTTACCAAACTATCCAAGAGTTATATATGATATAATTGACAAAGGGTTGTCTACCTAAATAGTTGTGTTTTAAGAGATTAGCCAAAGTTAACTTAAGACATAATGAAATATGGATCTTGGCTCACTAGACAGATTTAATAGAAAATATTTTCCGAATTAATGGTGAGGGCTACTAATTTGAATAAAATAGTGGGAGGTATATTTTGAATATACTATTATCAATTACATAATATCAACTCTGCAATTTGACTTAATATTTTTTGCACTTATAAATTGTAGATATCAATGGCAAACAACAATAACATAAGTAGTCTTTCACTACGACCAGTCCTTGAGAAGGACAAGCTTAGTTGAATTAATTTCCTTGACTGGCATAGGAACTTGAGGATTGTCCTCAAACAAGAGCGCAAGCTATATGTCCTTGATGGGCCCATTCCTACAGCACCAACTGTCACTGCACCACGTGCGGAGCATAATGCTTACAAGAAGCATCAAGATGATGCTCTGGACGTGAGTTGTCTCATGCTAATAACCGTGAACTCTGAGCTTCAGAAGCAACATGAGTTGATGGATGCTTATGAGATGATCGAGCATCTCAAGAAATTGTTCGAAGGGCATGCTCGACAGGAGAGGTATGATAAAAGCAAGGTGTTGTATCACTGTAAGATGGGTGAACGTGATCCAGTTAGTCCACATGTGCTAAAAATGATTGGGTATATTGAGTATCTTGATAGGCTGGGTTTTCCAATCACTCCGGAAACCCAAACTGATCTTGTTCTGCAATCATTAAACAGCAACTACTCTCAATTTGTTATGAATTATCTTATGAATGAAATTGAGAACCCCCTTACTGAGTTGTTGAGCATGTTAAGAACTGCCGAGAACAACATGAAAAAGGCAGGACCCGCTCCCATAATGATGGTGCCAAAGGGGAATGCTAAGGGAAATTGGAAAGGCAAGAAGAAGATAGGATCTAAATCTTTTGGAAGGTGAGAGTCACTTCTATGGAAAACCTAGACACTGGAAGAGGAACTGTCATGCTTATTTGGAAGATGTGAAGAAAAGGAAAGGAAGTGCGACTTCTGATTCAGGTATATATGTTATAGAAATCGACTTGTCTACTTCTACATCATGGGTATTGGATATTGGGTGTGGTTCTCACATTTGTGTTAATGTGCAGGAACTCCGAAAGAGTATAACTTTGGCGAAAGGAGAGGTTGACGTACGAGTTGGGAATGGAGCAAAAGTTGTTGCACTGGCCATAGGAACTTATCATTTATCTTTGCCCACTCGGCTAGTTTTAGAATTAGAAGATTGTTATTTTGTGTCTGCTATAAGCAAAAACATTATTTCTGTTTCTTGTTTGAACAAGAAAGGTTTTTCATTTATAATAAAGAACAATCGTTGTTTGTTTTACTTAAATGATATATGCTATGGTGTTGCACAATTGTTTAATGGTCTTTATATTCTTGATTTAGAAATGCCTATCTATAACATAAATACAAAATGATTTAAATCAAATGATTCAAATCCGACATATATCTGGCATTGTCGTTTAGGCCATATAAATGAGAAATGCATATCAAAACTCTATAAAGACGGGTTTTTGGATTTATTTGATTTTGAATCATATGAGAAATGCTTGAGTCTTGTTTATTAGGCAAGATGATTAAAGCCCTTTTTCATCGACACGATTGAAGCGGGCTAGCGATGTATTGGGATTTATACATACTGATGTATGTGGACCCATGAGTTCGTTAGCAAGAGGTAGATTTTATTACTTCATTACATTTAGTGACGACTTCAGTAGATATGGATATGTGTATCTTATGAGACACAAATCCGAATCCTTTGAAAAGTTTAAGGAATTCAAAAATGAAGTTCAAAACCAATTTGGCAAAAGCATAAAAAAGCCCTTCGATCCGATCGAGGAAGTGAATACTTAAGCAAAGACTTTGATGACCTTCTAAAGGAGTGTGGTATTATATCACAGCTTACTCCACCTGGAACACCACAATGGAATGGTGTATCTAAGAGGAGGAATTGAACCTTGTTGGACATGGTACGATCAATGATGAGTCATGTAGATCTTCCAATAAGCTTCTGGGGTCATGCCCTAGAGACAACTGCATTCACACTTAACAGTGTTCCTACAAAGACGGTTCAGAAGACACCATATGAGATGTGGACTGGGAAACGTCCTAGTATATCATCCATGAAGATTTGGGGTTGCGAGGTGTTTGTAAAACGTCTGGATTCTGACGAGCCCGGACCCAAATCTGACAAATGTAATTTTGTGGGATACCCAAAGGAAACAAAAGGGTATTATTTCTACAAACCTTCTAAGAACAAAGTGTTTCTTGCTCGAACTGGTATTTTTCTAGAAAGAGAATTTGTCACTAAAGGAAATAATTGGAGGAAATTAGAACTCGAAGAAATTTGAGAACCACAAAATATCATTGAACCTGAGTTGGAACGTGAGCAGGAACCACAAGATATTGTGGAAAGTGAACCTGCTCAAGTTACACAAGGCATTCGTAGATATGTTAGGACACGCCAAGAGCCCGAGAGATATTATAGATATCGTGTGACTCAAAACGGCGATGTGATGCTCATAGATCAAGATAAGCCTGCTTCCTACCAAGAAGCTATGAATGGACCAGATTCTGAGAAATGGCTTAAAGCCATGAAATCTGAGATGGCCTCCATGTATACTAACCAAGTATGGACTCTGGTTGATCCACCCGAAGGGGTAAAACCAATCGGGTGCAAGTAGATTTTCAAGAAGAAAACTGACATAGATGGTAACGTACAAACCTATAAAGGCCGACTGGTAGCAAAAGGTTTCAAACAAGTTCAAGGTGTTGACTATGATGAAACCTTCTCTCCAGTGGCAATGGTTAAATCCATCAGGATATTACTTGCTATTGCAGCCTTTTATGATTACGAAATCTGGCAGATGGATGTCAAAACTGCTTTCCTTAACGAAAATCTCCTTGAGGATGTGTACATGACACAACCTGAGGGTTTTGTCACTCCAAAGGATGTTGGAAAGGTACGTAAACTGCAGCGATCCATTTATGGATTAAAGCAAGCCTCTCGGAGTTGGAATCTTCGATTTGATGAAGCAGTCAAAGAGTTTAGCTTTATAAAAAATGAAGATGGACCTTATGTGTATAAGAAGGTTAGTGGGAGTCACATTGTATTCCTAGTATTATATGTTGATGACATATTAATTATTGGGAATGACATTCCTTCCTTCTGATCGTAAAAACATGGTTAGGAAAATGTTTCTCCATGAAAGATTTGGGCGATCGCCTACATTTTAGGTATCGGGATCTATAGAGATAGATGGGGAAAAATGCTCGACCTAAGTCAAAGTACATATATTGATAAAGTCTTTGAAAACAGTTCAAACATGCAAGAGGCGAAAAGAGGAAACTTACCGTGACTCATGGTGTAAAGATCTCTAAGGCCCAATGTCCTAATTCACAAGATGATGAGGAGCGTATGAGAAAGATCCCTTATGCTTCGGCAATTGGATCTATCATTTATGCAATGATATGTACTTGTTCGAATGTCTCGTATGCTTTGAGCATGACGATCAGATACCAGTCGAATCCAGGTGAAGGTCACTGGACAGCAGTCAAGAATATCCTCAAGTACCTAAAAAGGACTAAGGATTCATTCTTGGTATATTGAGGTGAAGACGAATTGGCAGTAAAGGGTTACAAAGATGCTAGTTTCCAGACTGACAATGATGACTATAAGTCTCGATCGAGTTTTGTGTTTTGCCTTAATGGTGGTCTTTGTCAAGAATGGAAGAGTTCAAGCAAGAGACGATGGCGATTCTACAACGAGATGTTTGAGTATATTATTGTTGCTTCTAGTGCTTGCCAAGGAGGTCAGTATGGATTAAAAAGTTCATCACTGAACTTGGTGTTGTTCCAACCATTGTTGATCCGGTTAAGCTATACTGTGATAATAATGGAGCCATTGCACAGGCTAAGGAACCCAGATCTCACCAACGATCCAAGCATATACTTAGGCGGTACCATCTCATTCGTGAAATCATTGATAGAGGAGATGTACATATAGGAAGAGTGCCAATAGATGATAATGTTGCAGATCCACTGACCAAGGCTTTGTCACAACAGATGCACGACGGTCACACTAGTTCCATGGGTATTAGATACATGAGTGATTGGCTCTAGTGCAAGTGGGAGACTGTTAGAGTTTATGCCCTAGAGGCCAATTATTTGATATAATTGCTTAACATTTTGATATTATATTTGATTGAATAAATGAATGATTTTATTATGGTTCTATTTACTGCATTATATAAATGTTAACATAATAAAATTCCTTAGAATAATGATACAAATTATATACTTTCAAGTATGTGACTTGAACACGAGATTATATAATTATAATTAGTATCATTGCTCTTAAATGTCTCTAGTCGAGTATCATTGTTGATGGGACAATAATGATGCATTGAGACTAGTATGTGGATTGATTGATGACCAAATCTCATTGGTCATAAATATATGAGATATTAAGTCAATGCATATGTACGTGTTAGAGAACGATGTACTGGACAGACCCACCATGAGAATTCTATGTGGAGCATTATGCGAAGTGTCATTAGCGATTCTCATAGTGACAATGATGTAATGGTCCTCTAACCTGAAATCACTATATTACTACACGAGAATTTATGTACTTTGATATCATCAAAGGTCACCTTTAATAGGGTGGACTATAAAGGTGATTACTGGGTACATCATGAATCGTGTGAGGAATATGAGTGATCTAGATGGAATTTAACCCTCCTATTTATTAGGGGTGATATCCATAGGCCTCTTGATTGAGTAGGACTATGAAATGCATGGACATGCTCAAATAGTGATTTGTTTCATACAGTCTACTCATTGATCAAGAAAAACTCAAATTAAATTATGAAGAGTATGACACATTCCATGACTCGAGTTTAATCTAGGATATTAAGGTTAAAAGGATTAAATTGCATTGAAACATTGGTCACGAAAAGGTTTTATCGAATCATCGATCTTATTATTACTTGGATAGCAGTGATGCATTACTAGATGTCACTCACTATTTATAATTTTATAATATGATTTTAAAATTATTGCTAACGTAATAATAACCTATAGGGTCACACACAAAGAACGTAATTAAAAGGGAATTAATTTAAATTGTAAAGATTTAAATATGTCAATATGATTGATAGAATTTAAATTAATAGGATAATTTATATATAGGTATATTAATTAAGTAGGACTTAATTAAGATATATACATATATAAATTTGAATTTTATTAGATTAGGGTTTTTGATTAGTTCCTATTAACTACTATATATATGATATATAGAAGCCATTTTAGGTAACGAATCATTAACCTAAAAATCCTAGCCGCTCTTACAAAGAGAGACTAGAGAAAAAGTTTTTGAAAATCCTGTTCCTTTGGTGGCTAGTACCGTAGCTCCCTTTATTGCAGAATCGTGTGACGATTTGTGAGTGTTCGTGTGGATACCATAGAGATGTTGTTCCATTGGATTGCATTGGAGATTCGAAGAAGTTTCAGAGTATTCTATAATCGGTATAAATACTAAACCTCTGGATTAATTTTTTTTCTCGCATGGATCCTATTTTAAGGAGAATTGCCTTTAAATTGGTTTATTTCCACTGCGTTTTATGTGTCGAAACCCAACATTATTAACCCATCTACACTCTTGAATTTATCCAATGTGGGATTCATGTGAAATATCCCAACAATATTTACCTTTCACTTGAATACACATCACAAGTATCACACTAGAGTATTCACCATTAAGCACACCTTCTTTGAGTCCTTCAAGAGCTCTGCTCAACTCTAATACTACTCCACCATGCCTGAGGTAAACATGGGAGTACAAACTTTGTTCTCCTTGTGAACCCTTCACCGCGAGCAATTTTTTCAGAGCTATCCTAAGCCCTGCTCAACTCAACTTAACCTTGATCCTTCTGAACCATTCACCCTGAGCAACTTTTCCAGAGCCATCATGAGCCCGCTCAACTCGACTCAACCTTGCTCTTTGTGAACCTTTCACCCTGAGCAACTTTTCCAGAGCCATCCTGAGCCCCCTCCACCCGACTCAAATCATCTTGTGTTCCACCAGATTCAACTCTATTTGATCCACCGCATGGATTCGCGGCCTGCGAATGCTCCACCTTAGAGTGTCAACCTGATACTTGGGCCCATCGAACCATTAGCTCTGATACCACTATTAGGAAAAGTACGCCTAAAATAATCTCAATCCTAGGAATTACTTTTTCGTCTTTGTGCAATTAAATATGAAATCAACAAAACCAATTATGAGAATGAAAATAACAAATAACCATCCACAAACAAGGCACAATATTTAATGTGGAAAACACTTAAAGGGAAAAACCAGAAGCTGAACTCCGAATCTCCACTATATAACTAATAATGGTCTTACAATAATCATCCCAAGTTTTATGCCCTAAAACTCGAGGTTACACAATAAAATAAGAGAATACAAATTTACCTTTAATTAGGTTGAGAAACCTAATCAACTTCACCACCTAAAAACACTCCAAAAAATAAAGTCTTCAAGCTTTTAATTGAACGAAGATGGCGGTGGATACCCACGAGCAACAAACTGTAATTCTCTCAATTTATTCTTTTGATACCTTCTTGTTACCAAGCTTCTCTCATATGTAAAAAATAAAACTCCATCATAGCCTTATTTATAGTATTCTTCCTAATTCACTCCTATTATGGATTAGAAACAATTTATTCTCCTAATCAAATTAGGGATCATATTTCCTTATCTTAGTCATCAACAAATCTAACAAGTAAATTCTTTTTCAACTTGGATTCCTTTCATTGGTGAGGACCCATACCTAATAGGTTTTGAAGTGTACTATGTATGTTTCCTTTCTTTAGATCATGTTTCTGAGTTTTAAAATGGATAAAAAAGAAAATAAATGGATAGAAAACTTAAGTTTCGTTTCAATTCTTATATTTCTGAGTTTTTTAATAAACGGTAAAGAAAATAAATGGAAAGAAAACTTGGCCACTTTTCCTGCCAAAGGTTTTCGTTCAAAACTAGCCTGATTTGGATGGAAAAGAAATTGGAATAAATAATACTTTATAATTCTCATTTTATCCTCAAATTTCAATATTATAAATTTTAAATTACAACCCATGTCCCCAATTTGTTACTAAACCTAAGCTGATGGCGCGAACGACTTCTTTGTTGCCGCAAACGAGTTCTTAGACTATCGTGAATGATTAAGGTACACACATTTTCTTATCTGCTTTACTTCTCTTGAATATCGATTGTTTGTTGCAATTTCCTTGTGAAGACTTATATGGAGTATAAGATATGATTGGTATGATTATTCCTCTTTTCTGAATCTTAAATAGTAGATTGCAATTAAACATGCTAATATCAGTGACTTGAATACTTTTTGCAAATATGTTATTTAAATGATTTTATGATATACATATTTAAAATAGGTGATTTTGTAACGATTGAGAAATTTGTAATTTAATTTAAATATTTATTGAATTAAATAAATATTTTAAATAATTTATTTATTGAGGAAAATAAATAATTGATAATTGTGGTGAATTAATTTAGTAATTAAATTGATTAATAATAATTAAATTGAATAATGATAATTTTATTGAGGGATTTAATTTAAGAAAATAATTAAATTAAATGAATTGTTTGATATAAAAGAGAATAAATAAATTAAATAAGATATATGATTATTTATTTATAAGTATAATGATAATAAGATTTTTATTATGATTATTATAAGTTATTTAAATTAACTAAACTAAAGTTATTTAAATTAACTAGCGTGTGACACAAAGTAACTATATAATATAAATAATATAATAATAATTTATTTTTGGGAAATAGGAGCTTAGCTAAACAAGACCATGTGGCCTTTGGCTTTTTCCAACTGACGCCTTTTTTATTTTCTAACGGATGAGTACGTGGGATTATGGCCAGTTATATTTTCTACGCGTCTTTCTAAGGTTAGCTATCAGTGAAAAACACAGAGGGTTAGAGAGAGAGCTTGGGAGATGAGAGAATCACAGAGAATTTAGAGAAGAAAGAAGTGGTTCTGAGATTTTCAAGAGAAAGAGAGGGGTTGCTTATTGTTTTTACTAATCAAGGTATAACCTACTTTAATTTTAACTATTAAGTTTTGATATTGTTGTTGAAAGTATGTCGGATTGATGTTGAAAATGGATTTATATGTATTATTTTTGTTGAATCTATTATTATCAACATATAATTACATAATTATTGATTGTCATACACGTGAAATTGGGTTTGAGGAAGGAATTGAAATAGCAGTTTTTATGTTCATATGATATGGCTTAGAAAGTACCAATTTTAGTGGTTAATTGGTATGTTAAACTGTGAATTGAGTTTTGTTTATGCTAGTCTATTAGGAAACGCACATAACGTAATTTGAACGAAGTAATTCGGACAAGAATCGAAGTCACAGTGTTCAATTTTGTGAAGAAACTCAAAAATGGAATTTTAGTATAAAAATATGAATTTTGAGAAATTAAACTAGTTTTAGTTGATGTTAAATTGTTCTAATTGGTTGTAAATGTTATCAAACATGTTTGTAATAGCCTGTACCAATTGTAGATGTTAATTTCACTGTTTTGTGGGTGAAATTCATGTTTGTTGGGCTAAAAAGCTCACATTCTGCTGCTAGTCTACTGCTCTCATTTATGCACAAATAGTTACTGCCGGGGTTAAGGCAAAAAAAGCTAATTGTTACAAGACAATAGCAAGGCTTGATCCCAAGCACAGCTACGCCACTGGGTTTTTCGCAGATCGAGCACCAAGCCTTGATTCTGGCGCGGTATGAAGGCAAAGGACATAGCATAATTGCTGGCCAGTAGCGTGTCCGAGCCCAGTGCAATGACTTTCGCTTTATTTGCAGGTCATGTGTATCAGACTTATATTAGTTTATCATGCATGTTAATGATGTCGAGGCGTAACTTAAACTACAATAACAGGTTTTCATGTGTTGTAATACAAAGTGTAAAATATTTTTAAGTGATTGTTAATTGAGTTATATAATGAAACTAAAAGTGATGTTTTCAAAAGTTAGAGATGAACGATTATGTTATGTTGGCTTGTAATGCGATTTCAGATTCGTTAAGTATGTTAACCTAAATGGTTAGGTGCTAGGTTAGGGTTATGACCTAAATGATGGTTTAAACCCTAAAGCTAATATTCATGCAACTAATTGTTGTTACGATTTCAATGATGTATGTAGGGTAATTGGAGATTATTTTACACTTGTGTAGCTTACATACAAGGCAAGTTTCTAAACCTTATCTCTTTAAAATTGAGCAAGCTTTCTAACTTCATTCTTTTTACATTTAATGCAAGTTCCCATTACTAAATCCTTATTGTACAAGTTTCTAAATTCTTTGTAAAGTGAGCAATCCTAATCTATCTTGAGTATGGTTGTATAAGCTCTTATAACCTAATTCGTTATATCGAGCGAGTTTTATTTTCCTAATTATTATTCAAAGCATATATTGTTCTAATACATCGATTCAAATGAGATTGTTCTAACTCTTTTGGTTATAGCATTTTGCATGTATATCATGTTTATTCAATTATATATATCGTTGATATCCGATCTTTGACCTTGATAGCCTTTTTCAGTTATATATTCTTGTATTAAACTTTTAATTGATGGAAATTGAATAGTGTTCTAAAATTCTAGAAACACTGATAAGCTAGTTCCAAACTAAACTTTCTTTAGTGCGGAAATTATAAATTCAAACTGAGACGAACAACCCTAACATATGGGATTTTGTACGTGTAACGTTTAGATGTTTGTGCACAATACATGGTACAAAGGGCTGATCCCCCTAAGTACGTTAAGAAGAGTCTGTATAATCTAAATGACTATTAAGGTTGAGGTAACAATACCTAAATACCGAAGACATAGTTCGTGGTCTTAAGACCCTCAGATATTAAAGTTCAAACTTGTTTTCTATTTTTGATTCATAGAACAAGTTCATTATTGTTCAGTATTCGTTGTTCATTCTCATGTTGTTATTACTATTACTTTTTATATCAGTGAGCAATTGTTTGCTCACTCTTGCAATTAACACTGCAGCTAAATTCGAAGGAGGTGATGAGCCATCTACTAGCAAGGGAAAGGGCAAGATGTCCAAATGTTGAAGAATTACTTAAAGTTTATTTAAATGCATGATGTTATAAGACTTTTTTTATTTTATAATGTATTTTGCAAACTGATGTAATAATTTAAGGTTAGATTACCTGGATTGTTTATGAGATGATATAACCCTTTAATGGGAAAAAATTATTGTTTAAGTTATTTAATGTTTTATCCTTTATCATGGGTAGTTAGATGTAATTATTTTTGATAGTGAGCACCAAATTCGGTGGAAATGAAGTACTCGGATTTGGGGGTGTCACAAGTTGGTATCAAAGCCTTAAGTTATGAATCTTAGGTGGGGAAAACCTTAGGAAGTAGCCTTTAAGAAGTCAGACAACATAGGGTGTTTAATTCTTATTGGGTTTTAAGGAATGGATTAAGGCATCCATTGAAACTAAACAATAAAAGACATTATGTGATATGTGTTAATAACTTATGTGTTTGCGAGTATCTATAATGTTAAGTAAAACTTAAAATATTTTGTTGTCAGGATGTCTAACGAAGGAGGATCCAGTCCAGCTAGGGAGGTGATACCTCAGATACCTAGAGATGACGAACCCCATGATATTCACGTAGTGCGAGAACAGTTGATCCAGGAGGATGAGCCTGTGACCGATCCCGAGGAGGATAGTCCTGAGGAGATAGAGGAGGATGATGATAAGGAGGATCCTGTGGAGTTTCCACCAAAATCCATATCGGCTGAGATGTATGATGCTTTGTACGACCGTAACATAGAGTTACAGGATAATGTAGAGGAACTGAAGGAGATGGTTGATATGCATCACGTTGCGTTGGAACAGAAGGATATAGAGATTCAGGAACTTGACTCAAAACTTGGAAACACATAATGGGATTTAGTTCATACTAAGGGTCAACATGAAGATCTGTTGGCAGTGAATGAGAAGATGAAGATTGACATGAAGAAATTAAGAGATGACTTCAAAGAGGAATCAGCTAAGCGTGCGAGAGCAGAGGACGCTTGGATGAAGGCGACTCAACGTGCAGACCATACTGAGGCTAAAGTCCAAGTGAAGAAGGCCAAAATGAACGAAATGGATCATGCCTTTAACTTTGTGATTGATAGGGCCCAGGATCGAGTCTTTTATTACCCTCCTCAATTTGAAGACTCGTCGTGGTTCGTGATGGATCGTAGAACGGCATATCGCATCATGGAGGAGGAGCGTAGAGAAGCCTTGCGACGTCTTAATATAGCTAGATAGAATAGGAGTGATAATAATATGTGGTTAATTATGTGAATAAATAAATTGTGAATCCCTTATTTTGAGATAAATAAAGGGATAGTATGAGTATGTAATCCTGAAACTTGTCTAGTTCAGGAAAGTGGATGTTTTTAGCGATTATGCTATCTTTAATATGTTTTAAAACATTATGAATGAATAAAATATTAAAGTTTATTTGAAATGTTATGTGTTATAGCTTTAATTTTGGAATGTTTAAGTTAAACTTAAATACCCAAGAAGTTGAGTGATGATCTAATAAGCATATATTTTAACAGAAAATGCCTCCTAGAAGAAGACAACCACGTCAACAAGCACCTCCTTAGGGGTCTACTAACAATAACGATGAGGCCAACGCTAATCCGGTTCAACAGTTGGTAGCTTCGTTGATCGGAGCACTTGCGAATCAACCGCAAGCTCAAGTTACGACTTTCAAGGAATTCAAAGCGGTTGGACCGCCAGAGTTTCAAGGGTCTATGAATCCAGTGGAAGCCCAAACCTGGATTATAGAAATGAAGAAGGTGTTTGATGTTGCTAGAGTTAACGAAGATCAAAAGACTTCATTCACGACGTTTATGCTGAAATCCGAAGCTAGCTACTGATGGCAAGCAAATAAGGTTCGTGGAGGACAAGGAGTGATAATGTGGGATAGATTTAAGGAAAGGTTTTTCTAAATGTACTTTCCAGCGAGTTCTCAGAATAAGCTGGAGGTGCAATTTCTGGAGCTTAAACAAGGAACTATGATGGTGCCAGAATATGCTGCGAAGTTTAACGAGTTGGAAAGGTTTGCCACTTATCAAGTCAATACGGATGAGCGTAAGGCGAGAAGGTTCGAACAAGGATTGAAACCATGGTTGTATAGCAAGGTTTCAATGTTCCAGCTGAATACATTTGCAGCTGTACTAGAAAAGGCAATTATCGTAGAAGGTGGAAGCGATGCCTTGACCAAGTACAATCAAGAACAAAAGAAGAGGAAGAATGATAGTGAAAATAAGGCTGGTGGAAGTAATGTTGGAAGTAACAATCAGGAGAGGAAGTGGAATGAGAATTCGACTACGGGATGACAGCAAGGAAGTCAGCAGAAGAAAAAGTTTGAAGCTTGTGCTACTTGTGGAAATAACCATACTGGGGTATGTTTGACGGGAAAGTGGGTGTGTTTCAACTGTGGTCAGGAGGGACACATTGCACCGAACTGTTTTAGCCCAAATAAAGGAGCATGTTTTACCTGCGGTTCGAAGGATCACATGGCTCGTGATTGCCCTATAAAGCCAGCGGGGAGTGCAAGTGGAGGAAAGGGAAACAACAACGGTGGTGGTGCATTGACTATCATTTGGACCAAAGACAAGCCAAGTCCAATCCATCTCTGCGAGAACTTTCAATATGATCGTGCAGGATGATGTTCAGTCTAAGGATGTGGTGTCAAGTATCATTCTGATTAATGGTATTAATGCTTATGTACTATTTGATTCGGGTGCTACTTGTTCATTTACATCTAATGAATTTGCTCAAAACTTAGATTTGCCTCAAGAAGAATTAGATTATTCTTTGAGCATAGAGATTGCAAATAGGGAAGTGATTCCTGTTAGATTCATATATAAGAATTGTAGAGTGGTTATCAAGAGATGATGGTAGACTTGATACCAATTAGACTGGGGGAGTTTGATATTATCCTGGGAATGGATTGGTTATTCAATCACGGAGCAGTAATTGATTGCTAAAGAAAGTATGTTAACCTTATGACTCCATTAAAGGTTATGTTCTATGGCAGCAAATCATCGCGACAAGCAAGTTGTCTGACAGTGATGCAAGCCAAGATATTTTTAAGACAAGGATGTGTAGGATACTTAGCCTACGTAGTTGATACACATAAGAAAAGTGCAAAGTTAGAAGAGATACCGATCATAAGAGATTTTGCAGACGTATTTCCAGACGATTTGCTGGGTCTTCTGCCAGATCGACAAATTGAGTTCGTGATTGATTTAGTACCAGGAATAGGCCCGATATCTAAGGCACTATATTGAATGGCCCCGGTAGAGATGAAAGAGTTGATGGTGCAATTGCAAGAATTGCTCGACAAGAAGTATATCCAGCCAATGTTATTTGTTAAAAAGAAGGATGGATCGATGCGACTCTGTATGGATTACAGATAATTGAATAAGGTCACGATTAAAAATAAGTATTCGTTACCAAGAATCGATGACCTGTTTGATCAATTGAAGGGTGCGAGGTATTTTTCAAAGATAGACTTGAGGAGTGGTTATCATCAATTGAAGGTGAGGCCAGAAGACGTACCGAAGATGACATTCAGAACTCGGTATGGTCATTACGAGTTTTTGGTTATGTCATTTGGTTTAACCAATGCAACTGTAGGGTTCATGGATTTGATGAACAGGGTGTTTAAATCATTCTTAGATAAATTTATGGTGGTGTTTATTGATGATATCCTAGTGTATTCTAAGACCAAGGAAGAACATGTTGAACAATTAAGAGTGACGTTGGAGACATTGAGAAAAGAGAAGTTGTACGCAAAATTTTTAAAATGTGAGTTTTGGTTGGAACGTGTACAGTTTCTCGGGCATGTTATTGATAAAGACGGAATTTTGGTAGATCCATAGAAAGTTGAAGCTGTAGTAAACTGGGATCAGCCGAAGACACCGTCAGAGATAAGGAGTTTCTTAGATTTGGCATGTTACTATAGGCGTTTTTTTAGGACTTTTCTAAGATCGCAACCCCGTTGACAAATTTAACCAAGAAGGCAGTTAAGTTTGTTTGGACGGAGAAGTTTGAGGAAAGTTTTCACAAATTGAAGAAGAGGTTGAGCTCAGCACTTGTTTTGTCATTGCCTAATGATACAGGGAATTTTGTAGTATATAGTGACGCATCGCATAAAGGACTAGGCTGTGTGCTTATGCAAAATGGCAGAGTTATCGCGTATGCATAACGTCAATTAAAAGATTACGAAAAGGTGTATCCGACTCATGACTTAGAGTTGGATGCGGTGGTGTTTGCCCTGAAGATTTGGAGACATTATCTTTATGGAGAGAGGTGTGAGATATATACTGACCATAAAAGTTTGAAGTATATCTTTACACAAAAAGACTTGAACATGCGACAAAGAAGATGGTTGGAGCTGATCAAAGACTATGATTGCGAGATTTTCTACCATCCCGGAAAGGCGAATGTTATTGCTGATGCTTTAAGTAGGAAGGACGAGAAAAGTTGATGATGATGACAGCTCAGGAG
Source organism: Panax quinquefolius (assembly GCA_020205615.1). Taxonomy (NCBI): domain Eukaryota; kingdom Viridiplantae; phylum Streptophyta; class Magnoliopsida; order Apiales; family Araliaceae; genus Panax; species Panax quinquefolius. The sequence goes on from CM035151.1 coordinate 69,640,809, forward strand.
AAGTTAGTGTCAGAAATGGCTAAGATGGAATTGGAAATTAAATATCCGACAAAATTCGACGAGAAATTATTTCCAGATAGGAAACGATTCAACGTTGGTAGATAAAGTAAAGAATGCACAACTTCAGGATGAAGACTGCAAAAAGATAAAACAAAAGTAATTGAAGGGGAGGAAAGCAAATTCAAAATCGATCGGAAGGGATACTTCTATTCGAAGGGAAAATTTGGGTTCCACTAGTACCGGAAGTTAAAAAGGAAGTTCTGAGTGAAGCTCACAACTTAAGATATTCGATTCACCCTAGAAGTACGAAAATGTACCAGGATCTTAGACATCATTTTTGGTGGTCGAATATGAAAAAGGATGTTGCTGAGTGTGTAGCAAAATGTTTAACGTGTTAGAAAGTTAAAGCTAAACATCAAAGGCCAAGTGGATTGTTACAACCGTTGGAGATACCAGAATGGAAATGGGAGCATATCACAATGGATTTTGTGGTAGGACTTCCAATGACCCAACAAGGATACGATGCCATCTGGGTGATTGTCGATCGACTGACGAAGTCGGCACACTTTTTGCCAATCAAGATTAGATTTACCCTTGATCGGTTAGCAAAACTATACGTGAAGGAAATTATGTCAAGACACGGTGTACCGGTGTCCATTGTGTTAAACAGAGATCCACGTTTCACATCTAATTTTTGGAAATGATTACAAGAATGTTTGGGAACACAGCTAAGAATGAGCACAGCGTACCATCCTCAAACAGACGGACAGAGTGAGAGAACCATCCAGACACTAGAGGACATGCTCAGAGCATGTATTATGGATTTCAAGGGAAATTGGGACGATCATTTACCGTTAGTTGAATTTTTATATAATAATATTTATCACGCGAGTATTGGCATGCCGCCTTATAAAGTGTTATACGGCAAGAAATGCAGAACTCCGTTATGCTGGGATGAGGTAGGTGAACGTCAACTATTGGGTCCAGAGTTGGTACAACAAACCGTCGAAATCATCAAGGTCATTCGAGCAAGATTAATAGCTACACAAGATAGACAGAAGAAATATGTCGATTAACACCAACAAAATCGGGAATTCGATGTTGGTAGTTATGTTTTCTTGAAAGTATCTCCCTGGAAGGGGAAAATTCTTTTTGGAAATAAAGGGAAATTAAGCCTTAGGTTTATAGGACCTTTTGAAGTGCTTCGACGTGTGGGTGAAGTGGCATATGAGGTAGCTTTACCTCCTGAATTGGTGCATATCCATAATGTTTTCCACATCTCGGTGTTGAGACCATATAAGCTCTGTCTATAAACATGTTATAGAATATGAGCCCTTACAGTTTGAGAAAGACTTAACGTATGAAGAAGACCATATTCAAATTATTGACAAAAAAGAGCAAGTACTGAGGAATAAGGTGATACCTTCTGTTAAGGTAATCTGGAGGAACCACAATGCTGAGGAAGCTACATGGGAACTTGAAGATGTTATGATAAGAAATTATCCTCAGTTGTTTGCTTGATCTTGTATAGCGATTCTGGGGACAGAAGCTTGTTAAAAAGGGAAGAATGTGAAGAAAGAATTTGTTAAATTGTGATTCTGGGGACAGAATTCTTATAAGGAGGGAAGGATGTAACGATCGAGAAATTTGTAATTTAATTTAAATATTTATTGAATTAAATAAATATTTTAAATAATTTATTTATTGAGGAAAATAAATAATTGATAATTGTGGTGAATTAATTTAGTAATTAAATTGATTAATGCTAATTAAATTGAATAATGATAATTTTATTAAGGGATTTAATTTAAGAAAATAATTAAATTAAATGAATTGTTTGATATAAAAGAAAATAAATAAATTAAATTAAGTGATGTTTCTAATTTATTAATTAAATTAGATATATGATTATTTATTTATAAGTATAATGATAATAAGAATTTTATTATGATTATTATAAGTTATTTAAATTAGCTAAACTAAAGTTATTTAAATTAACTAGCGTGTGACACAAAGTAACTATATAATATAAATAATATAATAATAATTTAGTTTGGGAAATAGGTGCTTAGTCAAACAAGGCCTTGCGGCCTTTGGCTTTTTCCAATTGACGCCTTTTGTTATTTTCTAACGGATGAGTACGTGGGATTATGGCCAGTTACATTTTCTACGCGACTTTCTAAGGTTAGCTATCAGTGAAAAACACAGAGGGTTGGAGAGAGAGCTTGGGAGAGAATAGAGAATCACAGAGAATTTAGAGAAAAAGAAGTGGTTCTGAGATTTTCAAGAGAAAGAGAGGGGTTGCTTATTGTTCTTACTAATCAAGGTATAACCTACTTTAATTTTAACTATTAAGTTTTGATATTGTTGTTGAAAGTATGTCGGATTGATGTTGAAAATGGATTTATATGTATTGTTTTTGTTGAATATGTTATTATCAACATGTAATTACATAATTGTTGATTGTCATACACGTGAAATTGGGTTTGAGGAAGGAATTGAAATAGCAGTGTTTATGTTCATATGATATGGCTTAGAAAGTACCAATTTTAGTGGTCAATTGGTATGTTAAACTGTGAATTGAGTTTTGTTTATGCTAGTCTATTAAGAAATGCACATAACGTAATTTGAACGAAGTAATTCGAATAAGAATCGAAGTCACAATGTTCAATTTTGTGAAGAAACTCAAAAATGGAGTTTTAGTATAAAAATATGAATTTTGAGAAATTAAACTAGTTTTAGTTGATGTTAAATTGTTCTAATTGGTTGTAAATGTTAGCAAACATGTTTGTAATAGCCTGTACCAATTGTAGATGTTAATTTCACTGTTTTATGGGTGAAATTCGTGTTTGTTGGGCTAAAGTTTGCCATTTATTCAACGCCGCTGAGTCTCGCCTCTGTCGTGTGCACCAACGCGCATTACTTGTGCTAAGGTAAGTGCGAGAGCAAAAAGCTCATCAAGAACAATTGCCACTTGGTTTCTCTGATCGAGCACGGTATGATTCTTTGCTAAGTGCTAAAGCATAAGGCAGGCAAGCAATGTTGCGTGCCTCGAAGTTCAGCGGTGACCTGGCGATGAGTGGGATTTATACCCGCGTTTTAGTCCCTTTTTATTGTTAGATTGTTGCCTGTTTCAATATTTTATATAGCTTTTTTATATTTTTATTAGTGCATGTAAGTTCAAGTTTCTACAGGTGTGCTTCATAGATTGGCTACCTTTATTGGTTATTTTTCAAGTATCAGCCATGCAGCCAGAGGGAGTCTTGCCTTGGCATGGCCTTTAACGCCTAGCTAAGCTACTGCGACTTCTACAATGTTTCTGATACCTCGTGCCCCGGCGCCAATGCAAGGCCAAGCTACTACAATTCAGCGCTATGTTTGAATTACATTTCGCGCCCTGGCGCCAAACACAGCGCCAAGCTCGCGCCCCGGCGCATGCTCCGGTTCCCAAACAGTAACAAGCTTTTAATGACCTAGAAAAAGGGGGTAACATATAAATAGAAAGCGAAGCCGCCTACAATATGGATCGAATATCAGAGATATCACCAGTAACTCTCAGCAGCTTAGAATAGAAGAGAAAGAAGTTGTGCTTTAAGGAAAAAAGTTATTGCATCTGACCATAGCTCAGTTTTTGCTCAATGAAGAGAAGATTTGGAGACAGAACATTTCTTAACAGGAGTTTTCTTATTCCAAATCTCCCATTTTATTTGTGTATTACTGATTATGGTGAATATAATGAATGTGGTTGTTAGTACCATAGTTATGAACTAACTCCATCTTTAGGATTGCAATGTAACCTTTTGTTTAGCTTGATCAACTTTCTCTCCTATTATATATAATGAATTATTTTGGAATGGGTTGTTTTATTTAGTATTTAATGACTGATTGCTTGACAGAGTTTTTGGTATTGATAATAATGGACATTGACAAATGAATGTTATTATCTACCTTTTAAATACAGCAACACTTGTTATAACCATGCCTATAGAATGTGTGTATAATATGCTCATGTGATAGACATATCTCTATGTGCCTTGTGTGACCTTGAGACTTAGCTTAATGACCTTGACCGAGTTATTGTCACCAATACATATATATGGTGTTTTTAGCTTATGAGGGATGTGCATTTGACCTTCGACAGAAGCTTTTGCGTACTTACTTCTTTTGGTTGGCCATTCCTTGATTTATTTGTAATATGGAGAGTTAGGAGATTAAGTGACGCATTAGGGGAGTAGTAATCCTATCTTGACTTCTTAGCACAACCATTTCTCACGTTATTTTCATTTATAATCATATAGCTTAACCAACATTCTTAATTTCTTGTTTAGATAAGATCAGTGACGACTCTACCTTAGTATTTCTTTTCGTTTGAGACTTCGTCCTCGTGGGTTCTACACTTTACTTACTTATATTACCTGTGGACCGCGTATGCTTGCGCGCGATTTGGCAATAGCTAAATCGACCAACATCTGCCTATTTGCAGGTCATGTGTATCAGACTTATATTAGTTTAGCATGCATGTTAATGATGTCGAAGCATAACATAAACTACAATAACAGGTTGTCATGTGTTGTAATACAAAGTGTAAAAGATTTTTACGTGATTGTTAATTGAATTATATAATGAAACTAAAAGTGATGTTTTCAAAAGTTAGAGATGAACGATTAGGTTATGTTGGCTTGTAATGTGATTTCAGATTCGTTAAGTATGTTAACCTAAATGGTTAGGTGCTAGGTTAAGGTTATGACCTAAATGATGTTTAAACCCTAAAGCTAATATTCATGCAACTAATCGTTGTTGCGATTTCAATGATGTATATAGGGTATTTAGAGATTATTTTACACTGGTGTAGCTTACATACAAGGCAAGTTTCTAAACCTTCTCTCTTTACAATTGAGCAAGCTTTCTAACTTCATTCTTTTTACATTGAATGCAAGTTCCCATTACTAAATCCTTATTGTACAAGTTTCTAAATTCTTTGTAAAGTGAGAAATTCTAATCTATCTTGAGTATGGTTGTACAAGCTCTTATGACCTAATTCGTTATATCGAGCGAGTTTTACTTTCCTAATTATTATTCAAAGCATATATTGTTCTAATACATCGATTCAAATGAGATTGTTCTAACTCTTTTGGTTATAGCATTTTGCATGTATATCATGTTTATTCAATTATATATATTGTTGATATCCGATCTTTGACCTTGATAGCCTTGTTCAGTTATATATTCTCGTATTAAACTTTTAATTGATGGAAATTGAATAGTGTTCTAAAATTCTAGAACCACTGATAAGCTAGTTCCAAACTAAACTTTCTTTAGTGCGGAAATTCTAAATTCAAACTGAGACGAACAACCCTAACATATGGGATTTTGTGCGTGTAACATTTAGATGTTTATGCACAATACATGGTACAAAGGGTTGATCCCTCTAAGTATGTTAAGAAGAGTCTGTATAGTCTAAATGACTGTTAAGATTGAGGTAATAATACCTAAATACCGAAGACATAGTTCGTGGTCTTAAGACCCTCAGATATTAAAGTTCGAACTTGTTTTCTATTTTTGATTCATAGAACAAGTTCAATATTGTTCAGTATTCGTTGTTCATTCTCATGTTGTTATTATTACTACTCTTTATATCAGTGAGCAATTGTTTGCTCACTCTTGCAATTAACACTGTAGCTAAAGTCGAAAGAGGTGATGAGCCATCTACTAGCAAGGGAAAGGGCAAGATGTTCAAATGTTGAAGAATTACTTAAAGTTTATTTAAATGCATGATGTTATAAGACTTGTTTTATTTTATAATGTATTCCGCAAACTGATGTAATAATTTAAGGTTAGATTACCTGCGATTGTTTATGAGATGATGTAACCCTTTAATGGGAAAAAATTATTGTTTAAGTTATTTAATATTTTATCCTTTATTATAGGTAGTTAGATGTAATTATTTTGATAGTGAGCACCAAATTCGGTGGAAATGAAGTACTCAAATTTGGGGGTGTCACACTTTTCCTGCCAAAGTTTTTCGTTCAGAACTAGCCTGATTTGGATGGAAAAGAAATTGGAATAAGTAATACTTTATAATTGTCATTTTATCCTAAAATTTCAATATTATAAATTTTAAATTACAACCCATGTCCCCAATTTGCTACTAAACCTAAGCTGATGGCGCGAACGACTTCTTTGTTCTTGTAAAACGAGTTCTTAGGTATCGTCATGAAACGATTGAGGTACACACATTTTTTTATCTGCTTTACTTCTCTTGAATATCGATTGTTTGTTGCAATTTCCTTGTGAAGACTTATATGGATTATAAGATATGATTGGTATGATTATTCCTCTTTTCTGAATCTTAAATAGTAGATTGCAATTAAACATGCTAATATCAAGACTTGAATACTTTTTGCAAATATGTTATTTAAATGATTTTACGATATACATATTTAAAATAGGTCATTTTATTTTAGTTATAATTGATATGCCTATCAGACCATGTTTTAGATTAATTTGTTACTATTAGATTGTCTCTATATAGATAGTCTATTTATGGTTTTGTGAAAAAAATATGAATTTACTATTATTGTTTTATGTCCATTTGTTGTTGTGTATTTAACTTTGAAACTCATTCAGTTTTATTGATTGAATAAATGGACACTCGACAGAGTAAATTTCGAGATTTTATGGTTCGACGACATTTCTAGTAACATTGATCTTGTCCCTCATAGTTCAATATAAAAAATGTCGTATAACTAGACCTTGTGGGAATAAATCTAGTAAAGAAATAACTAAAATGAAAAAAAAAAAAGAGTAAGAGATGAATTGCTTTATAGGATAAGGTACAGTGAGAGAAGTCGTGATGTTATTCGCATGGGACCACAAGCCTTTAATAAATTGTGTAAGATATTACATAACGAGGGCGGTCTTCGACCCACTCAAAGAATATCTCTAGAGGAACAAGTCGCAAAATTTCTTCACATATTCTCACATAAAGTGAGAAACCGTACAATTACATTCTTCTTTCATAGCTCAATGGGAACATGTTGTCATTTTCATAGTCTTAAGAGCAATAATATCGTTGGAAGAAATTTTTTTAATACAACCAAATGGAGCACACATACTTTCTAAAGTACTCAACAATACTAGATTTTATCCATATTATAAGGTAAAACTTACAACTTAACATACTTTAACTTAAATTCACATTTTTATATATTTAACAAGGTATGTACATGTTTGTGAATTCCAGATTTTGTAGGAGAATAGACGGAACTCATGTTCATGTAAAAGTTCATCACACTGATGTACCAAGATATTGTGGTAGGAAGGGCTACCCTACGCAAAATGTCTTAGCCGCATGCACATTTAACTTGAAATTTACTTATATTTTGATTGGTTGGGAAGGGACGACATCTGACTCCACAATAATTAAAAATGCTCTTGTAAGAGAAGATAAGTTGAAATCCTTAATGGTAATACACTATCAACCTTTTTAGGATTTAATTAAAAAAATTCTTTATTTTACATGTAACTAATATTATGTTTTTCTAAGCAAATATTATCTTGTAAATGTCAAATTACCATTTTACCAATGGATTAATGACACCTTATTAAAAGAGTACTTAGCTCGACCTCCTGAAAATCCTAGAGAATTATTTAATTTACGCCATGCATCATTACGTAATACAATTGAAAGGGCATTTGACGTACTAAAAAAAATGTTTCCCATTATTAGGAGCACAAATGAGCCAAAATACGATGTGGATACTAAATATTAAATTGTTTTAGCATGTTGCATTGTAACGAATGTAATTTTTGTAAATAATTAAAAATATTTATCGAATAAAAAAATATTTTAGTTAGAATATTTATTAAATAAAATAAATATTATGATGGAAATTATTTATGAAATAATTTATTTTAAGTGTGGTTATGTTAATTTAATGTATGTGAGATAATTTTATATTTGGTGCGTATTTTATTACGTTAATGTGATGAAAATATTGTAATTTAATTAAATAATTAAATTAGAGAGATAGTAATTGGTTAAATGAAATTATAATTATATTGGCTAAATAATTTAGTAGTAAATTAAGTGTGACATATGTATCATATGGTAAAGAAATAATAAAATAAACTGAAATTAAATGAAAAGGGAGCTTATTTGTGTTTAACCAAACAAGACTTAGACATTTGTTGTTCCTAACTGCCGAGACCTTTTGTCTTGGTAACTGGCCAAGTCAATTCAATTAAAAATCACGTTATTCTCCAGTTTAAATTCGTTCATTTGCTTGAGGTTGAGGAAAAAGAGAGAAAGAGAGAGTGAGTGAGTTCTCTCTGAGGGAGAGGAAGTCTGTGAGGACCCCAAAATTGTGACCAACTTAATCCAATATGAGGACTAAATTAATCTCAACTTTGTGCGTTCAATACTGTCTAAGTTCAGCTTTACATCATACCAATATGAAATATTAGCTGAAAATGAGGATAATTAAAATTTTATTCCTTCTTTCCCGCGTTCCTCGAATTGCAACCTTTATGATTCTCAATATAAATATAGTAAATGAATTATGAGAGTTCAATATTCAATATTTAACATCTTTTGTATTAATGTTCTATCTGTATAATTCTATATACAATCAATCACCACAAAACGTTCTCAATTAAAAGTAAACATTCCCTTTTTATTGAATATATCAAACTATACACAATTATTGATTTACACAATTCAAAAATTATCATCTTCTAATTTAAGATAATGTAATCCTCCACATGTCGTTCATTCTTCATCATCCGAGTAGCAAATAATGTCGCATTCTATCGTTAACCTATAAAAAGTTTATTTTTGCAAGATTGAGCTCAACAACTCAACAAATCCAACAGTTTTCATGCCGCACATATCACATAATTTTCATGCCAAATCATGTCAAGATTATTACATTTTAAGTAATATATGTAACGTATGCATATCGAATATCAAGTCAAGACTGAGTTTCAAAATTGCTCAATCAAATTTAGTCAACAATTAACTTTCATCATTTCACAAGTATAATATGTAATATATGTAATCATTTCAAGTTCATATAACAAACAAGAACTAGAAGACTTGCAATTGTTTGCGCTTATCTCTATCACTAATTGTGTTTTGCGTATCCTACGCAAGTTAAGTATATACATATAGGAACATATTAGTTATATATATCATGCAATTTAGTTTACTTAAACTTAGCGCGTAGTTTTGTTTACACTAGCTCTTAGCACATTCTTGTTTCACCTTCCTTCACTAATCGATCGTTATTTGCTTGAGTTATTTAAGGCTTAGTTAATATAACTATTACATGCTACTACATACTTAATGAGTTACAGTCTTAGGAGTTCATATAATCATGTTCCAAAGTTTAAATCAAAATAAACTAGTCTTAAAGGATCTGCAGTACGACACGACCGCTATGCCTTTCAGCATAGAAGTGGTGCGGCCGCGCCACTCTGGCTGAGGCTCAAAGCTAATCTTTTCCCTTGCTTTGATAAATTCTTATTATATTAGGCTCAAAGCTAGCATATTATACTTATAGCATAGAAGTTTAAAAAAACTAGGTTAGGTTCCCTTCCAAATACATTCAAGTTTATTTTCAGACTAGTATGGTTTTTCGTTTTGAAAACTCTTGCATCCATCCAAGCTTAATTAGAATTCTTTGGCTAGACTAGACACCATTTGATAACATATCATGCATATACAAAGACTTTGATAGTTGAAAACCAAGTTAGGTTTAAAAGCTTCCTTTTTAAAACTCTTTTAGTTTTTTTTAAACTTATTCAAATCCATGCTACACTAAGTCAAGTCTATCATGGTTAGGCTAAACACCATGAATGACATCTATTACAACATATAAAACCCAAATACACATCCTCTATAACTCAGCACTTAAAGAAAATATCTTGAAATGATTGCAGCACGGTGCGATCGCGCTGGTCTCAGGCCTTGGAAGTGGCGCGGTCGCGCCACTTCGACAATGAACCATTTTGGCTTCCCAATTTGCATATTACATCTCAAATTCCTGGTTTAAACCCATCCATTCACTTAGAGTTATCCTGTAACTCCAATATATATTATGATTTTATATAACTATATCTAATTTTGATAATAAATTTATATTGAAACAATTTATCAAATAGATGATGAGCAGAACTCATTATTTAGGATTTCTACAGGTTAATTATAAATCCTTTTTAATATACTCTAAATGCCAACTATCAATATCCAAGTAAATTGTGGTAACTAGATTTGAAATTTTCATTATAATTTCTCCCAATTCCTAAATAGAGAACATAAACTTTGATAAGTTACCTTTTTGAACTGAATTTCTTTGCTCAAAAACTTGTTTCCTTCTTCTGAAATCCTTTGGTTCTATCTCAGCTAATCGATCAAAATGATGCTAGTAGAACTTTAGAAGTAGTAGTGTATGTTTTTTATCTGAATTGTTAAAACCGGCAATTAAGAATGAATTCTCAGGACAAAATTATAAACTCCAGTTGATAAACACCCAACACTCTTGCTTCTCACGCTTTAGGTCTGCTGAATCATCCAGTCTATAATGCTAATCATGAGTCAACTCCTGCTTCCTTAATTATGACTCAGCTCTAATCTCCCACCTCATGCATTATATATCCCATGTATTCATATACTACCTCCGTCCCATAATAAGTATTTTTTTAACTTTTAAATCGCACATACCGTCACATGTTTAAAATGACAAAAAAACTCTTAATATATTTTTTTGAAGTTGAAGAGTTAATGAGTGTCATTTAATTGTAGTGATGGTAAGATGTAATAAATATCATTGAACGTAAAAGGCATATATATGAGAAAATATTACAAAAAAAATTATCTTTGGAGTTCTAACACATCACTTATTTTTGAGAAAAAATATTAAGCAAAAAAAATCACTTATTTGGGAGACGGAGGTAGTCTTACATTTATATTACCTTCCATACATATCGCATAGAAAATTATGTACATATAATACAATAAATATTAAAACATAATATCCAAAAATAGTTTTGAGTCTATACATTAAATAAAAAAATATTTTATTTAATTCCATAATCTTATTATATTAAAATAAATTATTATCACACATTATTTTAATACATTCTATTTAATGCATCCAAAATATTTTGTATACTTCAATTTAATATACTAAGCCCATCATATTAAAATAATTATATTAATCATTTTAATATGCACTCATTCCTCTTTCTTTTAAATAATTTATTTTAACAATTTATCTTTAATCAAAATATATAATATTATATTCTCTAAATTCCTTTTCCTTTCCTATAAATTATATTTACCCATTTATAATAATAAATAATAGTATATTTATTATTATCAAAATTATTAACTTGCATAACACAGTTTTACTTATAAAATTGAATATCACATAATAAGAATTTTATTTATTTAAATTTTTATTTAAATATTTCTTAAAAATTCGATTCGTCACAAAGTCTGAGAAATCAAAGAAGAGGAAGAAGATTGCTCAGCAAATCTATATCATCTAACTAAGCTTAGAAGAATTCAAGAGGTAAACAAACCAACTCTAAGCTTCTAGTTTATATTTTCTTTAAGTTCTTCACTATAAAATTTATTTGGTTGAATGATTTGATGAAGAGTTAGGTTATATGTGTTTTTGGGTATATATAATCTGTTATATATCTTCTATAACTGACTTTCAAGTAATCAAATTCATGTTTATGCATCAAAGAGGAAGAATTAGACTTTTATTTTAATATGTATATTACGGTCTGTTTTATAGGTAAAATTGGTTTTCAATCCATGTTGTAAATTGTAAATTGATGGTTGATTATTATACTACTATGAGATACGAAAACAATGCAACTTAAATGAATAAAAAATGTTGTAAAACGAATTCGTGGTGTGTGATTTTGTATAATATGTAAAAATGTGAAAACTAGAACGAACATGGAATTTAAACATATAATTTGGTTGTTGAAAGTATTTGAGATGTTAAAATAGCTCTATAGTTGTGTTATGTTGTGTTTAGTAAGTTATGGCATCTAGAATTGGATAATTTGGAGTTTCGGTGAAGAAATTGGGAATTTTGGGATGGAAGTAGAGTTTGTTCGCAAACTGCAGAAACTGACTCTAAGTTCCAACGCGACCGCGCAGGGATAAAGAACAAATAGAGCGTCACCAAGCCCTGGGGCGCTGCTGCCTAGTGAACTAGAAGAAAAGTGGCGCGGCCATGCCTGGTGCAGAACAGACCCAGAAATGAGTTCTTGTTTGTTCAGTCTTGAAGATGTTTACTTAGCCTAATCTAACGAACATAAAGAAGTATTAATCAACGACTGAGATCATCGGACCACTTCTGATGCTTCGCTGGATTTACTTGGCAACAGCTAAATAACGTCAAAGTTGTTTGACCTTCATTGAAATGTGCTTGAACGGCTGAAGTTGTATGAAGTCTCCGCTGGGGAGAGGTTTTTGATGAAAGGTATGGTAATGATTGGAGTTACGACCACGAACTGACGGCATCAAACCTTTGTGAGGTATTACCGAGTGTAGTTTGCAATAGCTATGATCATTGGTGTTGTGAACCTTGTGTTTGGGTGAATACCAATGCGTGATATGTAGACCCGCAGTTCGGTCTCTGAAAATTAGGATTTCAGGCTTTTCCGCTCAATCGCGTAGCGTCTTTTTTCCTGATTTGACTTTTCAGCTTATGAAACCTCCATTGCAACTTAAATTGGATCGAGCCGGAGGGGTGGGACTCACCTAGGACAGCCGTAGGTACACCTGCAGCCATCCTTGGGTGGTATTTGATGGTCATTTCCCTTTCACAAGTCATTTTCAAGTTGCGCCACACAGAGAATCCTATAGTTCTTCTTCAGATCTACTGAGTTCGGGCTGTTTTCTTTAAAATTTGTCACCGTACAAGTGTTCTACATTATCCTGGTAACGTATGCATGTCTTCTTTTCCAGTTTTGTCCGTTGGAAAATGAATTATCACATGAAATGCTTCTAAACACATAGTAGTGATTATGCATGCTCATATGACTTGATAAAAATTATTCAACATAGTAAATATTAGTATTTAACAATGCTAAACATAATGATGTGAAAAAAATTAACTTTTAAAATAGTCAAATTTGCACATTTTTCTGCTATTTCTTATCCTATTTGATGACAAATAAGCAAAGGTTGTAAAGCAAAGTAATCCTGGTAATTAGGCTACCCTTATGGATTTATGACATGGAACTTTTTATGCATATAGGATGTTTATGGCTATGAGTTGGTGTGCTACTGAATGGCCACCTAGTAATGCCTACGTGCATGTGGATAGTCGTTTTTACAAAGGAGACTCTGGCGAAATTTTTTAATGAGTCTAGGCATTGAATAGACATGCATTTTTAACTCTACTATAGGCGTATGTTAAAGTAATGCATGAATCCATATAGTCATAAAATGCATTTAAAAAGCTCCAGGTTATAATTTACCACACCCTTTCAGAGGTGATTTGGAGACTTGTGTCCAGATATATGGATCTGGATCAGCCAAGCAGTTCCCGTAGGACCTCTTTAGGTGTGAGGAGGAGGGCTTCTGATGTGCCTCAGCTTCGCGCAGTCCGACAGCCTCATTGTTTGGTGGAGGCAGTGATTCGTCCTATCCGGGTTGAGGTACTGGATGTTGAGGATGAGGAGGAGGATGTACCAGTTGCGGCTTCTGCTCCTGCTAGCCATGCTCCCCACATGGATCTTCCAGGCATTAATGTGATGATTCCATAGCTTCTAGATGATTTGAGTCACCACCCCTCGGTCTACTTGCATGCGAACGAGGTAAAAGCTGAGTTTGATCTTCCTTTTTCTTACTGACGAGGAGCAAATGTTCTGATGTTGATTTGCATTTGTGGTGCAGGTTCCCGACTTTATGCAGCCTCGAGGGAATTGGTTCAGCATACACTCTCTATATCAGACTCTTCATCCAGAGTATCGAAAGATTGTGCATGGTTGAGGCTTTGAGGCGTTCTTTTCCATCCTCCCCGCCTTTATCCCTGGGGTTATCTCAGGGCGTTGTCTGAGCGACGGTTTCACCAGACTCAGTCTCTCCATTTATTGGATTGTGAGGTGATGATGACACCGATGGATTGGCGGTTTATCACCGATATCGAGTTTGGAGGGCCGTCAACGCCTTGTGCGGCGAACATTACCCCGACTGCCGTCAGATCCTTGCTAGGAGTCTCGGCTAAGGCACTCAAGGGAAGGACAGTCTGTGCTAGTCCTTTTGGCATAGATGCTATGAGTGGGGCGTTGAGTGAGCCCATACCCAATGACGTGAGAGTCAGGGATCGCATTCTTCGACGAATGTTCCTGGTCATCCTCTAGGGTTGTTTCATAGCGGATAACTCTTCCACGCTGTCGTTCACTTTAGTTAGCGCCACACGAAAGGTGGACCGCATTGGAGAGTATGACTGGGGCTCCTATACCTTTACCTATTTCCTTAGGGGAATGCGCATGCGTTCGCAGGGCTTGATAGAGGCTTGGCTAGGATTTTACCCATTTCTGCTGGTGAGTATTTCTCTTTTGATTTCCTATGTACAGGTTAAGAGTGTTAACTGACCACATATGTTTTCTCTTTCATTGTCAGTTTTGGGCCTATGAGAGGCTTCCATGTTTGCGTCCCATTAGTGTGTTAGGTTTAGACACCTACCCACGTGGATGATGATGGCATCACTCCACGTTGGCGAAGGTTCCTATAGTGGAGGTTTTCACCCATTGTCACCTACAGTTAGAGTTATTAACAATCGATGTCATTACATGGGTTCCCTATCCTGGGGACCGTTTGACAATTGGCTTTGAGGATGGTTTCCTGACTGGTGTCGAGCATGTGATATCCACCCGTCAAATTCCTCTCTTCACAGGTGGAGGATGGGAGCTCTATTTGGGAGAACGTGCTATCAGGAGCATTACAGGAGAGATTCATATACCGATCAGTCCTCCTACCAGGCATTATTGGCATGTATCGCAGTCTCCGATCAGTGATATCCCATTGATGGGAGTTGACGACATTACTTTGTCGAAGGGTCCGTTCACTCAGGAGGTATTCTACCGATGGTGGTCCCCTCGGACCATTGGAGCCCAGACCCGCGCCACTCCATTCATGGGGGATATTGTTCCTGGATCCGTGATCATGACGGATTAGATGGCCTACGTCTGAGAGCCTACTCATTTGACGCATATTGATAGCTTGACCCGACAGTTGGACCGGGCGCATTTTTTCATCCAGTATTTTGGGAAGAGATCCTTTCGAGGCGGATACTTTTGATCCTTCTAGCTCAGGGGTTGGCCCTTCAGGTGGCCCATATGGTTTTGCTGGTGCAAATCCTCCATTGTATTGGCCTGATATCCCTCTTAGAAGAGATCCAGTGACTCAAGAGGAGTTACATCAGATGAATAGGTTAGATGATGTAGACATCAACACTATTGACTTCTTCTGATGTATTTCTCGATATATATTTTGATAGGCCTCAGTTAGATATTGGGTGGCTGTGTCCCATTCTTGTTATATCTTTTGATAGGCCTCTGTTAGTTATTGGGCGGATGTGCCCTATTTCCTTGTATTTTCCAGCTGTATACAAAGATGATGTATTAGATGATGATGTACTTAGGAATGTATGTACTATTTTCCATTCCCTACATCATATTGCCATCTATTGGTTATCATGTGTGTATTATGTTATGCATATGTATGTCCAGAGATATTCAGCATTAACCCTTGGATGATCTTATGATACGGCCCACACAGATGTCTTCCTCGACAGTTAGCCGCATTGATCACACCCCACCAGTATTGGTAGCCTCATGCTTGAGATCGTGGTATAATAGTTTATCACCCCCAGATCAGGTGACTGTAGATCAGGTGTTGCAGCACTATATGACCATAATGATGTTCCAGGTTCCATTGGGCTTTGTAGAGGGCATGCTGGAGTACTGGGTACCGGACAGGCAGGTGTTTCGATTTGAGACCCAGGAGTTGACTCCTACCTTAGAGGAGTATGAGCGTTTGATGGCTTTGCCAATAGACATGCCTTGCACTCGGATGGCTATCGGGGATATGAGCCTACAGTTTATGACCCTCACTGGTTTGAGGCGTAGAGTAGCACAGGATGAAATCAACATCTGGGCATTTAGTGTCCCTGCGTTTTCTGATAGACAGATTTGGCTCATTGGATAATTATGCGCAGCACTCCGGGGATTTCACCACATCGGAGGATCAGTGATGTGTTGCCAGAGTAGACATACTCTTGATGTTTGTAGTGGCTTATCTGTACATGCCACTATACATGGATCATTTAGACATCGGTGTTTTTATGGCAGTTCGTGTTCTCCGGGAGGAACATACCATTGTACCGATGATTGTGGCAGAGACCTTGAGGTCAGCCACGTATTGCTACACCCATTTTGTAGGGGTATTTATAGGCAGATGGTATTGTCAGAATAGGTGCTGAAATGAGTCTCCTCTTGAGTTCTTGAAAACTCTTCTCACATTCCTCGCTCCAACCGAACTTTGTATCTTTTCGAGTCAGCTGAGTTAGTGAAGTAGCGATTCGAGAAAACCCTTCTACGAATCTCCGATAATAACCAGCTAAGCCAAGAAAGCTACGTACTTCGGTCACTGATTTAGGTTGCTCCCAGCTTTGAATAGCTTCAATCTTTGCTGGGTCAATAGAAATTCCATGACTTGATACCACGTGCCTAAGGAATGCTACTTCCTCAAGCCAGAACTCGCATTTCTTCAACTTGGCATAAAGCTTGTATTCACGAAGCTTTTGGAGTATCAGCCTCAAGTGTTGCTCATGATCTTTACGACTTTTGGAATAAATAAGGATGTCATCAATAAAAACGACCACAAAGTGATCCAAATATTCCTTGAATACTCGGTTCATCATATCCATGAAGGCAGCAGGAGCATTAGTCAATCCAAAGGACATGACTAGGAATTCATAATGCTCGTACCGAGTTCTAAAAGCCGTCTTTAGAATGTCATCGGTTCTAATCTTCAATTGGTGATATCCAGAACGAAGATCAATCTTTGAAAAGAATTTGACTCCTTGCAACTAGTCAAACATGTCATCAATACGTGGCAATGGGTACCTATTTTTGATGGTGACATGATTCAACTCCCGATAATCAATACAAAGTCGCATACTCCCATCTTTCTTCTTCACGAATAGAACAGGAGCACCCCAAGGAGAAGTACTAGGAAGAATAAAGCCATTGTCTAACAATTCCTGCAGTTGAGTCTTTAACTCCTGAAGTTCAATAGGAGCCATTCGATATGGGGCTTTGGAAATGGGTTTTGTACCGGGTTCAAGGTCGATACAAAATTCAATTTCACACTCTAGGGGTAGGCCAGGAAGTTCTTCAGGGAATACGTCAGGAAATTCATTAACAATAGAAATATTATTCAAATCTGACGTATTTTTGTTTAGATCCGTGACATGAGCTAAGAAAGCTTGACATCCGTTTTTCAATAAACGAATAGCTTTACGGCTTGAGATGACAGTGATTGATTTTAATGGTTTGGTTGCTTGAATTCGCATAATAGGTTGGTTAGGAATATGAAAGTTAACAACCTTACGAAAATAATCAATTTTTGCATGATGAGTAGTTAACCAATCAATCCCTAGAATCATATCAAATGCAAGTATTTTCAATGAAATAAGATCGACAGGTAATGTAAGGGTACCAATTTGAACCAAACAAGACTTATAAACAGTGGATGTAATGAAGGTTTCTCCCAACGGAGTTTCCACAGATAAGTCAAAGTCTAATTTCTCCGGAGTCAAATTTAATCGTTGAGCGCAAGTAGGAGAAATAAAAGAATGGGTAGAACCGGTATCAAATAAGGTATAGACTTCGCTAGAGTTTATGATAAACTTACCCGTGATGACCTCGTTCGGGTTCCTTGCTTTCTGGGAGGTCACGACAAATGCTCTCCCTTGCACCACCGACTTTGACTTTTCTGGGACAACCTTTGGTGCCTCCATCCTAGCTGAACTTGTCTTCGGTGAACGACAAAATCAGGCTAGGTGACCTTCTCTTCCATAATTATAACACGCTTTGGATGGCATCACACAGTTTGGACTGATATGTCCCTCCCCTTCGCATTTAAAGCATATGATAGGTGGTCGTTCTCTTTTCTTAACCACAGTTGCTGGTGCTGACATCTTTTCATCATTGTTGAATCTCCTTTTCTTGAAATGTCCATTTTTTTGTCTTGGCCATGATTACTAAGAACCGGGTTACCATTTCGGCATGTTGATTCCCTCACGTTTGTTGTCACCGCTTGAACGACCGATACCTTTGGTATTTTCATGTTGCCATTGCTTTCTTTTGGTTCGTTGACTCGTTCTGGCGCTCCAATAATCGAGCCCTATTTACAACATCGAGTACAAACACGGTTTATGAGAAATAAGATATCGACGTATCTCGGCTTTTTAAACCTCTTAAAAACATTCGCGTCATTCGCTTCTTCATTATCGACCAAATGGGATGCAAATCGGGATAACTCACAAATTTAGCCTCGTATTGCGACACGGTCATATTGTTTTGTTCCAACTTGATAAACTCCACCTCTTTCATGTGACGAATACTCTCGGGAAAGTACTTGTCGTTGAATAGCTCTTGGAACTTTTCCCAAGACATCTTGAAAAGTGCGCCAGTTGGGGTGCGTTTTACAGATTCCCACTAGTAATCTGCCTCTTCACGCAACATGAAGGTGGCGAAGGGGACCTTTTGCTCCTCGGAGCATCCCAAGACATCAAATATCTTGGTGATCTGCTTTATCAATGCTTCCGCCTTAAGTGGTTTTGGCTCTCCAATAAACTTCGGTGGTCCCAGCTCCTTGAACTGTTTAGCAGTGACCGTCCGAGAGTTTCTAGTGTTTCTACCTATATTTTGGACAGGATCCGCTCTCGCCTAATGTTGCATGAATTGCGTAAAGCCTCTAAACAATCTATCATTCATCATTTGGTCAGTGTTGTTGTTTGCATGTGGATTGTCGCCTTCCTGATGCACATTCTTCTTATTAATTATATGTGGAGACTCAACGGTCTCTTGTGCTCCATTGCTATTTTCAACATTCTCGGATGTCATTTTCAAATACTGCCACAAAACAAAGATTAATTAATATATAACATATTATCCCTATACTTTGACCGACCAATTAAATACCAAATAAACTTAGGTAGGTCATACTAGGGAAGGAATTCTCTCTCCCTCCTAGTTCTAGTCTCATATCTTAGCAGGATCATATCCTAAGCTTTGATACCAACTATGGCGCCCCCAAAATAGGTATACATCACCTATTCTGAGTCGCCAAATACATGGTACAGAACATAAATACAATCTTAATTATACAACAAGAGAGCTGTGAGTTTAAATACAAATACCATCTTCTAGACAATATCCACTCTCAGAATGAGTCCTCATTACATTTATTGTCACGTTATTTAACAAAATAGTGAGGACTACTAGATAATACTATCATCCGGACCATCACTCCGCTTCCGAGGCTTCGTCCACTACGTTCTCATTTCCTGAAGAGAACAGTGAAAGAAAGGGTGAGCTCAACTAGCCCAGTAAGAAATATTATGACTAAGATAATGCAGAATAAATTATCATTAGCCTTAAACAATGTTAAACTGATACAATATAACAAACATCAAGTTTAACTGTAGCGGAAACAAGCAATCCATTAGAAGAGTCAAGTAGAGAATAAAATCTACTATCTTCTATGATTTAAAAGGTTTTTCATGACTTTTATCGCTGAGACTTAGCTTAATAAATAATCCACATCATCGAATCACCCTTGCACTACGGCCAAGGATATTCTTTAGTATCACGACCATAATTATCCATGCACTACGGGCCAAGAATATTTGTGTATTCATTAATGGTCATGATCATGCCAACAACTGTCCATCAATGTACTACGGGCCAATGAGGACTTTTACCGCATCATTTGTAACATTACGGTCATGATTACACCGAATAATCCCTGGTCATAATCATACCAAGTCCATCTATGCACTAAAGGCCACAGATGACTTTCAAAAAACATAAATATGAGGATGATGACAATGATATAAGAATTCAATAAAATAAGTTCAAGAATTAATTTGTCCAAGAACCAATAACGTCTAAATTGTCAAAATGATACTGCTTTGTAGAGTAAAATTCAAGAATGCTCAGAAGAATATTTCCATGAAAAGATACTGGATGAAGCGCAATTATCAAGGATATTCCACTAATTTCATGGAGTATAGAAGTCAAAACTTTAACCAACTTAGTATAATAAAGAATGGAATAACAAAAGAAATCACCATGCATGCGGTACTTCTCATAGACAGGTTATTCCAACAGATTAATAAGTAACGGAACGAAGTCAAAGCGTAAATTCGCACCAAGCAGGATGTTCCAACAGAATAATAAAAAGCGGAACCAGTCGGCGTGGCAGCTCGCCGCATGGATATTCCAACAGTAATAATAATAAAGATGGAACCAGTCCAGGCGTAAGAACGCACGCATGGATATTCCAACAGAATAATAATAAAAGAGCGGAACCAGTCCCAAAGTAAAAGCATATTGACGAGGATATTCCAACAGAATAATAATAAAGATGGAATATTAGAAGAATATCACCAAGTATAGGGTAGGCTGGCGTATCTGAGTTATTCCAATGAGAATAATAACAAAGAATGGAATAACATAAGTTCTCTTTCATGAATACAAAAGAATAACACCCTTTACGAGTACAACAAATAATATTTCCTAACTTAAGAAGAAGAGTCTTGGATATATAAATAGTGAAGTAGCGAGAATACTTTCTTCTTTTCTCTATAGTTTATCTCTCAGAGTTTCAATTGAATTCGTAAGAAAATAATGAAGGAATGAGCTTCTATTTATAGAAAAATGGACTGCATAGTAACTAACTCATGAACGGTCCAAATTGATTTACTTTAATCTGACGGTCCATATTTAAAGCAAAATCTTTCAAATAAAATATAATATATTCTATTTATAATCTAATAAAATGAATAACTTTATAAAAGATTTTACTATCTGAAACACTATTTAGGCACTTATGCAAACATTATGCATAATAAAATATAATATATTCTAATTATTGTCTAATAAAGCAGATAACTTTATAAAAGTATTACATTTTATATAAAAAGATTTTACTATGCAAAAAACATCTATGCATACACTATGCAACACTATGCATAATAGAATATAATATATTCTATTTATAGAATAACTTTATAAAAGTATTACATTTTTTATATAAAAGATTTTACGTATTATTACATTAATAATACCAACAAAAAAGCGAGTGACTTATCACGTAAGCATCAATAATTAATACCGTAGTGCTACTATGCAACCACACGACATCTTTGTTCTTTTAACACCGGGTGTTTCAACAGATTAACGGTAAAACTTCCGTCGTTATTTTCATATAAAGTATTTTTATCGTTTTCTCAATCAAATAATAATTCCATTGTAGGGTCCACTAATGATTGTCTTAGTTATACGAATATTCCTATTAAAATGAATATTCCCAACCAATGAATATTATATAACAACTTGCGTATTTTGCAAAATTTATAAATATTTCCCACAACTATAACATTATATCAATTTCACTCCATAATATTCAAAATAATATTTATAGAAAATTCATCTTTATTCAAAAAGTTGGGATTTTTATATTAGTAATATCAAATTAATATTTTGATAAGTGAAGAAGTTAAGTATATTCATATAATGAGTGAAAAGCTGATATTTTCACTTAAGATGGTACTTAAACTATAATCGGTTGTATCAATGTAGAATGATCTGGAGGATAGAATAGAGAGTGTCAGTTGAAGTAGTTACAACAAAATATTTGAAGCTAAAAAAGGTAAACCTACGATAGATTTAGAAAATGCTCATAAAGAGTATCGAAGTTAGAGTTAAGTGAAGAGGGAGATTAAAGTTTTGATGAGACTCATATAGAGTCAGAAGGAGGGATAACTGAAGAAGAAGTAAAAGAAGTTGAAATAACATTAAAAAGAGAAGAAATAGTATAGATTTTAAATAGTAGCTGGAGAAATTATGGATATCCGCAAGAGGGCTGATCAATAGTATTAAAGTTAATTTAAGAGAAGGGAATGAAGAGCATGAGAGGTTAGGGAAACAGATGATAGTAGAGGAAAAACTAGTGAAAATGTATAAATCATTAGTAGGTCATTTATTTTTCTTGAAGTATATAGAATATATAATTGAATATATATACACCTTGTTATTTGCCAAATTGAATTGATTGTTGTACTTATACTTAGTTATTTGGTATCTTTAGATAAATGGCATCACAAGGAGGATCACCAACAGAGATCGACGAGAACCAGTTAGAGACAAACCCAACCCAACAGTTGGTAAATATGTTACTAGACGCTTCACGATGGAGGTCAGGGAATCCACCAGAAGTTGAACCCAATACTTTAAAGATTACCTTAGACTTTAAATTAGCGGGACCATCAGAATTGAAGGGGACCGATGAATCAGGAAATGAAGCATTAAGACAGTGTCAAAAGAAGAGAGATCATAAAAGGAAAAACGATGTCATTTCTCTAAATAACTCTGGGAAAGAGGAAAATAGTAGTCAAAGGATTGAAGGTTATCGTATTTGTGGGAAGAAGCACAGAGGGATGTGTATTTTTAGGGGGACTCAATGTTTTATTTGTGGAAACATTGGGCATTATTCAAATAGTTGCCCACAACATAAGTATAATAGGAATAATAAGATCAACAGGATTAAGTGTTTAATTTGCGGGGTGGAGGGACACATTGCAAAATTTTGTCCAAAACCCAGAAATCATAACCTAAGGGGGAACCAAAACCTCAAATCCAAACCAGTAGGTGAAGGGAGCGGAAACGTCTAAAAAGAAAGTTAGATTTTAAGATATTTGTAATAGTGAGAATGTTAGGATAATATCATGAATAGTATATGTAAATACATTTATATGTACGGTAGAAGTTACAACTTTTGTATAAGTTTAGTAAAGATAATAGATTTCATCTTTTGGCCTATGATTAAGGGATATATACATTATATAGTAATAGTGGTAAGATGAACTAAAATGTAATTTGTAAAACTTGATATATAATAAATATATTCTAAATTGGGAAGGTATTTATAAAGTGTAAAGTTTGTTAAAGAAAAGGGAATAATTATGCAATAAATATGTTGAATTATGGTAGAACATGGGTTAACGTTATGTCTAAAATTTATGTCAAAAGATATTATAAAAGATTTGAATAAAATTTTATTTCCTAATAATAAAAGATGATGTTGGTGATCGTATTCTTCTGGTCGAGAAGAAATTTGTGGAGGAAAAGCCAGTTAGGAAAAGAGGTAAAGGTAATTAAGGTTACTTTATATCAGAAGTATGAGATTAGCAAAGGATTAGACAACCATAGCCGAAGAAATTGCTTGAATAAACCACTAGGATTAATAATCTAAAGTGAAGAAAGTTAGAGATGAATTTGAGAAGTAAAGAAATGATTTAAAAATATCATTATTACTAGTTATAATAAAGTAATTCAAGCGGAGAAATGAATTAGCTGTATCTGGAAATAAGTTTAATGAAAAGGTATAATTGATTACCATAAGTGTAGATAGTATTTTGATTTGAGACATGTGAAGGAAGAAACATTTAACAATAATATTAAAAGTTAAATGAAACAACGAGGTACTGATAAAAGATTTTAATAAATTTAAGGTTGAGATAAGAGTTTCAGCTAACTCTATCAAGAAGCGTTAGTTGTAGGAAAGAGTCACGAAAAGGATGATAAATCTTGAATAAGATAATAGATAGAGATGGGGTGATATGATATAAAGAAAGAATTTGAGAAAAATTAATAAGAGGAAGGCATCGAAGCCAGATTTTCTGTAGGTACGCCGAGTTGTTCGGTTGCAAACCGATAGGTACCAGTGTGAGATGTTATGGTTAAACCGTGGAGGTCACAAATTGGTAAAATACTATGGTATAAAATATAAACAATAAGTCAAAGAGTGCTATAGTTAAAGAGGGACATGGTTAGAATTAACATTGAAGGAGAAATTTGAGTTCAAGTAAGTTAAGATAAGGATAAACATCTATATAGTTTTAACTTGCCAAATGGTCAAGGGTAAACGTGCAACAAATAAGGAAATGAATAAGTAAAATGTTTTATGTGTTTAACGATTAAATTTAAACACAAAAGTAAAGTAGATTTTATAAATTTCGAATAAAGAATGGATCAAGATTCGTAATATAGAATCTTATAAGAAGGGGAGGATATAATGACAAAATTTTATGATTCTTAATTTTGAGTTAAATATGTGAATACGGAACTATATTCCCTAAAGAAATTATGAGCCATGATAATTTCAATAAAACTTAAGCTGAGCCCATAATTTGCTTTTATTCCTGAAAGGAATTAAGAGTGAAATAAAGGTCTAACAATAGACATAAAAGTAAGTATACGGTGTTGATGATTTCGTGGACGGAATCCTTATAAGGAGGGGAGAATGTAAGGACCCAAAATTTATATGATTTTACGAATAAATTTTTTATTTATTTTATTTTATTTTATTTGTTGATAATTATTTTGAGTTTGCGGAGTATGAATTAGATAGGCTAGTCAATTCATTGGCTAAGCAGTGTAAATAAGGTAATAAAGAATACCTGATCGAAATCCTATTACGAATTTGGTTAATAATACAATTATTATAATAATTGTATTCTAGAATGTTTGGTTAAGGGTAAGTACTGATCCGATAAGGTGTAATATCAGTAAACACTAATGATCGGTTAGAAAACCCTAATATTATTTAGGAAATTCAAAATTTTGATCTGGTAACCCTAAACCCTGATAGCAAACCCTAACCCTAATTATGATTATCAATAAGAATTTGTTATACTACATATTATAATAGGTATGTGGATATAGGATAAAGTATAAAATTCTATCAAGGAAATTAAGTGACGATTAGAAAACCCTAACCCAGATTATCAAACCCTAATTGGTAAACCCTAATTTCAGTTCTGGGAATCCGAAACCTTAACTAGGAATATCAAAACCCTAATTCGAGAGCTTTAAGGCTAGGTATAAAACCCTAAGGGGTAATATTTTGTGGGATATATGTGAAAAGACCAATTTACCCTTCAAATTGTAGGGGAAATTACCAAAATACCCTTAGTAGGTGCAAAAAGACCAAAATGCCCTTGACCTTATCTTTTAACAAAAGATAAATACAAATATTGGTGACTCGTCACCCAAGATTTGCCATGTGTTTAAATTCACCATATAAATGACCAATTTACCCTCAAGGTTTATTAGAAAATTACTAAATTACCCTTAGATGTAAAATGACCAAAATACCCTTTTCTTTCTTTTAAGAAAGAGATAACTTCAAAGATTGGTGAGTCAACAAGTGTTAGATCTTCCATGTGCTAAAATCCCTTCTT
Source organism: Panax quinquefolius (assembly GCA_020205615.1). Lineage (NCBI taxonomy): Eukaryota > Viridiplantae > Streptophyta > Magnoliopsida > Apiales > Araliaceae > Panax > Panax quinquefolius. The sequence continues at coordinate 69,666,380 of CM035151.1, forward strand.
AACAGCCATATAGTGACACCTAGCAACAATTGGATGCAATGAATCAAACTTAAGATGGATTAAAATCCATTTACCCCTTACTTTAAATGCCCATGTGTGGATATACATATCCTCTCTAACCCCACGAATTCTACAATTAAAATATATCATATTGTAGTCCCCAATCAGTTCATAGCAACATAAGATCAAAATCAGGAAGCATAGATCAAAGATTGGTCTAAAAAGGTAAGAACACTAACCTTAATCTTAGATCTTTGAAGCTATGTCAAAATTTGTGATTTAGTGTTTATATATATGATATAACGTGTTAATAAGTGATCTGGGTTGCTAAAACACGAATCCATAACATTTAAATGCTTCAAAATGAAGATTTGCACAAACAGTTATGAACCCTAAAATCTAGCTGACAACCGAATATCAGGTCTCTTAGATCCGAATCTGTTAGTTGTTTGAGTTGTTTGATGTATTCTAGTTGTAGTATGTTATGAGCTTAGTGATCTAGAAGTGAAAACAGGATCATAGGATGTATAGATTGCAAGATATTAATGGTCAAAACCCGTTGACCGATCACGTTTTCAAATTCTGGAAAACCCAAAACTTCAATAACAACGTCTGACAAGATATTTAGAGACTCTGATCTTCGCTCAGACATGTGTATAGATCATATAAGTGTAATACAATTGAACCGTGCCATGTGGACTATAATTCAATAACAATAGATCATTCATTACATCAATAGGATGGGAGATATGGTGGATCAAAAGTAGGTCCTCGAACTGGAAACCCAGTTTTCTGGGTAACCCAGAAAGTTGTAAAACCAGGCTCTGACAGCCGTTTAACCGGCTTAGATCTTTCAACTGATAAATAGATAAGGTGTTAAGTTGTATCTAGATTATATTATGATATGAGTACTACAAGCCTAAAGCACTCTAATGCATTGAACAGATCTGGATTGAGAATTATTAGCGATCAAAATAGGTTGACCGATCACAAATAAATTCTGGGCAACCCAGAAAATTGAAACATAGACCTGACAAGTTCTTTAAACGCTCAAATCTTTCTATTATGATGTTGTTAAACCCTATAAGTGCTACTATTTTGTACCTTGACATATAGTCTACCAAATCATGGCCCTAGATCACCTAAAGTTTTAGTAGGATGCAAGTTATATAGGCCTCAATATTGTTGACTGACCATGACTTTCCTTTCTAGAAAACCCAGAAAGGTAAGAACAGCCTTAGGTGCTTGATTAGATCCTCAATATCTTTTGATTGTGACATAGTTTAACATTAAAATGATTATAGTCTTATACTACTACATCAAAGCTATAAATTGATTACACTAACCAACCCTGAAGCTTAATAGATTGAAAATAAACCTTGGTCAAAGTAGGGGTAAGGGTTGTTCATCAGACCTCAAGAACACATTTAGCGACAGTTCTGTCACTGTAGAGTCCTTTAGCGACAGTTTAGGTTTAAAATTAATAAAAATAATATAATAAATAGAAATAAATACTAAATAATTATTAAAAATTAATAATTAATTTCTAAAATACATTTTAAATTCTAATAAGTAATTTTTAATATTTTTGACATAAATTTAATTTATATTTAATTTATTTAAATATTAATAATAATGAAATTATTTAATAATTCTATTAAATAAATTAGTAAAATGATAATAAATCATTTTAAATAATAATAAATTATTTAAAATGAAATTAATGATTTAAAAATTATTATCAAAAACAATAAATTATTTAAGGATAATATTGATAATTTAATAATTATTATGAATGATTAATAATTATATTAATGATTTGTAAAAATCATTTTAATTGATAATAAATTAGATAATAGTAATAATAAACCATTTTAAATAATATTAAATTATTTAAAAATGAAACTAATGATTTAAAAATCATTATCAATAATAATAAATTATTTGAAAATCATATGGATGGTTTAAAAATTATCATGAAAGTGATCATTAATTACATAAAAATAATATTAATGATTTTAAAATCATTTTTATTAACAATAATTAGTTAAAATTAATATTAATCATTGAGAAATGATTTTAAGCTTCTAGAAATTATTATAAATAATATTTAAAATAATATTTAAACCCTTGAACAAAGTTACTCGAAAAATAATTCGATAATTATCTAATCAAGCTATAAAACACCGAATAGACATCGAATACAATCCAGGCACTAATAAATTCATTAGATAGCAACTGTTATTGTTTCTAATTATTACAATGAACATATTTAGGTTGCGTATACAGTTACGAATATTATAAATTAGCTGATCGTCGGGCAGGCAAATTTTTTCTAACTCAACTTTGAGTTATTATTTTTCAAATCTGTTAGTGGATAATTATTGTTGATTATTCCACATCTACGATTAATACTAAATATTCAGATTCATTGTAAGTTTTCTGCACTTCGTGCAAACTATATATTTCCAATGCAAGTGTTCTAGCTTTATTCCGGTGTTTGTTAAATACAATGTTCATGATTTCTGTTGTTAAAAAGTTATGATTTCTTGTTCAAACATAACCAGGACATATGAGTTGTTGATTGTGTAAAAATGCGTTTAATTTGATATCAAAGCATAGATTTGTGAGAAACCAATGTTGTTTGGTACAGATATATATACTGACACTATTACAACCAGCAGTAACAGGCTGATCAGGGGTTTTGTACCGATATTTATAGCAATGACCGAACGTTATTTAGATAGGATGATATGCATACTCCTAGTTTGTTTGGTTGAGTGAATCAACCCAGATTTTTAAGTTTACAGGACTAATAGAAATTCGAAATGGGCGGGGTTTGGCTGACAAACCTCAGTATATATATGTGGAAAAAATCTAAACTTTATGTTCATTCAATCCAGATTTGGTGTGTATAACCTTGATTATTGTTCAAAACTTGTTGAGCTTTCTGTAGCTCATCCCTGCAAATATTTTTTATTTGCAGATAGAAAGAATGCATTCCAGCGGTTCCGGTACTTGTGGATGGAAGGGCCTAAGACATGGTTATCCTTTTGAGAACTATAATGTAATATTTGACAACATTTTAAATCAATGTAATATATATTATTAGTTCCCAGTGTTTAGCTTTTATTCTAATTAAATTAGAAAAGAGTACAATATCTATATGAACTATACATCTAAATGATAGTGTTAACAGACATTGGGCTTCTCTGATGCACTGAGGTAGCGTTTCTCAATTCCAAGAACCCTACCATTAATACTATGGAGGTCAGATTGATAGGAATTATTGATATGGAAGAAATATCTATAAGATACTAAACCCGTACATCCAAGTGAGGGTACTCAATTACGATAATTTTTCTGACGAGAACTATTAGTTGTTATGAGTTATATGAATCTTGGATTTATGGGAGTTATTATCTTATAGATATTTACGTGAGCACCAAATCTGCTACAGGAAATGTAGAGAATTTGGGGCCGTCACAAACTCCACCATGCAACCTTTGCGCTTCTCCATGAAAATTTTCTAACTTAAACTAAGTCAATTTAATATCCCTCATCATCTGGCAATCCTACCTTCATTCTCCAAAAAAATAAAGTTTAAATTTACTCTTTTTTTAAAAATTTAAAATCTTGGCTCTACTTTTGAATTGATTTGTTATTTTTTTTTTATATTTCCCTCTATTTTTTCATTCTATAAAAGTATAGTATTGTTCATGACATCTCATGAAAAAAAATTATAGGTTTCATTCTATAAAAGTATAGATTTGAATGTTCCAGCAAGCAACGAAGAGATTTCGGTGCACACTAATGGCTTCAATATCGATTTAAATGATGATCCTCCATTGTTTTATCCAAATACAAGTTTGTTATTGTTTATTTTACAATCACATTTTTACTTGAATTTCTTTTAGTTTTTGAGATGACATTGTTGTGATATGTATTAAAATAACAATCTTATTTGGCTACATATTTGGCATGAACTTTGCATGAAATTCTTAATGCATTAAAGACTTTGGATTTCTTGAAAAAGTTAAGATGACAGACCGCGTGAAGCCAGATGATGAGCTATTCCTAGCTGCATATCCATATTTTAATGTGAATGGTAGCCTCAGTCTCCATCTTGCATAACGTTGAAATGTATAACAATCTTATTTGGATATACATATTATGTGATTTAAAGACAAGCAAGGGAGTTAATAAAAAAACAAAAAAAACTTTTACATTAGAAAATTTTGAACATGAAAAGTAAGAGTTAATAAAATTTTGGTAGAAGAATTCTTAGCATCTCAAAAATAGTATATTGCAGATTTTCTTCCATGCAAATCTCTCCTTCATCATCCGGAACCGTATTCAAATCAATTCCAGTAACCGCCGGCAAATTTAAATTAAAATCTTGTACAACCTTCTCAAAAATTCATTGTTTGATTCCTTATTTAGATCAAAAGAAAATTTATTTTTCTCACTGTCATGGAATTGTTCTTTATTTGCCATGGAGTTTTTGTAGAAAACATAGATGAAGAGAGATAATTTAAAGAATCCATCAGAACTTTAGAATTCTGAGCGACCTTTAAAATTTTGAGAAAAAAGAAAAAATTGGGAAAGTAAGTATGAGAAAATTAGGAACGTAATTGGGAAAAAATTGAGAAAGAAAAAGTTGAAATTAAATAGGAGTGTTGCACTTGAAAAGAGAGATGTTTAGGGGTAAATCATGAAAATATGAGAAAATTTCTCCTAAAAATCTACAAACTACACTTAATTAGGAATCAGTTTTTCTCTCTAAAACGACACTTAATATGGAACCGAGGGAGTACTTGATATGGTTAGAACTCTATATGTGATAATTCTCCCAATTTAGTTAGTTGTAGACTTATTACATAGGTATTGGGTTTTACGTTAAATACTAAAGCTTACTGTGTGTAGGGCTAAGAAAAACAACAACGTATTATTTTTTCCATACAGTTTATCTCTAAATACTATTGTAGACACTCGAAATTTTCTGCATACCTGTCACTGACATTGCAGGAGGGCAGATTTGTCTTTCAAAGATAACCCTGGAAGACAGTTCATGTCAAGACCGGATACTATCGAAAGTTCAGTCTCAACCCCGGAACACACACCGGGAGTAACAATTCCAACCTCAGAGATAACCCCGAGGCATGCAGTTCCAATACCGGAAATTCCACCAGAGAAGGCCGATTAATCTAGGAGATAACCCCGAGGTATCCGGTCTCGATCCAATCTTGGGAGTAGAAGAACCAACCTGGAGATAACCCCAAGGAATGTAGTTAACGATAACCCGAAAATGCTTGTTTCAAATATATGCAATCGACTTCAACCTTAGCACTCACTGCGAGCACTTTCGGTATAAGACCCGAAGATAACATCGGGAAGACAGGCACACCTCAAAGATGACACTGAGGACCTTCAACACTTGCGGCGATTCAATCTCAACGATAACCCCGAAGCAACATCGCTTGATCATTCAAACCGGAGATAACCCCGGTGAGGGGCAAAGTCGTCACCTTGCCACCTTGATGCCACATAGCGCCATCTCAACATCTCATACATACATTTCTACACAACAATGTCCCACAAGAATCAAGGAAAACCAATCCCGAGTGACTATTACGCAGGGTAACGGATAAAATTTGAAGCTTGAAGACCGGAGGGCACCGTCCCATCTTCTTGACTTCGTACAACCTCTAATCCCATGCCATTGCCTAACTCTCGACAACAGCGGTCCAAAATAGGTCTTACATACCTCAATTGGATGCCCGAATTGCAATTTTGAAAGTTCAAGCAGACATTACGATGCGTGCGTTGCACGTCTTTGTGAGACGACGGGACCATGAAGCAGGGAAACCGGGTAGCCAGAGGGTATACATGCGACTAGCCACGGGTACATCTACGTCCTAGCCGCAGGTATATCTACGGCCTAGCTCCAGGTACACCTCCGGCTCCCCCCTCTATAAATAGAGGGCTTGGGGTGGCCATTTGTAAGAGAAAAAAGGCGAGAAAGCCTTGTCAAATTTGTTCCATACTCACCCTATACTGAGTGCTTTCTCATTTTAAACACTTGTGAGCTCATATATAGCTACTTTTGTACCGATGGGAGCCGAGTGTTCATCCCTTTAAAGATATAGAAGTCTTCTTTGGCAGCCCACTGTAAGCCTTCTCACACACTTTAAAGAATTTCTCTTCATCTTTGCACACACCCTTCTTCAGCTTCAGCCGCATGGCGATTATCTTCATCTTCGAATTCGGAGACCGCACAATCTCCGGTAAAGGTGCCAGCCAACGTAATGGCTATGTTATTTCCTAAGCCGGTATTGGTGAAGGTGAAAGAAGTCTTTGTTCCAAATCCCGCAGTGGAAGAAGAGGAACGAAGATTCAAATAAGACATCGTCAAAATGATGTCAAGCGTACGCATCATTGTCCATGATGAACATACAAACAGATACACCCCAGACGATGATTGCCTAGACGTAATGGCCATCATTCAGGAAAAGAGGATGATGACGACCCCTCCATCACTGCAGTCCACCCGGACTTTGCCCTTGCCAATTGGAGCAGCACTCCTTGCATTGGTCGATAAGGGTAAAAGCAGGTGAAGAACTTTTCTCGCCTGTAGAGATATCATAACCGCTTACTTTTCTCATACGAAGATTAGCAGTCATTTTGCCAGTATATGCTAACACTTTGAATGATCAAACCCTTTCATATATACTAAGTGAAAGCATATTTTGTTTCAAGACCCTGAATTTAGATGTGCTCAGACTTAGCGATCATTTGCCTCTTCTCCACAAAGATTGTAACTTTGATGTAGAGATGAATTCAGCCTTGATGGGAATACATAAGGACATTGAGGTGCCCCCAGAAATTCAAGAATGGATCAAAGACAAACCTAAACCCAACCTTGATCAAACAACTTCCTTCAATCTCGCAACCTTAGAAAGCCCTAAGTTAATCTAGATTGGTTCAGACCTTACCCCAAACCAAAGGAATGACATGGTTACGCTACTAACCCAATTCCAGGATGTGTTTAAATGGTCTCATGAAGACATGGTGGGTTTGTCCACTGACATTGTCCTTCATCGCCTTCCCATTAAAGAGGGATTCAAGCCAGTCAAGCAGAAGCTCAGGCGATTATAACCTAAATGGAGTTTAAAGGTGAAAGAAGAAATTGTGAAACTGTTTCAAGCTGGCATCATCATGGTGTCCACATATCCTGAGTGGATATCCAACATCGTTCCCATGCCTAAACCTGGAGGAAAGGTACGAGTTTGCGTGGATTATCAGGACTTGAACAAATCTTGCCTTAAAGATAGCTTTCCCGTGCCATTTATCCACATTCTCATTGACAATACTGCTCAATACTTCATGTACTCCTTTGCTGATTGCTTTGCGGGGTACCATCAGATCATGGTTGCTGAGGAAGATCGTGAGAAAACAACTTTCATCACTCCTTGGGGAACTTTTTGCTATAGACGGTTGTCATTCGGCCTCATCAATGATGGAGCCACCTATCAGCGAGCTATGATGGCTCTCTTCCACGACTTAATGCATAAAGAGATCGAGATCTACGTGGATGACATCATTTTCAAATCCCTAAAGGAGTAAGACCACTTAGACCATCTGAGGAAGCTCTTCAACAGGTTGCGTAAGTACAACTTAAAGTTGAATCCAGCCAAGTGCGCCTTGGGTGTTAAATCAGGCAAGTTGCTATGATTTCTAGTCAGCCACAAAGGGATTGAGCTGGATCCCACCAAAATCCAGGCCACCACAGAAATGCCCATTCCTCAGACAGAGAAGGAAATACGGGGATTTTTGGGAAAAAACAACTTCATTAGCAGGTTTATTTCTCAACTCACCGCAACCTGTGAGCCAATCTTCAAGTTATTAAGGATGTACTCCTCCATTAAATAGAATGATGATTGCCAGAAGGCCTTCCTTACGATCAAAGAGTAGCTAGTCAAATCTCCCATTTTGGTACCACCCAGGGATGATGTTCCCTTGTTCATGTACCTGTCCACAAGTGACAATGCCATAGGCTACATGCTGAGACAGAAAGACGATAGAAGTCAAGAACGAGTTATCTATTACCTAAGCAAAAGATTCAGCAGCAATGAACACAAGTACACTCTGATTGAGAAGACTTGTTGTGCTTTAGCATGGACTTTCATGAGGTTACAACATTACATCCATGGTCACACAACCCATCTCATATCCCGCGTGGATCCTCTCAAGTACGTGTTTAATAAACTCATGTTAAATTACCGGCTGTCCAGATGGCCATTGATCCTACAACAATTTGACATCGTCTACGTGACTCAAAAGTCCATCAAAGGTTAAGGAATTGGGGATTAACTAGCCGTCTCACCTTCAGAGGATTTCAAACCCTTGGAGACATACTTCCCCGATGAAGGGGTAATGATAATTCAGCAACACCATCAGTACGATACACGCCAAACATGGAAGATGTATTTTGATGGAGCTATTAATATGGAAGGTTCTGGAGCTGGAGCAGTTCTAGTATCCGGTACAGAGGAGCAGTATCCCGTCGCCGTCAAATTGCAATTTGTTAGCACTAACAACATAGCTGAGTATGAAGGTTGTCTCATGGGGCTAAAACTTGTCCATTCAATGGGCATCAGGCGGTTAATTGTCTTTGGAGATTCGGAGTTAGTGGTCAGACAATCCACGGGAATCTATCAAACCAAAGAGCTATATTTGATGTCTTACCATCGGCAAGTTTTACAGATGGTTTTGGAGTTCGAAGAAATCTCCTTTCTACACATTCCTCGTAATAGGAATGACTTTGCAGACGCGTTAACAACTTTGGCCTCCTTGATTCACATACCTGACAAGGGACACTTGCCAAGCGTCACAATTGCCCTGCACAAGGCCCCAGCCTATGGGAACTACGTTGGAGAATTATCGGATGAACTACCTCCCATCCAGCATCCTTGGTATCAGCATATCAAGGAGTACCTATAAGATGGATCTACACCCACTGAGGCGAGCTCGACTAAGAAAAGGCGGATCCATCGACTTGCTATGAAATTCTACCTGAGTGGAGATGCCCTCTATAAGAGAGATGCAAGACAAGGTCCCCTCAGATGTTTAGATAAAGACCAAGCTCAAAGGCTAATGGATGAGATCCATGGTGGAGTTTGTGGCCCACACATGAGTGGCCCCCTCCTTGTTAAGAAGATCCTCAGGACATGACATTACTGGCTCTCTCTCAAAACTGACTGCAATGACCACGTCAGGAGATGTTATCAGTGCCAAATTCATGGGAATGATATCCACGTTCCTCCACGGGAACTCCATAATAGAAGTTCGCCTTGGCCCTTCTCAATGTGGGGAATGGACGTGATCGGGCCCATTAAACCTAAAGCTAGTAATGGACATCGATTTATCTTCACCATGATCGATTACTTCACCAAGTGGGTAGAAGTAGCCTCCTTCCCTAGGGTTACCAAAGAAGTCATCATTGTTTTCATCAGAAACAATGTCATTTGTCGATATGGACAACCCGAAGTGATTATATCAAACAATGCTAAGAACCTCAACAACAAGATGATGGAGGAATTATGCAGTAAATTCCACATCAAACATCTTAACTCCGTCATCTATCGTCCGAAGATGAATGGTGTTGTTGAAGCGGCTAATAAAAACATTAAGAAGATTATGCAAAAGATGTCCGCCAATCACAAAGGATGGCTTGACTTATTGCCTCTTACTCTGTTAGCCTACATAACCTCAATGCGCACTTCCACTGGGGTAACCCCCTATGCATTAACCTATGGGATGGAAGCAGTGCTCCCCATAGAAGTAGAAATGGAATCCCTTAGAGTGTTGATAGACGCTCAGCTGGATGAAGACCAATGGGTACAAGACATGTTTCACCAATTGTCTTTAATAGACGAAAGGCGAACCGCGGCTATCTTCCATGGTCAGTTATATCAACAAAGGATCGCCAGATCCTACAACAGAAAAGTCCATCTACGACAGTTTAAACAATATGACTTGGTTTTGAAGAAGATCATTGACAACCAAGATCAATCTAAGGGAAAATTCGCTCCTAACTGGGAAGGCTTATTTGTTGTCAAGGAAGTATTGACAGGAGGTGCTCTCAGATTGCAAGAAATGGACGGCGATGAATTTTCACAACTCATCAACTCGAACACCGTGAAACGGCACTATGTCTGAAGTTACCATCAATCAATCATCCCGGTGTTGGATCATCAGATCACCAGCCATTTCGGTTCTTTAACCCTTTACCACATACAACTCTTTTCCACTTTACCCCTCAGGGAGACATACTTTTCAAGCCAGCAGCCTGGCTTCACTGCGTTCCTATGACTTCGGTCATCCTAATTGGGATTGAACCTTTCGCGCTTGCAGTTTGTCCCCCCAAACATGGGATAAAACTTTTCACACCTACAGTTTATCCAAGACTTAGGATTAAACTTTCTCTTCCCCGCAGTCTGACCTGCACATGGGATCACGCTTTTCAACTCGTTCTGAGGGGCGAACTACGTCGACCTGATCTCCTCTTAAATAGGAGTATGTAGGAAACCATTTCAAATGATCCGATCGTAATAAAACAAAAACAACAAAAACATTTCTACCACCTTCTCTTTACAAAAACAAAAACACCAAAAACATTTCTACACCCTGCAAGCCACATACAACGTTGAACCTCTTACACCAGTTTTGAACTACGCAGACCTGATCTCCTCTTCAATAGGAGTATATAGGCAGCCATTCATGGTTCGGTCTCACCCCCTACCAAAACATAAACACTTGTCAATTGGTACTGGGATCATCCTTCAAATCACCACATTTCATTCGGCTTCAGACCAAAGGGATAGAATTACCTGAACTCCTCTTAAATAGGAGATTCGGCGACCATCTAAGTTGTGGTTGCGCCTCAAAGAGCAATACCAATCCATAAGAGATGGAATTAACTAGGCTCCTCCTAAATAGAGTCTTAGCGACCATCGTGATGATGCGGTCGATATCGAGAGAGAAAGCCACACTCCTCTCCACATTTCCATACAAAACCGGTCCCCAAGACACCAAAGATGGTAGGGATACACACAGATCAATGATCCATTCTGAACTATCCAGAGACAACTCAATATCCATCCATCTAGGAGGAATTCAGAATACATCAAGATCACATGTCCTGAAGAAGCGGGCAAAATATCAAGCAAGTATCAGAGCATATCTAAAAGGGAAGTGATCAAAAATATATTTCCCTATTATATATAATGTTGTTTGATATACACAATGTAAACTGTACATGACAAAATGGCTATGCTAGTCTGTGTAGGAAAATACAAACCCATCTACAAGTCAGGGTATACACGAAGCTAACAAGCCCAACATAGCATCCCTCTCAGAAGAAGGAGGCAAAGTTGTGGTCTCCTGTACGAGGGTATCCACATGACCCAACAGATCTGCAGACCATCTACATGGTGACCATATGTTCATCAATGTAAGTGCTCATCTCTGCAATCATGCCAGTGGTAATGGCCCTCACTGCAGTACTATCTGTGACGGCTACATCCTGGGCAGATATGGCACTATCTCGCTCAACTATCACTGCATCTCTGGCTGATCTGGCCTCATCCCGCTCAATAACAGCGGCATCTATACGAGCCAATGCCTCATCTCTCTCTAATAGAGTTGCGTCTCTTCCATCAAGGGCTGTCAACATCAAGGCTCTAGCCTGGTCTCTCTCGAAGGTCATCCGATGAAGACTCTGCTCGAAGTACTGTGCCGAATGTTGGATCACAATAGTGCTAGTACTGGGAGAATCTAAAGAAGATGCTGGCAACCCAGTAAACTGCTCCTCCTCGATGTGAGAATCAACATCCTCCATGGGCTCTCCATCGTCTGAATCACTATCCGGTACTATGGATACGGCCGTAGCCGATGAAATCTCTGTCTCCATCCACGCAAAATACTCTGGCGAACATCATGGATGGCTAAAAGAGAAAGAAGCTATCTCACGCAGATCCCAACAAGCATACACACGGGATCGATCCTCTGCTGAAAGATAGCGAAAAGCTAAACGCTGGCCCAACGCCCCCTAGAAAGGATGAAAATCCTGAAACTGGTCAAACTGCGACATCACGCCCATCGGGTGGTAGGTGGTCATGCCCCTCAAACCAGCCAAAAGGAGGTAATCCATGCCTGGAGTTTGAGTAATAAAGCTGTAAGGTGAGCTGAGCCCTGAGGATGGAAGTATGCTAAACGAATCACTGATCTCCTTCAAAAATACCGACCAAGACATAGCGTCCAAACAATCCACAGGCTGAAAGGAGTATGACATGGCTATATTATGGGTGAAACAATATCCATGCCATCTAAAAGTGTTAATCAATCTCAAGTGTGACATAAACCACATGTACAACATGACCGAGCTGCCCGTAAACACTCCTGTCGGATAACTGCAACAGTATGTAGCTGACCTTAGAGTCTCTGTTATAATCATCGGTATAATGGTATGACCCTCCCTAAGAGCTCTCACTGCCATGATAACTCCTATGTCCAACTCATCCATATACCGTGGCATGTAGACATATAACAGTACGCACAATAGTAGTACATCCACCCTGGCTAGATGTCAATGATCCTCCGGTGTGGTGAAATCCCCGGAATATCGTGTATAACTATCCTCAGAGCCAAATATGTCAAACAAAAAATGTTGGGATATAATGTGGCCAGATGTAAGCTCATCCTGCAACACCCTACGCCTCAATCTAGTAAGGGTCATGAACCGTCGACTCATGTCCCCCAAATCCATATGCATATAAGGTCTGTCCAGTGGCAGCATCATCAACCGTGTATACTCCGCCAAAGTGGGAGTCAACTCCTGGGTCCCAAATCAGAAAACCTGCCTCTCCGATACCCAGTGCTCCAGTATGCCATCCATGAATCCTGTGGGAACCTGAAACATCAACATGGTCATATTATGCTGCAACAAGTGATCTACGGTCACCCTGTCTGATGGTGACATACCGTCATACCACGATCGCATACCAGATGCCACCAATAATGGTGGGGTATGATCAATACGGCTAATTGTCCAAGAAAACATCTGTACGGGCCGTGTCATAAGACCATCCAAGGGTCAATGCTGAATATCTCTAGAAATACATACATATACATAACATGATACATGTGTTATAGGTAATAGATGGCAATATGATATAGGGAATAGAAAACTGTACATACATTCCTAAGTATATCATCATCTACATACATCATCTACATCTGACTAAAAAAATACAGGGAAATGGGGCACAGACGCCCTACTACTAACAGAGGCCTATCAAAAGATATAGCGAGAATGGGGCACAGCCACCCAATAGCTAACAGAGGCCTATCAAAAGAGACAACGAGAATACACATCAGAAGAAGACAATGGTGTCAATATCTACATCATTAATCCTGTCCACCTGATGTAACTTTTCCTGAGTCACTGGATCTGTATCAACAGGGATGTTAGGCCTATACAAAGGAGGATCTGCGCCGGCAAAGCCAAATGGGTCATCTGAGTGGCCAGCGCCTAAGCTGGAAGGATCAAACGAATCTGCCTCTACCGGATCTCTGCCCAAATACCGGATAAAGAAATGTGCCCGGCCCAGTCGCTGGGTCAAACTATCAATCTGTGTCACATGAGTTGGATCTCGGACACAGGCTAGCCAATCCGTTATCATCACGGATCTTGGAACCATATCCCACATGAACTGAGTGGCGCAGGTCTAGGCTCTAATAGTTCGAGGGAACCACCAATGCTGAAATATCTCTTGAGTGCAGGGACCCTCTGATAATGCAAAACTGTCAACCCCCAACAATGGGATTTCAGTGTCGGGTGACTACGATACAGGCCATTAACGCCTGGCAGGAGGCAAGATCGGCATACAGATCTCTCCTATGGTGCTCCTAATAGCACGTTCTCCTAAATAGAGCTCCCATCCTCTATCAGTGAAAAGAGGAACCCTACGGGTGGAAATCACATACTCGACGTCAGTCGGGTACCCACCCTCAAATTCGATGGCCAAGTGCTTCCCAGAATAGGGAATCCATGTAATAATATGAACTGTCAACAACTCCAGCTGTAGACAGCAATGAGTGAAACCCTCAGCAACAGAGACCTCCGCTAATATAGAATGATGCCATCGTCGTCCTCGTGGATAGGTATCTAAACCTAACACGCTCATAGGGCACAAACATGGAAGCATCTCATAGGCCCAAAACTGCTAACACAATGGCAAACATCTACGGTCAGTAAACACTCTTAACCTATACATGGGAAACGACAAGAGAAATACTCACCAGCAAAAATGGGTAGAATCTTAACCAAGCCATAGTCAAGCCCTGCGAGCGTATACGCATGCCCCTGAGGAAATAGGCAAAGGTGTAGGAACCCCAATCATACTCTCCAATACGGTCCACATGACGTGCGACGCTGATCAAAGCTAACGACGCCGTAGAAGAGTTATCTTCTATTAAGCAGCCTCTAATGATCATCAGGAACAATCACCGAAGAATGTGATCCCTGACTCTGACATCATCTGGCATGGGCTCACTCAACTGCCCACTCATAGCATCCACGCTCAAAAGACCTGCACGGATAGGCCTGCCCTTGAGCGCCTCCGTCGGAACTCCTAGCAAGGATCTAACGGTAGTAGGGGTAATATCTGCCATGCAAGGCACTAGTGCCCCTCCAAACTCCATACATATGATAAACCGCCAATCCATCGGCGTCATCATCACCTCACAATCTAGAAAATGGAGTGACTGAGTCTGGTGAAACCAGCGCTCAGACAATGCATTGAGGTAACCCCAGGGACAACGGCGGGGAAGGATGGAAAAGAATGCTCTAAATCCCTAGTTATGCACAATCGCTCTATAGTCAGGATGAAGAGCCTGGTTCCCTCGAGGCTGTGTAAAGCCGGGAACCTGCATGAAATGAAGATCAACATCAAAACCCTTTTATCCTCATAAATAAGAAAGAAGGAATATTAAGATCTAACGTCATACCTCGTTGGCATGCAAATACAATGAGGGATGTCGACTCAAATCACCCAGAAGCTCTGGGTTTGCCACTGAATACTCTGGAGGTCCCTACAGGGAACATGTGTAGCAGGGGCAGAGTCCGCAATCTGAGCATCCTCCTCCTCGTCCTCGACGTCCGGCACATCAATAGTGACTGGACGTATCACCGCTTCCACTAACCGAAGTGGTTGTCTAACAGAACGAGGTCGAGGCACTTCAGAAGCCCTCCTCTGTACACCAGAAGTGGTCCTACGGGAACTACTCGGCTGATCCGGATCCATAATATCTGGACAACAAGTCTCCAAATCACCTCAGAAAGGGTGTGGTATTTTCTAACTTAGAGCTTTTCAAAATGCATTTTATGACTACATGCATGCATGCATTACTTTAACATACGTTTACAGTAGAGTTAATAATGCATGACTATTCAAATGCCTACATTTTGAAAATTTTTGCCATAGTCCCCTTTGTAAATCGGACTATCTACATGCACATAAGCATGACTAGGTTATCATTCAGTAGCACACCTGCCCACAGTCATATACATAATATATGCATTAAAAATCAAAGTCATCAATCTGTAAGGTTAACCTCAACACCAAGAGTACTTTGCCTTTTTACCTTTTGCTCATTTGTTCTCAGATAGGAAAAGAAATAGCAGAAAAAGGTGCAAATTTGACTGTCTCAAAAGTTAAATTTTTTCACATCATTATGTTCAGCATGGTTTAATACTAACATTTACTATGTTGAATATTTTTAATCAAGCCATTTGAGCATACATAATCACTACTATGTGTTTTGACGCATTTTATGTCATAAATCATTTTCCAACGGATAAAAATTGGAAAAAATACATGCATACGTTACCAGGACAGTGTAGAACACTTGTACAGTGATAGAATTTGCAGAAAGTCACCCGAACTCAGCAGATCTGAAGAAGAGCTCTCGGATTTCCCTCGTGGCGCAACTTGAAAATGACTTATGAAAGCAACCTACTGGCCTTTAGTATCCACGGTTGGTCGTAGGTCCATCTGTGGCTCAAGCAGGTGTACCTACGACACCCCTATGTGGGTCCCACCCCCCCCCCCCGACTTGATCTAGTTTGAGTTGCAAAGGAGTTTTCACAGATTGAGAAGGTCAAATCAGGAATAAAAACGCTACGCGATTGAGCAGAATGGCTTACAAATCATGGTCTTCTCAGATTGAACCTTGGGTCTGCACATCACTCATTGGTATTCACCCAAGCACAGGGTACACTATGACGATGATCTCAAATGTTACAAGTCACGCTCGGCAATACCTGACGTGGGTCCAATGCCGCGAATTGAAGGTCGTAACCCTATTCTTTATCAAAACCCCGGTGGGGGTTACAACGCGTTCCCCGGGTCAAAGATAATGAACAGGTCAAAGAATATGTAATACTCAAATATAATTGAGTCTAAGTAAAGGTTATGAAATAAAACTTACAAGAATTTATTATCAAGAATGGTGGGAGTAGGAAATATAAAACCTATATTAAGGTAATGTGTTGAAGTTATTCAATGAATAGATTTGAGGAAAACCTGAGTAAGGTAGGGTTTTGGTGATTCCGAGGACGAAATTCTTATAAGGGGGAAGGATGTGACAACCCGAATTTTTATAAGTTATTAAAATAAGAATTTAATAATTAAAAGTCTTATTATGAGATGTTTTGAGTTTGAGTATGTATATATACGTGTTACATATTTTGAAATATGTGATCTGGTGTGAAGAGAAATATATATTCATAAATTGGGAAAGTGAGGTTTAATAGTTAAGTTAACTATTAAAGGAATTAAATGAATTTTGTAATTAATTTTAACTATTGTGGATTACCGCATGGCGGCAAAAATCCATTTGCGGTTTCATATATTCTATTATACTCAGTTGATTAAAGTTTTGGCTTCTATACTCCATGAAATTAGTAGAATATCATTGATATTTGCGCTTCATCCAGTATCTTTTCATGGTAATATTCTTGTGAGCATTCTTGAATTTTACTCCACAAAGCAGTATCATGTTGACAATTTGGACGTTATTGATTTCTGGATAAATTAAATTATAAATCTTTACAAATTTATCCTTGAACTTGTTTTATTGAATTCTTATATCATTGTCATCATCCTCATGTTTATAATATGTTGAAAGTCATCTGTGGCCTATAGTGCATAGATGGACTTGGTATGATTATGACCAGGGATTATTCGGTATAATCATGACCATAATGTTACAAATGATGTGGTAAAAGTCCTCATTGGCCGTAGTGCATTGATGGACAGTTGTTGGCATGATCATGACCATTGACCAATACACGAATATCATTGGCCCGTAGTGCATGGATAATTTGTGGTCGTGATACTAATGAATATCATTGGTCGTAGTGTAGGGATGATGTGGTTTATTTATTAAGCTTAGTCTCAGCAATAAAAGTGATGAAAAATCTTTTAAATATTAGAAGATAGTAGATTTTATTCTCTACTTGACTCTTCTAATGGATTGCTTGTTCCGCTGCAGTTAAACTTGATGTTTATTATATTTTATCAGTTTAACACTGTTGAAGGCTAATGATAATTTATTCTGCATTATCTTAGTCATAATATTTCTTACTGGGCTAGTTCAGCTCACCTTTTCTTTCACTGTTCTCTTCAGGAAATGAGAACATAGCCAGCACTAGTCGGGGAACGAAGTGACGGTCCAGATGATAGCATTAGTAGTCTTCAATATTCTGTTAAATAGTGTTACAATAAATGTAATGAGGACTCCATTGAGTATGGATATTGTCTAGATGACAATATTCTTATTAAAACTCTTAGATTATGTTTTATCATATTTTACACGACTGTTGTATAATAAAGTTGTATTTGATTTTTGTACCATGTATTTGGCGACTCAAGATAGGTGATGTATACCTATTTTGGGGGCGTCATAGTATATACTAATTTCACTGTTTTGTAGGTTAAATTTATGTTAGTTGGGTTAAAAACGGAACATTGTTGTTTTGCGTTTACGGTTGCAATACATACCAACGCAATTGCTTATTGAAAGTGCGAGGCCGAAATGGGCGAATTCACTTGGCCCCCGACTTAACTATAAGCGCATTGCTGCCATACCCTCGTGCGAGATAGTGAAGTCTGCTTATTTGAAGGTCATGATTAGTGGACTTAATCTAGTTTGGAAAGCATGTTAATGATGTTAAAACATAATGTGGACTATAATAACAG
Organism: Panax quinquefolius; assembly: GCA_020205615.1. Lineage (NCBI taxonomy): Eukaryota > Viridiplantae > Streptophyta > Magnoliopsida > Apiales > Araliaceae > Panax > Panax quinquefolius. The sequence continues at coordinate 69,684,706 of CM035151.1, forward strand.
ATTTTAATGTGATGTAATATAAAGTGTAAAGATTTTTAAGTAATTATTTAAATAAGTTAGGAAATGAAACCAAATGTGATGTTTTCAAAAGTTAAAAAAATAAATGACAATGTTTATGTTGGTTTATAGTGAGATATAAGTTGAAAGAACGATTTGAATGTTAACTTGATTAGTTAATATAATATATGTTTAAAATGATGTAAATATGCGTTAAAAGACTTAACTGTCAATCGTAAGGGAAGCGTAACGAGAGAGGTTATATAACTTAGTTGTTGTTAACAAGTGTAACACATCCAATATGAGATAATGGAGTCTATGATAACTTTGATGAACGTTAAGTGTCAGTTACGAAAGAAGTATAAAGAAACACAATATGTGATTACGTAATGATAGGTGTCATACGAAGAAGAGTAAACACTTGAAGTTATGTGATAAGTTTCAAAGAGACGCAAGTTATAAAAAAATTAAGACTAAGAGTCATTGTGGTTTCATTATATGTGTAACTAATGCATCTAAATATGAACCTTTGAACTATTGTAGGATGTACGCAAAGCATTTAAGCTATTTTTCGGTAATTGGTAATCTACGAACCAGGAAAGTCTTTCAGTTCCTATTTGCTGTGTGAATTTTATTGTTTTAAATCTTTATTTCAAATAACATGATGTGTTATATTTATGTTGAAAGCATGAAACGTTAAAGTCAACTTATGACTACGTTGATTGAGTAAAGCATGTTGATTGAGTAAGGAACTCAATCTTTATATTTGTTATATAAACTGTAGCCTGTATGTTATGATAGTCCAATGTTTAAGAATTATATGTTGGGCATGTTATTATATGCTACGTGTTGCATGAAAACTGTTAGATTTTGTTGGGTTGTCGAGCTCAACCTTGCAAATAACCATTTTTGCAAGTTAAGGATTGAAGATAACACTATGTGCTACTTGAACGAAGTGGATCAGAAATAATATACGAAGATGTATATTTTAGTTAAAGTTGTTATTTCCTTAAAACATGATTAAGACTCATGAGATGTATTAAATGTTTTATGATTTATAGTTTTATATTGAGTTGTAAAGCTAGAGTTAGAGTTATCTGATATGTAAAGGTTATCGGATTGAAATGTAAAATTTTATATGATAACAATGATAAAGCGAATCATAAAATAAGATTGATTCAAAGACATGTAGTTGATAAAGGTTTTGATTCAGGGAATTAAAGTAAGAAGACATAAAAGTTTAAATTATTCCGCATTTTATAAAGTTTAACATCGAATAATGATGTAAAATAAGAAGGTAGATGTGTTATTAACGACCAAAGTTGAGAATTAAATTGTATGAATTTTGGGGTCGTTACAGTTGGTATCAAAGCTGTAGGTTATAAACCTTAGGTAGGATTACCGTAGGCTATAACCTTAGAGAAAAGAGGTGAAGATAATGAAAGCATAAGCTCAAATAGAGTTTGAACAATAAGAAGTAATTTAAGAAAATTTGTAAATAAGGGATTAAAACATGCGTGAAAGAATCTCGCAGAGTTATAAGGAATATGAATGTGGGATTACCCAACTCATGTAAGGTGATAATAAATAGACAATGTCTATAAGAAGAGAATGAAAAAGAAAGTTAAGAATAAAAAGTTATATTTAAGTATGGTACAATTGTACTCTTTAATAGTTGATGTATGGTATCTGGGCTAAACGATTCCTTCATAGAGCGGAGGTATATACGAACTAGTAACTCGGAACCTAGTTTGTTGGTTGTTTGTGGGAAACCACTCAACGTACCATATTGAAACTGTTAGAGACTCGATGTGTATCAAGTATAGAAAATGGATACATATGATGAAAATGTAGAACTTGAATAAAATGTTGAACGATATAAATGAAGTTAGAAATTCTTAAAGGAGTAATTGTTATATAAACAAGAAAATTCAGAGAGGAATCTTGAAGAGATATAAAGATAAGAAATGGGAGTTGCCTAACTTCAATAGCCAAGATAACGAATAATGTTGTAAATGTTAGGAAAGAAAGGGGATCGTAAAACAAAACGATCACGAGTTAAGAACAGAATTTTAAGGGAGATGATTATAGAATAAGATCACGACGTGATCTGTTTAAGTTATAAAAGAAAGATGGTATGTAATGTTTGAATAATTATAGCTTAATGCTATGAAGATAATGTACTATGATATAGTACGAGGTAAACTCACGAGGAGTTATAGATAATGTGATACGAGGAATTCGTATTGAGCAAGCAAAGAGCAAGTTAAGAGTAAGATAGAGTTAGGTGGGATTTCAATTGAGGACTCATGTGATGGCTGAGTTGTACAAACCTTTGTATGGGCGAGGGTTTTGTGCTTGCACTTGGTTTATCACATTTATAATAATTGGAATGTCGGTGTCGCGCTATCAATGTATATGTGGTGAAAAGGTGATTCTTTTCTCATGTGCATATTTGGTAGTTAGAAACTATTAAGATTAGTCAGATATTATTAGTATTAGGTGCGGTTCTTAAAACTAATGCATATGGTAAGTTCCCAACTCACAATAATATGGTATGTTTTAAACCCCTCGGCGAATGGACGCCTATGGTCTGACTAGGATAAGTTCTTAAACTCATACTATTGTGGTAAGTTCCTGAACTTTCAATGTGCGGTAAGTTTGATGAACTATACTGGGGATATAGGAGGACTGTAAGTTGAAATACAAGAATATTTAGTATAAAGATTGAAATTGATGGAGAAGATTCGATATTCCAAATTTTCTAGCTTTGCTAGATTTTTGAAATTTGTTGACTTTGTGCCGATGGTTATACTTTTGATTTTTCAAAAAAAAATGTTGGGTCACATTAGTGAACCAGAGAATTTTTTAAAAGCAAAGCTTATTATTCAGCGTATCTATCTTTGTTTGTTTAATTTAGATAAAATAAATAATTTTTAAAATTTCAAAATATATTTTAATTATATGTATTGGGTGATATGATAAACGATGAAGTCATCAATGCAATGGAACCTGGTGTTGGATGTGATCATATGATTGTCAGCCCACTATGGTGAGATGTAGTATGACAATGTCATAATCATGAAGCCATAAAAAGATTTTTGAGATTTCTTTAAGATATGAGATGTATATATATATGTATATGTATATTTCGATTGATGTCCGAATTTTTGTAAAAGTCTATGCTATTTGATTCAGCTAGACGAATATTGAAAGATGTTCATGAAATTTAAGCGTTTCTTGAGAAGTTATGTCAAACCAAATTGTTTTGGTTCGGATTCAGATGTTAAAAAACTGAGGTTGTGACGCCCCCAAAATAGGGTATACATCACCCATCTTTGGTCGCCACTTACATGGTACATAATTCAAATACAAACTTAATTATACAACTGCCGTGTATAATACGACAAAACATAAACTGTGAGTTTGAATACAAATATTGTCTACTAGAGATTATACAAACACAAAAGGAGTCCTCATTACAATTATTATCACACTATTTCACAGAAAAGTGAAGACTACTAATGCACCATCTAGGACCATCACTCCATTCCCCGATTAGTCTCTGCTACGTTCTCATTTCCTGAAGAGAACAGTGAAAGAAAGGGTGAGTTCAACTAGCCCAGTAAGAAATATTATGACTAAGATAATGCAGAATAAATTATCATTAGCCTCCAACAATGTTAAACTGATAAAATACAATAGACATCAAGTTTAACTGCAGCGGATCAAGCAATCCATTAAAAGAGTCAAGTAGAGAATAAAATCTACTATCTTTTATGATTTAAGAAGTTTTTCATCACTTTTATCGCTGAGACTCAGCTTAATAAATAATCCACATCATTAAATCATCCCTACACTACAGTCCAAGGATATTCTTTAGTATCACGACCACGAATTATCCATGCACTACGGGCCAAAGATAATCGTGTTTTCATCAACGGTCCTGATCATGCCATAAAACAATTCATCTTTGCTCCCTTGGCCAAAGAGAATTCTTAGCCATAATCATACCAAAAACTGTCCATCAATGCACTACGGGCCTTCATCAGCTCCGGGTGTGTAGCTTGAGCGACTTTAACTTTATCGATTAAAGTCGATTATATTCGTATATTCGTTATCTTTACTTAGGTTCCTAGAGTCTTTAACTCTATCTTCATCATTTGTAAGTCGTACGAAATGGGCCTTTATGTTAACAACATCGACTCAGAACAGCATCGATCTTCTACTCAACTCTACGTCCAACTACCACGTTCGTTTTCCCATGATGTTATTGAATGGTACGATCGTAATCTTCAACAACTCCAGCCAACGTCTTTGGCGCATGTTACGTTTGCTTTAGTTGAAGAAATATTTAACGGTTTTAGAAATGGGTTTTGTACTAGGGTCAATACAAAATTTGATTTCACGCTCTAGGGGTAGGCTAAGAAGACTTCTAGAATACGTCAGGAAATTTATTAACAATAGAAATATCATTCAAAACTGTGACCCTCATCCAACACTTGGATAGTACTTCACATTGATACCTATCAACTTGCCATCGTCATTCACAACATTGCCTACAGAAAGTCTGGCTTCGATGCATTCCACACAAGGAAGTCAACAACGAAAGGACCGGGGCTTTTACTTATGGCTTGATATGACAATGATTGACTTTAGTGGTTTGGTTACTTTGAATTCGCATAGAAGGTTGGTTAGGAGTATGAAAACTAACAACCTTACGAAAAGCATGATGAGTAGTTAACCAATCGTTTCCAAAAATCACATCAAAGGCAATTATTTTCAAAGAGATACGATCGACAGGTAACGTGAAAGTGTTGATTTGAATAAGATTTATAAATAGTGGAGGTAACGAAGGTTTCTCCCAACTGAGTTTCAACAGATACATCAAAGTCTAACTTCTCCAGAGTTAAATCTAAACATTGAACACAACTAGGTGAAATAAAAGAGTGAGTAGATCTGGTATCTAACACCGTATAGACTTCGCAAGAGTTTATGACTAACATACCGTGATAATTTTATTCAAGTTCCTCATCACGAGAAAAAAAATGCTCACTCTTAAACTACCGGCTTTGGCTTATCTGGGACATCCTTTGGCATTACTATCCCAGCTGGACTTGACTTCACCATACGATAAAATCGAGCTAGGTGACCTTCTCTTCCGTAATTAAAACACGCTTTGGATTCTTTGCGTACATGGTTTGGACGGATGTGTCCCTCTGTCGCATTTGAAACATCTGATGGTGGTCGTTCTTCATCCATTGAAAGCAGGTCTTTGGTCTTTCATTGTCTTTCCATCATTATTAAACCTTCTCTTCTTGAAATGTCCATTTCTATTATCTTAGCCATGATTACTACCGAAGTGGTTACCATCCTTGGCATGATAATTTACCCCGCGATGGTTACCATTGTTCCGATGGTCGTTGCTACCGGTATGATTATTATCGTGTTGCTGGTCATTACCTTTTGGTTGTGATGACTCATTATAGCGCTCCACTAACTGAGCCCTATTCAAAATATCTGAATATAAACAAAGTTTATGAGAAATGAGGTATTGATGTATATCAGGTTTCAAACCTCGCAGAAACATTCGCTCCATTCGCTCCTCATTATCGACTAAATGGGATGCAAACCGGGACAACTTCGCAAACTTAGCCTCGTATTGCGACACGATCATGTTGTTTTGCTCTAACGTGATAAACTCCACCTCCTTTATGTGACGAATACTTTCTGGAAAGTACTTGTCATTGAACAGCTCTTGGAACTTCTCCCAAGACATCTTGAGTGCGTCAGTCTGGTTATGTTTTACAGATTCCCACCAATGATCTGCTTCTTCACGCAACATAAAGGTGGCAAAGGGAACCTTTTGCTCCTCGGAGCATCCCAAGACATCAAATATCTTGGTGATCTCGCTTTAATCACGTCTCGCCTTTAAGTGGTTTTGGCTTTCCCAAAACTCGGTGGTCCCAGCTCTTGAAGCGCTTAGCGGTGACCAACCGTGGGTTGCCATTGATTCCTCTGCATTATGAGCAAGGTACCGCCTTACCGATGTTGCATGAATTCTAAAAAGCTCTTAAACATATCCGTCGTTCGTCAATTGATCAGTGTTGTTGTTTGCATGAGAATTGTCGCCTTCCTGATGCACATTCTCCTGATTATTGATATGTGGAGACTCAACGGTCTCGTGTCCTCCATTGTTATTCTCAACATTCTCGGATGTCATTTTCAGATACTGTCACAAAACAAAGGATCATTAACATATAACATATTATCCATATACTTTGACCGACCAATTAAATACCAAATAAACTTAGGTAGGTCATACTAGCGAAAGAATTCCCCGTCTCTCCCCTTCTAGTTCTAGTCTCACATCCTAGCCAGGGATCATATCCCTAAGCTTTGATACCAACTGTGACGCCCCCAAAATAGGGTATTCATCACCCATCTTGGGTCGCCACTTATATGGTACAGAATTCAAATACAAACTTAATTATACAATTGTCGTGTATAATACGACAAAACATAAACTGTGAGTTTGAATATAAATATTGTCTACTAGTGATTATACAAACTCAAAAAGAGTCCCCATTACAATTATTATCACACTATTTCACAGAATAGTGAGGACTACTAATGCACCATCTAGGACCATCACTCCATTCCCCGACTAGTCCCAGCTACGTTCCCATTTCCTGAAAAGAACAGTGAAAGAAAGGGTGAGCTCAACTATCCCAGTAAGAAATATTATGACTAAGATAATGCAGAATAAATTATTATTATCCTCCAACAATGTTAAACTGATAAAATACAATAGACATCAAGTTTAACTGCAGCGGATCAAGCAATCCATTAAAAGAGTCAAGTAGAGAATAAAATCTACTATCTTTTATGATTTAAGAAGTTTTTCATCACTTTTATCGCTGAGACTCAGCTTAATAAATAATCCACATCATTAAATCATCCCTGCACTATAGGCTAAGGATATTCTTTAGTATCACGACCACGAATTATCCATGCACTACGGGCCAAAGATAATCGTGTTTTCATCAACGGTCCTGATCATGCCATAAAACAATTCATCTTTGCTCCCTTGGCCGAAGAGAATTTAATCATACCAAAAACTGTCCATCAATACACTATGGGCCAATAAGGACTTTTAATTTTCACATCATTTGTAACATTACGGTCATGATTATACTTTGAATAATCCTCGGTCATAATCATACCAAGTCCATCTATGCACTATGCACGAGATGACTTTCAACATAACATAAACATGAGGATGATGACAATGATATAAGAATTCAATTAAACAAGTTCAAGAATTAATTTGTCCAGAACCAATAACGTCTAAATTGTCAACATGATACTTCTTTGTAGAATAAAATTCAAGAATACTCGGAAGAATATTTCCATGAAAAATCTTTGGATGAAGCGCAAATATCGAGGATATTCCACTAATTTCATGGAGTATAGAAGTCAAAATTTTAATCAATTGAGTATAATACTAGAATGGAATAACAAAAGATATCACCATGCATGCGCATTACAGATGCATGAGCAGTTATTCCAACAGAATAATAATAACGGAACCGGTCGGTGAAATTCACCGCAAGCGGGATGTTCCAAATGAATAATAAATGCGAATAATAAATGATGGAACCAGTCCCGGCATATAGCATGTATGAGGATATTCGACGAATAATAAAAGCGGAATAATAAAAATGGAACCGGTCCTACGTAAATGCATGAAGGATATTCGGCGAATAATAAAAACGGAATATTATTAGAAGAATGTCACCATGTATAGGGTATTCACAGATATCTGAGTTATTCCAATGAGAATAATAAACAATGGAATAACAATAGTTCTCTTCATGAATAAGAAATAATAACACCCCTTACCGTAAAAGAACTGAATATAAGAGTAGTTAAGTAGTAGAGATCTTTTCTATAGTTTTTCTATAATTTTTCTCTCTGGAGTTTCAGTGAATTCGTAAGAAATAATGAAGGAATGAGCTTCTATTTATAGAAGAATGGATTGCATAGTAACTAATTCCTGAACGATCCAAATTGATTCACTTTTAATCGGACGGTCCATAAAACTTTTAAATATAATATAATATAATATAATATAATATATATATAAAATAATAAAACTTCCTCCACCAAAATCCACTATCAAATATAAAATATATATATATATATATATATATATATATATATAATAATAAAACTTTCCTCCACCCAACATCCACTATCAAATATATATATAAAAAATAATACAACTTTTCTCCACCCAAAATCCACTATCAAATATATATATATATAAAATAATACAACTTTCCTCCACCCAAAATCAACTATATATATATATATATATATATATATATATATATATATATATATATAATAATGTTTATACTCCCTCTACGTGAATATCAAATCCCCACCCAATTTTTAGATTTCATACATCACATGTGGGCCCCATATGTGGTCCCCGCATGTGGGCCCCATATGTGGTTCCCACATATGGGCCCCACCTTTATAAAAAAAATTTACCGAATATTTTGAAAAATGGGTAAATAGGAATCCATAAAATAAGCAAACTTTATAAAAATCACCTTAATAATTTTAACAACATTTATCATCTTTATTATAATTCACAATATTAATCGATCAGGTCATTCCCAAGAAAGAGGGGGCTTTCCAATAAGGATTTTTCCCTATTGACGCGCAATTAGGTGACCAAACCTCTCCTTGACAGAATTTCTAGACATCGTTAATATTGCAAATAATAATATTAATAACTTTGTCGTCTCAATTATTGATTTTAACAATATATAAAATATCGACAATAATTGAATCAAATAACGTGAGATACTATGCAACAATTACTATAGCAATAATTGAACAAGACTGAATGACTTCTCACGTAAGCATCAATAATCAATACCGTGTGCTACTATGCAACCACGCGTATTACTGTACTTTTACTACCGAGTAATTCAACAGTATCAACGGTAAAACTTCCGCCGTTATTTTTATAAAAATACTTTTGTTGTTTTCTCAATCCGACAACAATTCTGTTGTGGGGTCCACCAATGATTGTGCCGTTGTACGAATATTCCCTACTAAAAATGAATATTCCCCGACCAATCGAATATAATATGACAACTTGCATACTTCGTAAAATTTGTAAATATTATCCACAACTATAACATTATCTCAAATCCACACCTTAATATTAAAAAAAATCGAGAAATTTAAATCTTTATTTATAAAATCTGGGGTCTCACAGAGGTGAACAACCCTATAAAAAAGGGACATTTTATCGGAGACAATGGTTCCAAAAGTAATGCATATAGTCGTTACGAAGTTAAGATGTAATACGTTGTGCACGACGTAGGGGTATGATAGGCTGATCACCTAGAGTACTTGCAGAGAGTGTTTTCACTCTGTGTGATTGCTAAACATTCTGTTAATGACGGTTAGCACTGTTAAACATGGGGAAGAGTTCAAGGTCTGTATAGTCTTATGACTGTTAAAGGTTCAAGTTGAGATACTTGATAACCTAGAGACGTAGTTCATGGTCTTATGACCCCTTAACATGATTTGAAATATTTTAAATTCCTGTTATTCATCTCGCTTCCCAATTATTGAGCAATTGTAGAAGATTCTTGTTATTCTGAAAGCTAAAAATGGAAAGGGTGAGAAAATTAAGCAAAACATAATAATTTCAAGAAATAATTGAAATTCCAGAAAGAAGAGAAATGTGAAACTCTTAGAAGAGGAAGAGGTGAGGAAGGTGATGATCTTAGAAAGATTCTTAGAGAAAGAATTTGGTTATAAAACCTAATGAATAAATATATATTAACATAAAATCTATTTTGATAAATGGAATGAACGAATATTAGTAAGTCAAAATTTCGAGGACGAAATTCTTAGAAGAAGGGGTAAAAGTAATGTCCCGAGAGTTTGATCATTTAGCATATGATAATGATCCTTAGAGAAAGATAATGAACGGGTCAAAAAATATGTAATACTCAAATATAATTGAGTCTAAGTAAAGGTTATGAAATAAAACTTACAAGAATTTATTATCAAGAATGGTGGGAGTAGGAAATATAAAACCTATATTAAGGTAATGTGTTGAAGTTATTCAATGAATAGATTTAAGAAAAACCTGAGTAAGGTAGGGTTTTGGTGATTCCGAGGACGGAATCCTTTTAAGGGGGGAAGGATGTGACAACCCGAATTTTTATAAGTTATTAAAATAACAATTTAATAATTAAAATTCTTATTATGAGATGTTTTGAGTTTGAGTATGTATATATACGTGTTACATATTTTGAAATATGTGATCTGGTGTGAAGAGAAATATATATTCATAAATTGGGAAAGTGAGGTTTAATAGTTAAGTTAACTATTGAAGGAATTAAATGAATTTTGTAATTAATTTTAAATATTTATTGAATTAAAAAATATTTTAAATAATTTATTTATTGAGTAAAATAAATAATTAATAAATTGTGGTGAATTAATTTAGTAACTAAATTGATTAATGTTAATTAAATTAAATAATGGTAATTTTTATTTGAAGGATTTAATTTAATGAATAATTTAAATTAAATGAATTGCTTAATATTAAAGGAAATAAATAAATTAAATAAAGTGATGTTTTTAATTTATTAATTAAATTAGATATATATTTATTTATTTATTATAAGTATAATTATAATAAGATTATAATTATTATAATTATAAATTGTGAGCTATTTAAATGGGTTGCATGTGTGACAAGTGAAACTATATAATATAATATTATGAAAATAATCTATTATGGGGGATTTGGTGTATGGCCAAACAGGGCCTTGTGGCCTTTGGCTTATTCCAACTGACGCCTGTTTGGGTTTTATAACTGAAATACTTAGGTAGCTTCAGTTTATTTTACACGTCTTTTTCCTAAGGCTAGCGCTCAGTTGGGTTATCCCTTATTTAACGTATTTTGTCTAAGACTAAAGAACAGAGTATTGAGAGAGCTTGGTAGGAGGAGAGAAATTCTCTGAAAACTTTGCTAAAGAGTTGGAGTATCAAAGTCCTTATCACTCTTCTTCCCATTAATCAAGGTTTAAGGTATAAAATTTCTTCTAATTTATTTGTTTTGATTTCTTGTGGTTGTTCCCTATAAATTTATAGTTATGATTAGATTGATATATATACTTCTATATATATGGTTTATTGACTGTTAATCATCATATATGAGTAATACTTGATACTTGTTGTCAAATTCGTGAGAATTGGGATTGTAGAAAGAAGAAGGAATAACAGTGATATGTTCATATGATATGGCATTAGAAAGTACAAAATTTGAAGCTCTATATGTGTTATAATCTATAATTTGTTATTGGATTATGTCAATATGTTAAGAAACGAAAGCGGCGTAGTTCGAATCGTGTCAATTGGTTAAGAAACTAATTCGTGGTGATCGAATTCGCTAAAGGTGTCAAAAACTAAGTTTTATATGAAAACATGAAATTTTAAGGAATTAAATTAGTTTAAATTGATGTTTAAATGTTCTAAGTTGATGAATATGTGAGGAAACATGTTTGTGTTAGTTTTATATCAATTGTATATGTAAGACCCCAACTTTTATGAATAAAGAATAATTTTGTCGAAATATATTTTTGAATATTATGGTGTGGATTTGATATAATGTTATAGTTGTGGGTAATATTTACAAATTTTGCAAAAGTAAGCAAGTGGTTATATAATATTCGATTGGTGGGAATATTCTTTTTAACGAGGGAATATTTGTACTGACAAGCACAATCATTAGTGGACCCCACAACTAAGTATTGTTGTAGTTAGAAAACGCATGTAATTATCTTTTTATAAAAATAACTTGACGAAAGTGTTACCGTTAAAACCGTTGAACTCCCCAGTAGTAAAAAAGTACAAGAATGTCGTGTGGTTGATAGTAGTAGACACCGGTATTGATTATCGATACTTACGTGAGAAGTCACCGCTTATATACAATTATTATTGCTACAAGAATTCTTGCGCATCATATCTCTCATATTATTGATTCAATTATTGTCACAAAGATCATCCGTGATAATATTTATTATTATTAAATCAATAATTTGAGACGATAAAGTTATTCATATTATTATTTTCAATATCGACAATGTTCAGAAGTTACAAGGAGAGGTTTGGTCACCTAATTATGCGCCAATAAGAAGAAAGCCTTATCTGAAAGCCCCTCTTTCCAGGAACGATTCGGTTGTTAAATATTGTGAGTTATAATATTAATGATGAATAAGTTGTGTTGATTAAAGATGAAATTGATAGTTCCATTGTGTTGGGATTATTAGTGTTAGTGGAAATCGATATTTATTTCGATAATAATTGATGTCTAGAGGTTATATTGACCAATCGGGTAATTAATCGGATAAATGAGCAATTAATTACTATTATTTCACATGCTTATAACTATTTGTTCACATGTGTGTACTATTGATTCACATTCATGTACTATTAGGGGAGGTGGTGCAAGATTGATAATACTTGCATGACTAAATTAAAAATGGAGGAATAGTTGAAGGTATTATACTGTAATTAGTTTTTTCACATGATTATACTATTAAGTCACATGAATGAACTATTAATTCACATTATTTACTATTAGGAGAGGTGGTGCAAGTTTGATAATACTTGCATGACTAAATTAAAAATGAAGAAAAAGAGGAAGGTATTATACTGTAATATTTCGAGCCCCAAAACGTGCAATTATCGAAACTATATTATCCTATAAATAGAAGTTCATTCTTCCTTCATTTCACACCAATTCACAAAAGCTTTAGAGCAATTATTATAGAGAGCAATTATTATAGAGAGAAATTATAGAGAGAAATATGTGATCTGGTGTGAAGAGAAATATATATTCATAAATTGGGAAAGTGAGGTTTAATAGTTAAGTTAACTATTGAAGGAATTAAATGAATTTTGTAATTAATTTTAACTATTAAGGATTACCGCATGGCGGCAAAAATCCATTTGCGGTTTCATATATTCTATTATACTCAGTTGATTAAAGTTTTGGCTTCTATACTCCATGAAATTAGTAGAATATTATTGATATTTGCACTTCATCCAGTATCTTTTCATGGTAATATTCTTGTGAGTATTCTTGAATTTTACTCCACAAAGCAGTATCATGTTGACAATTTGGACGTTATTGATATCTGGATAAATTAAATTATAAATCTTTACAAATTTATCCTTGAACTTGTTTTATTGAATTCTTATATCATTGTCATCATCCTCATGTTTATAATATGTTGAAAGTCATCTGTGAACTGTAGTGCATAGATGGACTTGGTATGATTATGACCAGGGATTATTCGGTATAATCATGACCGTAATGTTATAAATGATGTGGTAAAAGTCCTCATTAGTTGTAGTGCGTGCATTGATGGACAGTTTTTGGCATGACATCGAATATCCTTGGCCCGTAGTGCATAGATAATTTGTGGTCGTGATACTAATGAATATCATTGGCCGTAGTGCATGGATGATGTGGTTTATTTATTGTCGAGTCTCAAATGATAAAAGTGATGAAAAACCTTTTAAATCATAGAAGATAGTAGATTTTATTCTCTACTTGACTCTTCTAATGGATTGCTTGTTCAAGCGCAGATTAAACTTGATGTTTATTATATTTTATCGGTTTAAACACTTTGTTGAATGCTAATGATAATTTATTCTCGCATTATCTTAGTCGTAATATTTCTTCTTGGGCTAGTTGAGCTCACCTTTCTTTCACTTTGTTCTTCTGTGAAATGAGAACGAATAGGGACTAGTCTGGGAAGCGGAGTGATCGGTCCAGATGATAGCATTAGTAGTCCTCACTATTCTATTAAATAGTGTTACAATAAATGTAATGAGGACTCCATTGAGTGTGGATATTGTCTAGATGACAATATTCTTATTAAAACTCTTAGATTATGTTTTGTCGTATTTTACACGACTGTTGTATAATAAAGTTGTTTTTGATTTTTGTACCATGTATTTGGCGAATCAAGATGGGTGATGTATACCTATTTTGGGGGCGTCACAGTATATATTAATTTCTCTATTTTGTGGGTGAAATTCGTGTTAGTTGGGCTAAAAACGGAACATTGTTCTTTGCGTTTCTAGTTACATCAGGACCAAATAACAACAAGCAATTTCGGTGCTAAGGCCTTAAACGACTTAATGTTGTTGCTTCGAGCTTAAGTATGGCGCAACAATTGCTTATACCCTCCGGTCCGAGACAAAGTGAAGTCTGCTTATTTGAAGGTCTGCGTCATACCCTGGTTGGAGACAGTGAAGTCTGCTTATTTGAAGGTTATGATTAGTGGACTTAATCTAGTTTGGCAAGCATGTTAATGATGTTAAAACATAATGTGGACTATAATAATAGATTTTAATGTGATGTAATATAAAGTGTAAAGATTTTTATGTAATTATTTAAATAAGTTAGGAAATGAAACCAAATGTGATGCTTTCAAAAGTTAAAAAAATAAATGACAAGGTTTATGTTTGTTTATAGTGAGATATAAGTTGAAAGAACGATTTGAATGTTAACTTAGTTAATATAATATATGTTTAAAATGATGTAAATATGCGTTAGAAGACTTAACTGTCAATTATAAGGGAAGCATAACGAGAGAGGTTATATAACTTAGTTGTTGTTAACAAGTGTAACACATCCAATATGAGATAATGGAGTCTATGACAACTTTGTCGAACGTTAAGTGTCAGTTACGAAAGAAGTATAAAGAAACTCAATATGTGATTACGTAATGATAGGTGTCATACGAAGAGGAGTAAACACCTGAAGTTATGTGATAAGTTTCAAAGAGATGCAAGTTATAAAAAAAGTAAGACTGAGAGTCTTTGTGGTTTCATTATATGTGTAACTAATGCATGTGAATATGAACCTTTGATCTGTTGTAGGATGTACGCAAAGCATTTAAGCCGTTTTTTGGTAATTGGTAATCTACGAATTAGGCAAGTCTTTCAGTTCCTATTTGTTATGTGAATTTGATTGTTTTAAATCTTTATTGCAAATAACATCATGTGTTATATTTATGTTGAAAGCATGAAACGTTAAAGTCAACTTATGACTACTTTGATTGAGTAAAGCATGTTGATTGAGTAATCAACTCAATCTTTATACTTGTTATATGAACTATAGCCTGTATGTTATGATAATCCAATGTTTAAGAGTTATATGTTGGGCATGTTATTATATGTTACATGTTGCATGAAAACTGTTAGATTTTGCTGGGTTGTCGAGCTCAACCTTGCAAATAACCATTTTGCAAAAGTTAAGGATCAAGATAACACTATGTGCTACTTGAACTAAGTGGATCGTAAATAATATACTGAAGATGTATATTTTAGTTAAAGTTGTTATTTCCTTAAAACATGATTAAGACTCATGAGATGTATTAAATGTTTTATGATGTGAGACCCCAAATTTTATGAATAAAGATTTAAATTTCTCAAAATATTTTTTTTAAATATTATGGTGTGGATTTGATATAATGTTATAGTTGTGGGTAATATTTATAAATTTTGCAAAGTATGCAAGTTGTTATAAAATATTCGTTTGGTCGGGAAATATTCTTTTTGTCGGAGAATATCCATACGACGGCACAATCATTGGTGGACCCCGCAACGGAAGTATTGTCGTAGTTAGAAAATGATAGAATTATCTTTTTATAAAAATAACGACGAAAGTGTTCTCAATTAAAACCGTTGAACTCCCATTAGTAAAAGTAAAATGAATGTCTGCGGGTTGGATGCATAGTAGCACACGGTATTGATTATTGATACTTACGTAAGAAGTCACTCAGTTATACTCAATTATTGCTACAGTAATTGATGCATCATATCTCTCATATTATTGATTTAATTATTATCACAGTATCATCTGCATAATATGTTATATTATTAAATCAATAATTGAGACGACAAAGTTATTCATATTATTATTTACAATAATGACAATGTCTAAGTTTCATCGAGGAGAGGTTTTGGTCACCTAATTGCGTACCAATAAGGAGAAATCCTTATCGGAAAGCCCCCTCTTTCCTGGGAATGACCTGGTTGTTAAATATTGTGAATTATAATATTAATGATGAATAAGTTCGTGTTGATTAAAGATGAAATTGATAGTTCCATTGTGTTGGGATTATTAGTGTTAGTGGAAATCGACATTTATTTTGATAATAATTAATGTCGGGAGGTTATATTGACCAATCGGGGTAATTCACCAGATAAATGAGCAATTAATTGCTATTAATTCACATGCGTATAACTTTTTTTCACATGTGTGTACTATTGATTCACATTCATGTACTATTAGGGGAGGTGGTGCAAGATTGATAATACTTGCAGGACTAAGTTAAAAATGGAGGTACTATACTGTAATTCGTCTTTTCACATGTTTAGAACTATTGATTCACATGATTTACTATTGATTCACATGATTTACTAGTAGGGGAGATGGTGCAAGTTTGATAATACTTGAAGGACTAAATTAAAAATGAAGAAAAAGAGGAAGGTATTATATTATAATATTTCGAGCCCCAAAATGTGCAATTATCAAAACTATATTTTCCTATAAATAGAAGCTCATTATTCCTTCATTTCTCACCAATTCACTAAAGCTATAGAGCAATTATTATTGAGAGAAACTATAGAGAGAAAGAAGAAGAGAAGTCTGCTACCTCACTATTCCAGTATCAAATCTTCTTTTGAGGTAAGGGGTATTATTCTTTCGTATTCATGAAGAGGGTTATTTTCTTTCAATACTCGTAAGGGTTGTTATGGCAGTCTTTATTATTATGTTGAATAACCTGTCTATGCGAAGTACCGCATACATGGTGAAATTCTTCTGTTATTCTATTCTTTATTATTATGTTCGAATAACCTGTCTATTCTGTCTATCGTATGCCTGGTGAATTCTGTTGTTATTCCATTCTTTATTATTATTTTGGAATATCCTGTCTGTTCGGATTACGCATGACCTGGTTCCGTTCATTTTATTATGTTGGAATATCCTGTCTGTGCGAATTACGCATGACCTGGTTTCGTTCTTTATTATTTTGTTGGAATAACCTATCTGTATGGATTATCGCATGTATGGTGAATGATCATTCGTATTCATTCTTTATTAAATTGTGGGAATGATCTGTCTACGTGGATTATCGCATGGCGGGAGAAAATCTATTTACAGTTTCGTATATTCTATTATACTTGTATGAGATATCATTTCTTTTGTACTCGTTATGAAATATCATTTTCTTTGGTATTTTTTCTTTTACGAGTTACTATTCACGGGTTACTATTCACCCGATTACTATTCACTCTAGTATTATTCACTCGGGTATTCGGGGCACTTTTCGTGTCGGAGAACTATTCACGAGTTACTATTTACAGGTTACTATTCACCCAATTACTATTCACTCTAGTATCATTCACTCGGGTATTCGGGACACTTTTCATGTCGGGGTACTATTCACGAGGTACTATTCCTGAAGTACTATTCACGGGGTACTATTCACCTGAAAAATATATTTCTTTTCTGTCCAAATTATATTTGGTACATGAATATTATTCTTAAATATTACCCCACAAAGCAGTATCATGTTGACAATTTGGACGTTATTGATTTCTGGATAAATTAAATTATAAATCTTTAAAATTTATCCGTGAACTTATTTTATTGAATTATTATGTCATTGTCGTCATCCTCATGTTTATATTGTGATGAAAGTCATCTTTGGCTTACGTCCATAGATGGACTTGGTATGATTATGACCAGGGATTATTCAATATAATCAAGACCGTAATGTAACGAATGATGTGGTAAAAGTCCTCATTGGCATGTAGTTCATTAATGGACAGTTGTTGGTATGATTATGAGCAGGGATTATTCGGTATAATCATGACCATTGATGGATACACGAATATCCTTGGCCCGTAGTGTATGGATAATTTGTGGTCGTAATACTAATGAATATCCTTGGCCGTAGTGCAGGGATGATGTGGTTTATTTATTAAGATGAGTCTCAGCGATAAAGTTGCTGAAAAACTTTTTAAATCGTAGAAGATGTAGATTTTATGCTCTACTTGACTCTTCTAATGGATTGCTTATTTTCACTGCAGTTGTTGATCTAAAACTTGTTGTCTATTGTATTCTATCAGTTGTTATACTGTTGAAGGCTAAGGATAATTTATTCTGCATTATCTTAGTCATAATATTTCTTACTGGGCTAGTTGAGCTCACACTTTCTTTTCATTTCTTCTCTGTGAAATGAGAATATAGCTGGGACGAGTCGGGGAATGGATTGATGGTCCAGGATAAATGTCTTTTGTAGTCCTCACTATTCTACGGAAAAATGTGATAATAATTGTAATGAGGACACCATTGAGTGTGGATATTGTCTAGATGACAATATTCTTGTTTAAACTCTTAGCTATGTTTTGTCGTATTTTACACGACTGTTGTATAATTAAGTTATATTTGAATTTATGTACCATGTATCTGGCGACTCAAGATGGGTGATGTATACCTGTTTTGGGAGCGTCACATATGATGTATAGTTTTATATTGAGTTGTAAAGCTAGAGTTAGAGTTATCTGATATGTAAAAGTTATCGGATTGAAATATAAAATTTTATATGATAACAATGATAAAGCGAATCATAAAATAAGATTGATTCAAAGACATATAGTTGATAAAGGTTTTGATTGAGGGAATTAAAGTAAGAAGACATAAAAGTTTAAATTATTCCGCATTTTATAAAGTTTAACATCGAATAATGATGTAAAATTAGAAGGTAGATGTGTTATTAACGACCAAAGTTGAGAATTAAATTGTATGAATTTTGGGGTCGTTACAGTTGGTATCAAAGTTGTAGGTTATAAACCTTGGGTAGGAGTACCGTAGGCTATAACCTTAGAGAAAAGAGGTGAAGATAAAGAAAGCAAAAGCTCAAATAGAGTTTGAACAATAAGAAGTAATTTAAGAAAATTTGTAAAGAAGGGATTAAAACATGCGTGAAAGAATCTCGCAGAGTTATAAGGAATATGAATGTGGGATTACCCAACTCATGTAAGGTATTAATAAATAGACAATGTCTATAAGAAGAGAATGATAAAGAAAGTTAAGAATAAAAAGTTATATTTAATTATGGTACAATTGTACTCTTTAATAGTTGATGTATGGTATCTAGGCTAAACGATCCCTTCATAGAGTGGAGGTATGTACGAACTAGTAACTCGGAACCTAGTTTTGTTGGTTGTTTGTGGGAAACCACTCAACGTACCATAGTGAAACTGTTAGAGACTCGATGTGTACCAAGTATAGAATATGGATACATATGATGAAAATTGTAAGACCCCAACTTTTTAATGAATAAAATCGAATTTCCTCTATTTATTATTGTGAATAATAAGGTATTATTTGATATAATATTTTGGTTATGGGTGAAATGTTAAAATTTTGCAAAATAAGCAAGTGGTTATAAAATATTCAATTGTCGGAGAATATTCGTTTAGTCGTGGAATATTCTTTCTGTCGGGGAATATTCGTACGATGGCGCAGCAATTTGTGGGCCCCATAACGGATAACGGTCAGATGAAGAAAATGAGAAAATTGAATAATGGCGTAGTTATTTCATCAATTAAGATCTGTTGGAATACCGGTGGTTAAAATACTGAATACGCGTGGTCGCATAAAGAGTAGCACCGGTATTGCATTGATTGAATTATTGATCTTTACGTAAGAAGGCACTACTCAATAATTGTCACAAGAGAATTCTTATTCAATATTTTATTTTATTGATTCAATAATTTCTTTGCGTTGATATTTTATATTATTGTTGCTCAATAATTGTCACTACACATCATCTCCATTATCAGATCAATAATTCATATTATTTGGAATAATATTATTAGATAAGCATTATTGGCAATGTCTAGAAAGTTCATCAAGGAGAGGTTTGGTCACCTAATTGCTGCGCAAGAAGGAGAAATCCTTATCGAAAAGCCCCTCTTTCCGGGAACAATGCACTGGTCATCATAAATGTGATTCTGTAATATTATTTGTGAATAATTAATTATTGATTCATATGATAAGGAATTATTTATTTTTATGTGGATATAAATGATGGATTTATTTATGTGGTTATTAATGAATGAATTAATGTGGAGGTGTTTTATCAGTATTTTGTCGGATTGAAGTATTTAAAAATCATCCATTTGTGGATTTCGGGTATTTTCTATTTGGAATTTAGAAAAACTCAAAGCTAAAAAGTTGTAGAGAATTCGATTTCATGTGGAACGGACTTAAAATTTGTATTTTTCTTATAAACGGGCTATTTTCTATGAATTATTAAAGTTTCTGATTATTGTTTAAATGATAAAACATTTTAGAAAATTCTAGAATTGGTTGGTGAGAAATGTGCTCAATTGAATTTCAAATGTGGTGGGTGGCAATAGTAATGTGAGTAAAGCCATCGGTAGTGGAGTTAGTCTTCTATGGCGTTTCTAAGCATTTTCCTATAAATAGGGTGCTTAGTTAGAATTGAAAATCACACCGAATTCATAAGTTTTCTCTCTTCTCTCTTTATATTATCGGCGTATTCTTGTGAGTATTTTGATACTTTGAGTGTTGCTATACGATGCAAGTTCCTTCAAAGACTATATCCGATATTCCAAAATTAAGTATTATCTTTTTGAGGTAAGGGATGTTATTTTCTTCGTAAGTGATATTATTTCTTCAATATCATTATCTTGAAATATTGGTTGGAACTTTTATCAAATTTGGAACTTTTCATGTATGGGTTACTATTCTGAGTTACTATTCATGAGTTACTATTCACGATTACTATTCACGAAGCATGATGATTTTTCTTTTGGAATTTCTATCTTTTGGTGTCAAAGTTACTATTCACGTATACGGCACTATTCACGTATACGGCACTATTCACGAATACGGCATTATTCATGAAAAATAAACTTTTTTTCTTTTTGTCCAAGTTGTCTATTATGGTTACTATCTTTGATTGTATCCATGTTTTGATCTTTATTTTGAATTATGTTTCACAATTGGTTATTATGAAGTATTTTTGAACTTGGATAAACTGTAATACGAATCCCTAATATTTTATCTTTTATCTCACTGGATTCGTTTTCTTTAAGATATTTTTCATCATCCTCAGTCCTAAATGATGATATTACTGAATATCTTTGGCCTGTAGTGCAAAGATGAATGATTAACTGATGAATATCTTTGGCCTGTATTAACTGATGAATATATTTGGCCTGTAGTGCAAAGATTAATGATTGCCTAATGAATATCTTTGGCCCGTAGTGCAAAGATGAACAGGTGTTGAGATGAACATGACCAACTGGTGATACAAATGAATATCTTTGGCCTGTAGTGCAAAGATGAATATTTGATTCAAGATGTATATTGATTGATGTTCTGAGGATAAAATATTGATGATGAACTTTTAAATCTTAGAAGATAGTAGAATTCTTTCTCTACTTGACTCTTCTAATGGATTGTTGTTTCATTGCAATTGTTGATCTAAAACTTGTTGTCTATTATATTTTATCGATTATTCCTGTTGAAGACTAACGATAATTTGTTGTATATTATCTTAGTCATAATATTTTCTTCTTGGGCTAGTTGAGCTCACCCTTTTCCTTTTTGTTCCATTTTTCTTCTCGGGAGGTGAGAACATAATGAGGAACTAATGGGGTTTGGAGTGATGGTTCGGGATAGTTGTTTTAGTAGTCCTCACTATTTTGTAAAATAGTGTATCAATAATTGTAACGAGGACTCCTTTTGAGTTTTTATACTCTCTATTAGACAATAGTTGTATTCAAACTCACAGTATATGTGTTATCGTATTTTGCACGATAATTGTATTACTGAAGTTGTATTTGTTTTTGTACCATGTATTTGGCGACTCAGAATAGGTTGGGTTGAATGGACCTATTTTGGGGTTGTCACAGTTGGTATCAAAACTTAGGGATATGATCCCTGGCTAAGATGTGAGACAAGAACTAGGAGGGGGGAGATGGGGAATTCCTTCGCTAGTATGACCTGACTAAGTTTATATGGTATTTAATTGGTCAGTCAGAGTATAGGGATAATATGTGATATGTCAATTAACCCTTGTTTTGTTGCAGTGTTTGAAAATGGTATCTAAAATGTTGTGATAAGCAATGAAGCATATCAGACCGTTGAGTCACCAACGATCAATGCCAGGATAATGTGCATCAGGATGGCCATAATCCTCAGGTGAACAACGACACCGACCAAATGACGAACGACGGTACGTTTAGGAGCTTTTTAGAATTTATGCAACACCAAACGAGAGAGACTCCTATTCATAATGTAGGTGGAAACAATGGCAACCCATGGTCGGTCACCGCTAAGCAGTTCAAGGAGCTGGGACCACCGGAGTTTTTGGGAAAGCCAGAACCACTTACGGTAGAGACGTGGATAAAGCAGATCACCAAGATATTTGATTTCTTGGGATGTTCTGAGGAGCAAAAGGTTCCCTTTTCCACTTTTATGTTGCGAGGAGAGGCAGATTACTGGTGGAAATCAGTAAAACGTACTCAACATGCCGCACTGAAGATGTCTTGGGAGAAGTTCCAAGAATTGTTCAACGACAAGTACTTTCCCAAAAGTATTCGTCACATGAAGGAGGTTGAGTTCATCAAGCTGGAGCAAAACAATATGAAGCGTGTCGCAAAGACTGAAGCTAAGTTTGTCGAGTTGTCCCGATTTGCATCTCATTTGGTTGATAATGAGGAGAGAATGACGCGAATGTTTCTGCGAGGTTTGAAACCCAAAATACGTCAATACCTCATTTCTCACAAACTTTGTTTATATTCAGATATAGTGAATAGGGCTCAGTTATTGGAGCGCGATAATGAGCCAGCCCAACCGAAGGACAACGAGCAACAACACGATAATAATCGTACCGGTGGCAACGGTCATCGGAACAATGATAACCATCGTGGAAGAAATTATCATGCCAGAAATGGTAACCACTTCGGTGGTAATCATGGCCAAAATAATAGAAGAAATGATTCAAGTGGAAATTTCAAGAAGAAAAGATTTAACGATGACGGGAAGACGTCTGCAACAGCACCAGCACCAGTAATAAATTTTAGGGGAGGAGAACGACCGCCAGTTAGATGTTACAGATACGGAGAGGAGGGATATAGAAGTCCAAACTGTTCACAGCTTTCCAAGATATGTTTTAATTGTGGAAAAGACAGTCACATAGCTCGATTTTGTCTTGTAGCGAAATCAAGTCCAGTTGGGATGGTGGCACCAAAGGTGGATACAGACAAAACAAAGTCGGTGGTTTCAAGAAGAGTGTTTTTCGTGACTTCTCAAAGAGCGAGTAACCCGAACGAAGTTAGCACGGGTTAGTTAATTATAAATTCTTTCAAAGTCTATACCTTATTAGATACCGGTTCTACCCACTCTTTTATTTCTCCTGTTTGTGCTCAACGATTAAACTTGACTCCAGAAAAATTAGACTTTGACTTATCTGTGGAGACTCCGTTAGGAGAAACTTTTATCATATCCACTATTTATAAATCTTGTTTGATCCAAGTGGGCACAATCACATTACCTGTTGATCTTATCTCTTTAAAGAAACTTGTTTTTGATGTGATTTTAGGGATTGATTGGTTAACCACTCATCATGCCAAAATTGATTATTTTCGTAAGGTTGTTAGTTTTCATATTCCTAACTAACCTGTTATGCGAATTCAAGAAACCAAATCATTGAAGTCAAACACTTTCATATCAAGCCATAAAGCCATTCGTTTATTGAAAAACGGATGTCATGCTTTCTTTGTCTATTTCATGGATTTAAACCAAAATACGTCAGATTTGAATGATATTTCTGTTGTTAATGAACTTCCTGATGTATTCCTGAAGACTTCTTAGCCTACCCCTAGAGCGTGAAATCGAATTTTGTATTGAACCTAGTACAAAACCCATTTCTAAAACCCTTAAATATTTCTTCAACCAAAACGAACGTATAATGCGCCAAAGACGTTGGCTCGAGCTGTTAAAGATTACGATCGTACCATTCAATACCATCGTGGGAAAGCGAACGTGGTAGCTGACACGTTGAGTAGAAGATCGTATGCGTTTACGAGTGCGATGTTGTTAACACAAAAACTAATTTCGTATAACTTACAAAAGATGAAGATAGAGTTAAAGACTCTAAGGACCCACGTGAAGATAACGAATATACGAGTAGAATCGACGTTAAAATCGCTCAAGCTACAGACCTAGAGCTGATGAATATAAAGAAGAAGGTGCAAGAATGCGTTATTCTAAAAGTAAGAGTCAATGAAGAGAAGAAAGCTCAAGCCTTCGATTTATTTGAAATCCTTGATCAAGTAGGAACTGTGGCCTATAGACTCGCCTTAATGCTAAGTATGCCGCGTGTTCATAACGTTTTTCACGTATCGATGTTACGTAAATACGTGGATGACCCAAACCACATTATTGCGTTAGAACCAAATGAGATAGCCGAAGATTTAACGTACGAGGAGGTACCTATCAAGATCTTGGATAGGAAAGATCATGTCCTACGCACGAAGGTTATACCACAAGTTAAGGTTTTGTGGAGAAACCATGCTATTGAAGAAATGACCTGGGAGTTGGAATCAAAAATGAAAGCAAGGTATCCTCACCTTTTCGAAACACCAGGTACGTACGTCAAATTCGAGGATGAAATTTCATAAGGAGGGGAGGTTGTAAGACCCCAACATTTTATTGAATAAAATCGAATTTCCTCTATTTATTATTGTGAATAATAAGGTATTAATTTGATATAATACTTTGGTTATGGGTGAAATGTGAAAATTTTGCAAAATAAGCAAGTGGTTATAAAATATTCAATTGTCGGAGAATATTCGTTTGGTCGTGGAATATTCTTTCTGTCGGAGAATATTCGTATGACGGCGCAGCCATTTGTGGGCCTCATAACGGATAACGGTCAGATGAAGAAAATGAGAAAATTGAATAATGGCGTAGTTGTTACCGTTAAGACTGTTGGAATACCCGGTGGTAAAAATACGATGTCTGGCGTAGTGCATAAAGATGTACACACCAGTATTGCATGCAGTATTGTTGAATTATTGATTTTTACGAAGAAGACACTACTCAATAATTGTCACGATGAATTCTTTATTCAATATTTTATTTTATTGATTCAATAATTGCTGCGTTGATATTTTATATTATTGTTGCTCAATAATTGTCACTACACATCATCTCCATTATCGGATCAATAATTCATATTATTTGAAATAATATTATTAGATAGCATTATTGGCAATGTCTAAAAGTTACATCAAGGAGAGGTTTGGTCACCTAATTGCATGGCGCCAAGAAGAGAGAAATCCTTATCGGAAAGTCCCTCTTTCCACAGGAGCAAACTGGTTGTCATAAATGTGATTACGTAATATTATTTGTGAATAATTAATTATTGATTCATATGATAAGGAATTATTTATTTTATGTGGATATAAATGATGGATTTATTTATGTGGTTATTAATGAAGGAATTAATCTTTGAGGTGTTTTATCAAGATTTTGTCGGATTGGAAGTATTTAAAAATCATCCATTTGTGGATTTTTGTATTTTTCGTTTGGAATTTGGAAAACTCAAAACTACAAAGTTGTAGAGAATTCTATTTCGTGTGGAATGGACATAAAATTCAGATATTTTCCGATAAACGGGCTATTTTCTATGAATTATTAAAGTTTCTAATTATTGTTTAAATGAAAAAACATTTTGGAAAATTCTAGAATTGGTTGGTGAGAAATGTGCTCAATTGAATTTCAAATGTGATGGGTGGAAATAGTAACAGGTAAAGCCATCAGGTAGCAGGTTAGTCTTCTATGGCATTCTAAGCATTTTTCTATAAATAGGGTGCTTAGTTAGAATTGAAATTCACACCAGAATTCATAAGTTTTCTCTCTTTCTCTCTATATATTATCGAGCATATTCTTGTGAGTATTTTGATACTTTGAGTGTTGCTATACTATGCAAGTTCCTTCAAAGACTATATCCAAATATTCCAAACCCGTAAGTATTATCTTTTTGAGGTAAGGGATGTTATTTTCTTCGTAAGTGATATTATTTCTTCAATATCATTATGCCGAAATATTGGTTGGAACTTTTTATCAAATTTAAAACTTTTTATGTCAAGGTTACTATTCATGAGTTACTATTCACGAGTTACTATTCATGAGTTACTATTCATGAGTACTATTCACAAAGCATGATGATTTTTCTTGTGGAATTTCTATCTTTTGGTGTCGGAGTTACTATTCACGTATACGACACTATTCACGAATACAGCACTATTCACCGAAAAATGAATTTTTTTTCTTTTTGTCCAAGTTGTCTATTATGGTTACTATCTTTGATTGTATCCATGTTTTGATCTTTATTTTGAATTCTGTTTCACAATTGGTTATTATGAAGTATTTTTGAACTTGGATAAACTGTAATACGAATCCCTAATATTTGATCTTTTATCTCACTGGATTCGTTTTCTTTAAGATATTTTTCATCATCCTCAGTCCTAAATTATGATATTACTGAATATCTTTGGCCTGTAGTTCAAAGATGAATGATTAACTGATGAATATCTTTGGCCTGTAGTGCAAAGTTGAATGATTAACTGATGAATATCTTTGGCCTGTAGTGCAAAGATGAATGATTACCTAATGAATATCTTTGGCCCGTAGTTCAAAGATGAACAGGTGTTGAGATGAACATGACCAACTGGTGATACAAATGAATATCTTTGGCCTGTAGTGCAAAGATGAATATTTAATTCAAGATGTATATTGATTGATGTTATAGGGATAAAATATTGTTGATGGACTTTTAAATCTTAGAAGATAGTAGAATTCTTTCTCTACTTGACTCTTCTAATGGATTGTTGTTTTCGCTGCAGTTGTTGATCTAAAACTTGTTGTTTATTATATTTTATCAGATTATTCCATGTTGAAGACTAACGATAATTTGTTATATATTATCTTAGTCATAATATTTTCTTACTGGGCTAGTTGAGCTCACCCTTTTCCTTTTTGTTCCATTTTTCTTCTTAGGAGGTGAGAACATAGCAGGAACTAGCCGGGGTTTGGAGTGATGGTTCAGGATAGTTGTTTTAGTAGTCCTCACTATTTTGTAAAATAGTGTATCAATAATTATAACGAGGACTCCTTTTGAGTTTTTATACTCTCTATTAGACAATAGTTGTATTCAAACTCACAGTATATATGTTGTCGTATTTTGCACGACAATTGTATTACTAAAGTTTTATTTGTTTTTGTACCATGTATTTGGCGACTCAGAATGGGTTGGGTTGAATGGACCTATTTTGGGGTTGTCACAAAAATGTAGAACTTTAATGAAATTTTGAACGATATAAATGAAGTTATAAATTCTTAAAGGAGGAATTGTTATATAAACAAGAAAATTCAGAGAAGAATCTTGAAGAGATATAAAGATAAGAAATGGGAGTTGCCTAACTTCAATAGCCAAGATAACGAATAATGTCGTAAATGAAAGGAAAGAAAGGGGATCGTAAAATAAAACGATCACGAGTTAAGAAAAGAATTGTAAGGGAGATGATTATAGAATAAGATCACGATGTGATCTGTTTAAGTTATAAAAGAAAGATGGTATGTAATGTTTGAATAATTATAGCTTAATGCTAAGAAGATAATGTACTATGATATAGTACGAGGTAAACTCACGAGGAGTTATAGATAATGTGATACAAGGAATTCGTATTAAGCAAACAAAGAGCAAGTTAAGAGTAAGATAGAGTTAGGTGGGATTTCAATTGAGGACTCATGTGATGGCTGAGTTGTACAAACCTTTCTATGGGCGAGGGTTTTGTGCTTGTACTTGGTTTATCACATTTATAATCATTGGAATGTCGGTGTCGCGCTATCAATGTATATGTGGTAAAAAGGTGATTCTTCTCTCATGTGTATATTTGGTAGTTAGAAACAATTAAGATTAGTCAGATATTATTAGGATTAGGTACGGTTCTTAAAACTAATGCATATGGTAAGTTCATATTTCAGAGATAACCCTAGAAGATAGTTCACGTCAAGACCGGATACTACCGGAAGTTCAGTCTCAACCCCGGAACACACACCGGGAATAACAGTTCCAACCTCGGAGATAACCCCGAGGCATGCAGTTCCAATACCGAAAATTCCACCGGAGAAGACCGATTAATCTTAGAGATAACCCCGAGGTATCCAGTCTCAGTCCCAACACTGGGAGTAGCAGCAACCAACCTTGGAGATAACCCCGAAGAATGCAGTTCCGGCGATAACCCAAGAAATGGTTGTTTTAAATACATGCAATCAGCTTCAACCTCGGCACTCACACCGAGGCACCTAGTGTAAGACCAGGAGATAACACTGGGAAGACAGACACACCTCAAAGATGACACTGAGGACCTTTAACACTTGCAGTAGTCCAATCTCAACGATAACCCTGAGTAATGTCTGCTTTATCAGCCCAAACCGGAGATAACCCCGGTGAGGGGCAAAGTCATCATCTTGCCACCTTGACGCCACATAGCGCCGTCTCAACATCTCATACATACATTTCTACACAACAATGTCCCACAAGAATCAAGGACAACCGATCTTGAGTGACTATTATGCAGGGTAATGGATATAATTTGAATCTTGAAGACCGGAGGGCACCGTCCCAACTTCCTGACTTTGTACAACCTCTAATCTCATGCCATTGCGTAACTCTCGACAACGGCGGTCCAAAATAGGTCTTACATACCTCAATTGGATGCTCGAATTGCAATTTAAAAGTTCGAGCGGACATTACAGTGCCTGCGTGCGCGTACTGCGATACAACGGGACCCGCGAAGTCTTAGCCGCAGGTACACCCGCAAAGGCCTAGTCGCAGGTACACTCGCGAAGGCCTAGCCGCAGGTACACCCGCGAAGGCCTAGCCGCAAGTACACCTACGGCCTAGTCGCAGGTGTCCTCTATAAATAGAGGGTTTGGG
The DNA here is from genome assembly GCA_020205615.1 of Panax quinquefolius. Classification (NCBI taxonomy): domain Eukaryota; kingdom Viridiplantae; phylum Streptophyta; class Magnoliopsida; order Apiales; family Araliaceae; genus Panax; species Panax quinquefolius. The sequence goes on from CM035151.1 coordinate 69,713,886, forward strand.
GTGGCCATTTGTAAGAGAAAAAAGGCGAGGAAGCCCTATCAAATTTTCTCCGTACTCACCCTATACTGAGTGCTTTCTCATTTTAAACACTTGTGAGCTCACATATAACTACTTTTGTACCGGCAGGAGCCGAGTGTTCATCCCTTTAAAGATATAGAAGTCTTCTTTGCCAGCCCACTGTACGCCTTCTCACACACTTTGAAGCCTTTCTCTTCATCTTTGCACACACCCTTCTTCACATTGAGAGTCGTGTTGCGTGTGTTTGCCCGGACTTCGGTCCGTGGTTTTATTTCAGTTCGTATATACATATATATATATATATGGACTAATATTATCGAGTTATGCCTCGATTGAGCCTGAACTTGATGCAGGCGTTTATTTACTTTTATATATATATATATATATATATATATATATATATATATATATATAGCTGTTGCCGGACCTTGTTCGATGAGCCTGGATTTTACATCCGGAGCATTACTTGCTTATATATATACTTATATATATGAACTGTTGTCGAACTCTGTTCGATGAGCCTGGAGTTTACATCTGGTGCGTTTATTTCTTTTATATATATATATATATATATATATATATACAGCCGATCCTGTCCGGACTCCCGGACAAGACTAAAATGCGGACCCCAAAATTTTATTTTATTTTTGCTTTTTTTTTTTAAATAACTAAAAAAATATTAATATTTTATGGAACTGAAATTTTTCCATAATACAATGTTTTGGGGGTGATTTGAATACCTATACCAAAAAATGGTGGTACAGTCTACACAGACTGTACATACATGTTTTGTTATACGTACCCAAATCACGTCCAAAAGACTGTATTATGAAAAAATTTCAATTCCATAAAATATTAAAAAAAAAAATAGTTGTATTAAAAAAAAGCAAAAAAAAAAATTTGGGGTCCGCATTTTAGTCCTGTACGGGAGTCCGAACAGGATCGGGACTCTATATATATATATATATATATATATATGAACTGTTATCGAACTCTGTTCGATGAGCCTGGATTTTACATCCGGTGCGTTTATCGCTTTTATATATATATGTCGATGTCGGGATTTTTAATTGTCCCTTTGTGTTACTTGTTCTTTGGTGTTCTCATTTTAGGTGAGATTTGTTTGAAAAAACAAGTGAAAAAGGTCTGACATGTATAATGTCGACGATAGCTTGTTAAGAGTCGCCAGTTAGTTTTTTAGATGGTTATACCAACACAACCGAGAAAAGGTTTGCACATTGACCCAGTGATGTGACACTACTAAACGAGTCGGTGAAACCGAAATTCATTAAGGTCTGGGGACTTGATTATGCGGAGGGAAGGTGTTAGGCACTCCCCCGACATCCGTGTTACCACGGTGACCGCCTCTTTTCAAGAAACTATTATCTGATTGTGTGTGTGTGTGGGTCAATGTGCTGTTATTTGGAAGTGGTACGAGGCCTCGTTCGCACCTATATACACAGGGTTTGAATTTGTGTAAAAATTCAATTTTAGCAAGATATGGCAGTGATGTTTTATAAAAGAGGTTTTTCAAACCCTTGTGCTCAATAGTAATTGAGACCTTTTACACTTCCATTTTATTAAGTGTTCGGCTTGATTGATTTTATTTTCGAGATGCGAAGCATCTATAATAAAATAATGTACAAAATAATACCGACTTCCTCGTGGGTATGAAAACCATCTGAGGAAATTCAGACACCGCAGAATAATTTACAAGCTGCTTACAGCTGAAAATGTTCATCACGGGAACCGAATCTAGATCCAATAGGATGAATCTATGATCACATGATTCCTAGGTGCACATGATACCACAATTTATATGAAAGTAGTAAGTAAGTATTTATATAAAAGCTATAAATATATATATACAGACATGATCAGCCACCACGAAGCACCTCCATGGGGGATCAGAAAATATAAATAAAGTTGTAAAAGCTATCAACCGCCACGGAGGAAACTCAAAGCGGATTTAAACATAAATAAAGTCAGTAGAAAGCAATTAAGCGCCATGAAGTGAACTCAGCGGAGATTTAAACGTAAAGAAAGATGTACAAAGCAATCAACTACCATGAAATGAACTCCAGACAGGACGAAACATAAAAAAAGCAGTAAAAGCGATCAACCACCACGAAGTAAACTCCAGGTGGGACGAAAATGTATATATATATATATATATAATAAACGCAGCGGATGTAAAATCCAGGCTCATCAAACAGAGTTCGACAACAGTTCATATATATATATATATATATATATATATATATATAAGCGAGTAAACGCACTGGATGTAAAATTCAGGCTCATCGAACAGAGTTCGACAACAGTTCATATATATAAGTATATATATATAAAAGCGAGTAAACGCACCGGATGTAAACCCCGGGCTCATTGAACAGAGTCCGACACACAGTTAATATATATATTAAAGCGAAGAACGCCTGCATCAAGTTCAGGCTCATCAAACAAAGTTCGACATACGCTCATATATATATATATATATAAGAAAATAAACACTCTAGACCGAAGTTTAGGCTCAATCGAGGCATAACTCGATAATGTTAGTCCATATATATAAATATATTTATATATAATATATATGTATATACAAACTGAAATAAAACCACGGACCGAAATCCGGGCAAACACACGCCACACGACTCTCAACGTGAAGAAGGGTGTGTGCAAAGATGAAGAGAAATGCTTTAAAGTGTCTGAGAAGGCTTACAGTGGGCTGCCAAAGAAGACTTCTATATCTTTAAAGTGGATAAAACTCGGCTCCCGCCGATACAAGAGTAGCTATATGTGAGCTCAAAAGTGTTTAAAATGGGAAAGCACTTAGTATATTGCAAGTACAGAGTAAATTTGACAGGGCTTCCTCGCTCTTTCTCGTCTTAAAATGGCCACCCCAAGTACTCTATTTATATAGAGGGAGCCTCAAGTGTACCTGCGGCCAGCCGCAGGTGTACCTGAGGCTGCCCGGGTTGCCCCGAGTTTCTCGAGTCGGGTCGTCTCGTAGTACGTGCACGTAGGCACGGCAATGTCCGCTCGAACTTTCAGAATTGCAATCTGGGCATCCGACTGAGGTATATAGGACCTATTTCGGACCGCCATTGTCGAGAGTTGTACAATGGTATGGGATTAGAGGTTATACAAAGTCATGAAGATGGGACGATGCCCTCCGGTCTTCAGGCTTCAAATTAAATCTGTTACCCTGCATAATAGTCACTCGGGATTGGTTTTCCTAGATTCTTGTGGGACATCATGGTGTAGAAATGTATGTATGAGATGTTGAGACGATGTGATGTGGCCTTTGTGACGCCCCCAAAATTAGGTATACATCACCCATCTTGAGTCGCCAGATACATGGTACAGAATTCAAATACAACTTAATAATACAACTGTCGTGTACAATACGACAAAACATAAACTGTGAGTTTGAATACAACTATTTTCAACTAGAGAGTATACAAACTCAAAAGGTGTCCTCATTACAATTATTATCACGCTATTTCACATAATAGTGAGGACTACTAATGCACCATCTAGGACCATCACTCCATTCCCCGTCTCGTTCCATCTATATTCTCATTTCTTGAAGAGAACAGTGAAAGAAAGGGTGAGCTCAACTAGCCCAGTAAGAAATATTATGACTAAGATAATGCAGAATAAATTATCATTAGCCTTAAACAGTGTTAAACTGATACAATATAACAAACATCAAGTTTAGCTCTGCATTGAACAAGCAATCCATTAAAAGAGTCAAGTAGAGAATAAAATCTACTATCTTTTATGATTTAAAAGGTTTTTCATCACTTTTATCGCTGGGACTCAGCTTAATAAATAATCCACATCATCGAATCACCCCTGCACTACGGCCAAGGATATTCTTTAGTATCACGACCATAATTATCCATGCACTACGGGCCAAGAATATTTGTGTATTCATTAATGGTCATGATCATGCCAACAACTGTCCATTAATGCACTACGGGCCAATGAGGACTTTTACCACATCATTTGTAACATTACGGTCATGATTACACCGAATAATCCCTGGTCATAATGATACCAAGTCCATCTATGCACTACAGGCCATAGATGACTTTCAAAAAATATAAATATGAGGATGATGACAATGATATAAGAATTCAATAAAACAAGTTCAAGAATTAATTTGTCCAAGAACCAATAACGTCCAAATTGTCAACATGATCTTGCTTTTGTAGAGTAAAATTCAAGAATGCTCGGAAGAATATTTCCATGAAAAGATCTTTGGATGAAGCGCAATTATCAAGGATATTCCACTAATTTCATGGAGTATAGAAGTCAAAATTTTAACCATTTGAGTATAATAAAGAATGGAATAACAAAAGAAATCACCATGCATGCGGTACTTCGCATAGACAGGTTATTCAAATAGAATACTAAATAACGGAACCAGGTCAGGCAAAATTCGCACCAACAGGATGTTCCAACAGAATAATCAAGAATGGAATAACAATGAAATCACCATACATGCGGTACTTGCATAGGCGAGTTATTCAACGAGAATACTAATAAGGGCGGAATCGGTCCTGCGTAAAAAGCATACTGAGACAGGATATTCAACAGAATAATAATAAAGATGGAACCGGTTAAGGCGTAAAACGCCTGCAAGATGGGATATTCCAAAAGAATAATAAAAAGCGGAATCGAGTTCGGCAACAAAAACGCATTGACGAGAAGATATTTAAACAGAATAATAAAGACGGAATAATAGAAGAATGTCACCAAGTATAGGGTAGCCCGCATATACAGGTTATTACAACAGAATAATAAAGAATGGAATAACATAAGTTCTCTTCATGAATATAAAAGAATAACACCCCTTACGAGTACAACAAATAATATTTCCTACCTTAAGAAGAAAAATACTGGATATATAAGTAGTGAAGTAGCAGAATACTTTCTTCTTTCTCTCTATAGTTTATCTCTCTAGAGTTTCAGTGAATTCGTAAGAAAATAATGAAGGAATGAGTTTCTATTTATAGAAAAATGGACTGCATAGTAACTAACTCATGAGCGGTCAGATTGATTTACTTTTAATCGAAGGTCCATATTTAAAGCAAAATCTTTTAAATAAAATATAATATATTCTATTTATAATCTAATAAAACGAATAACTTTATAAAAGATTTTACTATGCAAACACTATGCGAACACTATGCAAAACACTATGCATAATAAAATATAATATATTCTAATTATTGTCTAATAAAATAGATAACTTTATAAAAGTATTTTGTTTTATATAAAAGATTTTACTATACAAAACACTATGCATAACACTATGCAACATATGCATAATAGAATATAATATATTCTATTTATAGAATAACTTTATAAAAAAGTATTACATTTTATATAAAAAGATTTTTCTGTTTTATTACATTAATAATACCAATAAAACAAAAGCTGAGTGACTTATCACATAAGCATCAATAATCAATCTGGTGTGCTACTTATGCAACCCAGCGTATTACTTATACTTTTAACATAGGGTGTTTCAACAATTAACGGTAAAACTTTCAATAGTTATTTTCATAAAAGTATTTTTGTCGTTTTCTCAATTCGACAATAATTCCGTTAGGGTCCACCAATGATTGTGTCGTTATACGAATATTCCTGTTAAAAGCGAATATTCCCAGACCAATCGAATATTATATAACAACTTGCGTACTTTGCAAAATTTATAAATATTACCCACAACTATAACATTATATCAAATTTACTCCATAATATTCAAAAATGATATTTATAGAAAATTCATCTTTATTTATCAAAAAAGTTGGGGTCTTACAACCTCCCTTCTTATGAAATTTCGCCCTCGAAATTAGGTGCGTACACGGTATGTCGAAGAGGTAAGGATACCTTGATTTCATTTGATTCTAACTCCCAAGTCATTTCCTCAACATCATGGTTTCTCCACAAAACTTTGACTTGAGGTATAACCTTGGAGCGTAGAATATGTTCCTTGTTATCCAAGATTTGAACAGGAACCTCTTCATACGTCAAATCTTCCGCTATTCATCCAGTTCTAACTCAATAATGTGGTTTGGGTCTTCCACATATTTACGTAACATGGATATGTGAAAAACGTTATGAACACGAGACATACTTGGTGGTAAAGCGAGTCTATAGGCCACAGTTCCTACTCGGTCGAGGATTAAAAATGGGTCGATGAATCGAGGATTGAGCTTTCCTCTCTTTCCAAATCTCGTAACTCCTTTCCACGGAGCAACTCGTAATAACACATGATCTCCTATATCAAATTCCACGTCCTTTCAATGAAGATTAGCATAACTCTTTTGTTGATCTTATGAGGTTTTTATACGTTGTCGGATCGTTTGAATCTTTTTCGTAGTCATACGTACCAACTCCGGTCCCAACAACGTTACTTCACCCACCTCATCCCAGCATACTGGAGAACGACACTTTCTTCCATACAACGCCTCGAATGGATCCGTGTCAATGCCTGCTTGATAACTGTTGTTGTAGGAAAACTCCACCAACGGTAAGAACTTGTCCCAACTTCCCTTGAAGTCAAGGACACAGAGTCTTAATAAATCTTCCAGAGTTTGAATAGTCCTCTCTGATTGTCCGTCCGTCTAAGGATGATATGCCGAACTAAATCGTAAATCCGTGCCCATAGCTTTTTGCAAACTAACCCAAAATCGTGAAGTGAATCTTGGGTCTCGATCAGAAACTATGGATACTGGCATACCATGCAGTCTTACAATCTCGTTTATGTACATACGAGCAAGGCGTTCAAGTGTATAAGTTTCTCGTATTGGTAAGAAGTGAGCGAGACTTGGTCAATCTATCAACAATGACCCAAATCGCATCTATGCCTTGAGAAACTTTGGGAAGACCCGTACTTGAAATCCATGGTAATGTGCTCCCACTTCCATTCGGAATTTCAAGTGGTTGCAATGGACCTTTTGGTACTTGATGCTCACTTGACTTCGTTGACACGTTAGACACCTTGAGATAAACAGCGCTATCTCTCTCTTCATATTGCTCCACCAAAATGTATGTCGAAGATCATGATACATTTTGGTACTCCCAGGATGGATTGAAAATGGTGTGTTGTGCGCCTCCATCATGATTTTATACTTTAAATAAGGGTCGTTAGGAACACAAAGTCTGGAGTTGACTCGAAGTATTACTTCTTCATCGATTCTTGCTTGGCATAGCACCTTCTTGCACTTTCTTCCTCATACGCATCGACTCGGGTTCGTAGCTTGAGCAACTTTAACTTTATCAATTAAAGTTGGTTCTACTCGTATATTCACCATCATCACATGGGTCCCTAGAGTCTTTAACTCTATCTCCATCATTTGCAAGTCACACAAAATGGGCCTTTGCGTTGACAATATCGCATTCACACTTGCATATGATCTTCTACTCAATTCGATAAATCACTACCACGTTCGCTTTTTCGGGATGGTATTGGATGGTATGATCATAATCTTTCAGCAGTTCAAGCCAACGTCGTTGTCGCATATTGAGTTCCTTTTGAGTGAAGAAATATTTGAGGCTTTTATGATCCGTAAAGATCTCCACTTTCTCCCCATACAAGTAATGCCTCCAAATCTTTTAGTGCGAAGACAACATTTACCAACTCTAGATCATGGTAGGATAATTCCTCTCATATTCTTTGAGTTATCGTGAGGCATAGGCTATGACTTTCCCATGTTTGCATGAGAACACATCCTAACCCTTTGCCGAAGCATCTTTGTAGATGACAAATCCCTCCGAAACCGGATGGTATTGTCGAACAGTCTTTGAAATGAGTCTACTCTTGAGTTCTTGAAAACTCTTCTCACATTCCTCGCTCCAACCGAACTTTGTATCTTTTCGAGTTAGCTGAGTTAGTGGAGTAGCGATTCGAGAAAACCCTTCTACGAATCTCCTATAATAACCAGCTAAGCCGAGAAAGCTACGTACTTCGGTCACTGATTTAGGTTGCTCCCAGCTTTGAATAGCTTCAATATTTGCTTTGGGTCAATAGATATTCTATGACTTGATACCACGTGCCCAAGGAATGCTACTTCCTCAAGCCAGAACTCGCATTTCTTCAACTTGGCATAAAGCTTATATTCACGAAGCTTTTGGAGTATCAGCCTCAAGTGTTGCTTATGATCTTCACGGGTTTTGGAATATATGAGGATGTCATCAATAAAGAGCGACCACAAAGTGATCCAAATATTCCTTGAATACTCGGTTCATCATATCCATGAAGCGGCGGGAGCATTAGTCGATCCAAAGGACATGACTAGGAATTCATAATGCCGTCTTCGGAGTTACGAAAGCGCGTCTTTGGAATGTCATCGGTTCTAATCTTCAATTGGTGATATCCGGAACGAAGATCAATCTTTGAAAAGAATTTGGCTCCTTCTGGTTGGTCAAACAGGTCATCAATACGTGGCAATGGGTACCTATTTTGATGGTGACATGATTGACTCCCGATAATCAATACAAAGTCGCATACTCCCATCTTTCTTTTCACGAATAGAGCAGAGCACCCAAGGAGAAGTACTAGGACGAATGAAACCGATGTCTAACAATTCCTGTAGTTGGGTCTTTAACTCCTGAAGTTCAATAGGAGCCATTCGATATGGGGCTTTGGAAATAGGTTTTGTACCGGGTTTAAGATCGATACAAAATTCAATTTCACGCTCTGGGGGTAGGCCAGGAAGTTCTTCAGGGAATACGTCAAGAAATTCATTAACAATAGAAATATCATTCAAAACTGACGTATTTTTGTTTAGATCCGTGACATGAGCTAAGAAAGCTTGACATCCGTTTTTCAATAAACGAATAGCTTTATGGCTTGAGATGACAGTGATTGATTTTAATGGTTTGGTGGCTTGAATTCGCATAACAGATTGGTTAGGAATATGAAAGCTAACAATCTTACGAAAATAATCAATTTTTGCATGATGAGTAGTTAACCAATCAATCCCTAGAATTACGTCAAATGCAAGTATTTTTAATGAAATAAGATCGACAGGTAATGTGAGGGTACCGATTTGAACCAAACAAGACTTATAAACAGTGGATGTAATGAAGGTTTCTCCCAACGGAGTTTCTACAGATAAGTCAAAGTCTAATTTCTCCGAGTCAAATTTAATCGTTGGCGTAAGTAGGAGAAATAAAAGAATGGGTAGAAACCGGTATCAAATAAGGTATAGACTTCGCTAGAGTTTATGATAAGCTTACCGTGATGACCTCATTCGGGTTCCTTACTTTACGGGAGGTCACAAACAAGCGCTCTCCCTTGCACTTCGGCTTTGACTTTTACGGGGATGACCTTTGGTGCCTCCATCCTAGTTGAACTTGTCTTGGTGAACAACAAAATCGGGCTAAGTGACCTTCTCTTCCACAATTATAACATGCTTTGGATGGCATCAGCATGCGGTTTGGTGATGTGTCCCTCCTCCTCCACATTTGAAGCATATGATAGGTGGTCGTTCTCCTTCCTTAACAATGGGTCTTTGGTCTTTGACATCCTTCCATCATTGTTGAATCTCCTTTTCTTGAAATGTCCATTTTCTTGTCTTGGCCATGATTACCACGAAGTGGTTACCATTTACGGCATGTTGATTCCCTCCGTTTGTTGTCCAGTTTCGATGGTGATACCTTTTGGTATTTTCATCTTTCTGCCATTTGCTTTCTCTTGGTTGCGTTGACTCGTTACCGCGCTCAATAAGCGAGCCCTATTTACAACATCTCGAGTACAAACACGGTTTATGAGAAATAAGATATTGGCGTATCTCCGGTTTCAAACCTCTTAAAAACATTCGCGTCATTCGCTCCTCATTATCGACCAAATGGGATGCAAACCGGGATAACTCCGCAAATTTAGCCTCGTATTGCGACACAGTCATATTGTTTTGTTCCAATTTGATAAACTCCACTTCTTTCATGTGATGAATACTCTCGGGAAAGTACTTGTCGTTGAATAGCTCTTGGAACTTCTCCCGAGACATCTTGAGTGCGTCAGGCTGGGTACGTTTTATAGATTCCCACCGGTAATCTGCCTTTTCACGCAACATGAAGGTGGCGAAGGGAACCTTTTGCTCCTTGGAGCATCCCAAGACATCAAATATCTTGGTGATCCGCTTTATCCATGCTTCCGCCTTAAGTGGTTTTGGCTCTCCAATAAACTCCGGTGGTCCCAGCTCCTTGAACTGTTAAGCGGTGACCATCCGAGAGTTTCCAGTGTTTCCACCTATATATCGGACAGGAGCCGCTCTCGCTTGATGTTGCATAAATTACATAAAGCCTCTGAACAATCCATCATTCATCATTTGGTTCGTGTTGTTGTTTGCATGAGGATTGTCGCTTTCCTGATGCACATTATCTTGATTATTGATATGTGGAGACTCAACGGTCTCTTGTGCTCCATTTCTATTCTCAACATTCTCGGATGTCATTTTCAGATACTGCCACAAAAAAAGAGTTAGTTAACATGTAACATATTATCTCTAAACTCTGACCAACCAATTTAAATACAAAATAAATTTAAGTAGGTCATACTAGCGAAGGAATTCCCGTCTCTCCCTCCTAGTTCTAGTCTCACATCTTATCCGGGGATCATATCCTAAGCTTTGATACCAATTGTGGCGCCCCCAAAATTAGGTATACATCACCCATCTTGAGTCGCATGATACATGGTACGTAATTCAAATACAACTTAATAATACAAGTCGTGGTAGTATAATGATGACAAAACATAAACTTTGAGTTTGAATACAAATATTGTCTACTAAAGAGTATACAAACTCAAAAGGAGTCCTCATTACAATTATTATCACACTATTTCACAGAATAGTGAGGAATACTAATGCACCATCTAAGACCATCACTCCATTCCCAGAGGCTCGTTCCAATTTATATTCTCATTTCTTGAAGAGAAACGGTGAAAGAAAGGGTGAGCTCAACTAGCCCAAGAAGAAATATTATGACTAAGATAATGCGAGAATAAATTATCATTAGCCTTAAACGATGTTAAAGCGATACAATATAACAAACATCAAGTTTAAGCTGCGGAAATGAACAAGCAATCCATTAAAAGAGTCAAGTAAAGAATAAAATCTACTATCTTTTATGATTTAAAGGTTTTCATCACTTTTATCATTTGGGACTCGACAATAAATAATCCACATCATCGAATCACCCCCACTTTTCTACGCCGAGGATATTCTTTAGTATCACGACCACAATTATCCATGCACTACGGGCCAAGAATATTTGTGTATTCATTAATGGTCATGATCATGCCAACAACGTCCATTAATGCACTCACGGGCCAATGAGGACTTTTACCACATCATTTGTAACATTACGGTCATGATTACTTAGAATAATCACGGTCATAATCATACCAAGTCCATCTATGCACTCTGGCCCAGAGATGACTTTCAAAAAAATATAAATATGAGGATGATGACAATGATATAAGAATTCAATAAAACAAGTTCAAGAATTAATTTGTCCAAGAATCAATAACGTCCAAATTGTCAACATGATACTACTTTGTAGAGTAAAATTCAAGAATGCTCAAAAGAATATTTTCATGAAAAGATACTGGATGAAGCGCAATTATCAAGGATATTCCACTAATTTCATGGAGTATAGAAGTCAAAATTTTAACCAACTGAGTATAATAAAGAATGGAATAACAAAAGAAATCACCATGCATGCGGTACTGCCGCATGAGCGGAGTTATTCAACAGAATACTAAATAACGGAACCAGGTCAGGCGAAATTCGCACCAACAGGATGTTCCAACAGAATAATAAAGAATGGAATAACAACAGAAATCACCATGCATGCGGTACTTCGCATAGACAGGTTATTCCAACAAAATACTAATAAGGACGGAATCAGGTCCGGCGTAAAACACACAGACAGGATATTCCAACAGAATAATAATAAAGATGGAACCAGGTCCGGCGTAAAACGCACAGATAAGATATTCCAATAGAATAATAAAGATGGAATCAGGTCCGGCGTAAAACGCACAGACAAGATATTCTAACAGAATAATAAAGATAGAATAATAGAAGAATGTCACCAAGTATAGGGTAGCCCGCGTATACAGGTTATTCCAACAGAATAATAAAGAATGGAATAACATAAGTTCTCTTCATGAATACAAAAGAATAACACCCCTTACGAGTACAACAAATAATATTCCCTACCTTAAGAAGAAGAGTACTGGATATATAAGTAGTGAAGTAGCAGAATACTTTCTTCTTTCTCTCTATAGTTTATCTCTCTAGAGTTTCAGTGAATTCATAAGAAAATAATGAAGGAATGAGCTTTATTTATAGAAAAATGGATTGCATAGTAACTAACTCATGAGCGGTCGATTGATTTACTTTAATCGATGGTCCATATTTAAAGTAAAATCTTTTAAATAAAATATAATATATTCTATTTATAATCTAATAAAGCGAATAACTTTATAAAAGATTTTACTATACAAACACTATATCGCGAGCCTTTATGCAAACACTATACATAATAAAATATAATATATTCTAATTATTGTCTAATAAAGCAGATAACTTTATAAAAGTATTACATTTTATATAAAAAGATTTTACTATGCAAAAAAACTATATCTGCAGAACACTATGCAAAACATGCATAATAGAATATAATATATTATATTTATAAAATAACTTTATAAAAGTATTCTATTTTATATAAAAAGATTTTCTGTATTATTACATTAATAATACCAACAAAACTAAGTGATTTATCATGTAAGCATCAATAATTAATACCGTGTGCTACTATGCAACCACGCGTATTACTGTACTTTTAACACCGGGTGTTTCAACAGTTAAATGTAAAACTTTCGTCGTTATTTTCATAAAGTATTTTTGTCATTTTCTCAATCCGACAATAATTTTGTTGTGGGGTCCACCAATGATTGTGTCGTTGTATGAATATTCCCTGTTAAAACGAATATTCCCTGACCAATCAAATATTATATAACAACTTGCGTACTTTGCAAAATTTATAAATATTACCCACAACTATAACATTATATCAATTTCACTCCATAATATTCAAAAATAATATTTATAGAAAATTCTTCTTTATTCAAAAAGTTGGGGTTTTACAGCCTTAGAGTGGAGAGATGATGCCTTTGCCCCTCACCGGAGTTATCACGGTTTAAATTTGATCAGCGAATATTGCTCGGGGTTATTCTTTGAGATTGGATTGCTTTGCAAGTGTTGATGGTCCTCGATGTCAACTCGAGGTGTGTATACATCCTCTAGTGTTATCTAGGGTTGATCTTTGGGTATCTCATTGTGAGTGCTTGAGATTGAAGGTGGTCGCATTTGAAACAAGCATTTCGGGGTTATCACGGGGCGCATTCCTTGGGGTGATCACCAAGGTTGGTAGCTATTCCATGATTGGGACTAAAGCTGGATACCTCGGGGTTATCTTCGAGATTAATCGGTCTTCTCTGGTGTGTGTGTTCCAATATTGGATCTGCACGCCTCGGGGTTATCTCCGAGGTTGGAATTGTTACTCCCAGTGTGTGTCCTAGGGTTGACGCTGAACTTCTGGTAGTATTCGAAATGGATATGAACTGTCTTCCAGGGTTCCCTCTTGAAAGACGAATCTGTTTTCCTGCAATATTAGTGACAGGTGTGCAGAAAAATTCGAGTGTCTACAGATGCCCCTCTTTATCACATCCATGCAATGCAATGCATGGGTAGGATAAAGAATCCTAGACACTTGAAATGTAACATGATGTAAATGTATGATGCATGTGTGCGGGGTTGTTGCCCAACATGCTGGGGATGATTGCTGAATCCTTGTAATGTTTACCTAGGATGGGCAACTATGACCTAATCAGATGTGTGATCTGAATCTGTTAGGATGTTGATGTTGGAGTCATCACCAAAGTCCTAAAGCCTTGATACAGACTTAATTCCGAGGAGGTACCTCTTATGTGTAAGAGATCTGTGGGGATACAACTTAGTCTATTTTGAGGATGTGTATAACATATTCCATCATCGATCCTCCTTGATGATGTTGACCTTTCCTGGTTTGTATCGTCAGGATATGTCAAGATTCTATTGGATTTACTGCCAACAGCATATGATGTCAGGGTTTTCTGACCTTCATTGATTTGTACTTCACCGGCGTGTGAACCAACGGATGAAAACCCTATGGGGTAGACAATCAAGGCTGCTTGACCTTCGCTAACGTGTGAACCAACGGCTAATAATCTATGGGCAGATTGTTAAGGTTGCTGGACCTTCGCTGACGTGTGAATCAACGGAACATTGCGTTGTGACCCCCGCCGGGGATCCACTGGGGACTATGAATACCAATGGACTAAATCATCGAATAGCTTTCGATGCATCGATGGGTTTACTTGTCATCGACTGAAATAACGTCAAGGTTTCTTGACCTTCATTGATACGTACATCAATGGATAACAATGTGTGGTGACCCCTGCCGGGGAATACGTTGTAACCCCCCACCGGGGAGGGCGTTTGTACCCTCGCTGATGTGTATGGCAGCGGCTGGTCATCGGATGGCTTACGATACTCTGTTGGATTTACATCCCATTATTATAATGATGTCAAGGTTGTTTGACCTTCGTTGATGTGTGTGTTAACGGATGAACATGTGTTGTAACCCCCGTCGGGGATCCACGTTGTAACCCCCAACCGGGGATCCACGTTGTAACCCCTGCTGGGGATTGTTAGAGAATTAGGGTGTTGACCCTGAATTGGCGGCATTGGACCTGCGTACGGTATTGTCGAGCGTGGATGATAACATTTGAGATCATCGGTATAGTGTACCCTATGTTTAGGCGAATACCAATGAATGATGGGCATACCCAAGGTTTAATCTGAGAAGACCAGGATTTGTAAGATATTCTGCTCAATCGTGTAGCATTTTTATCCCTGATTTGACCTTTTCAGTTTGTAAAAACTCCTTTGCAACTCGAACTGGACCGAGCCGGAGGAGTGGGACCCACATGAGGGTGTCACAGGTACACCTGCTCCAGCTGTAGATGGACATGCGGCCAACTGTGGATACTAATATCCTGCAGGTTGATCTCACAAGCCATTTTCAACTAGTGTCGCGAAGAAAAATCGAGAGCTCTCCTTCAGATCTGTTGAGTTCGGGCGATTTTCTGCAAATTTTGTCACTGTACAAGTGTTCTGCACTATCCTGGTAACATAAGCATGTATTTTTTTCCAGTTTTTATCCGTTGGAAAATGAATTATCGCATGAACTGCATCTAAACACATAGTAGTGATTATGTATGCTCATATGACTTGATAAAAAATATTCAACATAGTAAATGTTAGTATTAAACCATGCTGAACATAATGATGTGAAAAAATTTGACTTTTGAGACAGTCAAATTGGTACCTTTTTCTGCTATTTCTTATCCTATTTGAGGACAAATGAGCAAAAGATAAAAGGCAAAGTACTCCTGGTATTGAGGTTAACCTTATAGATTGATGTTTTTGATTTTTAATGCATATATTATGTATATGACTTTGGGACAGGTGTGTTACTGAATGGCCACCTAGTCATGCCTATGTGCATGTGGATAGTCATATTTACAAAGGGGACTATGGCAAAAATTTTCAAAATGTAGGCATTTAATTAGTCATGCATTTTAACTCTACTGTAGATGTATGTTAAAGTAATGCATGCATGCATGTAGTCATAAAATGCATTTTGAAAAGCTCCAAGTCAGGAAATACCACACCCTTTCTGAGGTGATTTGGAGACTTGTTGTCCAGATATTATGGATCCGGATCAGCTGAGTAGTTCCCGTAGGACCACTTCTGGTGTACGGAAGAGGGCTTCTGAAGTGCCTCAACCCCGTTCTGTTAGACAGCCTCGTTGATTGGTGGAGGCAGTGATACGTCTAGTCCAGGCTGATGTGTCGGACGTTGAGGATGAAGAGGAGGATGCTCCGGTTGTGGACCCTGCTCCTGCTGCACATGTTCCCCGTAGGGACCTCCTGAGTATTCAGGTGGAAAACCCAGAGCTTCTGGGTGATTTGAGCAGACATCCCTCGATGTACTTGCATGCTAACGAAGAATGACGTTAGATCTTGATCTTCTTTCATTCCTATTGACGAGGAGTAAAGGAATCTGATGTTGATTTGCATTTCATGCAGGTTCCCGGCTTCACACAGCCTCGAGGGAATTGGTTTAGCATACACTCTATGTATCAGGCTCTTCATCCTGACTATAGAGCGATTGTGCGTGACTGGGGATTTGGAGCATTCTTTTCCCTCATTCCCCATCGTTGTCCCTGGGGTTATCTTAGGGCATTATCTGAGCGATGGTTTTATCAAACTCAGTCACTCCATCTGTTGGATTATGAGGTGATGATGACGCTGATGGATTGGCGGTTTATCACATGTATGGAGTTTGGAGGGGAGCCAGTGCCTTGCATGGCGAATATTACCCCTACTGCCGTCAGATCCTTGTTAGGAGTTCCGGAGGAGGCGAGGCGGGGCTAGACCGTCTGCGGGTCCTTTGGCGTAGATCTTTATGAGTGGGCTATTGAGTGATCCCATGCCTGATGATGTCAAAGTCAGGGATCACATTCTTTGGCGATTATTCCTGATGATCATTAGAGGCTGCTTCATAGCAGATAACTCTTCTATGGTGTCATTCGCTTTGGTCAGCACCACGCGTCATGTGGACCGTATTGGAGAGTATGATTGGGGTTCCTACACCTTTGCCTATTTCCTCCAGGGCATGCATATACACTCACAGGGTTTGACTGAGGCTTGGCTAGGATTCTACCCATTTCTGCTGGTGAGTATTTCTCTTATCATTTCCCATTTATAGGTTAAGAGTGTTTACTGACCGCATATGTTTTGCCATTGTGTTGGCAGTTTTGGGCCTACGAGAGGCTCCCATGCTTGTGTCCTGTGAGTGTGTTAGGTTTAGATACCTATCCATGAGGACGACGATGTCATCATTCCATTTTGGCGGAGGTCCACATGGTTGAGGTTTCACTCATTGTACGCTTGTTGGAGTTGTTGACAGCTGATATCATCACATGGATTCCCTATTCTAGGGAACATTTGGCCATCGGTTTTGAGGATGGGTACCCGACTGGCGTCGAGTATGTGATCTCCACCCGGAGAGTTCCTCTCTTTACAGATGGAGGATGGGAGCTCTATTTAGGAGAGCGTGCTATTAGGAGCACCACAGGGGAGATTCATATGCCGATCTTGCCTCCTTCCAGGCGTCATTTACATGTATCACAGTCACCCATCATTGATATCCCATTGTTGGGGGTTGACGGCTTTGCATTATCAGAGGGTCCTTGTACTCAAGAGATATTCCAGCGTTGGTGATTCCCTCGTACTATTGGAGCCCAGTTCCGCGCCACTCAGTTCATGGGGGATATGGTTCCAAGATCCGTGATGATGACGAATTGGATTTCCTATGTCCGAGATCCGACTCATGTGACACAGATTGATAGTTTGACTCGGCGACTAGACCAGGCACATTTCTTTATCCGGAATTTGAGCAAAGATCCGGCAGAGGCAAATTTGTTTAATCCTTCCAGCTCAGGCGCTGGCCCCTCAGATGACCTATTCGGTTTTGTCGGCACAGATCCTCCTCTATATAGGCATGACATCCCTCTTGACAGAGATCCAGTGACTCAGGAGGAGTTACATCAGGTGGACAGGATTGATGATGTAGACATTGACACCATTATCTACTTCTGATGTGTATTCTCGTTATATCTTTTGATAGGCCTCTGTTAGCTATTGGGTGGTTGTGCCCCATTATCACTATATCTTTTGATAGGCCTCTGTTAGTAGTAGGGTGTCTGTGCCCCATTTCCCTGTATTTATAGATGTATAGAGATGATGTATTAGATGTTGATATACTTAGGAATGTATGCATAGTTTTTTTATTCCCTATATCATATTGTCATCTATTATCTGCAATGCATGTATCATGTTATGCATATGTATGTATGTCCAGAGATATTTAGCATTGACCCCTGGATGGTCTTATGACACGGCCCGTACAAATGTCTACTTCGATAGTTAGCCGTATTGATCATACCCCACCATCATTGGTGGCATCGGGTATGCGATCGTGGTATGATAACATGTCACCATCAGACAGGGTGACCCTAGATCATTTGTTGTAGCATACTATGACCCTGTTGATGTTTCAGGTTTCCACTTGATTCGTGGATGGCATGCTAGAGCACTGGGTATCGGAGAGGCAGGTTTTCCGATTTGGGACCCAGGAATTGAATCCCACTCTAGAGGAGTATGCACGGTTGACGATGCTGCCACTAGACAGACCTTACATGCATATGGCTTTGGGGGACATGAGTCGACGGTTCATGACCCTCACTGGATTGAGGCGTAGAGTGGTGTAGGATGAGCTTACCTCTGGCCATGTTATATCCCAGCGTTTTTTGTTTGATAGATTTGGCTCTGAGGATAGTTATACACGACATTCCAGGGATTTCACCACACCGGAGGATCATTGGCGTCGAGCCAAGGTTGATGTACTGTTATTGTGCATATTATCGTATGCCTATATGCCACGGTACATGGATGAGATAAACATTGGAGTCATCATGGCCGTGAGAGCTCTCAGGGAGGGTCGTACCATCATTCCCATGATTATAGCAGAGACTCTGAGGTCAGCTACATACTGCTGTACTTATCTGATAGGAGTGTTCACGGGCAGCTCGGTCATGCTATACGTGTGGTTTATGGCACACTTGACACCGATTGGCACCTTTAGATGGCATGGGTATTGTTTCACCCATGATATAGCAATGTCATACTCCTTTCAGCCATCGGAGTGTACGAACGATTTGGGTTAGTTTATGTTCTTGGCTGATATCAGGGATCCATTTAGCCTATTATCGTGCTCGGGGCTTAGCTCACCTTACAGCTTTATTACTCATGCTCCGGGCATGGACTATCTCCCTCTGGCTGGCTTGAGGGGCATGACTACCTTTCACCCATTGGCCGTGATGTCACAGTTTGACTAGTTTCAGGACTTTCATCCTTTCGAGGGGGCGTCGGGTCAGCGTTCCGCTTCTCGCTATCTTTCAGCAGAGGACCGATCCCATGTGTATGCTTGTTGGGATCAGCGTGAGATAGCTATTTTTTCTGTGAGCCATCCGAGTTGTTCTGCAGAGTATTCCGCATGGATGGATATAGAGATTGCATTAGTTGCGGTAGTATCCACATTGCCGAGTAGTTATTGAGACGATGTAGAGCCTATAGAGGACACTGATTCTCACATCGAGGAGCTACTTACTGGATTGCCAGCATTTCCTTTAGATTCTCCCGATACCGACCAACCTTTGACATGAGTGTGATACAACATTCTTCATCGATACTTGAGAGAGTAGTCTTCCTTGATGTTGACTTTTGAGAGAGACCTTCTGCTAGAGAGGCTTGATGTTGACTACCCTTGATGGGAGAGATGAGGCTCTGATAGAGAGAGATGTGATGATAGTTCGGCTTTGGATGTCACCAGATGTAGCCGAGATGAGATAATACTTGCGGTGAGGTCCCTTACCACTTGCATGATTGCAGAGATGAGCACTTATATTGATGAGCATATGATCACTATGCAGATGGCTGCAAATCTGTTGGGTCATGTGGATACTCTCACACAGGAGACCACAGCTTCGCCTCCTTCTTCTGAGAGGGATGCCGTGTTGGGCTTGTTAGCTCGCATATATCCAGGAGTTGTAGATGGGTTTGTATATTTTCTGCCTGCAGACCAAAGATAGCCATTTTGTCTGTCTGATTTACATTGTGTGTATCAAACAAAGACATATATATATAGCGAGGAAATATATTTTGATCACTTCCCTTTTAGATATGTCTGTTGCCTGCTTGATATTTGCCTGCTTCTTCAGGGCTGGTGATCTTGATGTATTCTGAATTCCTCCTAGATGGATGGACATTGAGTTGTCTCTAGATAGTTCAGAATGGATCATTGATCTGTATATATCCCTACCATCTTTGGTGTCCTTGGGACTGGTTCCTGTATGGATATGTGGAGAGGAATGTGGCTTTCCTCTCTGAGATTGACCGCACCACAGATGGTCACCAGTACTTCTATTTAGGAGAAGCCTAGTTAATTCCATCTCTTATGGATTGGTGTTACTCTTCAAGGTATAACCGCAGCTTAGATGGTTGCCGAATCTCCTATTTGGGAGGAGTTTAGGTAATTCCATCCCTTTGGTCTGAAGCCAATGAAATGTAGTTGATTAAAGGATGATCCCAGTACCAGTTGACAAGGGTTTGTGTTTTGGTAGGGGGTGAGATCGAACCATAAATGGCTGCCTACGTACTCCTATTGAAGAGGAGATTAGGTCTGCGTAGTTCTAACCTGGTGTAAGAGGTTCAACGCTGTATGTGACAAGACTGGTGTAGGAATTTATTTTTGTTTTTGTATGGAGAAAAGGGTAGAAATGTTTTTGTTGTTTTTGTTTTATTGTGACCGGGCTATGTAACATGGTTGCCTACGTACTCCTATTGAAGAGGAGATCAGGTCAGCGTAGTTCACCCCTCAGGGCGAGTTGAAAAGCGTGATCCCATGTGCAGGTCAAATTGCGGGGAGGAGAATGTTTAATCCTAGGTTGAGGATAAACTGCATGCATGAGAAGTTTGATCCCATGTATGGGTAGCCAAACTGCAAACGCGAGAGGTTCAATCCGTAGTGGGATGACCTAAGTCGTAGGAACGCAGAGAAGCCAGGCTGCTGGCTTGCAAATTATGTTTTCCCTGAGCGGCAAAGTGTGGAAGAGTTATATGTGGTAAAGGGTTAAAGAACCGGAATGACTGGTGATCTGATGATCTAACACCAGGATGTTTGCTTGATGACAACTTCAGACATAGTACCGTTTCACGGCGTCTGAGTTGATGGGTTATGGAAATTCATCGTTGTCCATTTCTTGCAATCTGAGAGCGCCTCCTGTCAATACTTCCTTGATAACAAATGGACCTTCCCAGTTAGGAGCGAATTTCCCCTTAAATTGATCTTGGTTGTCAAGGATCTTCTTCAAAACCAAGTCATGTTGTCTAAACTGCTGTAGCCGGACTTTTTTGTTGTAGGATCTGGCGATCCTTTGTTGATATAACTGACCATGGAAGATAGCCGCGGTTCGCCTTTCGTCTATTAGAGACAATTGGTAATACATGTCTTATACCCATTGGTCTTCATCCGGTGGCGTCTATCAACACTACGAGGATTCCATTTCAACTTCTATGGGGAGCACTTGCTTCCATCCCATAGGTTAATCGTAGGGGTTGCCCGGTGGAAGTGCACATTGATGTTCTGTAGGCTAACAGAGTAAGAGGCAATAAGTTAGGCCATTCCTTGTGATTGGCGGACATCTTTTTCATAATCTTCTTGATGTTTTTGTTAGCCGCTTCAACAGCACCATTCATCTTCAAATGATAGATGATAGAGTTAAGATGTTTGATGTGGAATTTACTGCATAATTCCTCCATCATTTTGTTGTTGAGGTTCTTAGCGTTGTCTGACACAATCACCTCTGGTTGTCCATATCGATAAATGACATTGTTTTTGATGAAAGCAATGATGACTTCTTTGGTAACCCTGGGGAAGGAGGCTGCTTCTACCCACTTGGTGAAGTAGTCGATCATGGTGAAGATAAATCGATGTCCATTACTGGCTTTAGGCTCAATGGGCCCGATAACGTCCATTCCCCACATTGAGAAGGGCCAAGGTGAACTCATATTGTGGAGTTCCCGTGGAGGGGCGTGTATAGCATTCCCATGAATCTGGCACTGATAGCATCTCCTGACGTGGTCATTGCAATCAGCTTTGAGAGATAGCCAATAATGTCCTGTCCTGAGGACTTTCTTGACAAGGAGGGGGCCACTCATGTGGGGGCCACAGACTCCACCATGGATTTCATCCATAAGCCTTTGGGCTTGATCTTTGTCTAAACATCTGAGGAGACCTAGTCCTGCATCTCTTTTGTAGAGCGCATCTCCACTCAGGTAGAATTTCATAGCAAGTCGATGGATCCGCCTTTTCTCAATCGGGCTCGCCTCAGCGGGTGTAGATCCATCTCGTAGGTATTCCTTGATATGTTGATACCACGGATGCTGGATGGGAGGTAGCTCATCCGATACTTCTCCAACGTAATTCCCATAGGTTGGGGCCTTGTGAAGGGAAATTGTGACGCTTGGCAAGTGTCCTTTGTCTGATATGCGAATTAAGGAAGCCAAAGTTGCAAATGCGTCCGCAAAGTCATTCCTATTACAAGGAACATGTAGAAAGGAGATTTCTTCTAACTCCAAAACCATCTGTAAAACTTGTCGATGGTAAGGCAGCAAATGTAGTTTCTTGGTTTGATAGATTCCGGTGGATTGTCTGATTACCAACTCTGAATCCCCAAAGACAGTTAACCTCCTGATGCCCATTGAACGGGCAAGTTTTACCACCATGAGACAGCCTTCATACTCAGCGGTGTTGTTTGTGCTGCCAAACTGTAATTTGACGACGATGGGATACTGCTCCCCTGTATTGGATACTAGAACTGCTCCAGCTCCAGAACCTTCCATATTAACAGCTCCATCAAAAAACATCTTCCATGTTTGGCGTGTATCGTACTGATGGTGTTGCTGAACTGTCATTACTCCCTCATCAGGGAAGTAGGTCTCCAAGGGTTTGAAATCCGTTAAAGGCGTAGCGGCCAGTTGATCCGCAATTCCTTGACCTTTGATGAACTTTTGAGTCACGTAGACGATGTCAAATTGTTGTAGGATCAACTGCCATCTGGACAGCCGGCAATTTAACATGGGTTTATTGAACACGTACTTGAGAGGATCCATGCGGGATATGAGATGGGTTGTATGACCATGGAGGTAATGTTGTAACCTCATGGAAGTCCATGCTAAAGCACAACACGTCTTTTCGATCAGAGTGTACTTATGTTCACTGCTGCTGAATCTTTTGTTGAGGTAATAGATAGCTCGTTCTTGGCCTCTATCGTCCTTACGTCTCCAAAGATCTGACCCATGGCGTTGTCACTTATGGACAGGTACATGAACAGGGGAACATCATCCCTGGGTGGTACCAAAATGGGAGCTTTGACTAGCTGTTCTTTAATCGTGAGGAAGGCATTTTGGCACTCATCGTTCCATTTCATGGAGGAGTTCTTCCTTAATAGCTTGAAGATTGGCTCACAGGTTGCTGTGAGTTGAGAGATAAACCTGCTAATGAAGTTGATTCTTCCTAAAAATCTCCGTATTTCCTTCTCTGTCTGAGGAATGGGCATTTCCGTGATAGCCTGGATTTTGGTAGGATCTAGCTCAATCCCTTTGTGGCTGACTAGAAATCCTAGCAACTTGCCTGATTTAACGCCAAAGGCGCACTTGGATGGATTCAACTTCAAGTTGTACTTACGTAACCTGTTGAAAAGTTTTCTGAGATGGTCTAAGTGGTCTTCTTCCCTTCAGGACTTGACAATGATGTCATCCACGTAGATCTCTATCTCTTTGTGCATTAAATCGTGGAAGAGAGCCATCATAGCTCGTTGATAGGTGGCTCTGGCATTAATTAGGCCGAATGACAACCGTCTATAGAAAAAGGTTCCTCAAGGCGTGATGAAAGCAGTTTTCTCACGATCTTCCTCAGCAACCATGATTTGATGGTACCCCGCAAAGCAATCAGCAAAGGAGTACATGTAGTATTTGTTAGGTTTGTAATATTCATAACGCAATCAAATTGCAAAAAAAAGTGCGGAAGCGTGGTAAAATCAGAGTTTAAAAAATTTACAAACCATATACCCGGATCACCCTTTATGCACAATTATTAATTAAACGAAAAGATAAAGAATAAATCATACCCTTGAAGATCGAGCTTCCTCGGTACAAGTTCACCTCCAAATCCTTTCGCGTTCGATCTTGAATCCACCGGGTTTGGTTCCTTCCTTTGATCGGCGTTAGCCACCCATGTGTTTGGCCTCAGAGGTGATCCACCGAGGAAGAAAAAGATTCAAGAAGAAGGGGTGTTATGGCTAACCCTAGTTTTCTATCTCTATAGAAAGGGTGTACTCTCCCAACAATTGGAATTATTACGTATGTTGAAAAAGTCAATAACCCATTCACCCATAATAAGACTCCTCTTATTTATAGATGTGGGCAACCCACCTTAACAATTAAGGAATTGGGTTTTATTTAATTAATTAAATTCTTTTAATTAATTAAGCTCCCTAATCTTATTAGGGATAATTAATTAAACTCCTTTAACTAATTTTCCTCCTAATCTATTAGGAATAAATGAGAGTACTTATATTAAATTAATTCCTAAACTCTTTTAGAAATTAAAATAATAATAATTGTAATAATATTAATAAGACTCCTCTTATTAATTTATATTTAATATTTCTAAAATATTAAATAATAAATATTAAGCTATTTAATTTATTCTATCACCATAGATTAAATTAAATATACTTAACTTTATATTATTACGATTATGCCATTAACTTCTTAAATAATTATTCTTCCTTTTATGGTGTGACCCTTTAGGTTCTCCATATTAAGCAGGTTGTGAATAAATCAATTAGAACAATTCTAATCTTATTTAAATAAATAAATTAAACAATTAATTTATTTAAATAAATAATATTTATTCTGATAGGGATAAGCCTCCCTAGCGATCAACGACTTTCCGGATAATATAGATTTCAACATTAATCATTAAAGAACCTTTGAGTAAATAATTTTGCGTACAATTCAATCCTTCCACCATCTGATGTCCCAATTAAATATAAGACATGGAATTCTTTGTCAAGTCTTATTTTATTTAATTATATGTATTTCGATCCTTAAATGCCTGACTCAAATAATGCAAATTAGAAACTCCTTTCTAATTTCATTACGCCTTAACCGAGGACTCTTTGGGTTGTCATTTATCGAATCACATAGGACATTTCTCTTCTTTTATTAGAAGTGGTAGATTCTTTATTGATCATACATTATCTCCATGTACAACTTATTATACCCAAGCATACCCTTTGATATACCCTAAGGGTCTTAAGGAATAAGTCAAAGTATAACTCATCATACACAAGATCTTATGATGATCTCGAGTCAAGGATTACTTGTACTACTATCACTACTGAGAATTCCTATTGATGAGGCAAATAAAACTCCATTAGGTATTCCTTAGCGAGCCACGTTCGGTGAACTTATTCTCTAATAAGCACCTACATACTTGCTTTAGTGTCTCCACACAAATGATCGTGAGATCAATCATCCTCATCGATGAGCAAGCAGCGTATGTACCGATCTATCCGGATTCACTAATCCCCAATTTAGTAATCGATGATTGGGAACTATTTTAGTTTTAAGCTTTCTAAGAATTTAGATCTCATTAGAATGATCATCATCATTATTCTAAAAGCATTGCTTAAAACTATGGGTTTATCACATATTATAAAAAACAGCATCATGTAGATAATTAAAAGCCTTTAATAAATTAATACTTTTTATTAATAAATGAATAAGATTGTTACAAAGTATATGCTTTATCATCAAACATGATTGGCTTGTGTGCATACTACTTTCAATCTCCCACTTGCACTAAAGCCAATCGTCATGGTAACTTATACTCTTCTTCTCTAAGTGGCGATTATCCTTTGTTGGATAAGCTTTAGTTAATGGATATGTAATGTTGTTCATGAGAGTCCACTATCTCTATAGTGATTTCCCATCTTTCAATGATTCTAATAATCAAATGAAAGTGCCACAACACATGTTTAGATCCAAGATGAGACTTAGGAACTATTCCTAGTTCTGTAATGAACTTTTAATCCAAACAATCAACTTGTAGCTTCATTTATAGCTATATACTTTGTCTTTATCACTAAACCCGACAACTCTTTCTTTGTTTGGAACCTTTCAATTCAACTTTGCACCCTTTATTGAGGTAACCCTTTACCTTAAAGTGGATTTTTACGTCATCTTGAGTGCATGCGAAAAACTTGAGTGCATTAAGCCCTCTAGTTTTAATTTAGACCCACCATGAATATGATCACATCCTTAGTGTCGGTTAAGCACTTTAAGATGTTTTCAACGACTCATAGTGAACTTCTCGAGAATATGGTGATCAACATCGGGTCTCGTACATTTCATTGCATACATGATTGTCACTCATGCGACCTCTCTTTTGAGAGTCTGTGGGGACTATTAAAGAGATACACTCCATAGCTCATCGACATGAGACATCTCTTGGAGTTTGCCATGCTAAGCGACTTTAGCATCAAATGAATATCGTTCCTTGGGTTAAGTCGAGCATCCTCTTAAATCTATCTATATAGATTTATATCCCCAATTAAGATACTCTTCCAAATCATTCATGGAGGAATGTTTAGACAACTTTATCTTTCTTGATTGTAGCATTAGTATGTCATTCCTTATCAAGTAGTATATCAACATATAGTACTAGGAATGTCACGATGCTCCCATTTGACCCTTTTGTACACACTAGGTTCATTCTTATTTTTGATAAAATCAAACTCTTTTGATTGCCTCATCAAAACGAATGTTCCATATTTGAGAAACTTGCTTAATCCATACGGATCATCACTTCCTCATCGTATGCTGGATCATCATCCTCTATGATGTGTACCTCATCATCATCATCTATGATGAATCCATACCTCCTAGGTATCTTTGGTACTATTCAGATTTACGATTAGGTTGTGGTACAATAGAATTACATCTACGAGTTCCTCTTATTTGACTTATAGTGTTTTGTGGTTCTTGAACTTTTCAAGATCTATTATCCTCCACTAGCCCCTTCAATGATAAACACCTTTATCTTAGAAGGCAGCGTGTTTCACAACAAACACCTTTTGCTAAATAGGATTTTAGAACATATAACCTAAACTTATTTTAGGATGTCCCACAAATCTGTACTTGTCAAATCTTGTCCCAAGCTTATCCTTTGAAACCTTTTTCACATAAGTTGGACAACCCTTATCTTAACATACTTAAGATTAGGAATCCTCCCTGTCCATAACTTTTATGGAGTCTTGGAAAATGGATTTTGAGGTTACCATTTTTTACGTAGAATGTCTGAGCCATTTCTAGGACATGATCCCAGAAGGATCTTTGGAATGTCGGTAAAATCATTATGGATACTTACCATGTCCAACAAGGTGCGATTTTCCATTCGGATACATCAATCAATTATTGCGTGTCGGGATGTGTCCATTATGAGAAAACCATTTGAGATGATCTAGAAACTTATTGCACAAGTATTTATTCCTTGATCTAATCAAAGAATCTTAATACTTTGCCAATTTGTTTCACTTTTGAATTCTTTGAACCTTTGAATAATTCACACTTGTATTCAGAAAAATACACATTCGACTCTTTGAATGATCATCTCCTTTTCTTATACTAGTTTGTTGATTTACAAAATAATTTTTCACGTAAGTCAGTATACAAAATTTATTAAGTAATATTCGATTCTATACAAAACATTATTATTATAAATAGAACAACAATTGTTCTTAATTATAATACCAAAGATTTCATTGTCCAATGATAAAATGGAAATAATATTTTTTTAACAAGGCTGAAATACAATAACAACTTATTGACTTAATAGATTTGCCCAGTAAGCATTGCTAAACTATAAGTTTCTATGGCTAATGTTGCAACCTTTGCTTCATTTCCCACACATAGGATTACTTATATTTGTTTAGCTTTTCTACTTACTGCTTGGTCCTTCATAAATCTATATTTATGATAACCAAAGTCGGTATCCAATACCCAAGTAGAACCTTGACTTAAAAAAAAAATTTATTTTAAATCATGAACAAATTTGTATTTATGTAGAAACTTCACTAAGCTTCTTTGGTTAGCCCTGCGCAAGATGCTTCTTCATGAGTTTCTTTCGATGTGTCGGGCTTATTGTAGTGGAAGCAAACTCCTTTGCTATCCGTATCGATTTTGTTCTTATTATCCTTTGTTTTTGCCTTTTCTATTTACCTTCTTTGAATCGTTCTTCTTTTCAGAAGATCCTTTGGCCCCTACCAGTAAGACTTGATCTTTCTTGGTTGGAAAGTGACTCTCAACATTTTTCAATATGTTAAGCAAATCGGTGAAGGTGATATCTAGCTTGTTCATATGAAAAATTCACAACAATTGTGAAAGAGTCAGGGGGTGAGTGCAAGATCAAATCTTGGCTCAACTCTCCATCCATGACAAAACTCGTTGTCTAATTGATCAATCAAATTGATTATGTTAAGAACTTTTTATGCATACTATAGTGCCATTGGCCATTCTAGATCGGAAGAGCTCCTTAGATATCTCGATATCTATCGGTCCTACTTTCCTCACCATCAACTACTTGATGTGCGGGAATATAGTAGAAGCATCCATAGTTTCATCTTGTGTTTGAAGCTCGTTACTCGTGGATGCGAGCATGATGCATTGAGCCAATTTGTGCATCATCTTGCCACTTTCTAAAAGTAGCAATCTCTTCCTCGGAGGCATTATGCGCAACCATTGCGAGGGATAGGCGTATTAAGGACATAAGATAGCTTTTCGACTATGAGAACTATTCTCAAATTCCTTAACCAATCCAGATTTAATTTGATGCGATTAATTTAGCATCTAATATGCTTTGCATGATGATAGTAATTTTAGACATTGTAAAATTACGTAAATGAATTTGTAATTAACAACATTTTAACATACATTCTTTTATTAATTACCAAAATAATTTAGGTCTTGTTTTAAATTGGTATCTCCCACTATTTTCTTCAAACTATATTACCCTCACTTATATAGTTCGGCAAAATCTAATTAAAGATTTGCTAGTGAGAATAAGGATCCCATTTCAAATGTATATAGCCTTGTGGTGACACAACAAACTATATATAAATAAATAGGTAGACAACTTTTGTCAATTACATCAACTATGCAACTCCTTGTATTTTGCCTCTTAGATTATTTTGATCAGTGGTGGCACATCCAGAATCAAAATTATCCAAGTTAAGTCGACCTAGCACTCCATATATTCAAAAAAGAAAAATATCATCCTTGTGGTGACACAACAAAACAATATTGTTCAATTTTCTTTATAAGCATCAAATGTGATAAATTAACATCTTAAATACTTAATACTTGCCTTGTGGTGACACAACAAACTCATATTAAATATTTAATACTCTATTAATTTTATCATGCTAGAAAGCGACGTTCGATATTCCAAATATCTTTGAGCGCTTAGGACTTAATATAAAAATTGAGGGTTTGTTATTAATTTGTCTCATCTTGTTTAGCGGCATGCATATATATATATATAAAATCGCGTCGTATTAATGAACATGCGAAGCATGTTTGCATAATATATAATATATATAGTATAGCATGCGCATATAGAATACTATATTCTACACGGATTGATTATGGACTTTTATTCTAGTTTGGTTCACTAGAGCCACCAAGTGAACCAAAAGGTGAAACCCTAGGGTGCGAAATAATATTTAAATATAACTATTACATTTAAACTGGGGCTCCATTACAAAGCGGGTCTTCAAGCGCTCCTTGCTCCTTGATCTCCAATTCTTCAAAATTAATTCTAACTATTCTATTACAAAACTATTTAAAATAAATAGAAACCTTGATCGTGATCGAGGGAAATACATAGGAGGAGATAGAATTTACATTAAGAAAAATTAGAGAAGGCGAGTCTGTGAGACCCCATTTAATAAAACCCATACATTCATGCATCCAACTAAAATAAAATCCAATCGCATTGGTTGATAGTCCATAATCAATCCCATTTATTATCATACACATCATCATATGCATCGATAAATAACATTCATCTTATGAATAATAAACATTTAATATATATATTGATATCATTTAATGGGCAAATTTAGTTAGTATAAAATCTATTTTGAATCAAAATAAACTCCTTTATTTTAATCCAAATTTAAATCAAAATAAAACTATTTTATTTTAATTTATCAAATTTTGAATAAAATAAACTATTTTATTTTAATCAAAATTTTAATCAAAATAAACTCCTTTATTTTAATTAATTATGGAATCAATTCCATGTAAAAAAAATATAAAAATCTTTAATTAAAATAAACTCTTTTATTTTAATTAATTATGAATCAATTCCATGTGTAAAAAATCTTTAATTAAAATAAACTCTTTTATTTTAATTAATTATGAATCAATTCCATGTAAAAAAAAATATTAAAGGAAACACGGATTATCTTTCCTATTCACAAATAAACTCCTTTATTTTGAATAATATGAAATCTTATTTCATATTTAAATAAACTCCTTTATTTAAGGAAAGATGGATTTATTTGATATTCACAAATAAACTCCTTTATTTTAGAAAAATAAAATCCAATTTCAACTCCAATTAGTTATCATGGAATCCAATTCCAACTCTAATTAGTTAGCATGAAATTCAATTTTAAAATTAAAATAAACTTTATATTTTAATATTAAAATAAACCTTTTATTTTAAAATTAAAATTAACTTTTTATTTTAATTTAAAAATATAATAAGAATATATATATATATATATATATATATATATAACTATTATATATATATATATATAATAATCAATATATATATATATATATATATAAAAGCAAATGCACTATTGCTTTTGCCATGCACCAAAAACATGTCATATTTTTTTTTTTTATAATGTGATGATTGTCTTTCCTTGAATAACCGTGCAACTCCCTTAAGTTCTTTATTAAAACCAGATCAAGATAGCTTCCAAATACAAAAATTTGAAAAAAGGGAAAAGAAAGGACAAAATGTTTATCCTAGTACTTCCATTGGAATGGGAATGGCCATCTCTTTCCATGCAATCCCTTTTAAAAAAAAATTCGGTTTTTTTTTTTTTTTTAATAAATTTTATACAATAAAATTATGCCCAATTAAATTGTTCTAAACACATATCAATATACATATCAAATTTAAACAATTAATAATTAGCATAAAGGTTTGGCTCGATGCCCTTTATTAGGTTTGTAATATTCATAACGCATGATCAAATTGCAAAAAAAGTCTTGAAGCGTGGTAAAATCGAGTTTAAAAATTTACAAACCATATACCCGGATCACCCTTTATGCACAATTATTAATTAAACGAAAAGATAAAGAATAAATCATACCCTTGAAGATCGAGCTTCCTCAGGTACAAGTTCACCTCCAAATCCTTTCGCGTTCAATCTTGAATCCACCGGGTTTGGTTCCTTCCTTTGATCAACGTTAGCCACCCATGTGTTTGGCCTCTAGAGGTGATCCACCAAGGAAGAAAAAGATTCAAGAAGAAGGGTGTTATGGCTAACCCTAGTTTTCTATCTCTATAGAAAGGGTGTACTCTCCCAACAATTGGAATTATTACGTATGTTGAAAAAGTCAACAACCCATTCACCCATAATAAGACTCCTCTTATTTATAGATGTGGGCAACCCACCTTAACAATTAAGGAATTGGGTTTTATTTAATTAATTAAATTCTTTTAATTAATTAAGCTCCCTAATCTTATTAGGGATAATTAATTAAACTCCTTTAACTAATTTTCCCTCCTAATCCTATTAGGAATAAATGAGAGTACTTATATTAAATTAATTCCTAAACTCTTTTAGAAATTAAAATAATAATAATTGTAATAATATTAATAAGACTCCTCTTATTAATTTATATTTAATATTTCTAAAATATTAAATAATAAATATTAAGCTATTTAATTTATTCTATCACCATAGATTAAATTAAATATACTTAACATATTATTACGATTATGCCATTAACTTCTTAAATAATTATTCTTCCTTTTATGGTGTGACCCTTTAGGTTCTCCATATTAAAATAGGTTGTGAATAAATCAATTAGAACAATTCTAATCTTATTTAAATAAATAAATTAAATAATTAATTTATTTAAATAAATAATATTTATTCTACAATAGGGATAAGCCTCCTAGCGATCAACGACTTTCCGGATAATATAGATTTCAACATTAATCATTAAAGAACCTTTGAGTAAATAGTTACCGTACAATTCAATCCTTCCACCATCTGATGTCCCAATTAAATATAAGGCATGGAATTCTTGTCAAGTCTTATTTTATTTAATTATATGTATTTCGATCCTTAAATGCACAACTCCAAATAATGCAAATTAGAAACTCCTTTCTAATTTCATTACGCATTAGCCAAGGACTCTTTGGGTTGTCATTTATCGAATCACATAGGACATTTTTCTTCTTTTATTAGAAGTGGTAGATTCTTTATTGATCATACATTATCTCCATGTACAACTTATTATACCCAAGCATACCCTTTGATATACCCTAAGGGTCTTAAGGAATAAGTCAAAGTATAACTCATCATACACAAGATACTATGATGATCTCAAGTCCAAGGATTACTTGTACTACTATCACTACAGAATTCCTATTGATGAAGCAAATAAAACTCCATTAGGTATTCCTTAGCGAGCCACGTTCAATTGAACTTATTCTCTAATAAGCACCTACATACTTGCTTTAGTGTCTCCACACAAATGATCATGAGATCAATCATCCTCATCCAATGAGCAAGCAACGTATGTACCAATCTATAGGATTCTCTAATCCCCAATTTAGTAATCCATCGATTGGGAACTATTTTAGTTTTAAGCTTTCTAAGAATTTAGATCTCATTAGAATGATCATCATCATTATTCTAAAAGCATTGCTTAAAACTATGGGTTTATCACATATTATAAAACAGCATCATGTAGATAATTAAAAGCCTTTAATAAATTAATACTTTTTATTAATAAATGAATAAGATTGTTACAAAGTATATGCTTTATCATCAAACATGATTGGCTTGTGTGCATACTACTTTCAGTATTAAGCAGTATTGTCAATGAGAATGTGGATAAAGGGTACGAGAAAGCTATCTTTTAAGCAAGATTTGTTCAAGTCCCGGTAATCCACGCAGACTTATACCTTCCCTCCGGGTTTAGGCACGGGAACAATGTTGGATATCCACTCAGGATATGTGGACACCATGATGATACCAGCTTGAAACTGTTTCACAATTTCTTCTTTCACCTTTAAATTCCACTCAGGTTTCAATCGCCTGAGCTTTTGCTTGACTGGCTTAAATCCCTCTTTAATGGGAAGGCGATGAAGGACAATGTCAGTGGACAAACCCACCATGTCTTCGTGAGACCATGCAAACACATCCTGGAATTGGGTTAATAGCGTAACCATGTCATTCCTTTGGTTTGGGGTAAGGTCTGAACCAATCTGGATTAACTTAGGGCTTTCTGAGGTTCCGAGATTGAAGGAAGTGGTTTGGTCGAGGTTGGGTTTAGGTTTGTCTGTGACCCATTCTTAAATTTTGGAGGCACCTCAATGTCCCCATTTACTTCCATCAAGGCTGAATTCATCTC
Organism: Panax quinquefolius; assembly: GCA_020205615.1. NCBI lineage: Eukaryota > Viridiplantae > Streptophyta > Magnoliopsida > Apiales > Araliaceae > Panax > Panax quinquefolius. The sequence continues at coordinate 69,747,472 of CM035151.1, forward strand.
CACATCAAAGGTACAATCCTTGTGCAGAAGAGGCACCGTATTAGCAAAATCACAGCACATCTAAATTGTGGTCTGAAACAAAATATGCTTTCACTTAGTATATATGAAAAGCTTTGATCATACAAAGTGTTAGCATGTACTGGCAAAATGACTGCTAATCTTGTATGAAAAAGTAGATTATTATGATATCTCTGAGGCATAAAGAGCTTCTTCCCGTTTTACCCTTGTCGACCAATGCAAGGAGTGCTGCTCCAATTAGCAAGGACAAAGTCCGGGTGGACTGCAGTGATGGAGGGGCTGTCATCATTTTCCTTCTCCCGAATGATGGCCATTATGTCTGGGAAATCATCGTTTGGGGTATATCTGTTTGTATGTTCATCATGAACGATGATGCGTATGCCTGACATCATTCGGATGACGTCTTGCTTGATTCTTTGTTCCTCCTCTTCCACTGCGGGATTTGGAACAAAGACTTCTTTCTCCTTCACCGATACCGGCTTGGGAAATAACATAGCCATGATATTGGCTGGCACCTTTACAGGAGGTTGTGCGGACTCAGAGTTTGAAGGCGAAGATAAACGTCGCGCGTTTGAAGCTGAAGGAATCTGCTGATGCTTATGAGGATTCCTATGACTAGATTTGGCAGAATAGCCTAGTCCAGCTGTACCAGTTTGAAGGATAACTTGGATGGGGTATTTGATACTCTGATGATCTTTACCCAGCCCTTGTTCTGGCTGATGACCCAAGGATATCATTTCTTGAGTAGCTGCTGTAAGACCCCAACTTTTATAAATAAAGATGAATTTTCTATAAATATCATTTTTGAATATTATGGAGTAAATTTGATATAATGTTATAGTTGTGGGTAATATTTATAAATTTTGCAAAGTACGCAAGTTGTTATATAATATTCGATTGGTCGGGGAATATTCGTTTTAACAGGGAATATTCGTACAACGGCACAATCATTGGTGGACCCCACAACGAAATTATTGTCGGATTGAGAAAACGACAAAAATATTTTATTGAAAATAACGGCGGAAGTTTTACCATTAATACTGTTGAACTACTCGGTAGTAAAAGTACAGTAATACGCGTGGTTGCATAGTAGCACACGGTATTGATTATTGATGCTTATGTGATAAGTCACTCATTTTTGTTTTATTGGTATTATTAATGTAATAAAACAGAAAAGCTTTTTATATAAAATAGAATACTTTTATAAAGTTATTCGTTTTATTAGGCTAATAGTAAAATCTTTTTATATAAAACAGAATACTTTTATAAAGTTATCTGTTTTATTAGACAATAATTAGAATATATTATATTTTATTATGCATAGTGTTTGCATAGTGTTTGCATAGTAAAATCTTTTATAAAGTTATTCGTTTTATTAGATTATAAATGGAATATATTATATTTTATTTAAAAGATTTTTCTTTAAATATGGACCGTCAGATTAAAGTAAATCAATCTGGACCATTCATAAGTTAGTTACTATGCAGTCCATTTTTCTATAAATAGAAGCTCATTCCATCATTATTTCTTACGAATTCACTGAAACTCTAGAGAGATAAACTATAGAGAGAAAGAAGAAATATATTCTGCTACTTCACTACTCATATATCAAGTACTCTTCTTCTTAAGGTAGGGGGTATTATTTCTTTTGTATTCATGAAGAGAACTTCTGTTATTCCATTCTTTATTATTCATTGAATAACTCAGATACTGCGGGCTACCCTATACTTGGTAAAATTCTTACGTTATTCCATTCTTTATTATTCATTTGGAATATATCATGCTCATGCGCTTTTATCTTTGGACTGGTTCCGTCTTTTATTATTCTCGTTGGAACATCCCGTCGATGCGTATTATGCCCGACTGGTTCCGTTATTTAGTATTACGTTGAATAACATGTCTATGCCAAGTTCGCATGCATGGTGATTTCGTTGTTATTCCATTCTTTATTATTCTGTTGGAACATCTTGTCTTTGCATGTAATTTCACCGACACTGGTTCGTTATTATTATTCTGTTGGAATAACTTTGCCTATGCTAATACCGCATGCATGGTGATTTCTTTTGTTATTCCATTTTTTATTATACTCAGTTGGTTAAAGTTTTGACTTCTATACTCCATGAAATTAGTGGAATATCCTTGATATCTGCACTTTATCCAGTATCTTTTCATGGAAATATTCTTCTGAGCATTCTTGAATTTTACTCTACAAAGAAGTATCATGTTGACAATTTGGACGTTATTAGTTCCTGAATAAATTAATTCTTGAACTTGTTTTATTGAATTCTTATATCATTGTCATCAACCTCATGTTTATATTTTTTTTTTTGAAAGTCATCTGTGGCCTATAGTGCATAGATGGACTTGGTATGATTATGACCAGGTATTATTGATTGTAATCATGGTAGTAATGTTACAAATGATGTGGTAAAAGTCCTCATTGGCCCGTAGTGCATTGATGGACAGTTGTTGGCATGATCATGACCATTGATGAATACACGAATGTCCTTGGCCCGTAGTGCTTTGTGGTCGTGATACTAAAGAATATCTTTGGTCAGTAGTGCGAGGGTGATTCGATGATGTGGATTATTTATTTGTCGAGTCTTAGCGATAAAAGTGATGAAAAACCTTTGAAATCATAAAAGATAGTAGATTTTATTCTCTACTTGACTCTTTTAATGGATCGCTTGTTCTACCGTGATTAAACTTGATGTTTGTTATATTGTATCGTTTAACATCATTTAAGGCTAATGATAATTTATTCGCATTATCTTAGTCATAATATTTCTTCTTGGGCTAGTTGAGCTCACCCTTTTTTCTTACCGTTCTCTTCAGAAATGAGAATATAGCCGACGACAGTCGGAGAGAACGAAGTAATGGACCAGATGATAGTATTACTAGTCCTCACTATTCTGTTAAATAGTGTGATAATAAATGTAATGAGGACTTATTCTGAGAGTGGATATTGTCTAGAAGACAATATTTGTAATAAAACTCACAGCTCATGTTGTATATTTAAGGTTGTATTTGTATTCTGTACCATGTATTTGGCGACTCAGAATAGGTGATGTATACCTATTTTAGGGGCATCACAGCTGCCATCACTTTGTCAAAAATCTTGGGTGTGAGAGGTGGCGTTCCAATAGCATGGTACTGAGTATTGCTTACTTCCAAGGCATGAAAAGTGACCGGTTCAACATCTGCATTAGCATTGATGAATAGCATGTCCCCGTGTTGAGGACACTCTGGTTCAGCGTTGACCGTGACTAGGCTATTGTTGATAATGTATTTCAACTGTTGATGAAGGGTGGAGGGGACTGCCCCTGCCATATGAATCCATGGTCTTCCCAAGAGCAGGTTGTACCCTGAATCTATCTTGAGCACATGGAAAGATACGCATAATGTGTGGGGACCAATTTTGATTGGCAGTTCAACTACTCCGACCGAATTCCGGTGGACTCCATCAAAAACTTTGATGATTGTATGGCTACTCTGGATTCGGTTGAGATTGATATTCATCTTCACCAACGTAGCGTATGGACAGATATTTAGAGATGAGCCTCCATCTATCAAGACTCCAGCTAGCATGTATTCGGAGGACAAGACCGCAATGTGCAATGGCTTGCAATGAACGGTCCCTTCGGGCGGTATGTCATCATCAGTGAAGGATATCACATTGTTGTTGAAAATGTGATCAACCAAGTGTTGAAATTTTTCCGTATCAACTGATTTCGGTATGCAGGCTTCTTCCAAAACCTTTAGCAAGATCTTCCGGTGATCCTCGGAAGTTAGGACCAAGTCCAAAATTGATATTTGGTGTGGAGCTTCTCTTAAGCTTAAAACCACATTAGCTTCGTTATGACCCATAGTGTGGAGGAATTTTTTAATCTTCTCCATGGGTATTTTCCCCTTTGATTTGATGGTAGACTTCATCACCCGTTGGGGAAGATACAGTGGATTTTCCTTTGACACTGTAGCAGTGGTATGTGAGGTGGATCCTTCACCTTCTCCATAATTCCACGAAACTTTGCTCAAGATAACAATATAATATTGTGCTCTGCATGGTAAGTTGATTGGCTCGGGAGAGGCCACTTTCAAAGGATTGTTGTTTCCTCTGAGTTGAATTACTAGCATTATGAATGATTTGTTAGTCCCATCAGTCTCAGTGGATATGACTGCTACCAAAATCTTCCACTTAGTAGGACATGTATTCTCACTTGCACTGCGTAGCAAAGATTATCGTAAATACGATATTTACAGGACACCACATCAATTAGATTTTGGATAAGGTATGAGTGCCCAAAGCATTCTTCTCGTCTTTATGACCACGAGACTGGGAGTGATATTGACATACTCTATCTGAATTGTACCATCCTGAACAGGGATTGATTGGAGGTAGAAGGGAAGTGATTCTTCCTTCATTGATTAACATCTGAAGGATTTCCTCCATAGGTTGGCCCAGATATGTGAATTCCCTTTTGTTGGCAAAATCCCGACGGGCTTTGGCATTCGCTCTCTTTGTCACTTTATCTTACAGCATTTCATTTTCTGAAAGTGATGAGGGAATATTCATGACAAGAGGCAGGAGCTGGCATGCTCCTGGCTGATTAGCTGGCGTGTGACTTGATGCTGATAAGTCACAAGTTCTGCCAATTGCTCAATTGGCTTGCATAGAGCTTTCATTTTACGTTCCATTGCGAACTGAAACTTGGTATAATCCCACTTTTCAAGACCGTCTTTGGGGGTCTGGGAGGATTCGCAGTTGATATTGGAACTCTGTCTATTGCTCCAATTGATCATGTTGACCTCTTCTTCTTTGCGTTGAGGAAGAGGGTTGTCTTGTACGTGAAACTGATCTGGTTTGGTGACCACGATCTAACCATTTTTTATCGGGTCTTGGATCTTATGTTTCAAGGCCCAACAATCCTGAGTATCATGTCCAGGTACCCTGGCATGATAAGCACATTTCTGAGCAGCATTGAAACCCCGTCCATTAGCGCTGGCTGGTGGAAGAAGATGCGTAATTTTCTTCTGTGTTGTCAGAAGAGTGAGATTATTCTCGAGTGTGTCCCCTAAGGGTGTGAACACTTGAGGGCGTTTAACTTCTCTACCTTTTGGTATTGGAGGGTTCGAAGACTGTGCTTGAAAGGGAGTGTAGTTTCTCCTTTGAATAGGCATGTTCTGATTGCCTTTTTGACCCTGTAGTATCAGGGAAACATCTTCCTCTTTCTTTTTATGGACCCTCCGGGGGTTGTTTCCATAATTTCGAGATTAGATGTGATCAGCAATAGCTTTAAGGGCAGCTAGGTCTTGAATTTTTCTGGACTTCAATCCCATCTTAGCCATCTCCCCATGTTTGACCATTTCAGAAAATGGTTTACCGATTTCGTCTAAAACTCTTTCATAGAAAGGAGCTTCTTGTATGTCTACGAAAGTCATGACCATCTCTGATTCTGTCATGGAAGGAATAACTTGGGCAGCCAGGCGTCTCCACCTTTGAGCATACTCTCTGAAAGACTCGTTAGACTGTTTCTTGATCTTGGTAATTTGATACCGATCAGCAGCCATCTGAGACTGAAAGTTGTATTGAGTGAGGAAGGCATGTGCTAGCTCTTCCCAACTATGGATCTTTGAATTGTCTAATATGGTATACCATGAACGGGCTTCTCTAGTCAGACTCTTCTGGAACAGTTGCATTCTGAGCTTCTCGTCCTCTGCATAAGATCCAAGTTCTCCAATAAACACTTTCAAATGTGTGTAAGGATCTCCTAACCCATCATATTTTTCAAAGTCAGGAGTCTTAAACTTTTCTGGATAATGAACACCAGGGAAAATACAAAGATCAACATATGAAACACTCCCGTGTGTTCCAATTCCTTTGATAGCACGAAGGCTCTCTTCTATTTGGAGGACTTTTTTTTTGATGTCACCGGTGTCTTGATCTCTTGTGAGATGGGTGGCATCGTGAGTTTTGTTGGTCGTATCCAACTGCAGTTCAGGTATTGTAATGACCTGGGATCCCCCTTGTGTAGAGGATTCAGCATGTACGAGTATTTTTGGACCCTGAGTAGACTGGTGTAATTCTTTGAGTAGAACAGCCAAATCTGTAATTTGTTTACTTAAGCCATCAAATTCTCATAAGAAACTGGATTAAGGTCACCGGTCGATGACGACATGACACGATTGTCGAGGCTTGAAGCCTTTTTGGATTTTAATAGGGTAGTAGGTTCGATTGGCTCCTCGCAAAAAGACTTGCATAGTTTAGTCTTTTAGGAATGTGTATAATAACATGCTATGTGATGTGTCCATTTTAGGAATTTTATCCCGCAAAACGGATGTCATTTGTTTTGTAGCATGTCAATTTGTATGTGTACACATTTCTTCATATTTCTCATTACATGGAGATAGATATGGAATGAAATTACAAGTAATTATGTTTACAAGTAATTAAATTGAGAAAGCATGAAGAGACTTTCCTCCATTTTGGGTTTATTAGAGGTTGACCTATCTTAGGTTACTCTCGCGGCTTTTTGGCATGAAGGTTCCCAAATCATCACAATTTACTCAACGGAAATTAATTCGGTCTCTCAACTAGAGCGAATTTGGGTGGTGCCTTTCCTGAGCCTCGCGGGAATTAGTCTTCCTACGAGTCCAGTAATCAAACACCAACGGGATAACCTCCTGGTGGAGGGACCACACAACATACATTCACATACATCGCGTCTCACCGTATGGAAATGATGACATGTGTGAAGCACTAATATCACAAGCAGATATGGTGCAAAGAACTAAGTGCAATAAGTAAATGCATTCGTACACATTCATCATAAATGTAAATGCAACATCCACACACAAGCAGATAACAGTTTTGAAAAGATTGTAATAGCGGCTTAAGTCCTCTTACTAGATGTCCCCAGCGGAGTCGCCACATGTCGACGTCGGGATTTTTAATTATCCCTTTCCGTTACTTGTTCTTTGGTGTTCTCATTTTAGGTGATATTTGTTTGAAAAAACAAGTGAAAAAGGTCCGACATGTATAATGTCGACGATGGACTGTTAAGAGTCGCCAGTTGGTTTTTTAGATGGTTGTACCAATACAACCGAGAAAAGGTTTGCACATTAACCCAGTGATGTGACACTGCTAAACGGGTCGGTGAAACCGAGATTCATTAGGGTCCGGGGACTTGATTATGCGAAGGGAAGGTGTTAGGCACCCCCTGACATCCGTGTTACCACGGTGACCACCTCTTTTCAAGAAACTATTATCTGAATATGTGTGTGTGTGTGGGTCAATGTGATGTTATTTGGAAGTGATGCGAGGCCTCGTTCGCACCTATATACACAGGGTTTGAATTTGTGTAAAAATTCAATTTTAGCAAGATATGGCAGTGATGTTTTATAAAAGAGGTTTTTCAAACCCTTGTGCTCAATAGTAATTAAGACCTTTTACACTTCCATTTTATTAAGTGTTCGGCTTGATTGATTTTATTTTCGAGATGCGAAGCATCTATAAGAAAATAATGTCGACTTCCTCGTGGGTATGAAAACCATATGAGGAATTTTAAACACCGCATAATAATTTACAAGCTGCTTACAGCTGAAAATGTCCATCATGGGAACCGAATCTAGATCCAATAGGCTGAATCTGTGATCACATGATTCCTAAAGCGCATATGATACACATAATTTGTATGAAAGCGAAGAAGCAAAGTATATATATAAAAGCTATAATATATATATATATATACTGAGACATGATCACCACCACGAAGCACCTCCATGGGGATCGAAAATATAAATAAAGTCAGTAAAAGTATCAACCGCCGGAGGAAACTCCAAAGTGGACGAAACATAAATAAAGTCATGCAAAGCAATCAATCGCCACGAAGTGAACTTCTAGGTAGATTTAAACGTAAATAAAAAGTCAGATAAAGCAATCAATCGCCATTTAAATGAACTGGCGTAGCGAAACGTAAAGAAAGATGTAAAAGCGATCAACCACCACGAAGTAAACTCCAGGTGGGACGAAAATGTATATATATATATAAGCGATAAACGCACCGGATGTAAAATCCAGGCTCATCGAACAGAGTTCGACAACAGTTCATATATATAAGTATATATATATATAAAAAAAAGCGAGTAAACGCACCGGACGTAAAATCCAGGATCATCAAACAGAGTTCAACAACGGTTCATATATATAAGTATATATATATAAAAGCGAGTAAACGCACCGGATGTAAAACCCAGGCTCATCGAACAGAGTCCGACACACAGTTAATATATATATATATAAGCAAATAAACGCTCCAGACCGAAGTCTAGGCTCAATCGAGGCATAACTCGATAATGTTAGTCCATATATATAAATATATATATAATATATATGTATATACAAACTGAAATAAAACAACGGACCAAAATTCGGGCAAACACACGCCACACGACTCTCAACGTGAAGAAGGGTGTGTGCAAAGATGAAGAGAAAGGCTTTAAAGTGTGTGAGAAGGCTTACAGTGGGCTGCCAAAGAAGACTTTTATATCTTTAAAGTGGATAAAACTTGGCTCCCGCCGATACAAGAGTAGCTATATTTGAGCTCACAAGTGTTTAAAATGGGAAAGCACTCAGTATGTTGCAAGTACGGAGCAAATTTGACAAGGCTTCCTCGCTCTTTCTCTTCTTAAAATGGCCACCCCAAGCCCTCTATTTATAGAGGGAGGAGCTGCAGGTGTACCTGAGGCTTCCCGGTTTGCCCCAGGTTTCTTGGGTCGGGTCGTCTTGTAGTACGTGCACGTAGGCACGGCAATGTCTGCTCGAACTTTCAGAATTGCAATCCGGGCATCCGACTGAGGTATATAGGACCTATTTCGGACCGCTGTTATCGAGAGTTGTACAATGGCATGGGATTAGAGGTTGTATGAAGTCATGAAGATGGGATGGTTCCCTCCGGTCTTCAGGCTTCAAATTCTATCCTCTACCCTGCACAATAGTCACTCGGGATTAGTTTTCCTGGATTCTTGTGGGACATCGTGGTGTAGAAATGTATGTATGAGATGTTGAGACGACGTGATGTGGCCGTAGAGTGCCGAGATGACGCCTTTGCCCCTCACCAGAGTTATCATTTGGTTTGGCTTCGATCAGCGACGTTGCTCGTGGTTATTCTTTGAGATTGGATCGCCGCAGTGTTGAAGGTCCTCAGTGTCAACTCTGAGGTGTGCATGTCCTCCCGGTGTTATCTCCGGGTTGATACTGGGTATCTCATTGTGAGCTCCGAGATTGAAGCTGGTCGCATTTGAAATAAGCATTTCCGGGATTATCGCCGGAACTGCATTCCTTGGGGTGATCACCAAGGTTGGTAGCTATTCCCATGATTGGGACTGAGACTGGATACCTAGAGGTTATCTCCGAGATTAATCGGTCTTCTCCAGTGAGTGTTTCGATATTGGATCTGCACGCTTTGGGGTTATCTCCGAGGTTGGAATTGTTACTCCCAGTGTGTGTCCTGGGGTTGACGCTGAACTTCCGGTAGTATCCGGAATGGATATGAACTGTCTTCCAGGGTTCCCTCTTGAAAGACGAATCTGTCTTCCTGCAATATTAGTGTGAGTGTGCAAAAAAATTTGAGTGTTCATATATATATATATATATATATATATATATATATATATCGTCCCTCTGGAGTTTACTTTGTGGCGGTTGATCGCTTTTATAGCTTTCTTTACGTTTCGTCCCGCCTGGAGTTTCCTCCGTGGCGGTTGATGGCTTTTAAAGCTTTATTTACATTTTCTTATCCCACATGGAGGTGCTTCGAGGTGGCTGATCATGTCTGTATATATATATTTATAGCTTTTATATATATACATGCTTACAGCATTCATACAAATTGCGGCATCATGTGAGCCTAGAAATCATGTGATCACAGATTCGGTCTATTGGATCTAGATTCGATTCCCGTGATGGACATTTTCAAATTGTAAGCGACTTTGTAAATTATTTTATGTGGTTCGAATTTCTCGAGATGGTTTTCATACCTACGAGGAATTCGATATCATTTTGTACATTATTTTCTTATAGATGCTTCAGATCTCTAAAAATAAAAGCAACTGCTTCTAACACTTAATATAAAATGGGAGTGTAAAAGGTCTCAATTACTATTGAGCACAGGGGTTTGAAAAACCTCTTTTATAAAACACCACTGCCATATCTTGCTAAAAATTGAATTTTTACATAAATTCAAACCATGTGTATATAGGTGCGAACGAGGCCTCACACTACTTCCAAATAATTGCACATTGATCCACACACACACACATTCATATAACAATTTCTTGAAAAGTGACGGTCACCGTGGTAACACGGATGTCGGGGGGTGCCTAACACCTTCCCTCCGCATAATCAAGTCCTCGAACCCTAATGAATCTCGATTTCACCGACCCGTTTAGCAGTGTCACATCACTGGGTCAATATGCAAACCTTTTTTTGGTTGTGTTGGTACAACCATTTAAAAAACTAACTGGCGACTCTTAACAGTCCATCGTCGATATTATATATGTCGGACCTTTTTCACTTATTTTTTCAAACAAATCTCACCTAACATGAGAACACCAAAGAACAAGTAACGAAAAAGGGACAACTAAAAATCCCGACGTCGACAACTATCTCTCTAGTATTTTCAAGCTTCCATCAGTAACCTTGGGTATACTTGGTGTGAACACTTAATTAGTTCATTCGCATTGATTGCTTGTAACAATTATATATTGACGAGAAGTACGAAGGATCGTAGTAGTTATGTTCATGGTGTCACTTGTAGATTTGACATTCGGTTCAACTGTTTCCGTTTTTCGGATACTTACCGATTCATATGTTAGAACTGTAAGACCCCAACTTACTATTAATGAAATTTAATTTTCTCTATTTATTATTTTGAAATAGTAAGGGTTGATTTGATTAATGTGGATAGTTAGGGGTAAAATACGCAAATATTTCAAATAAGCAAGTGGTTATAAAATATTCATTGTTGTCGGGGAATATTCGTTTGGTCGTGGAATATTCAGATCGCTTGGGAATATTCGTATTGACAACACATGACCATGTGTGGGCCCCATAACTGAAAAGCGATTGGATGAAGAAAACGCACAAATATAAGTTGGTTAAAAATAACTACAGAAGTTATTATCAAGTAATCTTTGTTAAAATACTCGGTGGTTAAAAACAAGAAGTAGCTATGCAGTATTGCACCAATTATTGATTCTTACGTAAGAAGGCACTACTCAATAATGGTTACGATAATTATCGCTCAAGATTTTATTAAGTTAATAATTCTTTGCGTTGATATTTTATATTCTTTGTTGTTTCAATAATTGTCATTACACGGTATTTTCATTATCAAAACAATAATTCATATTATCTGAATAATATTATTAGATAACATTATTGGCAATGTCTAGAAAGTTCATCTAAGGAGAGGTTTGGTCACCTAATCGCGGCCAAGAAGAAGAAATTCTTATTGAAAGCCCCTCTCTCTGAACCGCCTCGGTTGTCAATATTGTGATTCTCGTAATATTGTTGTGAATAATTAATTATTGATTCATATGATGAGAAAATATTGATTTTATGTGGATATAGATGGAGAAAATTTTAATGTGACAATTGTTGAAAATTGAAATTTTATCTTTTCTCGATAAAATAATTCATTTAAATATATTATTATATTTTAATAATATAATAATGGTGATATTTTTACAACGAATGTGGGATATATGAGTATACGAGGAGGAAGAGTATTTTGTTGTAATAAATGTTTAAAACATGTTAAACATGCTCTTGGACCCCATTTATCGATCGAAATTTGATTATAGCTTTGTAAAATCGTCTGGTTTGTGGATTTTTGGCCAATTTCTATTTGGAATTTGGAAAAACTTTCTTCTGTAAAGTTGTAGAGAATTGAATTTCCTATAAAACTCACGAGATTTGAATTTTCTGATGAAAGGGCTATTTATTATGAATTATTGAAGTTCAAGTTCAAATAATTGATTTTGGAAGTTTAAAATATTTAAAATTAGAAAAACATTTTTCTTACTTTTTCTAGAAGGTGACATGTGTTTGATGGCTGAAATCAGATTCTAGGCATGTGTAGGAAATTTATATAATTATATTATTAATTTATTAATTTTTACGCTTTTTGGTGTTCTAAGCAATTTTCTATAAATAGGTGCTTAGGTTAGAATTGAAAATCACACGTAAATCAAGTTTTCTCTCTATATTATCGCGTATTCTTGTGAGTATTTTGAGTATACTTTGAGTATTGTTAGACGGTGCAAGTTCCTCCAAAGACTATATCCCAGATTCCAAATTAAAAGTCTTAATCTTTCGAGGGTAAGGATGTTATTTTCTTCTCAAATGATATTATTTCTTCAATATCATTATCTTTGAAATATTAGTTGAAACTTTTTATCAAATTTGGAACTTTTTTCATGTTTGAGTTACTATTCATGAGTTACTTATTCACGAGTTACTATTCACGATAAAGTTACTATTCATGAGTTACTATTCACGCAGTACTATTCATGAAGCGTGAAGATGTTTTTTTTGGGAAATTTCTATCTTTTGGTGTCTGAGTTCTTATTCACGATACGCAGATTATTCACGATATCTGACCTGCTCAATTCATAGAAAAATAAAATTTCTTCTTTTTGTCCAAAATATCTATTCGGATACTAGCTTTGATTGATCCATGTTTTGATCATTCTTGAATTTTACACCACTATGATTATTTTTGAGGTATTTTTTTGAACATGGATAAAACAAAGTACCTAATCCTTAATCCTTAATCCTTGTCATTTTGTTTCAATCGGATTCGTTTCTTTAAAAATATTTTCATCATCCTCGGTCTTAAATGATGATATTATTGAATATCTTTGGCCCAGTAGTGCAAAGATGAATGATTTCTGAAGAATATCTTTTGGTCAGTAGTGCAAAGATGAACAGTGTTTAGATGAACATGATTAATCGATGAATATCTTTGGCACCTAGTGCAAAGATGAATATTTGATTCCAGATGTATATTGATTGATGTTACTGGGATAAAAGATAGAGCGATGAACTTTTAAATTCATACATGTAAGATAGTAGTTTGCATTCTCTACTTAACTCTTCTAATGAATTATTATTTCATTGCGAATATTGATTTAAAATTTGTTGTCTATTGTATTCTATTAGATTTTTTCCTGTTGAAGACTAACGGTAATTTGTTGTATATTATCTTAGTCATAATATTCTTTATTGGGCTAGTTGAGCTCACCCTTTTCCTTTTTGTTCCATTTTTCTTCTCAGGAGGCGAGAATATAGCGAGTACGAGTCGGGGTATGGAATGAAGGTTTTAGAAAGAATTGTTTAGTAGTCCTCACCATTTTTGTAAAATAATGTATCAATAAATGTGATGAGGATTTATTTGAGTATAGATATTGTCTAGAAGATAATATTTGTATTCAAACTCACAGTTTTACTGTTGTAATAATAAAGTTGTAGTTGTTTACATCACGTATTGACAACTCGTAATAGGTGGTGTATACCTATTTTGGGGGCGCGCGGTTGGTATCGAGCTTAGGGATATGATCTCCGGCGGAGATCGGGAATAGAACTAGGAGTGGAGAGACGAGTAAATCCTTCGCTAGTGTGTCCTACCTAAGCTTATTTTTTAGTTGGTCAAGATATAAGGATATTATGTGATATATTGATTTCCTTAATTAACCCTTGTTTTATGATAGTATTTGAGAATGTCGATCGAGAATATTAACAATGGAAATGAGACCGTGGAGACGCTGTACTCACCAATGAGGAGAACGTGCAACAGTCGGGCAATGTTCCTCTGTGAACAACACCACCGAAAGCGAGATGATGAACGAGGGGATGTTTAGAAGCTTTTTGCAGTTCATGCAAAATCGCACGAGGAGACTCGTGTTCAAAATACAGGAGGAAATGATAGCAATTCACGGGTTGTCACAAAAACAAGCGATTCAAAGAGTTGGGACCACGAATTTAAGGGAAAGCCGGATCCGATCACGGCGGAAATATGGGTCAAGCAAATTACCAAGATATTCGATGTCTTGGGATGCACGGAGGAACAGAAGGTTCCATTCGCCACCTTTATGTTCCGTGGCGAGGGCGGATCACCGGTGGGAGTCTCGTGAAGCGTACTCCATCCGGTGCACTCGGCATGTCTTGGGAGACATTTCAGAATTATTTAATGACAAATACTTTCCGAAAGTGTTCGCTATATGAAGGAAGTGGAGTTCATCGATTAGAACAAAACAACATGACGGTGTCTCAAGACGAGGCAAAGTTTGCAGAGTTATCCGTGTTTGCACCTCATTTGGTGGAGAATGAGGAGCATTATGACGCGGATGTTTTTGAGAGGTTTGAAACCCCAGATACGACAATATCTCATTTCTCATAATTTTTTCTCTATTCGGATGTTGTAAATAGGCTTAATTATTAGAGCGAGATAACGAGTATGCACGGTCAACTGAGGGACCATAACCGAGGATCGCATACGTAGATAGCGATCAATGTAATAATGATAACCAAACGGAGAAAGAAACAGACGGACAAAATGGTAACCACTCTGGTGGTAATCATGGCCATGAAAATAGAAGAAGCGAGTCAGAGGAGATTTTAAAAGAGGAGATTTAACAACGACTATATGAAGACAGCAAAGGCCAAGAAAGAATCGGTTCTAAGGGAGGAGAACGACCACCCGGTCATATGCTACAAATGCGAAAAGAGGGACATATCGGTCAAACCGCCCACAACAGATTCAAGGTATGCTATAATTATGGAAAGGAAGGACATATCGCTCGAGATTATACGAGAGCGAAACCTAGTTCAATGGGACGGTGACTCAAAAGATCGTCTCGAGAAAAGTCAAAGTCAACGATTCCGGAAGAAGCGTTTGTTGTGTTGGTCATAATGCGAGGAACCCAAACGAGGTGATCACGGGTAAGCTATTTATAAATTCTTGCGAAGTTTATACCTTACTTGATGGGGTGTTACCCATTCATTTATCTCTCCTACTTGTGCTCAACGTTTAAACTTGACTCAGGAGAAATTAGACTTTGACCTATCTGTGGAAACTCCGTTAGGAGAAACTTTCATCACATCCATCTGTTTATAAATCTTGTTTGATTCAAGTTGGCACCATTACCTTACTTTGACCTTATCTCTTTAAAGATACTTGCTTTTGATGTGATTTTAGGGATTGATTGGTTAACTACTCATCATGCCAAAATTGATTATTTTCGTAAGGTTGTTAGTTTTCATATTCCTAACCAACCCGTTGTTATTTAATTCAAGCAACTAAACCATTAAAATCAATCACCATCATATCTAATCATAAAGCTATTCGTTTATTGAAAAATGGATGTCAAGCTTTCTTAGCCCATGTTATGGATTTGAATAAAGACACGTCAAATTTGAATAATATTCCTGTTGTTATTGACTTTTCCGACGTATTTCAAGAACTTCCTTGGCCTACCCCGTAACGTGAAGTTGAATTCTTTATTGATCTTGAACCGGTACAAAGCCCATTTCTAAAACCCCATATCGAATGGCTCCTATTGAATTTCAGGAGTTAAAGGTCCAACTACTGAGGAATTGTTGGACATCGGTTTCATTCTGGTCTAGTATATCTCCTTGGGGTGCTCCTGTTTTATTCAGTAAAGAAGAAAAGCGGGAGTATGCGACTTTGTATTGACTATCGGGAATTGAACCATGTCACCATCAAGAATAGGTATCCTCTACCTCGTATTGATGACTTGTTTGACCGATTCAAGAGGCACAATTCTTTTCAAAAATCGATCTTCGATTCGGATATCATCAATGAAGATTAGAACCGAGGATATTCCAAAGCGCGCTTTAGAACTCGATGACGGGCATTATGAATTCTTAGTCATGTCTTTTGGATGACTAATGCTCTCCTGGCTTTCATGGATATGATGAATCGAGTATTCAAGGAATATTTGGATCGCTTTGTTGTTGTCTTTATTGATGACATCCTTATATATTCCAAAAGTCGTGAAGATCATGAGCACCATTTGAAGTCGATACTCAAAGGCTTCGTGAAAACAAACTATATGCCAAATTAAAGAAATGCGAGTTACGGCGAGGAAGTAGCATTCCTTGGGCACGTGGTGTCGAAACATGGAGTATCTGTTGATCCGTGAAGATTGAAGCAATACAAAAAGTCGAGAGAACCAAGCGAAGTTGGTGATCAAGTACGTAGCTTTTTGGGCTTATTGTTTATTATCGGAGATTCGTGGAAGGGTTTTCTCAAATCGCTACTCCATTAACTCGCCTAACTCGGAAGGATACAAAATTCGTTTGGGAGCGAAGAATGCGAGAAAAATTTCCAAGAGCTTAAGAGGAGACTTATTTCTAAGACTGCTCTAACAATACCATCCGGTTCGGATGGATTTGTTATCTCAAATGATGCTTCAGCAAAGGGTTAGGATGTGTTCTCATGCAACGTGGGAAAGTCATAGCCTATGCCTCGCGACAACTTAAAGAGTATGAGAGGAATTATCCTACTCATGATCTAGAGTTAGCGTGATCGTTTTCACGCTTAAAGATATGGAGGCACTATCTATATGGGGAGAAAGTGGAGATATATTCGGACCACAAAAGCCTTAAATATTTCTTCACTCAAAAAGAACTCAACACGCGGCAATGACGTTGGCTCGAGCTATTGAAAGACTACGACCACACTATTCAATACCATCTTGGAAAAGCGAACGTGGTAATGACGCATTGAGTAGAAGATCATATCGCGAGGAACGAGTGCGATGATGTCAAGTATACGCGACAGAGCCAACTTTAATAGAAAAAGTTAAGGTTGCTCAAGCCCCAGGCGGGAAATGATGCGTATGAAGAAGAAAGTACAAGAAGGAGCTATTCCTAAGCGAGAATTGATGAAGAATGAATACTTGAGTCCACTCTAGACTTTGTGTTCCTAACGACTACGATTTGAAGTACAAGATTATGATGGAGGCACACAATACACCATTTGCAATCCATCCTGGAAGTACTAAAATGTATCGTGATCTTGATATACATTTTGGTGGAACAATATGAAGAGAGAGATTGCAAAGTTTATCTCAATGTGTTTAACTTGTCAACGTGTAAAAGGCGGAGCATCAAGTACCTAAGGGTCCATTGCAGAACCACTTGAGATTCCAAAATGGAAGTGGGAACACATTACCATGGATTTTAATTACTGGGTCTTCCTACGGTTTCTCAGGCATCAATGCTATTTGGGTTATTGTTGATAGATTAACCAAGTCCGCTTCATTTCTTGCCGACACGGAGACTTATTCATTTGAACGTCTTGCTAGTATATACGTGAATGAGATTGTGAGGTTGTATGGCATACTGTATCCATAGTTTGGATCGTGACCCAAGATTCACTTCAAGATTTTGGGTTAGCTTGCAAAAAGCTATGGGCACGGATTTACTGATTGATTCGGTATACCATCCTCAAAGCGGACGGACAATCAAAAGGACTATTCAAACTCTTGAAGATTTATTAAGACTCGTGTCCTAGACTTCAAGGCGGTTGGGATAAGTATTTACCATTGGTGGAATTCTCCTACAACAACAGTTATCGTGCAAGTATAGGTGTAGCTCCATTTGAAGCATTATATGGGACGAAAGTGTCGCTCTCAAAG
Organism: Panax quinquefolius; assembly: GCA_020205615.1. Classification (NCBI taxonomy): domain Eukaryota; kingdom Viridiplantae; phylum Streptophyta; class Magnoliopsida; order Apiales; family Araliaceae; genus Panax; species Panax quinquefolius. The sequence goes on from CM035151.1 coordinate 69,765,214, forward strand.
TATGTTGGGGACGAGGTGGGTGAAGCAACACTTTGTTGGGACCCGAGTTAGTACGTATGACTACTAAAAAGATCCAAATGATTCGACAACGATATAAAGCGGCACAAGATCGACAAAAGAGTTATGCGGATCTTCATCGAAAGGACGTGGAATTTAGTGTGGGGATCATGTATTGTTGCTAGTTGCTCCGTGGAAGGGAGTTACAAGATTTGGGAAGAGAGGAAAGCTCAATCCACGATTTATTGGTCCATTTCAAATTCTTGACCGAGTAGGAAATGTAGCCTATAGACTCGCGTTACCTCAAAGAGTATGTCTCGTGTTCATAATGTGTTTCACATATCTCACTTCAGTAAATATGTGAAAGATCCGAACCACGTTATAGAAGTTAGAACCAGGATGAGATAGCCAAGACTTAACGTATGAGGAGGTACCTGCCAAGATCTTGGATAGGAAGGAGCATGTCCCACGCCATGAAAGGTTATACCACAAGTTAAAGTTTTGTGGAGGAATCATGCTATAGAGGAAATGACACAGGAATTGGAAATGGAAATGAAAGCGAGGTATCCTCACCTTTTCGAAACACTAGGTACGTACGTCAATTTCGAGGACGAAATTTCATAAGGAGGGGAGGTTGTAAGACCCCAACTTATTATTAATGAAATTTAATTTTCTCTATTTATTATTTTGAAATAGTAAGGGTTGATTTGATTAATGTGGATAGTTAGGGGTAAAAACGCATAAATATTTCAAAATAAGCAAGTGGTTATAAAATATTCATTGTTGTTGGGAATATTCGTTTGGTCGTGGAATATTCAGATCGCGTCGGGGAATATTAAATGCGACCAGTAAATGACCATGTGTGGGCCCCATAACGAAAAAGCGATTGGATGAAGAAAGCGACAAATATAAGTTGGTTAAAAATAATGGGCGTAGTTATTCACAGATTAATCTTTGTTAAAATACTAAATTGGTTAAAACACAAGAAGCACACCAGTATTGCACCAATTATTGATTCTTATATAAGAAGGCACTACTCAATAATGGTTACGAATTAATCGCTCAAAGATTTTATTGAGTTAATAATTCTTTGCGTTGATATTTTATATTGTTGTTGTTTGATAATTGTCATTACTACGTATTTTCATTATCAAAACAATAATTCATATTATCCTGAATAATATTATTAGATAACATTATTGGCAATTTCTAGAAAGTTCTGTCTAAGGAGAGGTTTGGTCACCTAATTGGGCGTCAGTAAGAAGAAATTCTTATTGGAAAGCTCCCTCTTTCCTGGGAACTGCATGGTTGTCAATATTGTGATTACGTAATATTGTTGTGAATAATTAATTATTGATTCATATGATTAGAAAATATTGATTTTATCTGGATATAGATGGAGAAAATTTTAATGTGACAATTGTTGAAAATTGAAATTTTATCTTTTACGATAAAATAATTCATTTAAATATATTATTATATTTTAATAATATAATAATGGTGATATTTTTACAACGAATGTGGGATATATGAGTATCTGAGGAGGAAGAGTATTTTGTTGTAATAAATGTTTAAAACATGTTAAACATGCTAAATTGGACCCCATTTATCGATTGAAATTTGATTATAGCTTTGTAAAATCGCCCGTTTATGAATTTTGGTCAATTTCTATTTGGAATTTGGAAAAACTTTCTTCTGCAAAGTTGTAGAGAATTGAATTTCCTATAAAAACTCATGAGATTCGAATTTTCTGATGAAAGGGCTATTTATTATGAATTATTGAAGTTACAAACTCAAATAATTGATTTTGGAAGTTTAAAATATTTAAAATTAGAAAACATTTTTCTTACTTTTTCTAGAAGGTGACATGTGTTTGATGGCTGAAATCAAATTCTAGGCATGTGTAGGAAATTTATATAATTATATTATTAATTTATTAAATTTTTAACTTTTTAGTGTTCTAAGCAATTTCCTATAAATAGGGTCTTAGGTTAGAATTGAAAATCACACCGTAAAGCGAAGTTTTCTCTCTATATTATCGGCGTATTCTTGTGAGTATTTTGAGTATACTTTGAGTATTGTTAGACGGGTGCAAGTTCCTCTCAAAGACTATATCCCAAGTATTCCAATTTAAGTACTTAATCTTTCGAGGTAAGGGATGTTATTTTCTTCTCAAATGATATTATTTCTTCAATATCATTATCTTTGAAATATTGGTTGAAACTTTTTATCAAATTTGGAACTTTTTCATGTCTGAGTTACTATTCATGAGTTACTTATTCACGAGTTCTATTCATGAGTTCTTATTCACGAGTTACTATTCACGAGTACTATTCATAAGCGTGAAGATGTTTTTTGGGAAATTTCTATCTTTTGGTGTGAGATTATTTATTCACGTATACGGACTATTCACGATATCTGACTCGCATTCATAGAAAAATAAAATTTCTTCTTTTTGTCCAAAATATCTATTCGAAATACTAGCTTTGATTGTATCCATGTTTTGATCATTCTTGAATTTTACACCACTATGATTATTTTTGAGGTATTTTTTGAACATGGATAAAACAAAGTACGAATCCTTAATCCTTAATCCTTGTCATTTTGTTTCTTTGGATTCGTTTCTTTTAAAATATTTTCATCATCCTCGGTCTTAAATGATGATATTATTAAATATCTTTGGCCCGTAGTAAAAAGATGAATGATTTCTGAAGAATATCTTTGGTAGTAGTGCAAAGATGAAGCAGTGTTTAGATGAACATGAATTAATGATGAATATCTTTTGGCTGTAGTGCAAAGATGAATATTTGATTCCGGATGTATATTGATTGATGTTACGAGGATAAAAGATGAGCGATGAACTTTTAAATTCATACATAGAAGATAGTAGTTTGCATTCTCTACTTAACTCTTCTAATGAATTATTATTTTCATTGCGAATATTGATTTAAAATTTGTTGTCTATTGTATTCTATTAGATTTTTCCTGTTGAAGACTAACGGTAATTTGTTGTATATTATCTTAGTCATAATATTCTTTCTTGGGCTAGTTGAGCTCACCCTTTTCCTTTTTGTTCCATTTTTCTTCTCGGGAGGCGAGAATATAGCGAAGTGCGAGTTGGGGTATGGAATGAAGGTTTTAGAAAGAATTGTTTAGTAGTCCTCACCATTTTGTAAAATAATGTATCAATAAATGTGATGAGAATTTATTTGAGTATAGATATTATGCAGAAGATAATATTTGTATTCAAACTCACGATTTACTGGTTGTAATAATAAAGTTGTAGTTGTTTCGCATCATGTATTGACAACTCGAATAGAGTGGTGTATACCTATTTTGGGGAGGCGTCGCAAGAACTCCCTCCGTCTCTGGGATAAAAGTCCCATGGACTTTTTCACGATATTAAGAAGAGGAATAAAATGACAAAATTACCCATAATAATGTCATTAAATATGGAGATGTAATTAGAATAAGAAAAGTATGAGATATTTAATCGCTACAGCATAATAGGAAAAAATGTGTAAAAATTTGGTTATTAAAAGAAAGTGGACATTTAACATGGGACAATCCAAAATAGTAATAAGGATCCTGGGACGGAGGGAGTATTATTTATGTGTTAGTTTACGTTTAAATTCTTTCACAAAAAATTGTACCTTTTTTAAAATTTAAAAATCTAAATGAGTTGAAATTGTATATAAGAGAAATATAACTTTCTATTATTTATAGATACAACATTTTTGTATAGACCGTTTAAATAGTCTATCCATTTTGAACGAGTTGAAATGATGATTTTTTTTTTTTTCTTTTAGCATACCATCACTAATTATAATGTGTGCCCTTTTCAATCATTTGTTATTACCTATAGCTGCAATAATTTGACTAAAATATCAAACTCAAAACAAAAGAAAAGTGTGACTATTTCAGTAATTCCATACAAAAAGATGATCCATACATATATATGTATTAAAGTGACCCACATCTCACTATTCAGTACTTGCCTTTGCCCTCAAAAGAGGCAAACCTATTATCCTTGTTCCTACACAAAATTAATTGTTCACAATTCACAAACTCCCAAAAGATGGAACGGAGTATTATGAATCTTCTATTCGTGAGTACTCTTCTTCTTCTCATCTCTTTCTCAGGAGGATCTGTTCAAGCTTACAAGAATTACACAGTTGGTGACTCTTTGGGATGGTATGACACTCTCGAAAAGCCTGATGTCAATTACAAAAAATGGGTTGCCGGCAAGAACTTCAGCCTTGGGGATTTCCTCAGTAATCTCTCTCTAACTCTCTCTCTCTCTCTCTCTCTCTCTATATATATATATATATATATATATATATATATATATATATATACACACACACGGTCCGGATCTGATCTGAAGCTTATCCCTTATCTAACATATCTTGATCATTTCTTTTAGCGACGGACCGGGCAACGATTCAATTTATCGCTATATATAGAACCGTGGTCTTAGCTTTTATAAGCGACGGACAACATATAATGACGGACCGAACATATAGCGACAGACCGAATCATCATGGGTCCGTCACTCTAAAGAAATTGAAGAAAGTATGTTAGATCATTAATGAAATTTTAAGATCCGGACTGATAAGAGAAATGAAAATGATCACTGATAAATATTTCCTTTCTCACTATTTAGACAAATTCATTCTTTGGCTGTACATAAGAGAAAGGACGGTTCAGATTTTATTTTTTTTGAAAAATGTTATCCGTTATTAATAGTGGCAGAATAATTAAAATTTTAAATCTGGGTTTTTGTTTTTCCTATAAATGGTCATAGATGAATTTGTCTAAATAGAACCGTAACAAACATTATAAATCACTCATATATGTGTGTGCGTTAGTGCAATTGATTGAATTTTAGCTGTTCTAGAATAGTTATACAAGTGATTCCAGTGAATTCCTACATAATTAAGAAGCCTTTTGGCCTCCATAGAAACTTTATAGTTTTATTTGGGCTCTGTGTTTATCTAAACTTTGAAAATTTGGTCTATATTTCAATAAAAGTCACTTTTAGTTTTCCCCCTTCCGGCAATTCATTAAAGAAAATTGTTATTTCTACTACAAAAGTGTCATTATAGATTCTATAGCGTCGTTATAGATCTATATCTATAGCGTCGTTATAGATCTATATCTACCGCGACACTTTTGTTATGGAAATAACAAAAATACTGTTAATTTAACATTTCCCTTCATTAAATTGGCCAACTTCTTTTGACCGAATTCCATTTGGTATTTTAAAGGAACTAAATTCAAGTTTTAATGGTATATCCCTCCTTATTGTTTTGCCGTTCACCTTTTCTGATTTCAGTCTAAAGCATAATACATGTGGGAAATTGATATTTTCATAAATAGAAGTGATAATTCTATATAATTTTTCACTTGAATAATAAATGAGTCTCACACTCATATGAGCGAAAATTTATAAAAATATTAAATTTTATTTGTGAAAATATCAATTTCATATATATATTCTGACTCAATAGAATGAAAAGAGTCATTTTTATTTTTTTTTACTATACGAACTTTGATTAAGTCTTGCTACATATGTCAATAAATTTATATCAATTGTAAATAGTGACTTATATGGATACATGTGATAGAAGAGAATACATGATTAGTAAAAAGAATTGACAATTATATCAATATGCTGCTGGTTCTAGCTGTAGTAGTTTGATATCTTACCTAATCATTCATTGATATGTTCTTTTATCTAATCATTGACCGATGCACTGATTGACATATGTTCTTCCCTTTCTTCCTTGTTTTTGCACTTCTTTTCTTTTATGTAATCACTAGCTAAGTGACGGTTGTTATTTTAAATAAAATTATTTTTAATTTATTTTATATAGTGATTATAAAATTAATTTTCTGAATTTCAAATTGACTTAATACTATTATTAGAATGACTATAAATTTTGTATAATAGCGAATGACTATAAATCACATATTGAGTGTTACTAATGTGCTTTTTTTTATTATTTTTAATTTAATATTAAGTTTTACATAGTTTTAAATTTTAATATTTAGTTTTTATAATCAATCCTTCGTATTTATATATGCATTTTAATTAGAGTTTAAAGTTGAGTGAAAACTAAAAATCTAAACGTAGTGTTTAAGTCATACTATTATATAATTAATTAACTAAATAAATTTTATAAAAAATAAAAAAAATGTTGTAAAATAATAAGTTATGATCATGATTTTAGTTTTAATAGGTAATTAAAATTATTAGTAATATAAAAGTTAGAATTTTTTAACATTAATTAACTTAAGGTCTCCCATATGAAATAAAGTTGTTTACTAAATTTTAATCGTTAATATATTTTGTAATATAAATTGCATTTTTATATTAATTATTATTTACTCATAATATTTTCTTATATTTTTAATATATAGTTATTTAGGAATATAATTGTTGTAGAATAATGAGTTGTCATTATAATTTTAGTCTTCAAACGGATAAAATGCAAAGTCGACCACTTAACTTTAGGGTTTTGATACATGCCTCCAATTTTAATGTCTTCTAGTTTTTCTAGGTTTTGATACTTGCCTCTTGGAATTCTTCTACTACCCGTTCCTTGGCCATTTGGAGATTCGGGTGCAATCCTTTGGGTTGAAATTGGTGTTTACGGGTCTAGATTTGGGGTTGAATCGACGGAAGAGAGAGCATTATCGGCTAGTTGGTCTGTAGATAATAATGATGATGAGCAGAAGGAGAGAGATTTGAGGGAAAATGGGTTTGAAACCCTAGTTCAGAGAAAAGGTTGGGATTCAAATGAAGTGCTTTTGATACAGCGATATAAGACATTTTTCTTGAATGTTTAGATTGAACGAAATGAGACTGAGACTTAGCATATCTAAGGAAAGAGGATCTGTTTTAATTTGGGGGAAATGAATTGTTTAGTTATAAAGATAAATCTTTGCGAAATAATAGCAGCTAGGACCGTGGTGCTCGAGTGGTCATTGGACCAAAGTTTCAAACTGGAGGTCTCGAGTTAAATTCTTGGCAACAACATATTTGTTGGGATAAAGATCGAAAATTGCCATGTCAGCTCTTCTATGTGTAAAATAAAATGAAAAATGCCCACGTCAGATCTGTCACCACGTACGCAGGTCAACGCACATGTGACACCTGAGGCTCAAAATGGGCTCAATTTGTGTTGACCAAAAAAATAATTTGTGTTGACCAAATGAAAAGGGCTCAATACCCAAAACCCCCTAAAGTTCAGTGATCGACTTTGCATTTTACCCTTTTTAAAAGCTAGCTAACTAAATTTTAATAAATAATATATAAGTTAGAATTATTTTGTAACATTAGTTAACTAAAAGGTCTCTTATATGTAACATAATTGGTAATTAAAGTAATCATTAATATACTTTGGCTTAAATATAATTTACTACCTTAAACTATAAGTCATATTCCACTTCAGTGATCAACCTTTCAATTTTTTCAATTAGATGATTGAACTATTAATTTTTTTCAATTTCATTCAATTGAGTCTTTCACATCAGAAATTGCTGACGTGACTGTCTAGGTAGGACATAGTTAAGCTGATGTGCATAAATTTTTTTTCTTAATTTTTAATCAAGCATTTATGATATATTTACAAGGCTAAAATTGTCAAACAACTTTCTATCAAACATTAATAATAATCAAAAACATCAGAAGCAAAAACCATCAGAAGCGATTATAACATGAACCACCTCCACCACCACCACCACCACCGTCGCCGCCTCAGCCTTCCCTTCGACCACAACCATAACCACCACCACCATCTTCCCGACGACCTCCTCCTCCTTAGCTACCATATCCATCTTTACAAAGTCTATCGTCGCCTACACCGCTACAGAATCCATCGTTGTTGCTACCACCTCCACCATACCAGATCTACCACCATATTATTAGATCCGCCACTAACACCACCATCTAATTTTATTACCATCCATCATCATACACCACCATCCACCATTTTCACCACCATCCGTCGCCCATCGTCACCACCAAAGAAAGATTTTGGAAAGAAAAAATGTCACAACTACTGCAAACCTAACACTAGTAGTTCTACAACTATACCACCATCTACAACCATCACCAATATCATATTACACCACCATGATAAACTATCATACTAGATCTACCACCATATTATTAGATCCGCCACTGTCACGAGCATGCACCACCACCTCTACCCATCCACCCATCATCGCACCCAACCATCACCACCAAATCTCAAACGATGAACATAATCATGGTCAAATCGAAAAAATAATCTGTTAATAACCATGGATGAAAGATGAGAGAGAATAGATAACTAAATTTCGATCTATAGTTTCACTACTAGATCATGCTTCCTAACGAAAATTTGTAGTAAGACCGATCTTTGATCTTCAAACTCTAGCTTTGAGGTACCTATGATAACTGCTCAAAATTAAATTTTCAGATTCAGTAGCTGCAAACACACGAGTTTTAGATGAGAGAAAATAGTTGGTAAAACAACTTTGCCCCTGCATAAACAATTTAAATTAACAAAATGGTAAATAAATTATTTTTTAAATACACATCAGCTGGATATGGCCCCACTTAGGGGGTCACGTCAGCAATTTCTGACATGTTATGAGAAATTAGACCAAAGTGAAAAAAATTAATAGTTCAATCATCTAATTGACAAAATTGAAAGGTGGATCACCGAAGTTGAATATGACCTATAGTTTAGGGTATTAAATTATATTTAAGCCATATATTTTTAATATATATATATAATATAATTTTGATATTAATTATTATATGTACTCATAATATTTTTAATTAATATATTGTCATTTAGAGACTAAAGTTGAGTAGAAACTTATATTAAAATCCTAAATACGATTATAAGTTAAAACTTATTATATAACTAAGTAATTAAAAGGCTTTTATACAAAATAAAATTGTTGCATAATAATAAGTTAATATTAAATTTTGTAATATCATAAAGAGAGTTTTAGTTCTAAACCAAGTTTTGTCTTGTTAGATATTTATAGTTTGTAGAATCATAAAGAGAGTTTTAGTTATAATTAAATTAATCTTAGTACTATATAGTAGTATAAAAGTGTTGTACTTCAAGTTAAATTTTAGTCTTATATCAATAATTAAATATCAAAGACGAAAACCAAAAATTAAACTTTGTCTTATTATATATTTATCATATGTGACTATTTTTTGGGATGGGAGGAGTATAAAACATGCATGCGCCAGAGATTAGATGATTGTGAATGGTTTGTAAAGTAATTAATCCTGTTGAATTATTATTATTATTATTATTATTATTATTATTATGTTGATTAAATGTGACATAGAACCTTGGGTTTTCAAATCAAGTAATGATATAGGCATAAATTATACACAAAAATTATACACAAATAATATAAAAAAATAAAAGAATAGAAAGCAGGATTTACGATTAAATGTTTTAGACATTTTTATTAATATGTAATATGTGAGTTCTACTCTCTTTGTGCATGTACTGTTATTCTTTAATATCTTACTTGTAAATAGGGTCGTAACCCCTTCTAATTAAGGTCATATATAAAAACTACTTCCTCCGTTCTAGGATAAAAATCCTTATTACTATTTTAAGTAGTCTCATATTAAATGTCCACTTTTTTTTAATAATCAAACTTTTATACAATTTTTTCTATTATACCCTTAGCATTAAATATCTCATACTTTTCTTATTCTAATTCTCTCTCCATATTTAATAAATATAATTAATTATGTGTTGAAAATATTTTGAATTGAAAAATTAGAAAGTCTCTCTCACCTACATTGGAAATGATTAATGAAATATTATTATAGATAATTTTGTCATTTCATTTCTCTTCTTAATATGCGTGAAAAGTCCACCATAATTTTTATCCTGGGACGGATGGAGTATAAAATAGTGTAACCACTAATGTTGGCACATAATTTCTAGGTGAAGTAATGCGACTTTTCATTATTATCACTATTATTATTTTTTTGTGTCAAATTGATTATCAAAATGGCTCATAATATTATTTTTTTCCAATACGACTGAACTTTGCTATTATTGCTCTTTCCTTCACCACTAATTTCAACCAATTCTTAAAAATATATTTAAATTATGTGTTAGGAATTAAAGTATACTTAATGTAGTTTTTATGTATGCAGTATTCAACACCGACAATAATCATTCAGTTATTCAAACATACAACTTTACCACCTACAAGTTGTGTGACTTTGACGATGACCAAAGCAATGATACCATACAATGGTCAACTGTAGATCCATCGGCTTCATCCCCAAATGCGGTTTCATTGGCAGTTCCTCTTGTAAAAGTAGGAATGACATATTTCTTTTCCGGTGATTATGATGGTGAACAATGCAAAAATGGCCAAAACTTTAAGATGAATGTGACATATGGACAAGGGTTGCCAAAGAGTTTGTTAGACAACCCGAGTGACGAAGCTCCTGGACCGAATAATCCCTACTCCGGCGACGATCAACCCGCTCCAGATACATTGGTTCCTTCCAATTTTAATAATCCGCATGATATGAGTAGTGATGATGATGATGATGAAACATCGGACTCCACGTCCCTAGCAATGTTTTTGAAGCTCTATGGTAGGCAATTAAATGGAATTTTGATTATGTTGGGGTTTATTTGTACGATTTATTAAGTTCATGGGTTTATGTTTTTATTGTTTCTTTTTCTTTTAAAAAAGATATTCTTTGTGTGTTTTTAGGATGATAATTAAAGAGCGATTGTATTATAGAAATTTATATTGTATGTAATAGGATTTTTATGTTTTGATTTTCATTAATTAGTTGATAATAAAAAATTACCAATAATTATAATTTAAATGTTAATAGCAGTGCAATTTTTTTTCGTAGCTTGATGACACATGACGGAAGCTCGACTAGTTTTAGAATTGATATCTTTCAAGCTTGATGGGAAGAAAATCGGATTAAGTCCCTCCATTACATTTATTTTCTAATTTCTGATTAGGATGCTCCATTATACTTATCCTCTAATTTCTTTCGATACACATCCAACAACACAAATATGATATTTTGAGACAAAACAAAATTCGTTACAAAAACTTAGCAACAATTTTTTTTTTATTGTAAATAGTTATGTCACTAAAAGTGACGCTAAATATAATATTTGTGTCGCTAAATGTGTATTGGATGAAGATTGAAGGATAAGTAAGTATAACGAAGGAGATCATAATTCTCTAATTTCTTTCAATACACATTTAGCGATACAAATAATTTTACTGACACTATCAGTGACACAATTATTTGCGACAAATTTATTGTGTTCCTAAATCTAATATATTTTGTGTCGTTAAATGTATATTGAGAGAAATTTGAGGATATGTATTGTAAATACTCGAAATTTCACTTTCCTTGGACTAACCGTGAAGGAGGGTAAAAGTGTAATTTCACCTCAGAGACAACCACGAGGGTCATTTCACCCAGAAGACAATATTGTGGAGAAATCAAAGTGCAATGACGCCCAGATACGACGTGGTCCGAACGAGGATCACAAAACTGAGAACATGGCCATAAATAAAAAGTCACCACATCAATCATTGGACTACGAGCTATCCAAGACGAGCCAATTGACAATCCTCAGGAACTGGAAGATACCTTTAAGCTAATTGTTTCATCTTCCTGGACTCTGACTCGGTCAGACTCGACCTTATTTCATAGCCTTCAGGAACTGCGGCTAGCCTCGGGGCCTTAAACTAGCAGCCATCAGCTCATTTGAAAAAAAGAAGAGAAGTTAGAGAGAGAGAGAGAGAATGTGACACCCCCAAATCCTGGTACTTCATTACCTCAAGATTTGGTGTTCACTTAATCAAAACATTCATATCTAATTACTCAATCATAATAAAATTGAATAATAAAACATGCCCATACAGGATTACATTAATAAAAATATCTCCCAGGTTATCTAACATTTAATTACAATCATTCAAATACGGAAATTAAATAAATACTTCATTACATCAATCAAATTTAAAGTCTGATAAATAACTGTCAACATATTACAAATCTTCAATACTTGTTCATCTTCCCTTTTTCCTTACTGGTGCTAGGTACATCTACCTTCTCATCCTTAGCTGTAATAATTATATAAGCAAGAGTGAGCAAACAAAGCTCACTTGAAATAAGAATGAATAAACTTTACAACATTCGCCAAATAATAGGCTCAATAGAACTGAATGATATGTTCTATTAACATTCTGAAATATACTACTGAGGGTCTAATGACCACGAACCATGTCCACAGTTATAAGTAATCTTTCAACTTTAACTTTAACAAATATATGACTATAAGGACTCACGTGCTTTAGTGGGATCGATTTCTTCGCATAAATGTATTGTGCACAACCATTTCAACGCTAAGCGTAAACCCCTAATAATAGGGTTGTTCATCTCAGTATTAAGATTACAAGTCCGCACCAAAGTAAGTTTGGTTTGGATACACTTCAAGGTAATTTGGAATTCAACGGACATCAACTAAGGATTAGTTGAATAAAAGGTAACAATACTATGTTATGGAATAATCATAACTGAATAAACATTGCATTCTAAGTTCATGCTTTAGGAATAATCTAATAGCATAAGTGTTGAATAATTCACATACCTTGCTTTGAACAACACTAATGTGACGCCCCCAAAATAGGTCCAATCCAACCAACCTATTCTGAGTCGCCAAAAATATGGTACAGAAACAACTACAACTTCATTAATACAATTGTCGTGCAAAATACGACAACACATAAACTTTGAGTTTAAATACAAATATTATCTTCTAGACAATATCCACACTCAAATAAGTCCTCATTACAATTATTGATAAACTATTTTACAAAATAGTGAGGACTACTAAAATAACTGTCTTGAACCATTACTCCACACCTCGACTAGTTCCCACTATATTCTCGTCTCCTGAGAAGAAAAATGGAACAAAAAGGAAAAGGGTGAGCTCAACTAGCCCAGTAAAGAATATTATGACTAAGATAATGTACAACAAATTATCCTTAGTCTTCAACAGGAAAAAATATGATAGAATACAATAGACAACAAGTTTTAGATCAACAACTACAGCGGAAACAACAATTCATTAGAAGAGTTAAGTAGAGAATGAAATCTACTATCATCTATGAATTTAAAAGTCCATCATCGATATTTTATCCTGTAACATCAATCAATATACATCATAAATCAAATATTCATCTTTGCACTTTCAAAGCCAAATATATTCACCAATTAGTCATATTCATCTAAACACTGTTAATCTTTGCAGACTACTGGACTAAAGATATTCATCGAAATCATTAATCTTTGCACTACAGCCAAAGATATTCAATTATATCATCATTTAGGACCGAGGATGATGAAAATATTTTAAAGAAAAGCGAATCCGATTGAAACAAAAGAACAATTTTAAGGATTTGTACTTTAAACAATCCAAGTTCAAAAAATACTTCATAAATAACCGAGTGGAGTAAAATTCAAGAATGAAGACCAAAACATAGATCCAATCAAAGATAGGAATTATAACAGACAATCTTGGACACATAAGAGAAAATTTAATTTTTCTGCGAATAATGTCGTATTCGTGAATAGTGTTGTATACGTGAATAGTGCCGTATACGTGAATAGTAACTCCAACACCAAAAGATAGAAATTTCACAAAAAACATCATCATGCTTCGTGAATAGTACTTGTGAATAGTAACTCGTGAATAGTAATCCCGACATGAAAAATTCCAAATTTGATAAAAAGTTCCAACCAATATTTTGGCATAATGATATTGAAGAAATAATATCATTTAAGAATAAAATAACATCCCTTACCTCACAAAAATAGTACTTCTGACTAAAATACTGGATATAGTACTGAAAGAACATGCACCGTATAGCAATACTCAAAGTACTAAAATACTCACAAAATACGCTCGATATTATAGAGAGAGAAAGAGAGAAAAAACTTTAGTTTCTGGTGTGATTTTCAATTCTAACCTAAGCACCCTATTTATAGGAAATTGCTTAGAACACCAAAGCAGAAAATTGAATAAAATAATATTATATATAAAACAAATTCCTACGCCTAATTTGAAATCTGATTTCACCATCTAGCACATGTTAAAGATGTCCACAAACATTTAAAAACGTTTTCTTTTAAAACATAGATAAAACTTCCAAAAATCAATTATTCGGAACTTCAAAACTTCAATAATTCATAATAAATAGCCCTTTTATCGGAAAATTGAATCTCATAATTTTTATGGAAATTCAATTTCTACAACTTTACGAAGAAAGTTTTCCAAATTCCAAATAAAATTGACCGAAATCCATAAAACCAAGCGATTTTCTGTTTATAATCAAATTTCAGTCAAGAAATGGGGTCCACCGACATACAAAACATGTGTTAATCATTTATTGCAACAAAAATGCTCTTCCTCCTCATATACTCATATATCCCACATTCATTATAAAAATATCATCATTAATATATTATTAAAATAATATATTCAAATGAATTATTTTATCAGAAAAAGATAAAATATTAATTTTCAACAATTGTCACATTTAAAAATTTTCTCCATCTATATCCACATAAAATCAATATTTTCCTCATCATATAAATCAATAATTAATTATTCACAAATAATATTACAGAATCACAATACTGGCAACCGTGTAGTTCCTGAGGAAGAGGGGGCTTTCCAATAAGAATTTCTCTCCTTCTTGGTGCGCATGATTAGGTGACCAAACCTCTCCTTAGATAGAACTTTCTAGACATTGCCAATAATGTTTTCTAATAATATTATTCAAATAATATGAATTATTGTTTCGATATTGGAAAATACTGTGTAGTGACAATTATTGAAACAACAGTAATATAAAATATCAACGCATCAATTATTGAATCAATAAAATAAAATACTGAACAGTAATTACTGTAACAATTATTGAGTAGTGTCTTCTTACGTAAGAATCAATAATTGGTGCAATACAGGTGTCATCTTGTCTGCAACAACGCCAGACATCGTGTTTTTAACCAAGGGTATTCCAACGATGATAACTTGAATAACTACGCCGTTATTTGTAAACAACTTATACTTGTCGTTTTCTTCATCCAATCGCTTTCCGTTATGGGGTCCACACAAGGCTGCGCCGTCGTACGAATATTCCCCGACAACAAGAATATTCCACGACCAAACGAATATTCTCGCACAATAATGAATATTTTATAACCACTTCCTTATTTAAAAAATATTTGCGCATTTTACCCATAACTAACCACATTAATCAAATCAACCCCTTACTATTTCAAAATAATAATTAGAGAAATTAAATCTTTATTTATAAAAAGTTGGGGTCTTACAACTAAGCTAAGGTTAAAATCTTAGAATTTAATATCAAGCATGCATAATAAGTAATAACTTGAACGATAAACTTGCTCATCAGAATAAAGGTATTTGCATGCTAAAATAACAAGTTTAGGTTTAGGAAAAACTTGCCCTATTTAATAATAGAACTAACTCAATAAAAATGTAGAGTTGGAGGAAATTGTGTAATTGTAATTGAATTAGAAACAATAACATTGCTCAATGTTAAGAGACAAGATTTAGAAAAACTTGCATCATTATAAACAATCTAGATACAAGGACTTGTTCAACGAAAGTAATCTTGCTCAATAAGGTATAGAGTTAGGAAACTTGCATAATTATTATAAGAGTAGAGTTAAAGAAATTGATCAATTTAAAAAGATAGGTTTAGAAACTTGCCTCGAGCGTAAGCTATAATATTAAACTCACGTTCACCTACATATAGGTTTAGAACCATCATCTATTAGATATACTAACATTCACGTTCCAACATAACACACATTTCTAGTTAGACTTATTATTTTAGCACAAGTCTTAAGATACCATGCAAATATCAGAAATTACAAGTGTTAACCTTCACAACACATGTTTACTATTCATCATGCTCACTAAGTCCTAATATACCACATTCATCACTTACTAATCATTCAAACTTTGAATCTACTAACCACATAGCACGATTCAGTTTTAGCTATATTAGTACATGTTTATTATACTAACATATCATCAGACCAACGTATGTCGCTACCCCAAGAATGCAAGAAGCAAGCAGATCGCTTCCGCCTCTCATATCGATCAGTGTGTAGCAATTGCGCTTACACACAACGAATACTGCTGTCATTCTTGTAGATTTAAGCTTTAACTAGCTGGTAGCATTTACGCTCGATATGACAGAAGAGTATACAACATGAATGAGAGATGGCGTTTTAGCCCAACTGACATGAATTTCACCCACCAAACAGTGAAATTAACATATAAAATAAATATAACAATATCATAAACATGATTGCTAACATATTCCATCAATTAGAACAATTTAACAACAACTCAAACTATTTTAATTTCTCAAATTTCATATTTTCATACAAAAACTTTATTTTTGAGTTTCTTCACAAAAATGAACACTGTGATTTTGATTCTTGTCCAAATTACTTCGTTCAAATTACGTTATGTTCGTTTCTTAATGAATTAACATATACAAGACTCAATTTACAATTTAGCCTACAATTTAACCACTAATTTTGGTACTTACATAAACCATATGAGAAAATACATATACTGACATTATTTGCTTCCTACTGTCAAACGAAATTAGCATACAATTCTGGTTTAAATACAAATTTTAATCATCAAAAACACATACAACTACAAGTACTTAGTTGTATAATCGTTAACTTAAAATTTTGAATTCACAGAACATGAAAAAAAGATATCTGGATACATAAACATATATATATATATATATATATATATATATATATACATATAATACTAAGGTTATGTAAAAATATCTTTAATTTGCTTGCAATCCTTACTATCACCACTGATAATCGCTATGAAATCCTCAGGTTTCCTCTCAACTCTCTCTCAATTCTCTGTATTCTCCTCTTAGGCTTAGCAAAACTAGAACTAGAACTGAAAAACCAATGCTTAAAAGAATAAAACTGATATAATAATAATAATACGTATACTTATTAGGATATCAGTTATAAAAATAACGTATAAGTTATAATTATATTATATTTATTATTTAATTTATTTATTTTATTTATATAATTCAAAATTAAAAAGAATTCCAAAAGCCGTAGGGCTTTGTTTGGCAAAAATCATTTAAAAATTAAACACTTAATACCATTAAGTCTTGTTTGGCACAAACCAAATTAAACTACTTTAATTTATTTTAATAACTCATTATAACATAGTTATTTGTCACGCTATATTTAATCAAGCTTTCATACTTAATTTAATTAATTCAAATAACAATTAATTAAATAAATTATTTAATCACATAACTCAATACAAATAATTAACCATCAAATTGAAATATCAATATAATAATAATTTCTTTAACTCATTAATTATTTGTTTAACAAATAATTAACCAAATAAAATTAAATCAATTAAACAAATTTTTATTCAACAATAAACACATCCATTAAATATTTATATACTTCAATAAATATTTAATATTACAATTAAAAATTCTTGAATGTTACATTATTCCCTCCTTATAAGGATTCTGTCCCCAGAATCACCATTCAAACAATTAAATTGTCACATTCTTCCCTTCTTACAAGGATTCTATCCCCAGAATCGAAGGCTTAAATTAAACAAATAACTCAGGGTAATTTTTCATCATTTCAGCTTCGAGTTCCCACGTTGCCTCTTTGACATTGTGGTTTCTCCATATATTTAATTTAAAATATTTATTGATATAAATAAATATTTTATTTGGTTTATTTATTGGGGTAAATAAATAATTGATGGAATTTGTTGTGGAGTAATTTAATTAAGTGTGTTATATTAATTAAATTAATGTTTAATAATTTTATAGCTTGAAGATTTAATTCAATAAGATAATTAAATTAAATGAATTGTTAAATAAGTATATTTTAGTGTAATGGTGATATTTAAATTCTAGTTTAATTTAATAGTTGAATTGGAAAATTAATAATGATTTAATAGAAATTTTAATTATATGTCAAATGATTAATTTGATGTAAGAGTTAAATGAATTTGATTAATTAAAGTGTGACAAATAAACTATATGATAAGTGAATTATTAAAATAAATTAAAAGGAGCCTTTTTAGAGCTAGCCAAACAAGGCCTATGGAACATGATAACAGTTGAAGTCATGATGCGCTTAATTGATATCCACGTCAAGCAGTACGTATTATATCAGTTTTTATTTCATGTATTGTATCATATTGCTAAGCCTGAGAATCCAAAGAACAAAGAGAAATTGAGAGAGTTTGAGAGAATTTCTGAGAATCAAAGAAGGAGTGGAGATCAACAAAGCTAACTTGTCTTCTAACAAGGTCTAAACAAGAATCAAAGAGTAAAAATCCAAGTTATAATCTCTATTTCTCATGTTCTTGAGTTTTCATGGAAAAGTTAAGTTTTTATGACTAATTTGTGAGAATTTGGGTTATATGTGTTAATTAGTTTATATAATCCATGGGTTAACACATCTAGAAATGTTTTTAGTGAGAACATTCATGAAATCACATTTTAGAATGAGAATTTTTGTGTTGTTGAGTTTTTGGTATATATATAGCATGTACGATTTTGGAGTCAAAATTAGCGTTCAATTCATGTTGTAAACTGTAAATTGACCATAGTTTGTGTTAATATATTAAGAAACGAAAAAAATGCAATTTGTATGGACTGATTTGGTTGAGAAACGAAGTTTTGGTGATTGTTTCCGCTAACAATGTCAAATTTTGGAAAAATAGTAAAATATATGGTTTTAATTCTTCAAATAAGATGTTTAGTTGTTTCTATTGTTGGATCGGTTCTATGTATGCTTGGTGTTATTTTTGTGAAGTCTATATCATTTGAGTATGCTTAATTTAGAGTTTTGTGTGTTAAAAGTCGAGTTCTTGGCTTGAAAGCATGTCTGATCGCGAGTTCCAGAATACAGTTCTGGGGACCGTCGCCCCGGTGAGGTTCTCAGTAGTAATTTTTCCAGCACAAAATCTCGCCCAAGCGAGAAGTACAGAGATGGAGCTGTTTGGTTTTGTGTTGATTTCAGATCATAGCATGATGAGTTAACATAACCTAATGAACTTGATAACGTGTTAGACATGTAACAAGATACTATAACATATTGTTAAAATGTATAAGATGGTTTCAAGTTGTATTTAACAATTGTAAATAACTTAAGCTTGATGTTTGTGAATATGGATATTGTGGTTTAGGGGTTGTAATGTTTGTTAATGAGGATTTTAGATTTGTGGTTGATGTTGATGGTCAGAACTTGAACTAAGTTAACAAGTTGAACTTAAGTGGGAACCAAGTCTATAATGTTAATGTTAGCATGTCTAATGGATGTTATGATTCTGATGGTATATGTAGGACATTTGGTGAACGTGTAACTGTAAACTATTTAACCTACGCACGAGGTAAGTTCTAAACCCCTATTCTTATATTGAGCAAGTTTCTTACCTTATCTTGATTACGATTACGCAAGTTTTCTATCCCTAACTTGATAGTGTTGAGCAAGTTCTTATAATCTATAATGTTATGAGATTGAAAGCTCCTAATCTATTATTGAGCCAGTATTTTAGCCTTAGCTTAATATTGTTTAAGCAAGGTTCTTATGTTGTCTAATAACTTTCCATTCTTTCGAAAGCAATACTCCGATGCATGAGGTTTATTCAGTTGTCGATATTGTATGTTATTATTATTGAAATCTTATCTTGTAAAGGCTAATTTATTAGCAATTCTTTATTGATTCAACTAATCCTTAGTTGATGAACGTTAAACTCTAAATTACCCATGAAGCTAATCAAAACCAAACTTCCTTTGGTGCGGAGAGGGGATTATATTACGTGATAGCGTTAAGATGTTTGTGTACAATACATGGTACGAAAAGGCTGATCCCCCTTAGTACGAGAAGGAAGGTCCATATAGTCTAGTGATTGTTAAAGGTTTGAGTAGAAATACTTAATAACCTAGGACATAGTTCATGGTCTTGTGACCCTCAGAGTACTTTTGATCTTATTTTTTATTCTTGATTCAAAAGTTGAACGTCTTACTGAGTTTTTTGTTCTTGTTTATCATTGACAGCAAAGGTTATATTATTCAGATAAGTTTATTCATATACTGTTGTTATACATTATTATTCCAGTTTGTATTTGTTTTGCTCACTCTTGCATATAAAACATTGCAGCTAAAGTAGAAAGATCTGATGAGTCATCCACTAGTAAGGGCAAAGGCAAGATGAACAAGTGATGAAGACTTGTTTAGTTTAATTGAAGATGTTATGTAATAAGACTTATTTAAATATGTTATGTTTCCGCATTTGACGTATTAAAGGTTAGATTATCTGGGATTGGTTTGTTTAAGATGTTGTAACCCTTTAATTGGAGGACTTCTAATTAGGTTGTGAGTTTCATTTATATCCTTTTGTTATGGGTAGTTAGACATGATTGTTTTGGACAGTGAACATCAAATCATGTGAGAATGAAGTACTCAGATTTGGGCGTGTCACGAGGTCACACTACAAAAAGGAGAAATATGACTTTAGAAGTGATTAGCTTAATAATAATAAATTAAGTGTATTTAATTTATTAGTAGAATAAATTAAATATCTTAAGATTTATAATTAAGTATTTGGAGAAATACTAATATTATAAAGTAATATGATTAGTCATCTTATTATTATTATTATTATTAATATTATTATAAAATTAACTAAATAATAATAATATGGTATTTGGAAAAATACTAACATTTATAATTGAGTATTTGGAGAAATACTATATTATAAATAAATAAGAGAAGTCTTATTATTATTATTATTATTATTATTATTATTATTATTATTATTATTATTATTATTATTATTATTATTATTATTATTATTTTATTTAGTTCCTTATTAGATTGGGAATTAAATTAAAACATTAACTTCTAAAAAGTTTAGGATTAGGGTTAGTCTATAAATAAGAAGAGTCTTATTGTGGAATAAATTAATGCAACTCTCGCAACTTACATCTCTCTTGCAAGCATTCTCAAAACTCTAAGGTGTTAGGATAGAGAGAATTAAGACTAGTCATCCAAGATCTTGTTGAGTCTAAAATCGCATCTTCAATCTATTACTTTTGATGGATACATCTTGGGCATTGCATATTTTTATAACGAACGTGTGGTCCGTTGATTGGAGAGATCGCGAAGGAACAAGGATTGACATTTAAAGTCTACATTAAAGTGTTGATTCTCTTCAAAGGTACATATTTATCATTTCTCAATTAATGATGTTTCATAAGGCTATACATCGGAATTGCGAAAAAATTTAAATTACTCTTTTATATGTTTGCGTTGCGTTTATAATTAGATTGTATGATTTGATCTTGTTTCTGCAATTCTACGACTATTACAATTGTGGGACACAATTGTTGTTGTAAAATAGCGCCTTGCTATAATTAGTTTTTGAACAAATGTGTCATTCTCTTAAAATGTAGTGGCAAAACTTAGTAATTGTAACAAACGTGACTTGATTGTAATGATTCAACAATAGTTGTGAAAGTAGGCTTTCTCCATATATAAATGGAAGCAAGTTTTGATTTATGAAAGTACATACAAATTTAATAGCTAATAATTCTAAATTTTCAAAATTATTAAATAACAAAGTTTCATTCTATTTGGGGGGAAAAACCATAAACCAGTTGAAATTTTATCTCAAAATATAGAGTTGACGGGTTTAGATTGAATGGTATAAAATCACCCAGTTTACAGACAATATTCTTATAAAAATTATTCTCAACCACTATATTCCATTAGAAAAGCCCGAAGCTAGCCCACTCGGCATCGCTCACTGGTCGTGGCGACGACCGGTTGGATGAGAAAGAGGAAGATGATGGTGAGTAATGAAACGGAGAGAGGGACTTCCTACTTGACACAGACCATCTTGATAGTGTCTCAAGATCCGAAGTATATCCGGGTTCGGACTCAAACTCGGGTTTGAGCTTATGGATCCCCTTCTTTTCCGTTTTTCGCCTTAGCGTCGGTGTCAAGAAGCAACCTTGTGAAACAATTTCGGGTTTAGAAAGGATGGATCTTTCCAAACGGTGGCACATCGATCGTGTACGTGGAACTGAGAGAAAGGAGCGGGAGGAGCGGGTCCGGAGCTCTGCTGGAGGTTGGAAGTAGGATTTTACAGCAGGTGGAGGTGTAAGCTTTTGTGGGGTTGTTGGAAATGAACGGTTATGATCTCTAGATTGCTCTATTTCTAGGAGGACAAATGAACGGTGGTGATCGACCAGTGGTAGTGATTGTTTTTGCTGATGGACCTTGGGAACACCAGGTCGGATCTCCCACTTGAATGGAATAGCTCCTGGTTTCTTAAATGAATCATCTATGGCCATCATAATAAGGGTAACTACATAAACAAGCTACTCCCCATTATATATAAGAATTGAAATGAGGATTATGTTTGTTTCCGCGAAATTAGAGGCATAGAAAATGGGTTGGTGGGGCCCAATGCATAGAAATTGCAATGTCCATGCATAAGCTTGACTTATACTACTAGTATGGAAAAGGATAGCAGAGAAAAATAGACCAATGTTTAATGATAATTTTGTATGATTGCCATGTATTTTCTGGAAACAATGAAATGATGAGAATTGAGAGGTAGCAAAGATGTCCACCTGCATGCTAGTAGTCGTTGAGTAGGGCTTGTCAAGGTCAAAAAGGTAAAAATGTTTGAAGTTTGAATTTATTTGGCTACCAAAAGGAAAAGGTGACGACAAAGTCAATGGTTTCATATCAATTAGGGGAGGAGATGTTTATTTAGGGATGAATTTTTTTGAATAGAATTATTGAATTGATCAAACTGAAATTAATGAATCAATAAATAACCTGAATGTCAAGACGAAGATTTTTTTTTTGAAGTAAAAAAAAATTAAAAATTAAAAAAAATTTTAATATATTAGTTAAATCCCCGATCCTGAAATAAAAAGCATGACTTTTCGATATTAAAAGATGAATGAACAAAATCGCCTATAATAAAAAAAAATTTAAAAAGTGAGAGAGTGATTTAACTATTATATCATATTTAATAATATTAAATAAATTTAATGCTACAGGCATAATTTGTAAAAATTTTTTTCAAAGGATAAAATAATAAAAATTTTATCATGGACCGGAGGAGTATTAAATAAATTTTTATTAAATTTTTCAGAATGGTAAAATAATAAAATTTTGTCATTTAAATATTTTATATATCAATTATCAAATAAACTTTTTCATTTAAATTCATGTTGAATCAGTAATTTATCCACTCCGTAACTTTTTCGGATTGCTTGAGCGGGAAGGTAATAAATGTAAGCTTCAAGAATTCAATTGGAATAAATTTTACACTTAAAGGCTACCTTTGTTAACAAAAATAATGGGTATGATAGAACTATTTAACTAATTATCACTACCAACTAGTATTTTATTTCATACTTGGTCCGTTATTTTATTTTATGAAACATTTCTATGTTTTATAATTTCAAATGAAATATGATATTCTATAACCCCTTTTCAAGTATCAAATGGCCTTTAAAAGGAATAACAAATAGTTCATAAATTAAATAATAAATTAATCATAAAATAAAATAATCACTAATGGTGTTAAACTAATAACAATAGTCATATCCTGTCTATCATTTTTACAAATATCCCATCTATCATTTTTGCAAATATACTTGAGGTACAGTGAAACACATTGTTCGACAGAGGAATGCATCTATCAGTTACTATCTGCTCCGAGTCAAAAAAAATATCTTGATTGACAATATTTGCAAATATTTAAAGAGAATTTTATTTCATGCATACGTATACCTGAGAATAATAATTTGGTAGTTTAATTGCATATTATGATAATGAAAATGAAATTATAAGTGCCAAATTTAATGACTGTGTTATACCAAATTATGAGACTCTTTTAGTGCAACCGAAGGGATACTTAAATGTTTATTGATCTTAGAAACTAGCTTTTCAAGTATTAATGCAAATTAGATTAAATAATTCCAGAATTCTACACATAAAGAAGATTGGGCAAGGAAAATGCACTGAACATACAAAAGCTTCTTTTAATAAAATACCAAGAAACCAGCATAGCCTCCTCAAAGAAGTTTCAAAATATTGGTCTAGTTTACACGTAAAACATATTACCACAGGTTTGTTTGCAACAGCTAGAGAAATAACCTTGCTCAATATCTCACCTTTTCTAACTCCCTAATTGTCGTAGGAAAATTCTTGCGGCATGTTACAGAGTGCTCGCATTGTATTGCTGGCCACATCTAACAGCAGCAAATACTCATCTGCTCCATCAATGAGACGCTGTAGATTCCACAAAAGAGAATGTAAGAAATTCGTGTTACTGTATAATTGGTTTTGTTTATATATAGGGTTACAGAATGACCCACAGTTGCAGCATTCCTTCTGGCATGGCTTAGTCTAAAGTGAGTAGTACCACCAGAAGAGTTTCATGCAAAATTAGGGGATGGAAAGAAAAAATGAAAAGAAAAAAAGGGGGGAGATGCTTAGGAGTAAAGAAAATTTTCAAGCTAGATACCAAATTTACAGCAACTCCAGGACCAAATAATCTCTCGTACTAAACTATAAAACGTTAGATCATCAAAAGAAAATTCAGAAGATCATGAAGAAAACAAATGCTGTCATTTTGAAGTCAACAAGTTGGGAATGGGGTACCTGTGTATCCCAATAAAATGAATAAAAAATTTAAATTAAATATATATATATATATATATAAAAATTAACAACTTCAACGACAAAATGCAGCTTTGCAACATTTTATATAACAAAGTTTTATATTTTTATGCTTCAAACCGAGGAATGTAGTCCCTCCATTCCGAATATAAGATAACTTTTTAAACTCAATTGAAGATATTTTAAAATTCAAAATGGGTGCAACTCATTTAACTTTTGCAATTTCCATAATTGTATAGCCTAAAAATAAACGAATTCATATCAATTTGGTTATGAAAACATCTCAAATGGACTTCATAAAATCAAACTTGATCCTATATTTTGGAATTGAGCGAGTATCAAATATCAAATATTGTAGACCTACTGACTGAGGATTTAGAGGAGGTTTTGAGAGTTATCAGTTTTATAATGAACAAAGCTATTGCAGAGTGTAGATATTGAATTAATTTTTAGATTGAACAAGACAGTAACCTTGTCTGCTTCACCCAATTTCTTAAATATTCTCGCTTTCTGTTCATCTGACACATCCTCTGCTTCAACAACTAGGTTGAACATCTGGTAGAGAGATCATATCAGTGGTTAAGACTTGAGATCTGGAAATTGACATGATAAGGTGACAGTGATTAAACTAGCAAGAAAGAGACCTGAAAAATCATCTGAGAAACTGGATAGCCCTCTGCAGTCACATTATTAACTTCTTTATCGGCTAATTCAAAATTACCACTTTTACAAGCCGAATAAAGAGCTTGGACAACTTCCTGTGGGATGACCTGATAAGTTGCAAGTTTCAAGAGTTAGCACAGGAGCAAATGAATAGAAAAATTTAATCAGAATTTAGAACAAAAGCTGTCCAAATTGAGAAAAGAGACGTGCCAAAATGTGTTGGTTTTCAGCATAAAAATATCCAAGACATCAGAGTCGTGACCAAGTATATTCAATTTCTACAAAAGAAATCACTTAAGAAGGAAACTAAATTCATTACCACTGAAAGATGATGCTAGGTTTCTACAAGCATCAGTGGCATAAAACTTTGAGGCCTACAATATGAGCCCCAAACAAATGGCAAAATGACCAGTGCCCAGTGGGAGAATGCACAATATATCTGCAAACCTGCAGTTAGCAAGTCCAGCTAAATGCAGGTATGCTACATGGATTTAGGTGTTGTGCGTGTGTCAGGGACTCAGCAGAGGGTATGTGTCCTGGTATCATGCCTCTCTGACCCCAAGCTTAGGATGCACCGAAGCCATAATTGTCAAGCCGTCGCCTAGGCGACACTTAGGCGTCCAGTCGCTCATATGGTACAAGACGTCTAGGCGACTTGGTGGAGGTGGCCTAACTCGAGCGCTCAGTTTAATAAGTCGTCACCTTGGACGACTTGGGGACGATATGGATGCCTGGAGTGCTAAGCGAGAGACTTGACAAGGCGGGTGTGCTCCGAACCGAAACGCAATTGGGTAAAAAAAAGGAAAAAAGAAAGAGAGCAAGTTGCAAATCATAAATCCCTAAAACCTAATCGCAAGTCACAGAAAGTAAGAGATTCAGAGAGAGCAAACCATCAGCAACTTTGGACTTCTACTCCGGGCGACTTGGGCCTTCTCCTTCAACCGGCGATGCAGCCTCCTACTCCCTCATGCTTCGACCAGCAATTCTTTCTCTTTATCGGGTAATCTTCTTCTCTTCTATTATTCTTCTTCTATATTATTCTTCTTCTCTTCTTCTCTTCTCCGACCGGTTCTTTTTTTTTTTTGCTCTGCTCTGCTGCGTATAAGGGGCACACATTCAAATAAGAGGTTTGACTTTTAACTTCTTTTGCAAGTATGTCCATATTGTGTTTTTCTATTTTTGGGTTCTTTGTTAGTGTTGATTTACGAGCTGTTAGATAAGATACTATAATTAGCTTAATAATATTAGTAGTTTAGGTAACAGAAATTAAAAAATCCTCGTAAGTAAATTAAAATATATATAAAGATATAAAATATAAATTATATTTATATACATTCTTTTTTTCCTCCTTTTAAAAATATTTATATTTCTTTTAAATGTTTGCTAATTGATTGTGGAGCGCTTTTGGAGGGTGGGCTATTGAGCTTACAAAGTTTGCAAAAAGAATTATATGCCTTTGTTGTTGTTCTTCCGGTTGTGAGCACAATTAGAGTACATTTGAGTTTATAAGTACTTTCTATTGTTGGTTCAAAAGTAATGTCATTACTAATACTAACTATTTTATATATAATTATAATTTTATCTTTAATATTATTATTTTTTGTTTTATTTATTTTAGATTCATACGAAAAAGAGGAATAGATAGGAACGCAAACGATTGAGTGAGTTGGTGTATGTCCAATATGTTGGTTCCCGGACGCACATAAGAGATCTAGAAGGGGGGTTGAATAGATCTTTTAAAACTTTTTCCTTTTCTTTTCTTGCTAATTCATACACAGCAGAATAGATTAAACACAGTTCTAATGCTGGGTTAGTTGCAAGCATATATAACAGTTATAGTACTGAATGCAATTGATATAAAGTAAATGACACCAGGGGTTTTAAGTGGTTCAGAGACTAAATGCTCCTACTCCACTCTTCTGGTTCAACAAGCAGGGATTCCCTAAGGATTTGATCAACTTCGAATCATTAAGATTCCTTCAAGACCAGCAGCCTTATAACTCTAGTTCACTAAGAACTCTAGATTAGCATCCTTGGAAACTGTAGACTAAGCCCAGCAGACTTAGAATCTCTTGTACCCTCCGGTACTCAGCAAGCCCAGCAAACTTAACTTTGGTTTAATCACTAAGACAAGGACCCGACAGGCCCTGGATGCTTGGATGTTAGTTTGTTGTTGTTGTTGAGCTGCTAAGATGACATTCATCTTGTTCATCTTTTGGTACTTAACAGCTTCTTGTGATCATGTGGTATTAAGCATTGATACTAGATCAAAACTTATGGATTGCTAAGATGTACTTTCAACTTGACATCCTTGTGTGCTTAGCAGTTTGATTCATCTCTTTGGTGTTGTTGATCTTTGTTTGTTGATGCTTAACTTCATCTGATATTCAACATAGCACACTATCACCACTGAGGTACTGCTAAGTCTTGCATATTAGCTCGACTTCTTCTGGTCCTTAGCAATCCTTCAACACTGGTTGTCTTGTTTACAGATTCGACTCTATATCTTCTTCTTTTCAACTCAGTGTGTTTAGGGTGAAACATAGAGTAGCTCTAGTATTCTGCCTTCTGAGTTGTCACTCTGGTTGTTGTCTATATGGTCTTCCAGCTCTCTGCATAGATGCCACTCTGTTTGCATACTCCTTTGTATAGAGTGAAGCTTTTAGCAATGTAAGACTCTAGTTAGATGTGATTCGCTCATTCTTTGGTAGTCTCTCTTACTGAGACTTTATCTCTATTAAGCTCTATATAACTCACTTTATCTCAAGTCAACAACCTTTTCGCTTTTTGAAGCTTCAACTATTTAAAGGTTCATCCATCATCATCTTCCCGTTGAAATATAGTCGTTGAGAGCTATTTGAAAAGCTTCCTCCGAAGCATTTTCAGATATTCTGAAGTCTTTGATGCTGACATTCTGGGTTGATGTGACAGCTCTTTTTGCCCTTCCTAACACATCAGTCTGATTTCTCACCTACCATTTATGAACTGTCACTTTCAGCAGACTGGTTGATAGACACCTTTTTTATTTTCTTCTCTTTCCACGATTTAGACCAAGGATGCTGATGAGTACATCGGGAACTTCAATTAGCAACACGTTCGAATGTTGGTCTCCATTGTTAGACATTGCTAAGTCTCAATAACCAGATGAATGAACTCTATGATCCTGATGTTGACATTCATGTACTTGGTCGTAGTTTGTCTGTGGGAATCGTATGGTGACTTGACTTTTACAACTCTACGATTTAGAGTGTTCTTGCAATTCGACAACAATGTTGTACCATCTTGCACTTGGCTCTTGTAGTCTATTTTATGATCATGCTTGCCTTGCCTTGCTTTAAGAACCGATAAATTGGTTGAATTGGCCCTTTGGTTTGGACTCCTTTGATTAGTACATGACTTCTTTTGATTAGTAATCTCTTGATCCAACTTCCTTAGCATTTCAATTCTTGTAGTTTGTCTCTTAGGTGCATATCGAATTTGTTGGTTAATTGGCAAAGGATCGTCGTTGTAACACACTTCAATCGTTGAAAAGACAATTCTTGTTTTAAATTCGTCTCTTCGATGAGCTTGAGGTGCTTTATCAGAATGCTTTCTGCTAATCGGAGAATGGTAATCTTCAAGTAGTCGAGCGCATCCAAACTTGATTACTTCTTATCGAGGATGAGATCACTTGCACTATGTTTCAAGATTTCATCTCGGCTGAGAATTGTAGAGTGCTCTACGATTCTTCCTTAGCTATGTAAGCGACTACGATTCTAATTGGTGACGACTGAGCGCTTCACAGTGAAGATTCTTGTTTTTCTCACGATTCCTAGTGCGATCTACGATTACCGCTTTGATAGACTACGATTACGCCTTACTTTCTTGGCGAGTAGTGATCAAAAGGATCTTGCTCTTGATCGATAAACCTATCTATCTATTACATCAGATAGATTTCATAGTCCTACATCGTGATCTTTTAAAGGACTTTACAAAACTACTAATTCATATTAGAGAATGATCATTTCGATAATCCTTGTCAAGTATTGTTTATCACCTATTAAGGACTTGACTACTTTTTATCGAGAGGATGAGATTCATTCATTGACTTTATCATCTTCATCATCAAATTATATAAATAAAGGAATAATATTCACATGCATATTCCTGACACAATACAATCAAAAGATCATTTGAAGGTTCCAAAAGAGGCGTGAACTTGGAAAAAAAAATTATCCATTAGTCATTTGACTTTGAATGGAGTAATGAATGAATCAATAATGAGGACGATGTTATTCATCCCGAGGAGGATCATGTAATGATGTGGATCGAGCAACCGGTGCATCCGTCACGCTTAAGGGACCCAATCCTTCAAGGAGGGCTCGTGCTAATACTAGTGATAATGTTATTATGTACTCTCGACGTGGTGGTGGTTCAAATTCAAGGGAATCAAGGTTGATGGATTCCGACTCCGATGATGAAGTTGATGAAGAAGAGAGAATTCCAAATGATGAAGATGTGGAGAATGATTTTGGAGAAAGACCACATACGCCTTTGAATGATAGTTCTCGTGGAGGAGATGGTGATGACTTTGTTCTTGATGAGTTTGTTTAAATGATATTCAGAGACTAGTGTAGAGTCTAGTCATTATTTTGGCTTGCTATGTGGTGTTTTATTAGTTATTAGACTAGTAATAAGTGATGGTTGGTTGCTAATAACAACGTGGTATCAAGAATCACATTTTTTTTAAATATTTTTGGATTGTTATATTGCTAAGTATTTACATAATTGTGTTTTTAATGTTATTCTATAATGTAATGTTTTTGGTTTTAATGTTATATGAAATTTTGTAAAAAATATACTTATTGAGTAAAATAAATAATATATAAATTGCACATTCAATAACAAGAATAAATTTTGATTCCTATCATATTAAAACATTAATACTTATCATTCTTTACATCATCATTATACACATACATATCTCTTCATTCCTATATCTCTCTTCTTTACATCTTGTCTAGCTAAAATCATTACTCCTTACTTCTTTTACAATTGTGACTTTAATCCGCCACAACAAATACAGATTTAATGAATAAACATTTTAATTCTTTCACATTAACTCTCTTCAATCATGCTTATTATGAATAGCTTCATCTCGGGATAAACACATAAGATGTTTAGTTTCTTACGTATCGGAAAATATATATTAACACCTTGTGTGCAAACATAATACATTTGCATAGGTAAAACTTTCTCAAGAATCACAACATTTAAATAAGTTTAAGAAAACTAGCATTCATTTCAAATAATAATGAATCACATTTAGAAACTCAACATTTTAAGCGTTGCTTCTACGCTTTACAATTTCGCTATCTTGCTCTTCAAAATCCCTATATATCACATAAGGATAACACATATCAATTAATCATATACTTGACCTACACATTGGTTTAACTTAACTTTAGCTTCTTATGATTCGCGTTTATAACTTAAGTTTACGCAACCAATCTTTTCTTATCGTCTTTCGACGCTACAACATACGGAAATGTCTTGATTCTTATAATCATATTTTACGATAGATTCACATTACCATTTCCTTCGTTCTAACTTAACTTGCTCGAATCATTAAAACTGTAATGTTCGTTAAGTTAATCATCATTCATTACGACTTTCTGACAAATAAATGTCATACCACATGATCATTCTTTAACGTCTAAGTCATACAATCTTTTGTATGCCAAGAGCCAGCATTCAATGTTAATGATATGCGTTCATAGCTTTTAAGCATTTTACATTACCTCCATTTCACATCTTACAACGTCCTGTTTATTTAACTCGGAACATTATTCAAGTTATAATCATTAACTCAGCTCTTCGACATTTACACGTCATTCATTAGTCTTCATTATCTTACGTTAAATTAATACACGAGTATGCTAAGCACGTTTATCTTACGCGTACACTAAACATCTTCGTCAGTTTAAGTGTTTTAAAGCTTACGTTGCTCGCCTTTTAAACTTTTATTCAACTTTTACTTGAGGTTTAAATCACTTTTTTAAGTGTTACATTACGTGAACTATAAGTTCATAATCATTTCGTATTCTTTCCCCAAGATTTGAGTAGTTAAAAACTCATTTTTGGGCATTGTCTTTTGCAACACGTACGCGCATGTACCGATAGACTCCCCTCCATACACAGTATTGCGGTGCCTCCTTGCTAAACTTGGGCAAAGGCCAGAAGCGCCGCCTGCATTCCATTGAAAAATTTTGAATTTTTTTCTTCTATAGTTCGAGAAGCTACTTTGCGATCTCGTAACTTCTTCGTTATAACTCGGAACGAATTCGTTCCAAAGCCATTTTCTTGCTTTCATTACGTACTACAACTTCACCGGACAGAATATTTTTCTAAATCCGATAACAAGCCTTTTCATAGACTTAAATTTCGTCGGTCGTTAATTTTACGTTATTAACGTTCTTCATTCATTCGTCCGTAATTCGTTCATTCGATTTCCCAATACGTTCGTTCTTAAGCCTACGACTCACATTTTCAATGTTCTCTAACATTCTTATGAATTATTTAGGTTCATTCTCCGCCATTACAATTCCTTCAGGAAATCATAACGAACTATGATTTCAACTATGAACGTTCTTTACTAAAATTTTCGCCATAACTTCGCTATACGATAATTTTAATCCGTTCTAAATGAACATTTCTTACATCTTACCAATTCTAGCATTTTCTAACCAAACATATATCAACAAATATATATATATATATGATAGTTTTAAACTTGTCCATCAATAAGAAACTCTAATTAGGATAGTTTTCAATTTGTCCATCAACAACTCGTTCTTCGTGTTCTTCATTCATTCTTAATCGATATTTTGATTACGATTTCACTTGCCATGCATTAATTAACGTTCTAAATTCGTTAATTCTTCTTTATTCCATTGGATCGTTCATAAGATTCATTTGAATCATTCATTAACAAAGCAAATCAAAAGTTCATATGAAAAGCTTTTTAAAAGAAATTGATGAACTTCCTTCAAATTCTTTTTACTTGCATATTCTTATGGTTAAACCATATTAATATCATTCTTTCTCATCTTATACTTCCATTTCTATTAAGCTATATAATTTTTAACATATGAAACCTAAAGAATAGATGGATTAAAACTAGGTTTTGATATTATCTTTCTTCTTTAATCTTCTTCCTCCTGACAAAGCTTGCAATATTAGCTAGCGTTTCTTCCTTCTACTCCTTCGAATTTCGAAATTCCTCTCTTTCTCTATATAATTTTGCCTTTGCTCTTCAAAGTGTTGGTGAAATAAACTAACACTTTGAAGACAAAGGACTTGCCTTATATAAATTTCAAGGCTTAGGGGTGAAATGGTTTTTAAATCAACTTTGATTTTCTTACAAATTGATCACTTAACTTTTGGTCTTATATAGTCAAAACCTTCAAGTTTGCAAGACTTACAAACCACCCCCTACTTTCACTATTCATGCCTCACATTCATAATATCAACCAAGCTTCTCAAGGAAGCTTGGTTTCAAGGAAGCTTGGTGACCCTTATGGGTTGCCCCACCTAGTGATCCATGGTTCAACTCATCTTTAACGGATCTTGGTTTGGGCTTGATCAAATTTGAGTTATTCTTTAATCATTTAACCAACCTTATTACATTTAATCATTTCTTTTCTTCCAAATCAAAGCCCAATAGTTCGACTTTGACTAACATATTAGGGTTTAGTCCGTATTCTTCTCATATAATAATAATTTTCTGCACTTGATGCCAAATTTTCTTGGACATTCAGTTTCCCTAACATCTTAGGTCAGTCTTAACGAAAAAGCTGTGTTTCTCGGTTTCAAATTTTATTGGACATTTCGTCTTTCCTCATCATTCTAACATATTTCGTTGAATATATTTCAGTTAATAGTGATGTTTTCCCAAAACATAACTAAACGATCGAAAAGTATATAACAATATTTTTTGTCGTTTTTATTTCGTCCGATTTCTGTACGTTTTTCGAGAAACTTTTATCGACTAATGACTTTTCACGATATATTACTAGCAAATCTTGAAACGGAATGTCGTTAGGACATACCAATCTCTCTAAAAGACTTAAGTTATTCAAACCCTAAAACCCTAAGTTTCATCGAAAAAGCCTATTTCGTCTTTTTCTCAAAAAAATTTATTTTCTCAAAAAAAAATTATTTTCGTCTTCAAAATTCTTACGCATTTAAACTAGCACATAGCCAGAATCCTATCGTTTTATAATCATCCTAAGTTATAAAACGACTAATAAACACATAGCACATAATATTATTAATAAAAAACTATTTTATTAAATAATAATTCTTTAAACTTAACTTACATGACTATCCGATTTTCTAGGTTGTCACAAGCGCCATGACTGGCCATGGCGCCGTGACAACTGACTGACGCAGCTTCAAAAATGTCCAAATACTAGAGCAGATACATGAACACGCCTTGTGTAATCTTTTATACTTCTAGTGTGCTATTGTTCAAGGATAAACACAACTACACAAGTAAGATTTATTTTATTTTATTTTTGTTTTTTCTATTTTTTTATTTTTTATACAAGTAACACGAGTAAGCTGCCTTTCTAGGAATTTGGATATAGACATCTAGTGCGAAAGAGGAAAAACTAGCCCTTTCTTCAACCAAGAAGCAACAATATTTCTTCATTATTAATACAAGCTTCTACTTTCTTCCAATTGCACCTAAAGAATTGGAGAGTTCAATTTCAGAATTCAGACGAGAAAAATATCCATGCCCTTAACAGAGTATAAAATGTCAAACGTATATTAGAACCTATCTAGAAGAGTCCATGTAACATAGTGGCATGCAACCTCCTTTCAATCTAGGTACTTTTAGAAGTTATGCATGAAGCTGTTGCCAGGTCTACTAAACAGATTATTGACATCAAGAAGCACGAAAAATACTAATAATTGATTCCAGAATCTAAACTGACAAATGCACTAGGACTTCACTGTCGAGGAAAAATCAAATATTTGATGAGTTATTTGGACCTGTGATTGACAATATCTAGAAACAAGTATTTGTGAAAGGTAAGAAATTGTTTCCAGGTCCATCACAAGCCAGTAGTTCTAGATTCCACATGCTAAATTACATGTAATGGATTACATTTCCACTTTTAAATCAATATGTTTAATCATAACATGCAAAACAAGATCTGTGTCGGATATTATATTATTATTTTTTTACTCATTTATCCACTAGACGTATGTTTAGACATCCATCAATGCAGCCTCAGAAGCTATGTTTCAATTACAGATTAATCATAATCCACTGGTATGAGGCACTACACCAAGGAATCAACCCAAAAAAAAACTTTGTTATAAATTTGAAATTTCCCTTTTCTTATTGGGCTCGGGATTAGCTGGAATAAAAAATATCTATCCATTTATTTTGAATACAGGAGAAACCTGGTTAAATAAGCTATATTCCCCATATATAGATGCGAATCTAAAA
Source organism: Panax quinquefolius (assembly GCA_020205615.1). Classification (NCBI taxonomy): domain Eukaryota; kingdom Viridiplantae; phylum Streptophyta; class Magnoliopsida; order Apiales; family Araliaceae; genus Panax; species Panax quinquefolius. Next base: position 69,800,258 of record CM035151.1, read on the forward strand.
CATGTGACTTGATACTTTGTGTGAACAACAGTTAGTTAGATCACTAAATATTTCTATTTTAACGAATCAATTCAGATTGAGAACTTCTGAATCCACTCAGTGGCCAGTTCCAAGAGATCCAACCTTTTCTTTAACCATCTAGATTCTAGACTAAACTTCTATAAGTTGGACACAGAGATTTGGCTGTTAAGATTCTAAAGCCAATTAAAGTAAGTACTTGGACCACATATGGAACAAGAAAGATATATTTGCATCTGCATGCATATAAGAGAAGACAGTGGTAATATGTACACAGCAGCCAAGCCAAAAGAATGAAAGCACAATTCAGTGGAACAAGGAAGACAGTTGCATCTGCATGCATATAGCTAAGAAAACATTGCTAATATGTATACATGAAGCAGAATTCAATACATCTTTTATTACTGGTTGACAATGTTTTTAATTAAAGTTTTTCAATAGTTTAAGCCTACAATTTGGTTCCCATAAGCCTGTAAAGAGTAGTCCCTTTTCCTAACTGAGAACTGAGAACAAGTCCCAAAGAAGAACTGGAAACGGATAGAAGTTTTGGATGCAAGTATCTGATACTCACCCCAGACACACTAATCAAGTCCTTGGATGATATTGAAGATCCAAATAAGCGAGCAGCTCCCTATAAAAATTGATAAAACAGTATCCAATTTATTCAGATGAAAAGGTTTTACCAATCACAACTAATATTAAGCTCCATTGTTAAAGATTGACATTTATTTTAGAAGAAAATGCATACATGTGTAATTAAGTGTATGTATACTAGGAACGAATCCTATCTTCAAGGGGGAAAAACAGCTAAAAATGGCCAAAAGTCTGCAGTGTAAGGAGTACTGACGTAACCACGTGGTAACACCATATAAAACAGATATGTAGTAACATTCACACATATACATAAGTTTCGTTGCATTCCCAAAATTCTCAGCAATTCTTATATACAACAAGTCATGAAATTTTATTACACGGGAATATAAAATTTTCCCGAAGACCAAAATTTAGTACATGATTAGAATGATTAAATAAATTTTTAAATTTAATGGGGTCAACAAACATTTTCTAACAGCCCATCCATTCAATCATTTTATGATCAGCTCAAATGATGAGGACAGAAATAATCTTTTATTGAATTATTTATAATTTATGATTTTTAATATGCTAGCAATTAATGTAATTAGGATTTCTATTTAATATTTGGGGATTATGGTAGCCTAGGCATTTTACTTGAGAAATTTTATTTCAAGTCATTAGGGTAGTTAAGTCTTATAAGTCTAGATTAGGGTTTATCTTTTAAATTCAATGTGTTACAATACCCACAAGTTGAACAAATTATTGATTTTTAAAATTCAAGTGAGTTATTGTAACAATCGAGAAATTGTGCTTAGTTTGTAAATAAGTTTTATTTAATATTATTGAATAAAATGAGATTTTATGAATGCTATTCTGTGTTATGTGTTTAAAGGTTAATTATATGACCTAGAATGTGTTCACGTGTTAGGCTTTTGCGTTTTTTCGATTTTTCGAAGAACGCGCTAACGTTAATATAATGAAAAAAGACGGAATATCTAATAAAATTCAGAAACGAAAAGGGCAGTTTTTCGGCTTGTCGGACGAATCAGGAAAGTCAACGAAAGCCAAATAAAGTCAAGATTTATTTTCAAGCCTTTGGGCTTCAACTTTGAGAAGCCCAATAGAAAATGTTAGGAGGCCCAAAAATGAATTTATTCAAGGCCCAAATGAAAGTTAATGTAAGCCCAAATAATGGCCCAAACTAAATTTGAACCAAGCCCAAACCAAGATATGGGTCAACCATGGGTCAATGAGTGGGTAAAATGGGTTTGGGAAACCCATGTGGGGCACCAACGGGGGGTGATAGTCGGCCACACCAAGCTTCTCAAGGAAGCTTGGCCAAATATCTTCCACTTGCAAGTTTCATTAAATGCAATTTTGCCCCAAAAGTCTTGGTAATGATTTTAACTCAACCATGGTTAATTGTTAGATGGTTAATGAGTGGATGATTTGTAAGATGAGAAAACTTGAGGGGGTGTTGAGAAAACTTGAGGTAAGTTAAGTGACCAACTAGTATGCAAGAGCAAAGTTGCTCTAATGACCAAAGACCTTGCAAGTTCTATATATAGCAAGCTCATTTCTCTTCATTTCTTCACCAATTCACCAACACTTGAGAGAAGAAACTAAATAATTTGAGAGAGAAGGGAGAGAATTCGGATTAGCAAGGAAGGAAGAGCTAACTTATTAATCCATTTCATCAAGCCAAGTTAATCAAAAGGTAAGAACGAAGAACCCTAATTTACAATGCTTTTATGCTTTGTAGAATGATAATGAAGTGCTTTGTTAGGGTTGTTGGATGATTCATGAATCATGAGTTCCGGAGAAATAAGAAATAATTAGTGGACTTAAATCACTAATATATGCATGCCAAGTGAAATCGTAATCAAAATAACGAACTAAACGAAGAACGTATAAAAACATATAGATTGTTGTTGATGGACAAGTTTAAAACCATCATTCGTAAGTTAGTTATAATATCCGAGAATAAGATATTAGACATGTATAAGTTGTGGAAATGTTCCAATTGGAAAGGAGTAAAAATATGCTATAACGAAGTTATGGCGAAAATTTTAGTAAAAGACGTTAAACGTTGAAATCCTAGTTCCGGACGAATTTATAATGCTAGTTAATGATTCCGAATGATTAAGGTTTCACGGGAATGATGCAAAACGTATAAAATATGAGCCGTAGGCTCAAGAACGAACTCAATCCGAATACGGATGAGTAAGTCGTGATGTTTAGAAAGTTCGACGTTAAAACGTCTTTCGGTGAAAAATGGCTTTTGAGCCGATTTTCAGACAAGTTAGAGAATTGTGAAATATTTTCTGTCCGGAGGGATTTGAAGAATTTGTTACAAGGAAGAAAATGGCTCAAGAACGGACTCATTCCGATATCGGGTGATGAAGTTATGGAGCGGTGCAGTAGAGGTGACGAGCCGAAGGTTTTCGGGACTTGAGGCCTTTCGAAAGCAGCTTTAAGTGCACCCACGCCAGGGCGCTGGTTTTAGGCTTTAAGTGCAGCACCGGGGTGCTAGGCTCAGCTTTGATTTAGTAAATTAGGTATAACTCTTTCGTCCGAACTCCAATTGAGGTGATTCATGATGATTCGAAAAGCTAAGAAGTAGACCTACAACTTTCATTCTTTAGGAATTGAGAGATAAGGTCGGGATCAAGGTCTAAAATAAGCATTTTTAAGACTGCTATGTCTGACGAGGCAAAACCGGTGGTTTTTTCAAAAGTCGTGGCACCAAGCCATGTTTGACAAGTATTTCCGAGTTTTAATTATTGGACTTTGGAAATATGGTCTAGAAGAATGTAAACCAAGGAATGGTAGATGAATTAGACGTGTTAATTGTACGCAATGGCATGTCGATTAGGCGCTCAAATTAGACAAGTCGGGTATTCGACGAAACACCGAGTTAAATGATAATAAACGTAAATAGTGTTCAAATTCTTATAAAACGGACATTATAAAACATGAAATAGGGTTAATGTAAATCATGAGTGACTTTTATACGTGTCTAATTGGTATGTCTATGTGCACTAAATGTGTAGGACTTGCAAAGAGCGATTAACGTCAAAAGTTAAAAACCGTTAAGCAAGTTTTCTAACTTCATCTGATTTTGTTCATATGAAGTCTTAGGATGTTTTTAAGATCAAATGTACACAATGCTTATATGATTGTGTGAATTACACATGTATACAAATCTCTTAGTATTTGTGCATGTATTCAAGACATGTTATGACATGAACGGTTAAAGAAGGGTCGATATCATTTGTTTCGGCTAGACGAATATTAAAATGTTTTATTGATTTATTAATAAATCTTTCAAAATGTTATTGATGATATGTTAAGCCATCCAAATCTAATTACTTTGGAATGGATTCAAAGGTAAACCTGAGGAAGAATAGACAAATGTTTTTAGTCAAGTTTTCAACTGACACGCAAGGTGTCAAAATTTAAACGCATAGTCGTTTAACGGATGAGTGTTGTACAACATAGAGTACTATAGGTTGATCACCTAGACGTGCTAGTAAGTAAAGACATATTTACGATTTTAATGCCGAAAATTCCTTTTTAAAGAAAGTAAAGAGGAGTTCTTGGTCCGTTGACCAACTCAAAATAAATGACCGATATGTCGTTTCGAAAAGTTTTAAAAGAAAAGAAAAGTATTATTTTGTTATTCATAATACTTCACAACTATTTGTTCAGTTGTATTCTTGATTTTTTTGTTGTTATATTCTTGATTTTGTTGTTGTTATTAAATAGTTATATTTGTTGGGTAATTAAATGCTCATACCTTACTTGAATTATATGATTTCAACTAAAGCCGAACGGATTGAAGGATCCGGTAAGAACAAGGGAAAGCTAAGATGGATAAATAGAAGACCCTTGAAATAGTATAGTATTATTGTGTAATAAATACTATTGTGACAATATGAAGATGTAATAGTTATAGAAACTTGGGAGAATGAACAGCGATGATGTAATAATATAGTAATTACATTCATGTCAATGAGATATATAGTAAAATATGTGTATGTTGTAGTACCGTGTAGCACCTTATCCAGGGTTTAAAGGTACCCCGATTTGGGGGCGTCACAGTTATATTATCTATCTTTTGTCTGTGATCGCAAGTAATCTCTGCAAATTAAACCTAAAAACATCTAGTGGGGAGGCCAGATTCTCGAGAGGATGGGCAAAAATCTATCTATTCTATTAGTTTTACATCTTTCAATTTGTTAGAATCATCAAATACAATCTACTTTTTTATATATTAAACCAACTAAGAATAAATTATTGAAATTTAATACAAATTAAGTTGAAACTTCCTCTAACCTGCAAGTATGTTATTGCGCGACGAAGATCCCCTTGAGAGATAGAACTTAAGGTTGAAAGAGCCTACAACAAGTTGTGCAGATATCATCAATAATTAAAATCAGAACTGAATACTAGAAAGCACTTCACTCAAAAGCAACAGGTTTAGAAACAAGCATCGAGGTATTGGATCCGCACCTCTGAATCCAAATTAAGGCCTTCCTCTTTGCAAATGTGTATAATACGATTGTTCATTATTTCATCAGTAAGCGGCTTGAACCTGAACTTTGCACATCTCGAAGCAAGCGGCTCTATGATCCTATATAGAACAGCACAAGTGGCTTATAAAATCCCCAAAGATTAACAATCAAATCATCTAGAAATTTCTGTGACAAAAGGAAACCACTTCCATGGAATGTTTGATATGATATTTCATTCAAATTTATCATGGGACGTATGCCTTTCCCAAATCAGATTATGCTGTCAAATGGAATAAATTATAAATGAAACAGAGAAAAGAAAGGAATGAGATTCAAATGGCTTTCACACAAATATACTTAAATGTGACTGATATAAGAAATAATTTCATCCAAGAGGAAGAGTAAAACAAAAAGAAGAGAGAAGACGATGGTAGAATAATGTATTATATTCATTCTCGATTCAGCTATTGGGGATTTCTTGATCTTTCTCTTTTCTTATCAAAACAAAAGATATTCAAACAATATAATGAATTTGATCTTATCAGCACTTCCGATACAAGTCCAAAACCTAAATAGCTTCATATTCTATCAAATTTAGTCCGGGTTTTTTGAAAGGCTTATTTGATAGGGATCGATCCGTGAGACGTCGTTGTCGTGGATGATTCGCTATTTAGTTATTTATTTGTCAGATGTCTATTTATTTAGTTTGTTGGACTTTTTATTTATTAAATTATTTCAGTATTGGATAATTTATTTAGACGCCTAATTGTTACTCGCTTAGGGTTATTAGAGTTTATTTTCTTATAAATATGCTTGTAAGTCATGTCAGACTCTTTACACTTGATATTAAAATTATTCTAATTATTGGTTGTGATCAAATACCTTTTTGTCTCCCTCCCGCGGTTAGGAAACCCTAGGGATAATAGTTCTCATGTGATTGAATCACCCTCATTCTTTTAATTTTCGTTGTTGATTTACCACTTTCAATTAATTATTTGTTCCAACAATTTCCATCCTACATCATATTGGTATCTTTCGTCAGGGTAATAATATGCAGATTTAGGAAATTGACTCAAATATGTAGGATCAGTGAGAGTGATAGATTGACTATTATGAAGTTCAAGAATGGGTTACGACCTGAACTTCAATCACATCCTGACATGCGGCATCACTACCCTAGATGACATTTTCCAGTCAGCTCTAGATAATGAGTATAGGTTACAGGGTATCGCTAGGAGAGTCCCTTCTTACTCAGGTTAACCTAGTGGCATAAATTTCTCGCAAAGTAGACATTTCCCCACTTCTCAGGCATCCTCTAGGGCTAGTAGCAACATAACTGAGCCATTTCGTGAGAAAAGGAAGGGTGTAGCTGCACCCAACTCTCAGTTTACTACCCAGCAGATGTGTTTTACATGTCAGGGGTCAAGACACGAGTCTTTTGATTGCCCCAATCGCAATCGCCAGCGAGTAACAACACTAGAGGAAACTTCAAGAGAGGGGAATATTGTTGGGGCTGAAGTCAGAGTGAGTATGAATCGCAGGATGAGGACGTTTATCACTGATGAGCACCTGGAGGAGATAGGTAATCAAGCGTCATGAGCTGCATTTTCAAGAGTCATAGGAGAAAGGATGATTGGATGATTGGATGAGAACCACCATATTTCAAACTTACAGCAAAGTAGGTGGTGTCTTTTCTAAGTTGATCATCAATGGGGTAGTTGCTTAAATGTAGTTGCTAAGTCCGCCTTACCACAGATGAAACCGAAGGCAGAATCGCATCCCAAGCCTTTTAGTGCCACCTGGATCAACAAGACATGTGTCAAAGTGATGTCTACTGCAAATCCACCTTCAAGACTATGAGAAGAGTATTTAGTGTGATGTCCTTCTTATGGATGTTGCACATATTCTACTAAGGCGACATTGGTTATATGACCGTGATGCGACTCGTTATGGGAGGACGAACACGTGTTTACACACAAGGGGCAAAGAATATCATTAGCACATGTGAGACCTCGAGTGTAATCCAAGAGTCAACCAAAAGAGACTAGCTTACCTACCCAACAAACCAAATGACTCCATATTCTTAATAGAAAGGAGTTTGAGAGGGGTGTGTTGGAGGAGAAGGTTGTGTATGCGGTGGTAGCTAAAGAGGTGAGAGATACTCCTGAAGAGAGTGTTAGAGAGATTCCTAGTGATGTTAGGCAGATTCTACATGAGTTTTGTCAATGTTATGCCTAGCGAGTTCCTGGTAGGTTACCACCTCTTAGGGACATCCAACATGCCATTAACTTTGTTCTGGGGTCTTTTTTACCTAACCTGCCACATAATAAGCCACATTATAAGATGCATCCCACATAACAAACTGAGATGAGACGGCAGGTAAGCGAGTTGTTGAGGAGGGGCTTTATTAGAGAAAGTCTTAGCCCTTGAAGCCTTATTCACCCCCAAGGTTGATGGGAGTTTGAGGATGTGAGCCAAAAATAAGATCACCGTTCTATATAGGTTTCTCATAGTTAGGCTTGATTACATGATAGATATGATGATTGGGGCTCGTGTTTTCACCAAAATAAACCTGTGGAGTGGATACCACCAAATCTGCATCCGAGAGGGAGATGAATGGAAGACTGCCTTTAAGACAGGGGACGAACTCAATGAATGGTTAGTCTTACCTTTTGGCTTAACCAATGCACTCAGTACATTTATGAGAGTTATGAATTCGATGCTACATCCTTTCATAGGCAAGTTTGTAGAGGTCTATTTCACTAAAATGGCACATTTTATTACTTGTAGCAAAATTGATAATGCCTCGCATATTGCAATGATTTTCTTTAGAGAGGTAATGAGATTGTGTGGGTTACCATTAACTATAGTTTCTAATAGAGATTCAAAATTTATGAGTTATTTTTGAAAAAATCTTTGGAAGAAACTTAACACCACGCTTAAGTTTTCCACTGCTTATCATCCATAGACCGATGGTCAGACTGAGGTTGTTATGAGGTTGTTAATAGGAGTCTAGGTGATTTGATACATTGTCTTATAATCATGTGCCTACATGGGATAAGGTTTTACCTATGGTTGAATTTGCATATAATAGCTTTGTTAATCGTTCGACTGGAGTGAGTCCTTTTCAAGCTTGCATTGGTTATCAGCCTAGGAAACCCGTTAATCTAGCTCCTCTTCCCACTGCATGGAAGGCTAGTGAGTCTGCAGAGCCTTTTGTGTATTGCATTCATGATTTTCATACTGAGATAAGAAAGAAAATTAATTTGAACAATGAAAATTATAAGTCTGTTGCAGATGTTCATCGCATGTATCAAGAGTTTAACGAGAATGATCGAGTGATGCTGCGACACCGTGCTAAGAGATTACCTCCTGGCACATGGAAGAAAGTGCATGCTAAGAGGATGGGTCCGAAAGAAGGTTAGAGCTATTGCATACGAGTTGGATCTTCCAAGTGATATGAGTATTGGTCTTGTATTCAATGTGGAAGACCTTACTCCTTATCATAGGCCTTCTAATGATTTTGACCCCTTTTCCACTTCTTCTCCTACTTCGCCTACACTTGCTAACCCTGAGGAGCCTATATTTGTTCCTCCTTTACCCGTTCCACCTGCACATCCTATTGTTCTTGCACAGCGGACAACAAAGGTTATTGAGGATATTTTTGATGAGAGGGTTGTGTTGACCATTCAGGGGTGGTTACCGTCAGTTTTTGGTAAAGTGGCACAACAGGCCTCCGAATGATTGTACATGGATTGGTGCTGAAGAGTTCCGTAAGCTTGATCCAGACCTGTTGAAGAGATATAAAGCTTTTACGAGGCTTCTTCTGTTTTGTGACTGAGAGAATTGATCAATCAAGTGAGGCGATACGTAAATGCCGTGGATGAGTCGCAATTTAGTTATTTATTTATCAGTTGTCTATTTATTTAGTTTATTGAACTTCTTATTTAAGTATTTGGTTATTTATTTAGAGGCTTAACTGTTACTAGGCTTAAGGTTATTAGAGTTTATTTTCTTATAATTATGCTTCTTAAGTCACTTATGCCTTTTTACGCTTTGATATTAAAATTATGGTTGAATGACACTTTTAACCCTCCAACTTACCGCCCACTTTCAAAAAAAGTCATTTTTCATCAATTGGGTCCTTAAAGTGGCATTTTGTGAAAAAATTCTAAATTTTTTTCCTAAAAATAATAATTATTTTAAAACTTTTTACTTTATTTTTTAAAAAAATGATATCAATTTTTTATTTATCTTTTTTGCTTTTTGTTTTTTATTTTAATTTCTATTTTTTAGTTTTTGATGATAAAGATATTAACCTTTTTTTAAAATAAAGCTTTACATAAAAATAAAAAAATCTACTTTTTTTAAATAAAATTTTATTTATTTTATTTTATTTTTTGAATCTATATTATATGAAAATTTACTCATTTTAAAAAATAAAAGTTTCTAATATTTTTACTAAAAATAATTATTATTTTTATAACTTTTAAAATAATATTTTATTTTCAAATTATTTAAAATAGATATTTTATTTTAAAATATTAAATATAATTATTATTTTCAAATCAAATTATTTAATTCAAGCATTAAAAATTATTATTTAAAATTAATTTAAAATAATATTTAATTTTAAAATAATGAAAATAATTATTATTTTAAAATATTAAAATAGATATTATTAAATATTAAAATAAAATTTTATTTAAGCATTAAATTATATTATTTTCAAATTATTTAAAATAGTATTTTCTTTTAAAATATTAAAATAATATTTATTTTAAAATTATTAAATAATATTTTCTTTTAAAATATTAAATATAATTATTATTTTAAAATTATTAAATAATATTTTCTTTTAAAATATTAAATATAATTATTATTTTAAAAAATTTATACATAAATATAATTATTATTTTAAAAGTTCTATTAAAATATTAAAAATAATTAATATTTAAAAATTTGAAAGTGGGTGATAACTTGAAGGGTCAAAAGTGTCATTGAGCCTTAAAATTATTCTAATTATTGATTGCGGTCAATACCTTTTTTCTCCCTCCTACGGTTGGGAAACCTAGGAGTAGTGGTTCTCCTGCAGTTGGATCACCCTAGTTCTCTTAATTTTCTTTGTTGACCACTTCCAATTAATTATCTATTCAACAAATTTACAAGTTCACTAAATCGAGTCCATGATAAAAGTAAAATTGACAACCACAACAACAACAGGTAAATACCGTCTTATATAAATACGTTTATATTTGCTCATCAATTCTCTCTTCCACAGGACAGATCAATCTCAAAGTTGCAGTATAAAAACATATACATGGATCTGAAGTTGCCTATAGATTTTCAAAGTACTTTACTTTTTAAAATAAAAAAATTCAACTGGGCTAATTTTTATAATAAACCTAATTTATAGCAAATCAAGTACTTGAATTAATGATGAAAGCCCAAGTGAAGATAAATATACATATGTTAGGTCATGCATGCCATATGCATTTGAAGAGATGCATTACTACCCAATATGAAGCTTTTGAAGATTTCTCTTCCAAGTTTAAACAAAAATTAAGAAAATGCTTACTACAATTACATCTAAAGTTTGAGGTTGATGCTTTAAGGAGAAGTCAGTATCTAACAGCAGATGCTCAATTATCGTAAAATTTCCAGTAAAATGATCACGAGTGATCACTGCATAATGTATTTCTTTTTAAATAATGTATATAATAAGGTTCCAGAGAAACCGACATATACCTAGGTTTCAAACTGTACTCATGCCAACCCCCATCCCAAAAAGAAAAATAAAACTTAGGAAAGAAAGAATTACATAATTTTCATTGTCTGGGTATTTTAAACGGAATTATTTAAGAACTTGGAAATTAAGAAAGGTATAAGATAAAGAACCTGCTGATGTAATTGCAAATGAAAAAGAATCTTGTAACTTTGGAGTAAGTTTCCATAGTACGTCGCAAGGCATTCTGAAAGTAAGAAGTGATATTTCATTTATTTTTACAGCAATCATAAATCAGTGAGCAAAAATAAATAATTGACTTGCCTGGGCATCTTCAGTCATTGAATCTGCCTCATCAAGGATGATGATCTTGTAAGGTGGGCAAGGATAACCCCTGAATTACAGAAGAAAAGGAATCAGAATGACCAGGACAAGGTTTATCAATTGAAATGAGGCCACTAGCTAAATATGTGACTTCTAAGATAGACATACCCTTGACGACCAGAACCTACAGCAACAGCAGCGAAATTTTTAATTTTTGTGCGAACTACATTGATCCCACGGTCATCACTGGCATTGAGCTCCAGCACCCTGGACTTGTAGAGTTCAGGTCTGTCAAAGAAATTGGTTCCTTCAGACAAAGCAAGGCCTCAATTCATGCCAAACATCTTTTTAAGGAAATGAAAATATTTATTATAATGGGAAAGTCAACAAATTTAAGGTGAGCAAGCCACCATAAGTTTGACAATATCCTTGAGTGCCAAAAAAAAATTCAATGCCTTCTTCCAAACTAAGAACAATACAAGAACACCACTAAGATGTACCCCTGTGTAGGTAACCAAAAAACTAGGACTTGATTGTCTCAATTGGGTACAAGACACATTGCTAAATATGGGTTAAAAGAGGGAAAACATAAGCCCTCAAGAAAAAACAAGTACAATCACCAAAAAAGTGTAAAATGTAGAGTAACATTAAAGTCAGCTGTCAGTGTAACAAAGTTGTAAGATAGATTTCCAAATGTGACGTTATCAGTTTACCAAACAAAACTGGAGTAGATTCTTAGCCACCATGCTAAAATATAGGTTCTCCTTGTTGACTAGTCCATTGTTCTGAAGCAAATATCACTGCAGTTCTAGGATCTTATTTTTCTTTTGTATATAAACTGTCCAACGATTAATGATGTTTTGCCTATTAGGAAAAAGAAATTAAAATATGCAGCGATTATATTTAAATGTTTTCTTCATTAATTTTTTCAGTTGTGGGTCTCCAAAGGATTCAAATAGGAACAGCTATTTAATTATTGTGACTATCGTCTTCGAATTCACATACAAATAAATTACAGAGGTTTGTGGCCCCAACTAGTATATATATGAAAATTACTAATTTACTTACCTTCGAGCCAGTATAATCTCCAGTTGAGTGTCACAACTTATCATCGACTTGATGTTTGTGCTATTGGAGCCATATTTACAGAACACAAACATTTTAAGTATGTAATTGCTTCTTTTTCCAATTTCTTTCTCCCCTTACCATCACCTTGACACCTTAGCTAATAATCAAAAGTTGGTAGTAGTATAGTACTCCCACTGATCTTGATTTGCAAAATTTAGTGAATCTCAATGTGGTATCACCTGCCTTGAACTTTTCAAACTAAAAAACTTCATTGCTAGAATCCCCCCCCCCCCCCTTCAAGTGAATTTGTCCTTTCTAACCAAACCAACATTATTTAAACTCTCAAATGCATTTATCTCGTAAACAACCAAAAACTTAAAACTGTAAAATTCAAACTTAATGGTAAATCTTTCCCGCTACAATGCATTTACTTTGCCAATAAAGCAAATTCATGCACGAAGGTCAGATAGATCATCTAACTATCTCACCCTACATTATGATCTTCATTTAGGATTTTTTACACCAATACTTTCATTCAGGAAGGGGCTCCAAACTGCAAGAAAGTGTTAGTCTATAATAGAATTTATGATTTATCAACTCCATGGATATATCTCTGTCCTTCCTCCAAGAATATGCTTGATCCAATAGATTACTAAGGAATAGTACAATCTTTCATCAGCCTTCATTGTCTTAACTGGAAAGAGTGCAACTCATTAACAATTTAACCACAACCACAAAAGAAACATACTTAGGTATATCCCTAGTCGTTTTACTAAGACTAGGTTATTACTCTTGTACACCCAATAAAATTCCCCATATGACACTCTCTCATCAAGCCTTATACAACCAAAAAAACAAAGATTTGATACATAATTTGTTTCTGGTAGAGTGTAGAGTGCTTACCCTCTATAAAATGCATGCCATAATCAAGATCAACCAAAGATATTGGTGACAAGTAAGAATTTATATTAAATCAACCTGAGCATTTATACATATATAACCACACTCAAATAAATGTAAAAGCCAAAGTACCCGTAAAGCTGATGTGCAATCGCAAGAGCAGTGGTGGTTTTCCCCGTGCCTGGTGGTCCATAAAATAACATGTGTGGACACTACATAAGACATCAAATCCAGAATCAGAACAATCCCAAATAAGACTACATACAGGTATGCATACTGCCAGAGCTGATTTACTGCTTACACTACCGAAAACAAAACATCAAATTATCACATTAATCCCAATCGTAAGTTCAAGAAAATTTGAAGCATCAAAAACAGCTCATACAAGAGCCATATAATAAACCCTAAAAATAATAATCTGCTAATAATCAGAAGTAAAATAATTACATTAGTGGTCTCAAGTGTGTTTGTGAGGACTCGAACGACCTCGTCTTGGTGAGCTACGTCCTTCACTTGCTTTGGTCGACTGATAATCAATCAATTAATTGCACAAATTACATTTATTTACATAAATAAACTGAGACATAATGAATATATATTATATATACACACATATATAGAAATCAAAATGAAATAGTATATAAAGAAATTACTATTTTTCGACCCATGGCTGAGAACTCTGTAACAATGGCGCCATCTCTTTATCTCCTCTCGCCTCTCCTCTTTTCGGCTGAGAACTCTGTAACAATGTCTACGCAGATATAATTGCATGTTTAAATTGTAAATAGTTGGCATGGAAACTAATAAATGAACATCAAAAAATCGGACAACAGCTAGATTTAGTCAAGATTCACATCCATATATAGCAGATTATTCGATTAATAAGAGAATTAAACGAAAGAAATGACTATACCACTATACCCAACAGAGCAGAAATACCCATTACCAAGAACCAAAAGATCCATGAGGAAAAGTTTCAATTCCAAAATAGATCAGCAATATAAAGTCCTTAAAACTAAAAACATAAATTTTTAATTAGATTCAAGCAAGTAATCCATAACCTCACAGCAAACCATCAGTTCAAAAAACAAAATCAAACAAAAAGTAACCCAATAAAAATCATACTTAATTAACAACCACAAATGCACATTAAAATCAAATTTTCCCATACCAAAATAACCCAAAAAAGACTAAGCGTGACTGAACCCAGATGACAACCCATAGACACAACCAAAAAGTTCAACAAAACAAAACCTAATATTTAGAAGATATTCACAATCACTAATAATCAGAAACCCACACAGCAAAAAAAGCTTAAATCAATGTAGACACTGTATCTACTATATAAATGCAGTTTAAGAAAGAAACAGAGTAAGTAACTCATTTGGTCTAGGGTTTGGTACCTGGCAGCAATTGTAGGAGTAGCAGGAGATGGCCACAGAGGGAGCGAGAAGTGTACGGACACATAGGGAGGAAGAGAAGCACAAGTGCTACAATAAATCGGCAAACCTAAAACGAAGAAATCGAAAGAGGGAGAAGGGAGGGAGAAATCGACGGAGGGAGAACTAAAACGAGAGAGGGGAATTGGAGACCCAAAACAAAGAGGGCAAAAGGGAAATTGGAGACCTAAAACGAAATAGGGAAATTAGGAAGTCCATTGCTATAGCCTCCCGCAAACAAGTTTTGAAAGTAAAAACATTTGTAACAACATGCTAATAAATATAAATTTGTAGATTAATATATATATATAGGGGAAAATGGGTATGCACAGCTGTGCATTTTATTTTTTTACACAGTCAACTAAAAACGACGTCGTTTTAGCTGTCTTGTTTTAAAACAAAAAAAAACACGGCTTCTCTCCCACATTCCTGATCGCGGAGAAGGGCTTCATCCTCCTCCCAAATCAGAGGTTTCTCTCCTCCCTAATCGCGGAGAAGGGCTTCATCCTCCCAAATCAGAAAGCGAAGAACCCTAGGTTTAGCTATGTCGGTGCGAAGAAGTTGAATACGAAGAAGAATTTAATGGTCCAGGTTGGAGCTGGATTGTGTGTTGGATCCTCAAAACCTGTATTGCCTATTCGAGTGGAATCACCACTGCAATTCTTCTTTCTGATCTCTCTCAGGTCCGTACAATTGATTGATTTACATGTTTTATTTACTTTTTTGTTTAATTTTGTTGCTTTTGTTATTTTCGTTACCATATTTTATGTATAGGCTTTGAGTGAACAGTACCGGTGTGGTGTTCTCGAAGATTTTCTTATCATTGAGCAGTGTTCTTGAAGCTGTTATAGTTGATGCTTTTCTTCTTCCAGGTACAATTTATTTTGTCTTTCAATTGAATAAATTTGCATTTTCATTTCTCAACCTTGCAATTACATAGTGGGGTGAAACTATCAATTATTTGCTATGAACTCAATTAGTTGTGGAGCTATTGTATAAATATTTGTGCGGATTTGGATTTGACAGATTGGAAGTTAGTTTATGGATGGTGTTATTTTTTACGATAGGATTCATTGATTCTCAATGGTATGAGTTTTAAATTTCTGTAGGTTTTTCATGAATGTTATTAGTATTAATGCTAAATGTGTATTTCTCTTAGGGACAAATATATACATGTTTACCTTGGGCGATTATTGGAGCTGTAATACCATTGATCTATATCTTCATCGCAGGTAAATGGAGCTACTATAGTGGCCAAATCATGATTTCTTTAACTGAAACTTAATAATGTGGAAATATTTATGATGACCTGCTTGTTTAGCTTTAAGAAGTGTAACACGTCAGGATAATTCCAAAAGTATATCATATATTTGCATCTAATTTTTGCTTATGAATTGCAGTTTTTCTCTTTATAATCTTCCATCTTCATTAACTGACTTTGATAATGGGGCTAATTTTGAGACTTGTATCTAGGGTTTTGGGTTCTAGTTAATACGGATTGGTTCAATTTTTAAACCTAAGAAAGGGGTTATTTTCACCAAGATTCAATCATATACATTGCTTGTTCAATTTTTTAAGTGGTTTAGCGAATTCAATTTTCAAAGATGTGTAATTAGAATTTTGTATTTTAATAAATGTTGGGGTTTGCTGCAATTGAATTTGTTTTCTAAGAAATGGATTGCTAGTGATGCTAAAAACATTAACCATTTTGACTGTTAGGTCTTATTAGTTTGGACATATATATTACTACCAAGATCTTGAATTTAAATTAATTTGGGTGTTGTATTCAGAGGAAACAACATGTTTTATCCTTAGTTAGGAAATTCTTCCGGGGTATTGATTTTGAATTAGAAGAGGGACATGCAAAGTAATTTGTTAATGTTATCCTCAATTAAATTTTTCTAATTAAAATATAGAAAGCAAATGATTATTATCTCACTTTGAACAAAGGGAAGAAAACATGTAATATAAGTGTATGCTGAATAGGCATGCTTATACATCAGTTTTCTGTAACCAATACATCACCTTACACTCGGTGTTAAAAAAAAGAAAAAAAGAAAAAGAAAAACATAACCAAAGATTTGAGACAAGGAAGGCAAATATGTCCTATAAACAATAAATTTCAACTTGGGAAAAATATG
The DNA here is from genome assembly GCA_020205615.1 of Panax quinquefolius. Lineage (NCBI taxonomy): Eukaryota > Viridiplantae > Streptophyta > Magnoliopsida > Apiales > Araliaceae > Panax > Panax quinquefolius. Next base: position 69,816,966 of record CM035151.1, read on the forward strand.
CAACAAGATGCATACCAAGCAGTCTTCCCTCCTGAAATAACCGAAACAGGAATCTTAGGCTACATTACACAAGAAACATACAAAACCTGGACAAACCCACCATGCCTTAGTCAATGGACTACATGCCAACCCACACTTGTCTCGGTTGCAAAAAAAAATCAAATATACCAACAATATGTGATTTCAAGTAATAGACAGGTGGGGAAATTAAGAATGAAAATTACTACCAGTCCTCAAATATGTTTTGACTACCTTTTTTGTTTGTTTGTTTGTTTGTTTGTTTACCATTACTCCATTACTTGTTTGCTTTAGTGGTGTAAAGTCTCAGACCATGATATCTAATCATCATTCAAGCTCATCATAATTTTACAATCCAATTAATGGGCCTTTAATCTCATGATTGAAGCCATTTATGTTCCAGAAAAAAAATGATATGCTTGCATAGCATTCCTTCCATCTCGAACATCTTTTTAGGCAATTCCTTGCAAAACTATAAACATAGTTGATCACATTGATCAGCTTGATTCATCAAAAGTTAAAAAGAACCATCTTTTTATATAGTGTGGCCTTAATACTAAAAGTAGAATAACTGTCCAACCAAATGCTACAAAACCGTGAACTCCAGTGAGACAATGAAACATTTATCATTTATGCCCAACAATTATAACCATTATTTCTTTTTAATCAAACTAACTATCATCAATAACCAATCAAAGGGCAACCACATAAAATCAGCAATCCAATAACAGCCCAAATTAAAGAAAAACTCACCACAGCCCTTATCAATCCACGGTGAAATCAGTTAGTTTGATTAAGACATCAGGAAATTGTTATCCATGGAAAGTAAAGCATATTGCTTCAAACGGTTACAACACTTCTGTGTTTATAAACCTACAAATTTTTAAGGAAAAAAAAACCAAGACAGACTACAAAGGACATGCTCCAAACACTAACCAACTTTAGATCAACTAGTCACAAATATTTATTTGGATGAAACATTCTTCAGTTCACAATGTTTAAACATCACTACATGTTTGAACATTAATGTTACTGCACAACGATGTTCTAAAACTCAAAATCACATAGACTATAAAATATTTCTCAATAGATTATTCCACAAAAAACAGATCTTGTTGAGTTCAGTTAACAACTAAGCATTCACTTCCACTTGTTCAGGTATCAATGAACCGATACTTTTGTTCACAATTTAGTGACTGTGTATATATGTGTAATAATAATCAAGTGATAATTAAAGCTAAATAACGAATTAAAATAACGAATTAAACAAAAATTAAATGTGCCACGATCGTTGCAGAAGAACAGAGGAACAATTGTGGTGAAAAAACCCATTAAAAATTCATCAAATCGCAACATAACTTTTAAAGGGGTCACATAAACCCTAGAAATCATCCTACGTCAAACCCTTACCGAATCGAGGTGTGAATCAAGGAGGTCTGAAATAGAAGTCGCAATCGAACTGATGAGCAGCCGTGTTTTTGTATTGGTCTGAAGTCGCGATGGTAATCGCAGCGGCGGTGGCGGCAGTGGTAGGGATTTCTATATACGGAAGAGTATTTGGGAGGAGAAGCCCTTATGCGACTGGGGAGGAGATGATGCGCGACTGAGGAGGAGAAGGGAGAGAAGCCTTTATGCAACTGGGGAGGAGATGATGCGCGATTGAAGAGGAGAAGGGAGAGAAGCCGTGGTTTATTTTTTTTAACTCCAAAACCACGTCGTTTTTAGTTGACTGTGTAAAAAAAAAATACACGAGTGTGCATACCTATTTTTCCCGTATATATATATATATATATATATATATATATATATATATATAATTAATTAATTAATATAAGTTATTAATATGTGTGTATATATATATTTGTTGGGTCATAATCTTTTTTCTTTATCGTAGAAATTATTGGGCCTCCAGCTTGGATCATATTATCTTTGAGTCATGATTGAATCGATCACTTGGGTCATTTTTATTATTTGAGGCTTAGTCATTATATTGGCCCATTATACAAATTATCACTTAATCCCAATTTTGACCAAGAATCATTATGCCAAATGACGTTGGACAATTGTTGCGCCACTTTCTTTGCGTGGCATTAATGAGGATGGGACTCAAACGATAAGCAGAATAAACAAAGATATGAGAGGGATGAAAGTAGGTATTTACTTTTCTATTTGAAGTAATGGGAAGTAAGGAAAAAGGTGTCGAGAAGGTGGTGGGTGACACATGGCCGGATAGTGGAGGAGCATCGGGGCCTAAGATCACATAAGAGGTAAAGAACACATATATTTTTCATTAGAATTCTTATTCTATCTTTTTGAGATACTAGACAATATTTTCTCTCCATTGTTAACCTTGTGATCGCTTTGTCTCGACTCTCACGGGAAGCTATCCTCGACGGTCGGTAGTCCAAGCTTTTGGTGTTGACTTGTTGAGCTATGCGGGGATATATGACGCCGCGTCTTGGTGATTGGGACGTGGAGAAAGATCTTGGCGTTAACATTATTAAGCTAGTAGGAGGAGGGTGAGTTCTAGTGTCACGAATATTTTTCAATCCAAACTGCGTGTTTGTTCTACGTCAATATTCATGATGAAGAGTAGAACACCTACATTCAAGGGCGTAGAAGGTCTGCCGGTGAATCGACACCCCGAAAGTATACGTTAAGGATCGTTTAGGGCCGTGATAAGTGTTAAATGCAAACACAGCGTCAAACGATCCTCAAGATTTTCGAGTTGAAGAAGATGGGTAAGGTTAAACGTAGGTTAGTCTACCCCCTCGATAAAGCATCTCGCCACGGCCGGGAAGCAGTAGAAGGCACGCCGCTTGAGAACTTCGACAGAGAAGACCAAGATGAAAGGGTTTCACGATTAGCCAAGATGGGTGATGAAGCGGATAAAGCTATGGAAGTACTTGTGAAGCAACGACGAGGATATAAATGAGCGAGATGGCCCGAATAATGAGTTGAGAGATGAAGAACTTCGGTTATAATCACAGAAGCAAGGACATCTAAGTGGAAAAGAAACACATTCATTCGGGACGAGAGTCTCGAGGCCAAATCGAGAAAGAAGAAGATCCCAAGCCTTACTCCCCAAAGATCAAGGAGGGTACATCACCCTGTCGATTCTAAGGAGCAGGGTCGGAGGGAACGAAGAGCTCGATCCAAGGATCGTACTCTGAAACCACAAAGAGAGCCCTTGTTGTTGCACATTTTCGCCCGCGGTGCGAGCACAAAGGCGAAGCATATCTAGAGATTGTACTCAGAAGTCTACCGAGGGTACACCGCATACAGAGACACTCGTCACCGGAAGAAGCCCTTCAGAGTTGAAGGTTCTATTGTAAGAAACCAGAGGCCTACCTCATAGGAGAAAGGAGTCATCGGAAAAGGAAGCATCATCTCAACCCGAAGGAGTAGGTTATTTGGTTAAAGAGTTAAAAGAACTTGAAGCGACTTAGAGAAGCACGAAAGACGAAGGACACTTCTGGAAAGAAGGAATCCTTTTTTCCGCGGAAATTCTTAGAAAAAGTCGACCCCACCAAGAAGTTGCCCATATTGAGAGTTATGATGGATCGGGGATCCTTATGACCCTGATCAAAGCGTTCAATCGATAGGTGATGGATTATTATGACTTTAGCGATCTTTGCTAAGTGTCATACTTTCGTCACAACACTTAGAAAGGATGCCGAGCGGTGGATGGGGACTTTGCCTCAAATTCAATTTCATCTTGGGCGCATATGCGGTAAATTTCATGCTCGCTTTGGGAGCAACAAAAGAAGGGAAAACCAACTGGTTCGTTGGCTCAGTTCGACGGTTTTTGAATGAGTCTTTGGGACGATATGTGAAGAGATTTCGTGAAGCGATGGGCGTGTGTGATTTGAATGATCTATGTTGTTGGATTTGTTTCAAAATGGGTTAGATCTCGTCGAATCGGAAAAGTTAGTGAAGAAATTGATGTTTCATCACCAGAAGAGTCTTCTTTGAGGCCTTTGACAAAGTGAAGGTTATATCGTGGTGGAGGAAGCTATGGATGACCTTAAGCGTCCCCGCTTGCACCTACTAAGGAGACAGATCGGGATGAGGCGATAAAGATCGAGAGAAAGAATGATGGTAATAAAAACCGTTATGGGCGGATCGAAAAAGTTTAATAATTGGAGCGAGGTGGAGGGCGTTCATTCACTCCAAAGACAACGACGAGTGAATAGAACGTACACAACACTTAATCTGATGCAGAAATGTTATTTTGGATCAAATTAAGAATCAACCTATTTTGAACCACCTCGAGATAACATTAGGCACGGAAAAGGGAATTCTCGTAAGTATTGTGATTATCATCAAGCTTGGTCGTGATACAAACGATTGTGCTAGTTTGAAAGATTTTATTGAAAGGAAAGTACAAGCGGAGCTTTGATTCGATGATGTGGTTGCGAACCAATCAACAAAGGAGGACGGAGGGCTGTTCCGTAGCTCAACCAGATTCAACAAGTGTTACTGCTCAACAAACTGACTGCAAGGCATGTAATAGATGTCATCCTGGGGTACTTTCCGCAACTTCGGTTGGAAAAAGCTTGGCTATTTGGATTCGATTACGACAGCGATGGCGGGTACCCTCCGGAAGATCGACAGACCTTATCCGAGTTCGGTAATCTCTTTTCTTGATGAAGATTACCTTCGGAAATTATCGAACCATACGAGGATCATTGGTGTTATTTGCCTGAAGTGGGTTGGTAGATGTAAACGGATGATGGTGGATAATGGGTCTTCAGTAGATATTACAGATGCCCACGCTTATCGGAGAATGCACTAGATGGTAGAAAGATGGAGTCGGGACAGAAGCTCCTTTATATGGTTTTAGTAATGGCCGGTTAAAGTGGTGGAACTATTGAAGCGCCAAATATCTTGAACTAATGACCCCAACAGTAGAAATTATTTGCAAATTTTATGTTGTGAATGTAGATTTCGCTTATAATCTTTATTTTGGGAAGGCCTACTTTAATTGCTTTGCAAGTTTGTGACCTCTATTCCTCATTTCAAAATTAAATTTCCCTACGGCTCATGGGAATTCATGAGGTGAAGGGATTTGGATCGCCGAAGATGTTATAGAAATCTTGTGATCACTTGGGTGGGGATATCAAAGCGAAGCATGGTATGGCAATAGAGATCGAACCTTTCACGAGAAAGTAGTTTCGAACCATTGGTCATGCCGGTGAAGAAAGCGGAGGAGATAGACCTCATCCCGCAAAGCAAACAAAGCGGCGAAAATAGGTTCGGGTCTGCAAGCACTTTCCGGGACGAACCTCATAGAGCTCTTTAAAGCTATGTTGATATTTTGCTGGGAGCCTCGGGATATGCTTAGGAAGTAAGCAGGAATATTCTTGAGCATCAATTTGAGGTAGACCCATCGAAGAAGCCGGTCCCGATGAGAGAGGAGGATTTTCGCTTTTGAACGTCGTGAATAATTGATGAAGAGATCAGAAAAGCGTTAGCGTGATTTCATCTTTGAGATTGACTACCCGCATGGATGGCAAATGTGGTCTTTGATACATGAAGCAAAATGGTAAATGGCGAGTGCAATCGACTATCTCGATTTAAATAAGGCTTGTCGAAGGATTTCTACCTCTACCCCACATTAACCAACTAATCGATGCCACTTCGGTATGCTTTATTAAGCTTCATGGGACGATTCTCCGGATATCATCATGATTTCTATGTGTAAAGAAGATATCTAGAAGACGGCGTTCATTACGCATCGTTCGGTATATGCTTATAAGAAAATGACCTTGGCCTCATCAACGCCGGAGCCACATATCGAGGATGATGAACCATGTTTTTCCGATATCGGTTAGGGGGAATATGGAGGCGCACGTGAGCGATATGATTGTCAAAAGTATGTTGGTACATAAACATCCGGATGATTTGGAAGAATGTTTTCGAACGATTAAATCAACATAATTTGAGATTGAATCCCACTAAATGCACCTTCTGGCCCAGGAGCCGGCAAATTTCAGGATATCTTGTCGATCGAGAGAGGAATCGAAGCCAATCTCGAGAAGATTCAAGCGATCCCGAACATGAAGACTCCTCGATCATTTAAAGATATTCAACGACCCATTGGAAGGATTGCGACTTTAAGGAGGTTCATGTCCAAGTCGGCGGAAAGATGTCTACCGTTCTTTGATACATTGAAAGGGAGAAGAATGCAAAAGACGTTTCAATGGACTTGAGATGTGAAGAGCGCCTTTCAAAGTATCAAGTCCTATTTATCTTGGCGCCTTTGTTGGTGAAGCCCGTTCTCTTGAACCTTTATATTTATACTTAGCGACTAGTTCATTGGCGATAGGAGCGGTTTTGGTGCGTGAAGTTGGGGTAAAAAGACCGGTTTATTATGTAAGCCATGTCCTTCGGGATCTTTGAAACAAGGTACCCAAATATTGAAAAGTTTGCTTTCGCTTTAATAAGCGCTAGTGAAAAGCTTAAGCAATACTTCGAGGTAGATTGGTAATAGTATATCTGAATCGACCTTTAAAGAAGATTATGGGCAAACCCGAGGTGTCGGGGAGATTAAATTGCATGGACGATGGAGTTGTCACAATTTTTCATTGAATATCATCCCCGAATCGCCATCAAAGGGCAAGCCTTGGCTGATTTTGTTGTTGAATGCTCGTTTCGAAGTGATGAAGTTGTAGCAGGTGAAGGATCGGATAAGCGATTCTGTTCTTCAATGAGCGCGAGTTCGTGGATATTTGTATGCAGATGGGTCTTCTACCACTATCGTCGATGGAGCGGTGTTATTTCGGCGAGTACGGAGGGATTCAAGGTACAACAAGCCATCGATTTGATTCAAAGCAACAAACAACGGCCGAGTATGAAGCGGTACTTGCAGGATTACGGTTGGCAAAAGAGTCTTGAAGTGCAAAGAATAATTATCTTTAGTGATTCACACTAATCGTTAAGCAAATTTAAGGGGAGTATGAAGCTCGAGGCCCAAAATGATCAAATATCTAATGAAATTGAAGGAGCAACTTTGATATTTCCAATCCTATGAGTTTCAAGGATCGGCGTAATAACAATTCAATAGCCGATGCATTCTCCAAATTAGCCACTCACGGATGTTAACGTTTTTGATGGATCGGTTTATTTACAAACTTTTGCAACATCCTAGTGTCATTATGAATCGGTGATGTGCATTGACCGAACTAAGCTTCTTTGGTTGACCGTATATAGAGTATCCGGCGATGATGGCGTCTTACCTTCGGATCGGATGCTCGCCATGAAAAAGTTAAGTATAAAAGTGCTAATTTTGTTCTAATTGATGGAGATCTATTAGAAGAGCTTTCATCTCCATTATTGAAATGTTTGACTCCATCTGAAGTGACTATGCTCTTGGGAAATACATGAAGGTATTTGTGGTGACTATATGGCGGCTAAATCATTAGCCTATAAAGTATTTCGTCAGGGATACTATTGGCCTACCATCTTTAAAGAAGCAATTGAGTACGTCAAGAAGTGTGAGAAATGTCAACTAAACGATCAGATCCCATCGACCCACGGAAGAGCTATACTCGATCTTATCTCCTATACCCATTTATTCGGGGGTTGATATCTTTGGGTCCATTTACCGAAAGCTAAAGGTCGAGTAAACCGTCATAGTTCTTTATTGATTATATGACTAAGTGGGTGGAGGCAAAACCACTTGATCAATAACGAACAGGAGTGCCTAAAGTTTATAAAGGAGTCTGTGGTGTTTCGCCGGGATTCCTAAGGTGTTGGTATATCGGACAACGGACGCTTGATTTGTGTGATCGAAATTTGAGGCATTCTTGAAAGAAGCTGGGATTCAACACGAAAGACCTCGATAGCTCATCCACAATCAAATGGACAAGTTGAAGTGACTAATGAGCGTTCTTGAATGGGATCAGCGTAGATTAAATGAAGCGAGGCGGTTGGTAGGAGGAGCTACTTAAGCGTGTTGTAGGCTTATCGAACTACTCCAAGGACTACAAGCGAGGGATTCACCCTTTAGGCGGCTTATGGTAATGCGATGCCTTAGTTCCGGTTGAAATTGGATCTCCAGTCTTGGTTGACCAATTGAGAGAAATTTACAATGAGGAAGGGCTTAAAGGCCAACCTTGATTTACTTGAAGAAGAAAAGAAATGGCCTTAACGGGTTGGCGACTTATATCGTGAAGAGTGGCTAAGCACTATAATAAGGGAGTAAAATGTCGAAGGTTCGAAGTGGGAGATTTTGTCCTCAGAGAAGCCGAAGCATCTACACCTCAGAATATAGGAAAGTTGATGCCAAACTGGGAAGGACCGTATGAAATAACTGAAGTACCGAAGCTGGGAACTTATCGATTGAAAGCATTAGATGGGTCAGCAATTAAGAATACTTGGCACGCTAGCAGGCTTAGAAAGTACTTTCAGTAAAAATGATGCATGTACATGGGAAGGCTGTAAATATTTATGTCATCATCAATAAAAGTTCCCTTTTTTCTCGAACAAATTTTGTCTTCATTGCTGATCAGATTATTGGTGTTAGGAGGTTCGGGTGGACTCGCTGGCCATTCGATGGCAGCCTTTTCGGCAGGTGGTCCTTATGAGTTTGTCAGGCCCTTCGTGGTAGGCAAACGTCATTGGTGTTAGGAGGTTCGGGGTGGACTCATTTGGCCATTCGATGGCGACCTTTTTTGTTAGGTGGTCCTTATGAGTTTGTCGGGCCCTTCGTGGTAGGCAAACGTCATTGGTGTTAGGAGGTTCGGGTGGACTCGCTGGCCATTCGATGGCGACCTCTTCGGCGGTGGTCACTTAGACCTTGTCAGCCCTTCGTGGGTAGGCAAGTGTCATCTTTAAGACGTTGTCGAGCCTACGTGGTGGCAATTGTCGACACTTAGACCTTGTCGGGCCCTTGAGGGGTAGGCAAGTGTCATCCTCGAGACTTTGTCGGGCCCCTTGGGGTAGGCAAATGTCATCTTTTAGTTTTATTAGGCCTTTAGGGGTAAACAAATTCCTAATGAAGCGAGATATGTCTCACACAGCATTAACTAATAAGTATTCCTTTATTTTATTACCTAAAATTTTTCTAAGTGTTGAGTTCAGAAAGCTTCATTCTTACACTTCATCTGTTATATGGCATGTTTAGTTGTTATCTAACAGTTCAGGTTCAACATATGAAGGGGTTGGTGTATTTTTTCACTTAATGAAATGTTGGAGTATTGGCAGATAATAAACCGAAGTCATAAGGAATGAAACTATTTTCATTAAATATTTAATTTAATTACACTATTGACAATTTTTACGAGATCATGTAAATTAAAGATGAAAAAACATAAGCAATGAAACATCGACTTGGGACTCCATCTTAAATGCGAAGAATCGAGTAAGGATGGATCCAGTTGGTGCTGCAGACGACTTCTCCTTGCCACGACTTTGAAGAAAGCTCATAACTCTCGGAGTATATCTTCATTATTTCTCCATTAATCTCGTCCAGAGTTTAATTTACTCTTGATATTTGTTTACGAAGGTCGTCGGTTAATGGAGGCCCAAGGTCCCGAAGAGCCTTGAGCTCTCGATTTCCTCCTCAAGTTTGAGCCGCCTACTCGTGTGGACGATTTTCTTGCCTCCAACTTATGGATGGTCTTGGTCAAGATCTTTGCATCGACCTTTAGCTCCTCGATCTTTTCCATCCTTATCTCGCTCCTCTGAACCAAGTCAACGTTCATTTTCACGATCTCCTCGTGTTGAGCTTTGGTTGACTTCAATTCTTCCTTGGAGGCCTTCACATCTCCTTTGGCTTGGGCTAACTCTCTTTGAAGACCTTCGTTTGTATGGAGAAGGCATTCACGTTGAGTTTTCTCCTTCGCCAAAGCAAGACTTAACATGGCATTCTCCTTCCTCAAGATCTCTTCTTCGCTTGACGAGAGAGACCTTGGGACGAAAGACGTCCGAACTTCTTTGACTAGCTTAGTGTGTATTTCCAATATCATTTGATCAGTTTTCAGGTATATAAGTATACAGATAAATTCAGAAATAAAGAAGATACTCGTTTACCTTCGCCAAGTAGCTCATGCCTTCACTGAGTAAATCTCCATTCGAACTATTCCCAACCAGGATGATCGTCGGTTTCACGAACAAAGGTGTGTTGAACAGTTGGAATGGAAAATGAGCATTGAGTCGGGGCCACATTGTTGGAGAGGCCATGGCTTCCCGATCAATCTCGGTGGTTGATTCTTTTGGTGGAGAAGGTGGAGGTTCTTCGCGAAGAGGTGAGGGGTCTACGTGTATGGTTTCGGGAGAAGGAGATCGAGCAGGCGTGCGTTCAGGAGTTGGCGAGGGAATAGGAGATGAACCAAGGTGAATGTCTGATGGCTGTTTTCTTTTTCGGGAAGGCGTGTGGGTTGGTTCGGTTGGTTCATTATCAGGAACAGGGGTTTCTGTGGATATGATTGGAGGAGTGACAACAGAAGAAGTAGGAACTCAAGCTCTTCTACGATAAAGGAGTTATTTTAGTTCTTATTTTCTTTACACGAAGGACCTTAGCCCGATCGTGCAGAGGAATATCGAGAAGACTTCTCCTAACAAGGATAGGTTCAGAGGTTGGGGGATTAAGATTAGTTGTGGAGGTTGTTTGGGGGGTTGCTTCGGGGATTGTTTCAGGATCACTGTCAGGTTTTGTTTCTGGTTGGGTAGTTTTAGTTCGTTTGGCGGATCTCTTTCTTCGGCGAGGTCGAAGGTTTTCTTCGGGAATAATGGGATCGTCAGTTTGAGGTTCGTCAGTTTGAAGGGAATAAGTTGGAGGGTCGGCAGTAGGAGGGTTAACCTGGGAAGATCCTTCGGCCGGGTGCTCTACATTTGCATCAGCATTTTCCCCTGCCAAAAAATCTTCCAGGTCTCTCATCTCCAAAGGAGTCGGTTTAATCAGAGATACTGCAAAAAAAAAAAAAAAAAAAAAATTGACCACACATCAGAACATATATCACCTATACAGCTCAGAAATTATATTGCAGAATTAATCAAAACTTACATTTGTGATTATATAACCAAGCTTGTTTGGTCAGAAGTGTAAAACTCCATTCCTTTGGAGGAATTTTCCTCAAGAAGTCGGCCATCTCCCTCACCCGTTCTTCGGATATATCACCGAAGTCAGCAGAGACTTGGTCAGAGGTGGTCCAATCTGGAAGGGAAGAAATCTCAGGCCCCGTGATGAAAAACCACTTCTCATGCCAACCTTTATTGCTGGAAGGAGTGTTCATCAAAGGTCTCCTTTCGAACCTAGTGTTAGGTCGAGGAGATTGCTTACTCGATACTTTGAAGCCCCTTTCGGGACCTACCAAAGAGAGAAGAGGGTGAAGAAGATGTCAACAGAGGAGTAATCCCAAGTTATGGGTGGCGAAAGCAATGAATGCCAAGATGTGGATGTAGGAGTTGGGCACTTTAGTTGGTGAAGCCCACTCCTATAAACCCTAAAAGGGTAATAATGAAGACATGAAGAGGGAGTGAACCCCTTCTCCGGAAGAGTATGCTTAAGCATGGCGACCCCCAACCGTCTTGGTCGTTGGTACATACGCTCTTCGTGAGCAGCGAGGCCCTTATTGCATACATGTCGGGAATCGATAACGACTCTGAGCATGCATATTTCCGATTCGGTGATGAGAGGAGCGAATGTTAGCATTAGGAAATTGTTCCCGTCTTTGAAGAAATCAGAAGTAGAAGAGGTCAGAGAAGGGTTTCCCCCCATGGTGGATGATTGAGGGTTGGAACTTGAACCCTCTTGGTTAGGGTTTGGGTTGGGTGAAACGATGCTAATGGGAGTTGCACGAAGAGGAGAGTTCTGGCTAGAGGTTTCAGTCACCATTGTTTCGATTTTGTGAAGCAGGGAAAGAAATTTGCAGAGAAGAAGAAAGCTCTAAGGTTCAAATTTTGAATTAGCAGGTAAAACCGTCAGAATTGGTAAAGTTTACCTTTTATCTTGTTTGTTGCAGTAATTAAAGGCGGCACATTTAATTCACTGCAATGATGATGAATGGGAAGGGTTTCGTCCGTTTTAGACCTAAATATCTTTACTTCCGTGGGCTTGCATCTATTGGGTTTCTCACTTTTGTACCTGATGACAATTTGGGCTTTGGCAAGTATCACTCTGATTCTCTTATGATTTTTTATAGATAATTACGTCCTGGGCCTATACTGTTTATAGTCTTTCATTAAACACTTTTTAATATAAGACTAGGGGTAATCATTCAGGTCATAATCCTTTTCTTTATTGGTAAAAATTATTGGGCTCCTCCCTTGGATCATGTTATGCTGAGTCATGATTGAATCTGATCACTTGGGTCATTTTTATTATTTGGGCTTAGTCATTATATTGGCCCATTATACAAATTATCACTTAATCCCAATTTTGACGATAATCATTATGCCAAATGACGTTGGACAATTGTATGCGCCACTTTCTTTGCATGGCATTAATGAGGATGGGACTCAAATGAATGCCAGAATAAACAAGCGATGTGAGAGGGATGAAAGTAGATTATTTTACTTTTAATTTGAAGTAATAGGAAGTAAGGGAAAAAGGTGTCAGAAGGTGGTGGGTGACACGGTAAACCGGATAGTGGAGCATGCATGGGGCTAAGATCACATAAGAGGGTAAGTAACACATATATTTTTCATTAGAATTCTTATTCTATCTTTTTTCAGACACTAGACAATATTTTTCTCTCCATTGTTAACCTTGTGATCGCTTTGATCGACTCTCATTTGGAGCTATCCTCACCGGTCGGTAAAATCGAAGCTTTTAGTGTTGACTTGTTGAACTGTGCAGGATATAGGACGCGTCTTGGTGATTGGGACGTGGAGAAAGATCTTGGCGTTAACAATATTATTAAGTTATTAATTAATAACTTATATATATATAAGTTATTAATATATATATATATAGAGAAAGGATCAGGGCAAACCCCGTTATCCTACAAACCTTGCATACCCCCTTTAGCGATTTTAAGAGTGGATTGATGCGTCCGTCGCTATATCACTGAATCCGTCGTTATATATGTTAAGATTACTATATGTTGTTAAATCGTTATATATATAAATACGTCGTTAAAAGTTAAGACGACGGTTCTCTGATATATCGACGGACCAAACCATCAACCGGTCCGTCGCTAAAGGAGTATGCCCTTGAAATGGACTGTATATATATATATATATATATATATATATAAGTACGTTTACGGCGCATACCATTTTATTTAACATACCTTGCTCACCACCTTTAGCGACGGATCGACGACGGTTTGGTTCGTCACTATAAAACAGTGTCTACGCAGATAGACACTGTTTTGTAACAATGTCTACGCAGATATAATTGCATGTTTAAATTGTAAATAGTTGGCATGGAAACTAATAAGTGAACATCAAAAAATCGGACAACAGCTAGATTTAGTCAAGATTCACATCCATATATAGCAGATTATTCGATTAATAAGAGAATTCAACGAAAGAAATGAATATACCACTATACCCAACAGAGCAGAAATACCCATTACCAAGAACCCATAGATCCATGAGGAAAAGTTTCAATTCCAAAATAGATTAGCAATATAGTCCTTAAAACTAAAAAATTTCTCTTTGTAAATTTTTTGGGTATCAATATTTTTCATTTTTTGAATTTTTTAAAAATTATGCCTAAAGTGTGATTTATGGTTAATTTAATATTTGAGAAAAATAATTTTAACATACTTTTTTAGTTGAATGTTTTATATGAATAGTAAATTCAATATTTTACCAAAAAAAATTTGCCTAAGTTTGTGTTTGTGTTTGTGTAAACTTTAATGTTTGTGAAAGAAAAAAAGGTTTTTATGGGGGGGTTAATTTTCAATTTTTTAGGGTATTGAGATTTTGCTTCTTTTTTTTAATAACAAAAAATTATGTCAAAATGTAAATTCTAATATTTGAGAAATCTAATTAGTAAAAAGTGTACCACTGTAATTTTTTTATAAAATGAATACTTTTAATGTATGACATTTATATTGTTTAATACACAAGTTTTTAATTTAATTAATTGCATCAAGTTAAATAAAAATAATAAATATACAAATTTATGTTTAGTGGGTACATTAATTATCATAGTTTTTGAAGTTATAATTCTCCACATAATAAATTAAGGGTGTTTTGGACATTATGTTAAAAAATGGTGTTGACAATATTTGTTGATTAACCACAATAGGGGTGGTGTGCATTACATTTTATTAACTAAACTAACTGTTACTTAAGAAATTAGGGGGGAGGTGAGTGTTATTATGAATATTTGTAGGGGTGTTACTGTTGGGCTTAATCTATACTAGCAAAATTCACGTGCAAGTATACATGGTCAACAAGTAATATAATGATAAGTTGAGTTGTCGAACCCACAAGGAATAGTAACAAAACTAATTACTCTAATTATTAATTCATAATCGACCCAATTTTATTTAAACAATCTAAATTAGAAGTTTGACTAATTAACAAAGATATTAATAAATTAAAAGCATGAGATTACAATTTTCCCCAATGTTTCGTCTCAATCCCTTCATTCTCTTATCAACTAACTAATCATACCAGATTGTTAATCGGGAATTCTTGATCATCCATATAACTCTTTCCCAAGCAATTATATAACATATTCATTCATATTATTTCACTATATCCCTATGCAAAATAACTACAAATAAATTTATTAAGAACATATTCTCAAATTTGTTACATACGTTATTTAGGTATATTCCTATCCAAAACACTAATAAGCTATTCAATCTCATGAACAATTAACTCAACATATGTCACCATATAGGTATATTCCTATCCTATATGCAAATCTTATTAATCACCCGAAGAAAAACAAACTTCTGCATGTCGTCATATTCAGATCTATACTTATATTTCATCTCTCGAATTCATATTGGTTATCCCATATAATTGCTAGCTAGACAATCATTCATGAAGCACACAAAATATTACGAACAATTCATACATAATCAACCATAATCAATAAGATAACAAATTAATATAAACTACACATTAGGTTCCATTGCAATCTCAATGAAAAGTTAAGTCATAACAAGGTTGTGAATCATCATCAATAAACCAAAGAACATCTTAATATTAAAACAATAAAAAGATAAGAGAATAGATAAAAATATGTGTCACGCAGCCTCTTGATCTTCACGCTTAGCCTCCAACTTGTTCTCCTTTGTGTTCTTGGAAAATATGATGAGAAACCCTAACTTTGATGTGTGTTAGATGATGTTGTGGTAGGTTAATTCCCTTGATCATAGAATTTTAATGTTTTTTTATAGCCTCTATATAGCTTAATAGACATTTAATCCATTTAAGAATCAATGCATTTAGCTCTCTGTCCTCCAGCGCCCCAGCGCTCTAACCCAACGCATCAAAGTTGTGCACCAAATTGTAGAAAATTGCGTGCTCTTCAATTGGACAGGTGGCTCGTCCCATAACTCTTCTCGGATAAAAAGTTGTGGTCATTTTAAGCTCACTAGTTTTACTTTGGAACAAATGCCTAGTTATGCCAAATTTATGAAGGAGATTCTATCCAGAAAAAGAAAAATGGGAGATTATGAGACCGTAGCGTTGACAGAGGAATGTAGTGCTATACTTCAAAAAAAGCTTCCACTCAAGCTTAAAAGATCCTGGAAGTTTCATCATATTGTGCACTATTGGGAATCAAGTCGCCGGTAAGGCTTTATGTGATCTAGGAGCTAGCATTAACCTAATGCCATTATCTATTTACAAAAAGCTTAGATTAAATGAAGCAAAGCCTACTAGTGTCACTTTATAGTTGGCAGATAGATCATTAATGTGACGCCCCCAAAATAGGTCCATATAATCCATTCTGGGTCACCAAATACATGGTACAAAATTCAAATCCAAATTTTATTAATACAACTGTCGTGCAAAATACGACAACACATAAGATGTGAGTTTGAATACAAATATTGTCTTGCAGACAATATCCAAACTCAAATAAAGTCCTCATTACAATTATTGTCACACTATTTTACAAAATAGTGAGAATTACTATAATAACCATCTTGGACCATTACTCCACTCCCCGACTAGTCCCAGCTACATTCTCGCCTCCTGAGAAGAATAATGGAACCAAAAGGAAAAGGGTGAGCTCAACTAGCCCAGTAAAGAATATTATGACTAAGATAATGTAGAACAAATTATCCTTAGTCCTCAATAGGAAAAAATCTGATAGAATACAATAGACAACAAGTTTTAGATCAACAACTGCAGCGAAAATAATAATCCATTAGAAGAGTCGAGTAAAGCATAATGTCTACTATCTTCTATGATTTAAAAATCCATCATTAAATATTTTATCCCTATAACACCAATCAATAATTATTTTCAATCAATAAATTATCTTTGCACTATAGGCCAAAGATAATCGTTTGTATCACCAGTGGTCAGGATCATGCCAAACACATGTCCATCTATGCACTACGGTCAAAGAAGATTTTCACCACAAACCTTTATCTGTAACATTAAATGTCATGATTATACCAATACACAATTCTTGATCATAATCATACTAATCAACAGTCCATGTTTGCACTACGGGCTAAAGATGACTTTCAACACAATATAAGCATGAAGATGATGACAATGATATAAAGAATCAATTAAGTGAGATCAATGATAAATATTAGAGATTTATAATTCGATTTATCCAGAGTTCAAGAATGTCCAAATTGTCAACATGATCACCAATTGTGGAGTAAAATTCAAGAATGATATTTATGTATCAAAAATAATTTGGACAGAAAAGAAACTAATTTTTTCGTGAATAGTACCCCGAATGAATAGTTCTCGAATGAAAAGTATCCTAAATGAATAGTACCCCGACATGAATAGTATCCCGCCATTCAATAAGAACATTCAGACCAATAGTAGAATGATACTAGATGAAACACAAACTATTAAGAATATTCCACTGATTTCAAGGGTTTTCATCATTTAATAATAAGGTTATGTAAACAAACAATAAATTCGTACCATAAATGGAGATATATGAAAGAAGACGATATCCCTTAATGAGTAAAAAAGAAATGATATCTTATACGTGTGACACCCCCAAATTCGGGTACTCGAAATTCCTACAGATTTGATGTTCACTCACCAAAATAAATAACATTTATCTACCCATAGTAAAGATAATAATAAAATTGAAATAGAATCTTCCCAATAAAGTGTTACAACAACTTAAACAAATAAATTCCAGGTTATCTAACCTTAATACATCAAATGCAGAAACATCATAAATAAATAAGTCTTAAACCTCACATCACAAGTCTTAACATAATAGTTCTCAAATAATAATAACAAGCCTTCATCACTTGCTTGCTTTGCCTTTGCTCTTACTTGTGGTGGCTCATCAACTCTTTCAATCTTAGCTGCAATGTTATTATGCAAGAGTGAGCAACAATTGCCCACAAGTTTAATAATTTAATAATAATAATAACATGCGAATAAACAATGGATACTTAACCAAAAGAAGTCTCGGCTTTTGAATCAAGATTAAAACATGAATCAAAAGTACATCTGAGGGTCACAAGACCATGAACTATGTCCCATGTCAACAAGTATTTCTATTTTAAACCTTTAACAATTGTAAGACTATATGGACCTTACTTTTTGTAACAATCCAGAATTTTAAATTGTAATTTCAAATATTTATTGAATTATATAAATATTTTAATTAATGTGTTTATTGTTGAATAAATATTTGTTTGATTTGATTATTTAGTATTAAATAAATAATTTATGAGTTGAGGGAATTAACTTAATTTGTTAATTAAGTGATAATCGGTAATTTGGTATTGTGAAATTAATTTAAATAAAAGGCGATGAATTAATTATTATGAGTTAATATTCTAATTTAATTTAATAATTAAATTAGAGATAATTAAATTAGAGAGTTAATAATGATTAAATGAGTTATTTTAATTTGATTTTGTAATTAAAGTGATGTGTTAATTTATTAAATATAAGTATAATTATAATGAAAATTATAATTTTTTATTGTATTGGTTTTGTGGTAAATTGATTTAATAAATTGTTATTAGATTTAATTAATTTGAATATGAGAATTTATTTAAATAAAGTGTGACAATAAACTATATTATTATAAATGACTTATGAGAATAAATTAAAAGAGTTTTAATTTGGTTTTACCAAACAAAGCCTTAGAGCTTTTAAAAATTTTATTTTAATCTTGTTTTGTCAAACAAGGCTTAAGGAATGATCAAGCCATTATTTTAAAGCCTTATGATTTTTGATTTTAAAAACTATAACTGACATCAATTATATATATATATTATATATATTAATACGTATTATATTATACATTATATATCAGTTATATTTTCTATTACGTAAAAGGACAGAAGGAAGAAAAGAGAGAAGAAAGAAGAGTGAAAGGAGAGAGCTCTAGAGAGCGTTTGAGAGAGAGTTTGAGAGAAGAAGTTTTGCAAGAACAAGGAGTAGTAATCAAAAGTTGTGTTATTATCTTCTAGCAAAGGTATAATCTTTCTTCCCAAAGTTCTAGTTTTCTTTTAAGGTTCTAGTTTCTTTTATATGAAAAGTTCTTTGTAAAAGTTATATGGGTAGTAATTGTGATTATATATTTGGTATATAAAATAATTTGTAGATAAATTGTTTTTATATGTTTAGTATATGATTTAGAGTAGTTTACTTCATTTAATATGATATATATGGAGAAAATTATATTAAAGTGAAATATATATGAATATGGCTTAGTTTAGAATCAAAATTGGTACTCACTTCATAGTATAAACCATAAATTGACTATTGATTGTGAAAATATATGAAGAAACGAAAACAAAGTAATTAAAACTAACTGTTTTGGTTGAAAAATGAATTCACAGTGATGAATTTCACTACGAGTGTCAAAAAGTAAAGAAATAGTAAAAATAGTGAAATTTAGGTTTTAAATTACACGTTTATATTGTTTATATGGTTAAAAACATGTTAGAAACCGTAAGTAATGTTTTTGTGAAGTTTATGTAATTCATATGTGTTAAATTGGTTGTTAGAAAGTAGGTTGTAGGCCAATTTGGCTTTGTTTTGTGTTCTTCGTGAACATTATGCGCTGGAACTATACTTCTGCTATGAACGCCATTTATATAAGTATAATTCAGCGCTTTAGCGTCGATTCGGTATTGTGATGCTAACTAAAGGCTTGTGTCTCGCAAGCAACGCCTTATTTCAAAGACAGTCATTATTTCAAAGTAAGTAAACTGGAAGCGCTGCGATGCCGATTAGCGATGTTGGCGGAAAATATATTTTGATTATACAATTCTGTAATTGTTGATAAAGAGTAATGTTATGACTATTAAAATGTAATTTTTGTCATATTGTGGTGTTATAGTACCAAGTAAGAGAATATTATTAGCAACTAATGAGTTATGTGATAAATTAAGGAATTATGGTTTAACCAAATAGTTGAACTCGTACATGAAATAGATACTTAATTATGTACTGAGTACATGTAGTAACTAATTATGTCATGATGACATGTGTTTAGGATATTGAGAATCAAGTATATGGTTTAGCTTACATGCAATGCAAGTTTTCAAACCCCAACCTTTATTTGAGTTTGTTCTATCTTAATTACTTTTATATTGAGCAAGTAATCCCTAATCCTACTTATATAACTTAATTTATATTCATGCAAGCTCTTTACCCTAACTCTTACATTGAGAAGGTTTCATATCTTTAACTTGTTTCTTAGTATGCAAGTTTCTAAATTCTGATATTCTTATGATGAGCAAGTTTTATTGTTCAACTTGCTATTGATTGTGCATGTTCAACAACTCAATTCTGTTACTAAACAAAATTCTAGTCTTAGCTTAATATTGTTCAAGCAAGGTTTGTTATTGTAATATCCGAGATTATTATGTAATTTACTAATTATGAATAAATGAATTTATGTGAAACTCTTGTGTGATTTCTATTATTAGATGTATATATGTTATACATACATGTTTAATTTTAATTTATGTGATGAGATATGTGTAAATAGTTGGTTTAAATTAATTTAAATATTTGAGTTAATTATGTAATTAAATTTATTAATTGCGTGGGAGGGGATTAAAATATGAGATTAATTTTAGAGCGGAATTTAGAGACATGGACTGCGTATTTGAGTCCGGAACGTCAAAATTAGTCAAGGTAGACTGTAACCACAAAAT
Organism: Panax quinquefolius; assembly: GCA_020205615.1. Classification (NCBI taxonomy): domain Eukaryota; kingdom Viridiplantae; phylum Streptophyta; class Magnoliopsida; order Apiales; family Araliaceae; genus Panax; species Panax quinquefolius. The sequence goes on from CM035151.1 coordinate 69,837,242, forward strand.
GTGTCGCAGTTGACTTTTTGGTCAAAGTCAACCGGTTGCCTTTTTCGAGTAAAAAAGTCAACCACGAATTTTGGAGGCTAATTTGACAAAACGGATAATCCCATGACGTCTGAAACATCAAATTAGTAGGAATCGATATTAGTATTGAAACGTTTGGCTACGGAGGGCAAAATGGTCAAAATAGTGTATTAAGCGATTAAATTGATCATAGTAATATTTTAATAGAAAAGTGCAACAATCGTGAGGCCCACGTGACAACCAAATTGGGACAAGAGAGGGAGTATTCATATTATAAGGTAATGAGGGGGAGGGAGTTACAAACTCCTTACAAATCCAAGACCTTTCCTTTCTCTAACCCTCAACCCATACTAAATTGAATTTATACAATATACTTAATACATGTAACTTATATTGGAGATGGAAGGGCTGTAAAATCAATTGATAACATATTTTATATATACTCCCAGTCCAAGTCTCTTCTTCCTCTTTGTAAAAAAATCCTACCGTGAGTGAAGTTGAGAGTGAGAGAGGAAGGAGCTTGAGAGAGTGGCGAATTCTGGAGTTTTCAGAGACTAATCAAGCAAGGAGAATTATTGGAGGAGTTCGAGCAAGTAGAATTCATCAAAGAGGTAAGCCATGAACTCTCTTTTCCATGTTCTTTAGTAAAAATAAGAGAATATGCTTATGTGACTTTTTGCAAATAATTTGTTTTGGACTTTGTGATTCCATGCTACTGTTAGTTGATGTTACGTGGATGTAGGAACGAAAGTTCTGGTTTAATCATGCCTTAATATCGTAGAGATTCAAGGAATTATGTCATACATGCCAAATATTTGATAATATGACTCAATGATGCTAATTTGACCATATCATGGAATTTTAGTGAGTTCAATTATTGTAATATGTGTATTTATATGAGTATAGATGATCTGGACATTAGAAATAATTTAATTGCATGCTAGAAGTAAAATCATGAATTTTTGTCAAATTGGGTTCAACTAGTAATCTGTGACTTTTCGGGTTTTTCGGAGCCTTGGAATCATGGTTTATGTGACCCGATTATAGTAGGTAATAATTTTGTAAAATACTATGCTATATGAAGTATATTGTGTCCAAGTTTCATGGTCAGATGTTCTGTAGTTTGGTTGGAATTTGATGTCCCATTTTTTTAGAACTGTTTTGGATCAGTCTGTCTCGGGGGTATTTTTGTCCACTTTTTGTGCTTTAAAAATTTTGGAAAAATTTGGAGTGTTAATATAAGAAGATATGAAGGTCCTGTAAAAATTTGAGAATTTATGGCCATACGGTTTGAGAGTTATGGATTTTACGGCTAATGGCACTATTTGAAAAGATACCCGAATAACTCTTTGTGTATAAGTTAAAATATTACGAAATTTTTACTGGAAGTACATGTATATTGTGAGACCCCGAATTTTATGAAATGAAAGTATTCAATTTTCTTATAATTATTATGTTATTAATAAATGGTTAAATTGATAAAAGGATTGAAGTTAAGGGTGATATTTAAAATTTTTGCAAAGTATGCAAGTTGTTATAAAATATTCGTTTGGTCGGGGAATATTCTTTTTATCGGGGAATATCCGTACGACGGAACAATCATTGGTGGACCCTATTAGCGGAAGTATTATCGTAGTTAAAAGCGACAAAATTATCTTTTTATAAAAATAACGGCGGAGGTGTTACCATTAAAACTGTTGAACTACCCGGTAATAACAGTACAGTAATACGCGTGGTTGCATAGTAGCACGCGGTATTGATTATTGATGCTTACGTGAGAAGTCACTCAGTTATACTCAATTATTGCTACTGATAATTCTTTGATCATATCTCGTATATTATTGATTCAATTATTGTTACAATATCATCTGCATAATATGATATATTATTAAATCAATAATTGAGATGACAAAGTTATTCATATTATTATTTACAATATTGACAATGTCTAGAAGTTATGTCAAAGAGAGGTTTGGTCACCTAATTGCGCGCCAATAAGGAGAAATCCTTATCGGAAAGCCCCTTCTTTCTTGGGAACGACCTGGTTGTTAAATATTGTGAATTATAATATTAATGATGAATAAGTTCGTGTTGATTAAAGATGAATTTTATAGTTCCACTATGTTGGAATTATTTGTGTTAGTGGAAATCGACATTTGTTTCGATAATAATTGATGTCTGGAGGTTATATTGTTCAATCGGGTATTCGGGGCACTTTTCGTGATGAGTTACTATTCACGGGGTACTATTCACCCGTAAAATATATTTCTTTTTGGTCCAAATCATTTTTGGGTACTATAAGACCCCAACTTATTATAAATAAAATTGAATTTTCTCTATTTATTATCTTGAAATAATATGGAGTTAATTTGATATAATACTTTGGTTATGGGTGAAATGTGCAAATTTTGCAAAATAAGCAAGTGGTTATAAAATATTCATTGTATTATGGGAATATTCGTTTGGTCGTGGAATATTCTTTACGTAGGGGAATATTAAATGCGATGGCGCTAAAATGACCATTTGTGAGCCCCATAACGGATAATTGTGGGATGAAAAAATGACAAAGTTTGAGTTTATAAATAATTGGCAGTAATTATTCTGAATTAACTTTGTTGGAATACACGGTGGTTAAAATACGATGTACGTTATGTGGTGCACAAAGAAGTAGCTGCAGTATTGCATGATTGATGAATTATTGATCCTTACGTGAAGAAGGTACTACTCAATAATTGTTACGATGAATTCTTATTCAATATTTTATTTTATTGATTCAATAATTCTTTGCGTTCATATTTTATATTATTGTTGTTTCAATAATTGTCATCGCATTAATATTTCCCATTATCAAATCAATAATTCATATTATTTGAATAATATTATTAGATAACATTATTGGCAATGTCTAGAAAGTTACGTCGAGGAGAGGTTTGGTCACCTAATTGCGCGGCCATTAAGGAGAAATCCTTATTGGAAGCCCCTCTTTCTTGGGGGAACTGCGGTTGTCATAAATGTGATTCTGTAATATTATTTGTGAATAATTAATTATTAATTCATTGATAAGGAAATATTTATTTTATGTGGATATAAATGTTGGATATATTTATTGTGGTTAAAAATGAAGGAGTTAATGTTGAGGTGTTTTATCAGTATTTTTGTTGGAATGGAGGTATTAAAAATTAAACCAGTGTTTTTGAGATATATTGCGTGAGTTATAATTTTTAATCCGACCGTTGGATCGTTGTGATTTTTGGATATGTTATACATATATAAGTTGATTATATGTCCACAAATTTTGAACCGTTAAAAAAAACGTATGATTTGTTATGAATTTTAAGAGGTGACTGATTCAAAAATTGTTGAAGTTTCGGAATTTATCATTTTGGTGAAAAATTCTAGAATTGGTGGGTCCCACTTTTGGTTGGTGAGAAATGTGTTGGAATTTTTATTCAAATGTGGTGGATGGGAATAGTAGCAGGTAAAGCCATCAGGTTGCAGGTCAAGTCTGCTTTGGCGTGCTAACATTTTCCTATAAATAGAGGGCTAAGTTAGAATTGAAAATCACACCAGAAACAAGTTTTCTCTCTTTCTGTCTTTCTCTCTCTATATTATTGAGCGTATTTTGTGAGTATTTTGATACTTTGAGAGTTGCTATTCAGCACAAGTTTCATTCAGCCTCATATCCAATATTCCGATCAGAAGTATTGTTTGTTTGAGGTAAGGGATGTTATTTTCTTCGTAAATGATATTATTTCTTTCAATATCATTATGCCAAAATATTGGTCTGAACTTTTTATCAAATTTGAAACTTTTTGTGTCAGGGTTACTATTCACGTATACGGCACTATTCACGAATACGACACTATTCACCGAAAAATAAAATTTTTCTTTTTTTGTCCAAGATATCTATTATGGTTACTATCTTTGATTGTATCCATGTTTTGATCTTTATTCTTGAATTTTGGTTCAAAATTGGTTATTATGGAGTATTATTGATCTTGGATAAACTGTAATACTGAATCTATAATATTTGTTATTTTTGTTTCTTTGGATTCGTTCCTTTAAAATATTTTTCATCATCCTCGGTCCTAAATGATGATATTCTTGAATATCTTTGGCACTGTAGTGCAAAAGATGAATGATTACCTAATGAATATCTTTGGCCCCGTAGTGCAAAGATGAGCAGTGTTGAGATGAACATGACCAATTGGTGATACAAATGAATATATTTGAATTGTAGAGTGCAAAGATGAATATTTGATTAAAGATGTATATTGATTGTTGTTACATGGATAAAATATTGATGATGGACTTTTAAATCTTAGAAGATAGTGGAATTCTCTTTCTACTCGACTCTTCTTAATGGATTGTCAATTTCATTGCAGGTTGTTAATCTAAAACTTGTTGTCTATTATATTTTATCGATTTTCCTGTTGAAGACTAATGATAAATTGTTGTATATTATCTTAGTCATAATATTCTTTCTTGGGCTAGTTGAGCTCACCCTTTTCCTTTTGTTCCATTTTTCTTCTCAAGAGGTGAGAAACATAGCAGGATCTAAATCGGGGTATGGAGTGATGGTTCTAGAAAGATGTTTTAGCGATCCTCACTATTTCTGAAAAATAGTGTTTGAATAATTGTAATGAGGACTTATTTGAGTGTGGATATTGTCTAGAAGACCAATATTTGTATTTAAACTCACAGTATGTGTTGTCGTATTTTGCACGACAATTGTATTATTGAAGTTATAGTTTGCTTTTTGTACCATGTATTTGGCGACTTAGAATGGGTGTTGTATACCTATTTTGGGGGCGTCACAGTTGGTATCAAAGCTTAGGGATATGGTCTCTGGCGGAGATCGGGGAATAGAACTAGGAGGGGAGAGATGAGTAAATCCTTCGCTAGTGTGTCCTAACTAAGCTTATTTGTTGGTCGGTCATAATATAGGGATATTATGTGATATGTTAATTTATTTAATTAACCCTTGTTTTATGGTAGTATTTAAGAATGGCTGCTGAGAACATTAACAATGGAGTGTATGAGACTGTGGAACAACCTTTAGTCACAAACCAGGAGAACGTGCAATAGGAAGGCAATATTCCTCCTGTAAACAACACTACCGAGCAAACGATGAATGATGGAATGTTTTTGAGCTTTTTGCAGTTCATGCAAAATCAGACGAGGGAGACTCGTGTACAAAATACGGGTGGAAGTGATAGCAACGCGCGGTCTGTCACAACCAAGCAGTTTAAGGAGTTGGGACCACCAGAATTTATTGGAAAGCCGGATCCGATCAAGGCGAAAACGTGGGTCAAGCAAATTTCCAAGATATTCGATGTCTTAGGATGCATGGAGGAACAGAAGGTTCCATTCGCCACCTTTATATTCCGCGGTGAGGCAGACTACTGGTGGGAGTCTGTAAAGCGTACCCAGCCTGCCGCACTCAACATGTCTTGGGAAACGTTTCAGAAACTATTCAATGACAAGTACTTTTCTGAAAGTATTCGTCATATAAAAGAGGTAGAGTTTATCAGACTAGAACAAAACAATATGACGGTGTCCCAGTACGAGGCGAGGTTTGCAGAGTTATCCAGGTTTGCACCTTATTTGGTCAAAAATGAGGAACGAATGACGAGGATGTTTCTGAGAGGTCTAAAGCTCGAGATTCGGCAATATCTTATATCTCATAAATATTTTTTATATTCAGATGTTGTAAACAGGGCTCAATTATTAGAGCGAGATAATGAGTATGTGCAACCGAAGGACCACAACCAGGGTCATACCGGTGGCGGTAGCCATCGGAGCAATGAAAACCAGCAGGGGGAAAGCATTCGGACAAAAGCGGTAACCACTCAAGTGGTAATCGTGGCCGTGATAATAGAAGGAGCGATTCGGGAGGAGATTTCAAAAAGAGAAGGTACAACAATGATAACGTGAAGAAGTCAGCACAAACATTAACTGTTTCTAGGGGAGGAGAACGAGCACCGGTCGTTTGTTACAAATGCGGGAAAGAGGGACATATCAGCCCAAATTGCCCATAACAATCCAAGGTATGTTATAACTGTGGAAAGGAGGGCCATATAGCTCGAGACTGTTCTATAGCAAAACTAAGTTCAGCAGGGATGGTAACTCCAAAGGCTGTCCCGGATAAGTCGAAATCAGAGGTTCCTGGAAGAGCATTTGTCGTGACTGGCCAAAACGCGAGAAACCCGAACGAGGTGATCACGGGTAGGCTAATCTTGAATTCTTGCGAAGTTTATACCTTACTAGATACCGGTTCTACCCATTCATTTATCTCTTCTGCTTGTGCTCAACGTTTAAACTTGACTTCGGAGAAATTAGACTTTGATTTATCAGTGGAGACTCCGTTGGGTGAAACTTTCGTTACATCCACTGTTTATAAATCTTGCTTAATCCAAGTTGGCACTATCACATTATCTGTTGATCTTATCTCTTTTAAGATACCTGCTTTTGATGTGATTTTAGGAATTGATTGGTTAACCACTCATCATGCCAAAATTGATTGTTTTTGTAAGGTTGTTAGTTTTTATATTCCTAACCAACCGCACATACTGCAATTCAAACAACTAAACCACTAAAATCATCATTCGTCATATCAAGCCATAATGCTATTCGTTTATTGAAAAACGGATGTCAAGCTTTCTTAGCCCATGTTATGGATTTGAACAAAGACAAGTCAAAATTGAATAATATTTCTGTTATTAGAGAATTTCCTGATGTATTTCCTGAAGAACTTCTCATTACACCCCGTAGCGTGATGTTGAATTCTTTATTGACCTTGAACCGTGTACAAAACCCATTTCTAAAACTCCATATCGAATGGCTCCTATTGAACTTCGTGGAGTTAAAAGTCCAACTACAGAATTGTTAGACATCGGTTTTATTCGTCCCTAGTACATCTCCTTGGGGTGCTCTGTTTTATTCAGTAAAGAAGAAGAAAGGCGGGAGTATGCGATTTTGTATTGACTACCGAGAATTGAACCATGTCACCATCAAGAATAGTATCCGCTACCTCGCATTGATGACTGTTTGACCGATTGAAAGGAGCACAATTCTTTTCAAAGATCGACCTTCGTTCGGATATCATCGGTGAAGATTAAAACCGAGGATATTCTAAAGAGCATCTTCGTAACTTCGAGACGGGCATTATGAATCCTTAGTCATGTCTTTTGGATTGACTAATGCTCCTGCTGCTTTCATGGATATGATGAACCAGGTATTTAAGGAATATTTGGATCAGTTCGTTGTTGTCTTTATTGATGACATCCTCATTTATTCCAAAAGCCGTGAAGATCATGAGCACCATTTGAAGCTAATACTTCAAAAGCTTCGTGAAAATAAGCTATATGCCAAGTTGAAGAAATGCGAGTTTTGGCTTGAGGAAGTAGCATTCCTTGGGCATGTTGTGTCAAAACATGGAGTATCTGTCGACCCGATGAAGATTGAAGCCATACAAAGTTGGGAGCAACCAAAGTCGGTGACTGAAATACATAGCTTTCTGGGCTTAGCTGGTTACTATCGGAGATTCGTGGAAGGATTTTCTCGAATCGCTACTCCGTTAACTCAGCTGTTTCGTAAAGATACAAAATTCGGTTGGAGCGAGGATTACGAGAAGAGTTTCCAAGAACTCAAGAGGAGACTCATTTCGGCACCTGTTCTGGCAATACCATCTGGTTCGGATGGATTTGTTATATACAGTGATGCTTCAGGCAAAGGGTTAGGATGTGTTCTCATGCAACATGGGAAAGTCATAGCCTATGCCTTGCGATAACTCAAAGAATATGAGAGGAATTATCCTACTCATGATTTGGAGTTGGCAGCAGTCATTTTCGCGTTGAAGATCTGGAGACACTACCTGTATGGGGAGAAAGTGGAGATCTATACAGATCATAAAAGCCTCAAATATTTTTTCACCCAAAAGGAACTCAACATGCGGCAAATGACGTTGGCTTGAGTACATTGAAAGATTACGATCATACCATCCAATACCATCTGGAAAAGCAAACGCGTGGGTGGTGGCGCATTGAGTAGAAGATCGTATATGCGGCACGAGTGCGATGTTGTTAACACAAAAACCCATTTTGTACGATTTACAAAGAATAGAGATGGAGTTAAAGACTCCAGGGACCCACGTGATGATGGCGAATATACGAGTAGAACTGACTTTAATCGATAAAGTTAAAGCTGCTCAAGCTACGGACATGGAGCTGATGCGTATGAAGAAGAAAGTGCAAGAAGGTGCTATTCCAGAAGCAAGAATCGATGAAGAAGGAATACTTCGAGTCAACTCTAGACTTTGCGTTCCTAACAATTCTGACTTGAAGCATAGAATCATGATGAAGGCACACAACACCCCGTTTGCAATCCATCTTGGGAGTACCAAAATGTATCATGATCTTCTGCATACATTTTGGTGGAACAATATGAAGAGAGAGATCGCGGAGTTTATCTCGAGGTGTTTAACCTGTCAACGTGTAAAGGCGGACCATCAAGTGCCAAAGGGTCCATTACAACCACTTGAGATTCCAAAATGGAAGTGGGAACACATTACCGTGGATTTAGTTACAGGTCTTCCCAAAGTTTCTCAAGGCATAGATGCGATTTGGGTTATTGTTGATAGATTAACCAAGTCTGCCCATTTCTTGCCTATAAGGGAGACTTATTCCCTTGAACGTCTTGCTAGTATGTACGTGAATGAGATTGTAAGATTGCATGGCATGCCAGTATCCATAGTTTCGGATCGTGACCCAGGATTCACTTCACGATTTTGGGTTAGCTTGCAGAAAGCTATGGGCACGGATTTACGATTTAGTTCAAAGATACCATCCTCAAACGGACGGACAATCAGAGAGGACTATTCAAACTCTTGAAGATCTATTAAGACTATGTGTCCTAGATTTCAAAGGGAGTTGGGATAAGTACCTACCATTGGTGGAATTCTCATAAACCAATAGTTATCAAACAAGTATAGGCATGGCTCCATTCGAGGCGTTGTATGGAAGAAAATGTCGCTCTCCAGTATGTTGGGACGAGGTGGGTGAATCAACATTGTTGGGACCAAAATTAGTACGCATAACTACAGAGAAGATCCAAACGATTTGACAACGTATACAAACGGCACATGATCGACAAAAGAGTTATGCGGATCTTCATAGAAAGGACGTGAAATTTAATATTGGAGATCATGTACTGTTACGTATTGCTCCATGGAAGGGAGTTACAAGATTTGGGAAGAGGGGAAAGCTCAATCCACAATTTGTTGGTCCATTTGAGATTCTTGACCGAATAGGAAATGTGGCCTATAGATTCGTATTACCTCCAAGTATGTCTCGTGTTCACAATGTTTTCCACATATCTATGCTTCGTAAATATGTGAAAGACCCGAACCACATTATTGCGTTAGAACCAGACGAGATAGCCGAATATTTAACATACGAGGAGGTACCTGTTAAGATCTTGGATAGGAAAGAGCATGTCTTACGCACCAAGGTTATACCATAAGTTAAGGTTTTGTGGAGGAACCATGCTATTGAGGAAATGACCTGGGAGTTGGAATCGAAAATGAAAGCGAGGTACCCTCACCTTTTCGAAACACCAGGTACGTACGTCAATTTCGAGGACGAAATTTTATAAGGTGGGGAAGTTGTAAGACCCCAACTTATTATAAATAAAATTGAATTTTCTCTATTTATTATCTTGAAATAAAATGGAGTTAATTTGATATAATACTTTGGTTATGGGTGAAATGTGCAAATTTTGCAAAATAAGCAAGTGGTTATAAAATATTCATTGTGTCGGGGAATATTAGTTTGGTTATAAATAGAGGGCTAAGTTAGAATTGAAAATCACACCAGAAATAAGTTTTCTCTCTTTCTCTCTCTATATTATTGAGCGTATTTTGTGAGTATTTTGATACTTTGAGAGTTCTTTATTCAAAGACAAGTTTCATTCAAATTTCATATCCGATATTTCGATCGGAAATCTTTGTTGCGTTTAAGGTAAGAGATGTTATTTTCTTCGTAAATGATATTATTTCTTTCAATATCATTATGCCAAAATATTGGTATGAACTTTTTGTCAAATTTGGAACTTTTTGTGTCGGGGTTACTATTCATGTATACGACACTATTCACATATACGGCACTATTCACGAATATGACACTATTCATTGAAAAATAAAATTTTTCCTTTTTGTCCAAGATATCTATTATGGTTACTATCTTTGATTGTATCCATGTTTTGATCTTTATTCTTGAATTTTGGTTCAAAATTGGTTATTATGGAGTATTATTGATCTTTGATAAACTGTAATACGAATCTCTAATATTTGTTATTTTGTTTCACTAGATTCGTTCCTTTAAAATATTTTTCATCATCCTCAGTCCTAAATGATGATATTACTGAATATCTTTGGCCTGTAGTGCAAAGATGAATGATTACCTAATGAATATCTTTGGCCCGTAGTGCAAAGATGAATGATTACCTAATGAATATTACTGAATATCTTTGGCCATTTACCTAACACTAACACCCTTCTCAATACGAATTTCATTTAACTCGTATTCATAATCCTTTCCTGAATCTATACCAATTCACACAGCAATCTTGCTATAAACTTTTCAATCATCAGATTGATTCTTATTCCATACTATAACCTTATCCGATCACGGAGTGATCTCATCGTATATATTACGATTCATTTCTATACTATGATCGTTATGTTTTACGATCTCCTATAATTGCACTCTTAGTCTTTTAGACTCTATCTATTCACCACTTACTGTTCAACTTTATTATCAGAGTTAGGAAATTCTATATCTTTATAACAGGCCGAGATTCGTCTTTGAATCTTACCGACCGACTAACTCTATTTGAGTTAGTACTTATCCTAATCACTGCGGTTATTAGTCTCAGGTATTCCTACCTAAGCTTCATAACCAACAACTTTGATACAAACTGTGACGGCCCCGAATTCGAGGTCCCGAATCACCGCGGATCCGGTTCGATCATTCTATACAACTATTACTACTTGCGGAAGATATAAACATAAATTGTTTATACAATACATTACACACTATTCCCCAAGGTCGAGTAACCTTAACTTATACACAAATCATAACTTTTCTAACACATAACATTACTATCAAACTACACTATTACAAAACTAATCGCGCATATTAACTTTAAGCTGGAACTGTCTTTAACCTTTCCTTGTATCCGACGCGTTCGTCTAAATCTGCAATGTTTATCATGATATAGCAAGAGTGAGCATAAGGATTGCCCAGCAAGTTTAAGTTCAACAATATAACGATATATCATGATTGAAAGATTTGAATAATTGGCTGACTATAATTCAACAATTTAATTGTGAACTAGCAGGAACAAACTTTTGACTGAACAAGTATTATACATGAACAAATATATCTGAAACAATTGGTAATGAAGGTGATCAGCCTTTCATACCTGACTTATACATGCAATATGTACAGAGTACAGTTCATGGCAACCAGTAATGATTAACCATAAGCTTATCCGAATGAAACAACTCTTAATAGAGTTAAGTAAAAACAAACTTACCTGAACCGTTGATTACCGCTACGTAATTTATATCGCCTTATCCGAAGACCTAATATTAGTAATATAGATCTCCAATATTAGAATAATATCATCATAATATAATGCTATAATATATATATATATATATACATAGAATAACCTAAACACATAAAACATAACACATAACCCTATCAGTCTATAACACACATAAGACTCGGTATCAGGTCAAACTATTTCAGTCTGACTTGAGTTCGATAAAGTTCTAACGTCCCGACGGTCTAGTCGGACAAAATTTTGAGTTTAAGTTCAATTAAACTCTGCCTAACACTTAACAATTATCTCAGATAATTTTAATATTAGTCAAAATATTTTTCACATGCTCGTAATAGTTTTTAAATAATTATTACTATTTATCGTGTATTTTCAATCATCAATATCATATTTATCTAAATTAAATACCACATAATTTCTTTATCATTAATATTTATTTAATTTCAAATATTAATGAAAATCATCACTTAATATTATAATATATTTATAATATATCAAAGTATTTTTAATAACTTAAAATCATAATTATATAATTTTTAAACAATTAAGTTCATTATCCGATAATCGATTTTAATATTAAAATATTAATATTTTCATGACAAAATATCAAAAGTTATATTTTATAACTTAAAATATTTATATAACACTTAAATCATTCTTATATGATTTATAAATCATTTATTCTATTTTTCATAATTTATTTAATATATTTATTAAATAAACTAATTATCATTAATATTAATTAATTAATTAAGTTCATCCTAAAATATTAAAAGTCAATTAAAATAACTTAAAATATTTTATTATACCATAATATTATTTTTCATGATTTTTCAAGTATTTAAATCATTTTTAAATTATTTATTTAATATTATAATTAAATAAATTAAATACCATTTATATTCCAAAAATATTAAATATTTATGAAATATACTCAAAATTTTTATAAAAACTATTTTCGGACTTTAAAATAATTTTTCGGAATTTATTTAGTATTTTTAATAATTAAAACCATTTTTTCTATTTATTTAATTAATTAATCTATTTTTCATTAATTAAGAAGCTATATAGGGCTTTTTAGGCGATAAGTAAAATCGCTAATGGTGTTCTTCATGCCTGCCCAGATCTTCATACACAGTTAACAAGGTAGGTGATTTGGCCGTAGCTAGATCTTTGATCACAATGCTTTTGGACAGTCTGATGGTTTAGTAATGTAGTATAAGTGTAATACTACAACTATAAACTAAAATCATGACCAATTTACAACAAATCAGAGATTTATTGGCAATAAAAAATCATGTCAGGACTGTTCTTCCATTTTTGGGTTTTTCAGAAATGAAGAACAGATAAGGTACCTGTAATGTAAGCCTTGAATCTAGCGTTCTAGACTTTTTCAGTGAAATACTAAGGTTCCAACATGTAGTAGTCATGACAGGGTACGATAATATATCACTAACCTAGTCTAACAACATCATATATAAGAGATTATGGCCGGTCAAAGTAGTAGTCCGGACTGTTCTTGAACATTTTTGGGTTTTCCAGAAATGTTCTTGAGCAGTTCGGTCAACGCTTGTTTGACCCACATTATTTTTGTTCCTGTTTATGATTTCGGTAGTATAAAGGCTTTATTGTGTAGTACTAATGTCATACTATAAGTTGAAAACAACAAAACGGAACAAAGAACTAACACCTGCAAGATCCGAGGCTCAGAAAACGTTGTCAGGAAGTTCCTGGAAATTTGGGCTGCCCATAATTCCATTTTAAAGTGAAGCAGTCGGCGAGGTTTGAATGAGAGTATAACCGACGATCTAGACTTGATCCGACCCTGATTCCAGTTTCAGATCACAGTCCTCATGACATAGAACACATTCAAAACATAAAACACATAAAACATCTAACACATAAAGATTTAAAGTCTCTAACATTTGACTGTTAGGTCATAATTTTCCAGTTTTTCCAGATTTCTAAAAATGCTTGAGTCGTGCATCTAAGTGTTATAGATCTATGATCTATCAACCCATATCACTAAACGACACCTTATTACACATTTAACCAATCAACAATAACATTTAACATCAAATCCTAAATTTTTTTTAAAGCTAGGGTTTATACCTTTATGCTTGATTTCTAGAATCTGATTCTTTGATGCTGATCATGGAATGTTAAGACATGATATTAGCTTATCATATCTCACTTTCTCACTCTATATTCCCGAATTTTAGAGAGAGAGGGTCTTGGGAGAAAATGAAAAATAAAGTTACTTTTTCTCTCTCATTAATCTTATAAATGTGATATGATTCAATGTATATGGCTGAGGAAATGGTAGGTTGCTGAGATATTAATCAATTGCTAGGGTTTAGGGTTAGTGAACAACCACCTTAGGTTTAGATCTACAAGCAACATAACAAATAATGCACAAAGGGCATTTTGGTTTTTTCGCATTTAATTTTAATGGCATTCTAGTAAATGTCCAAACCCTTAGGGTTTAGGGTTTGGGTTTGGGTTTGGAAAATTTAGGGTTTAGGGTTTGAAACCCTTAGGGTTTACAAATTTAATTTTCTAAAATTTCCAATTTAGGTTTTAAAAATAGAAAATTAATATTTCTAACTTATAATTAGGATTTACTAATTATATTAAAATTTCTTAATCACAATTTAAATATTGCTAATTAGGATTAGTATTTCCTAATTAAATTTGCTAATTTAGCAATTAGGGTCAAAATCGGCCATTAGGGTTTATAACCCCCGAATTAGGGTTTCTAATAGAAAATTAATTTTCTAAAATAGAAATTAAATTTTCGTAATTAGATTAGGATTTTCTAATTACTTATAACTTTAAAATTAGGATTAATATTTTCTAATTAACATTAAAATTATTTAATTAGGTTTTCCCTATTTATAAATTAGGGTTCTTAATCCCGAAATTAGGGTTTAATAATTTGAAATTAGGGTTTACTAAATAATTATGCTTTACCCTAATTAATATTATAATATATAGTACTTAAGCCATATAATAATAATTTAAGTTCCCAGATTAGGGTTTCATACACCGAATTAGGGTTTCGGATTCCTGGAACTGAAATTAGGGTTTCCAAAACCGGTTTCTAGGGTTTTCTAACCGAACGTTGACGTTCTTAGTATATACTTAGGGTTTGTTACAGATATCTTTTATCTGGTCAACCCTTGACCCTTAACCACATTCTGAACACATAAACACAAAACATATTCACGTATTTCCTTAATCCTGAATAATTCACGTAAATCCTTCACAGAATTTTGAAATTCTCAAAATTCTATTTTAAAAATATCAAACGCATACACTAATTTTCTGTCTAGGTTCTAATTTTTGAACCTTAAATCAATTAATAAAAATTTTAAAAATTTTCTAATTTCTCGAGTTGTCACAGGCCAAATAGTGGAAAATTGGTGTGCTAAGCTAGGGTTTCGTATTTGAGGCTATAAATACTCTCTTTGGGGCTTCATATCAGATATAAAGAGATAGGGAGGCTACATGATACATCACACAAGGTGCTAAGTGCTGCAAATCAAGCTAAATGGAGCAAGAGCCAAAGATCTGAGTGTTAGGTTTGCAGTACTCATGAACATACAATCAAATTGCATATAAACAACGGAAGCGTGAAAAATTAGAGTTTTAAAATTTTACAAACCAAATACCTGGATCATCCTTTATGCGCAGTTATTAATTAAACGAAATGATGAAGAATAAGATTCATACCTTTGAAGATACGAGTTTCCTCAGGTACGAGTTCAACTCCAAATCGTTCGTGCTCTCTGTTGGTCGATTTCGCAACCGATAAACACGCGCAAGTATACGCGGTATAACAAGTAATACAATGATAAGAAAGTTGTCGATCCCACGATGAATTATCACTAATATTTACCAAATACCGACTTTATATCGCTTCAATTCTATTCAAATTGCAGAATAAAAGATGATTAATTAATCTAATTGACACTAAATTAACAAAACAAGTAAATGGCTAACAACTTGTATCAAAAGTGCTACAAGCTAAGATCATAACTTCACCCCCACACTAGCATTTTGTCAAACACTTGGTGTGCTATGTTTCATCAAACTTCCTAACTTTCACTCTTTGGTTTTAGTGGTCATGAAAGATTGTCAATCGAGAACACACAAGTGCTCATACATGTAAGACCCCAACTTTTATGAATAAAGATGAATTTTCTATAAATATCATTTTTGAATATTGTTGGGTAAAATGATACGCGCAAAAAACACTCAAGTGTACGTGGTCAACAAGTAATAAAGTGATGAATAGAGTATCGTTCCCACAGAGATAATTTAGCAAAAAAACTTAACTTCACAATTATCAATTTCTTACTAATCCTAATTTTATTAAACTATCCAATTCGATGATTAAAAATTATAGAACCTAAATTAAAAATAAATAAAATACCACAAACCAAATCACCAATATCAAAATCTGGAATTCAAACAATTAATGGAGAATTAGACTTATGATTTCACCCTGAGCTTCACTCGATTTTAACACCTTTATTCCAATTCAATTCACTATCTCGCTTTTATTAATCAAGAACACGAATGTAGTATTAACCACCTCTCGATGCACTAATACCGTAGTTAACGTCAATCCACAATTAAGATAGAAACAGATTTAAACACCTAAATCAACTAACTCACTATATCTCTATGTGAACTACAATTAAAGAAGGTTTAAGCTTAAGTTCTCTATTCGATTACATATGATGTTAAGCATATCTCTACCTTAACAATAATCAAAAATCGCTATTGACAAAATTCATGACACATCTTTATGTTAACTAGGTGCAGATTCGAATCTCCTCTCTCGATTCCATTCAATTCCACAAAGAATTGTTGATCAGGCAATTCATAAATTCACGCTCGAATTAACATAGATAAACTGAAAATACTTTATTGAATTGAAAATCAAAGTTATAAAATCATCGTTTTACCCAAGGATCCATCACAAGTCTAAATAGTAAATTAGTTCATAATGAATTAATTAAAAACTGAATAATATACTGAAAACATCCTTTCAATTACAAATAAAGACTAAGAAGAAGAATAATGAACCCTCTTCCCGTAGGCTCGAATTACAACCGTCACGAAATTCTCTGAAAATTACTCCTCCAAAGCTCGCACTTGAATCCTAAAATTAATCTCTATAATAAGCTCCTTGTGTTGTATGATATGTATTCGCAACGTAATGTTAAGCTCTCCTTATGTTCTGGCCGAAATCTCTTTTTCTAGAGTCCAGGCGCCTAACAAAACATCAAAAATCTATGTTGCGTGAGAGTTCAAACAATGACAGCAGTCATTGCGAGATTCGGGACCCACTTCCTGACGGGGTACAAGCTTAAAATGCTCAATCCGTGAGTTAAAGCTCGCTAAAGAATTTCGTCGCTTTCATGAGTTTTTCCACTTTTGGTCCAAAATTCCGCCATTCTTCACCACTTGCATCCATGACCACCCTACACATAATATAACATGAAATGGGTGAAAATGAACACAAAACACGAAGATAACTATGAATTTAAACTTGAAATGAATATTGATTCGCGTATATTAATTCCACTTATTAAAATCCCCCTAACTTAAACCGTGCTAGTCCTCGAGCACAAAACAAACTACATGCTATGCAATGCAATGAAATAAACAAATCTAAATGCCTATGAATCCAACAATATTGCAGAAACTACTTATTACGTCGGCCTCAGAGAAAACAAGCAACTTTACAATACGAATTACCAAAACCAATCCACACTTTCGTATTAATTCTCAAATCTTGAACCATTATCACTGGTATAGCGTGCGTGTGTGATCAACATCTAAGATAACTGATACGGACCCAAATTCAATACATAAACAACTTCTTAGAAGAAATCATACAGTGCAAACTTAAAAATTTCAAAGATAGGCCCAACCCAACTAAAATTAAATAATACCAAATTCTAGGGTACATGCAGGATACTTATACTTTCTTTTTTTCTTTTTTTTTCTCTTGTTCACACACGGGGGCTTTTTGCTCTTTTTCCGTCATTATTCCTCTTTTTTTTAGGTAGATGGTTGGTGAGTGCGTTTTACGATCCATCTCACGCTTGTATTTATGGGGTGTGTTTCTCCTCAACCCACTACAAGACTCAACATGTTTTATTTTTTTTAACAAAGCTTATGTACCCCACATAAACTCCCCCAAACTTAAGTTCTTGCCTAATTTTAGCCTTTACTGCCTATCCTTGACGTTTTCTCTTTCATCCTAGCATTATCCTTTAGAAACTATTTATGTACCAATTCGAACTGATCGGACAACAAAGATGTTATTAGTGCTAACCTTTTTATAACAGTTTCAAACAAGTCCAAGAATCGATTCATAACAGAATTTGTATCACAATTCTAATAATCAATACTGTATTAGTTAACTTGTTCACAATCTCATCATTGGTTCATAAATAACATGAACTGCAGCACTGTTGGACATATGAAAACATAAATTTTTTATTTTTTTAAACAATAATGCACAATCCTAACAACTATGCAAACACCTAATCTATAATGCAAACTAGTAATGAAAACAAAAATAACAAAATGCATGCAACTAAATAATTAAATCCCCCAAACTTAAGTAACACAATGTCCTCATTGGATAAAAATAAAATTAAATGCATGAGAACTTGCCTGGAATCGCCTAAGTCTGAGGAGGTGGTTGGTGCTCTTCATCATCGGAATCACTTAGAGGAAATTGAGGCAATGGTCCGGGTTGTTGATATGGAAAGTGCGCCGCCGGATTGAAACTTTGGAGTGTTGTGTTGAGTGAGGCGAAAGATGCGTTCATAGCATTAAACATGTGATCTTGTTGCATCGCCAATGGCCGCATTTCCCGGCGTGCTGCCCTATTGTGTGCATTCATCTGATTCTGGAACTCAAGGAACTGAGCACTGGATATTGCCTCGGTTTGCGGTACCTACTCGGTTCCTTGATCTTGAAAGTAGTATGCACACAAGCCAATCATGTTTGATGATAAAGCATATACTTTGTAACAATCTTATTCATTTATTAATAAAAAGTATTAATTTATTAAAGGCTTTTAATTATCTATATGATGCTGTTTTATAATATGTGATAAACCCATAGTTTTAAGCAATGCTTTTAGAATAATGATGATGATCATTCTAATGAGATCTAAATTCTTAGAAAGCTTAAAACTAAAATAGTTCCCAATCATTCGATTACTAAATTGGGGATTAGTGAATCCGAATAGATTGGTACATACGTGCTTGCTTCATTGGATGAGGATAATTGATCTCATGATCATTTGTGTGGAGACACTAAAACAAGTATGTAGGTGCTTATTAGAGAATAAGTTCACTTTGAACGTGGCTCGCTAAGGAATACCTAATGGAGTTTTACTACCTGTCAATAGGAATTTCGTAGTGATAGTAGTACAAGTGATCCTTGGACTTGAGATCATCATAGTATCTTGTGTATGATGAGTTATACTTGGACTTATTCCTTAAGACCCTTAGGGTATATCAAAGGGTATGCTTGGGTATAATAAGTTTATACATGGAGATAATGTATGATCAATAAAGAATCTACCACTTCTATTAAAAGAAGAGAAATGTCTATGTGATTCGATAAATGACAACCCAATAGTCCTTGGTTAAAGCAGAATGAAATTAGAAAGGAGTTTCTAATTTGCATTATTTGAGTTGTGCATTTAAGAGTCAAAATACATATGATTAAATAAAATAAGACTTTGACAAATAATTCCATGTCTTATATTTAATTGGGACATTGTATGGTGGAAGGATTGAATTATACGGTAACTATTTACTCAAAGGTTCTTTTATGATTAATGTTGAAATCTATATTATCTCGGAAAGTCGTTGATCGCTAGGGAGGCTTATCCCTATTGTAGAATAAATATTATTTATTTAAATAAATTAATTGTTTAATTTATTTATTTAAATAAGATTAGAATTGTTCTAATTGATTTATTCACAACCCATTTAATATGGAGAACCTAAAGGGTCACACCATAAAAGGAAGAATAATTATTTAAGAAGTTAATGGCATAATCGTAATAATATGTTAAGTATACTTAATTTAATCTATGGTGATAGAATAAATTAAATAGCTTAATATTTATTATTTAATATTTTAGAAATATTAAATATAAATCAATAAGAGAGTCTTATTAATATTATTACAATTATTATTATTTTAATTTCTAAAAGAGTTTAGGAATTAATTTAATATAAGTACTCTCATTTATTCCTAATAGATTGAAGGAAAATTAATTAAAGAAGTTTAATTAATTATCCCTAATAAGATTAGGGAGCCCATTTAATTAAAAGAGTTTAATTAAATAATACCTTATTTTAATAGGGTTACTTGATATCTATATAAGAGAAGTCTTATATCAGATATCAAATATACGTTATTCCAATTGTTGGAGAGTACGCCTTTTTCTAATAGAGATAGAAAAACTAGGGTTTAGCCAACCACCCATCTTCTTGAATCTTTTTCTTCCTTGGTGGATCACCTCTAGAGGCCAAACACTTGGGTGGCTAACGTTAATCAAAGGAAGGAACCAAACCTGGTGGATTCAAGTTGAACGCGAAAAGGATTGGAGTTGAACTCGCACTGAGAAGCCTCGGATCTTCAAGGGTATGTTTTTATTCATCTTTTTCGTTTAATTAATAATTGTGCATAAAGGGTGATCGGGTATATGGTTTGTAAAATTTTTTGTAAGACCCAGCTTTTTATAAATAAAGATGAATTTTCTATAAATATTATTTTGAATATTATGGAATAATTTGATATAATGTTATAGTTGTGGGTAATATTTATAAATTTTGCAAAGTATACAAGTGGTTATATTATATTCGATTGGTCTGGGAATATTAGGTTTAGCAGGGAATATTAGACAACTACTCAATCATTGGTGGACCCCACAATGTAATTATTATCGGATTGAGAAAAGACAAAAATATTTTATTGAAATAACGGCGGAAGTTTTTACCGTTGATCATTGTTGAACTACTTCAGTAGTAAAAGTACAAGAATACGTGTGGTTGCATAAGTAGTACACCAGTATTGATTATTGATGCTTATGTGAGAAGTCACTTAGTTTGATTCCATTATTGTCGATTAATAATATGAATTATTATAAGCGATAATGACGCGTTTTGTTTTATTCAGTATTATTAACGTAATAAAATGAAACATCTTTATATATAAAATGTAATACTTTATTAAAGTTATTTTATTTTATAAATAAAATATATTATATTTTATTATGCATAGTGTTGCATAGTGTTTGCATAGTAAAATATTTTTATATAAATAGAATATATTATATTTTATTTAAAAGATTTTGCTTTAAATATGGACCGTCGATTAAAGTAAATCAACTGGACCAGTTTCATGGATTAGTTACTATGCATTTCATTTTCCTATAAATAGAAGCTCATTCCTTCATTATTTTCTTATTTAATTCATTGAAACTCTAGAGAGAGAAATTATAGAGAGAAGTTTATAGAGAGAAAGTTATAGAAAGAAGAAGAGTATTCTCGCTACTTCACTACTTCTATATTCAGTTCTTTTACGGTAAGGGTGTTATTCTTTCTTCTTGAAGAGACTTCGTTATTCCATTCACTATTATTCATTGGAATAACCTATAAAAGTGGCATACCCTATACATAACCTCAGATACGCCAGATATACCCTATACTTGGTGAAATCCTTATGTTATTCCATTGCTTATTATTTCATTGGAATAACTGATATCTGCTCACCCTATACTTGGTGACATTCTTCTATTATTCATTGGAACATCCCGTCATGCATGTGTTTTACATAGGACACGGGTTAAAATCTTTATTATTATTCGCATTGGAACATCCCGTCTCGTGTGTTTTACACGGACCTGGTTCCGCTTTTTTATTATTATTACGTTGGAACATCCACATGCGTGTGTTTTACAGGACCGGTTCCGCCTTTATCATTACGCTGAATATCCTATCGTGTGTTTTACACCGGATCCGTTCCATCTTTATTATTACGTTGGAACATCCTCGCTTGTGTGAATTTCACCGACCGTTCCGTTATTATTTATTCATTGAATAACTCGCCGCTCATAAGCATCCGCATGCATGGTGATTTCTTTTGTTATTCCATTCTTTATTATACCCGGTTAAGTTAAAACTTTGACTTCTATACTCCATGAAATTAGTAGAATATCCTTGATATTTGCGTTTCATCCAAAGATCTTTTCATGGAAATATTCTTCGATCATTCTTGAATTTTACTCTACAAAGCAAAGATCATGTTGACAGTTTTGACGTTAAAAATTCTCGGATAAAATAATTCTTGAACTTGTTTTATTGAATTCTTATATCATTGTCATCATCCTCATTTTATATTTTTTAAAGTCATCGTGGGTCTGTAGAGAGCATGGATGGACTTGGTATGATTATGACGAGGATTATTCAAATGTAATCTTAACCGTAATGTTACAAATGATGTGGTAAAAAAAAAAATCCTCAAATGGCAGTAGTGCATTGATGGACGATTGTTGGCATGATCATGATTATTAATGAATACACAACTATTCTCGTCAGAAGTGCGAGAATAATTGTGATCGTGATACTAAAGAATATCCTTGGCCGTAAAGTGGGGTGATTCGATGATGTGGATTATTTATTAAAAGTCGAGAGTCTTTATATCAAAGTGATGAAAAACCTTTTAAAATCATAAAAGATAGTAGATTTTATTTTCTACTTGACTCTTTTAATGGATCAGATATTCATTGCAGATTAAACCGGTTGTCTATTGTATTTTATCGGTTTAACATTGTTGAAGACTATTGATAATTTATTTTGCATTATCTTAGTCATAATATTTCTTCTTCGGGCTAGTTGAGTTCACCCTTTCTTTCACCGTTCTCTTCGTGAAATGAGAATATAAATGGGACGAGCCTGGGAAATGAGTGATGGTCCCGAAGATAGCATTAGTAGTCCTCACTATTCGTGAAATAGTGTGATAATAATTGTAATGAGGACTTTTGTTTGAGTTTGTATAATATCTAGTAGAGCGATATTTGTATTTAAACTCACGGTTTATGTCGTATTGTATACCTACGTTATGTTAATAAGTTGTATTTAAATTACGTACCATGTAAGTGGCGACCCAAGATGGGTGATGTATACCTAATTTTGGGGCGCCACAACAGTATCGTGAGCTAAGGGATATGATCCCGGCTAAGATGTGAGAAAAGTACTAGGAGGGAGAGACGGGAATACTTTTTTCATTAGTATGACCTACCTAAGTTTTTTTGTGCTATTTTATTGGTCGGTCGTAATATAAAGATAATTGTTAAATGTCAATTAATCTTTTGTTTTTGTGCAAGATTCGAAAATGACATCCGAGAATGTTGAGAATAACAATGGAGCACAGGCGATCGTTGATTCACCACATATCAATAATCAGGATAATGTGCATCAGGAAGGCGACAATCCTCATGCAAACAACAACACTGACCAAATGATGAATGATCAAATGTTTAGAGGCTTTATGCAATTTATGCAACAGCAGGCGAGAGCGACTCCTGTCCAAAACGTAGGTGGAAACACGGAAAACTCTCGGGCGGTCACCGCTAAACAATTCAAGGAGCTGGGACCACCGGAGTTTAAGGGAGAGCCAAAACCACTTCTGGCGGAAGCATGGATAAAGCAGATTACAAGATATTTGATGTCTTGGGATGCTCCGAGGAGCAAAGGTTCCCTTCTTGCCGCCTTTTATGTTGCGCGGAGAGGCAGACATTGGTGGGAATCCAGAAACGACTCAACTCAGATCAAGATATCTTGGGAGAAGTTCCAGAGTCATTCAACGACAAATACTTTCACGAAAGTATTCGCCACATGAAGGAGGTGGAGTTTATCAAGTTGGAACAAAACAATATGACCGTGTCGCAATACGAGGCAAAATTTGCGGAGTTATCACGGTTTCAAGTCCCCACTTGGTGGATAATGAAGAGAATGGCGCGAATGTTTTTAAGAGGTTTGAAGTCGGAGATACGCCAACATCTTATTTCTCATAAACCGTGTTTGTATTAGGATGTTGTAAATAGGGCTCGATTAGTGTGGAGCGATAACGAAGTCAACGCAACTAAAAGAGAGAAATTTAAGAAAGTTATAATACCACGCAGAGAGTAGTCATCGAAGCGGTGACAACAAGCGTGGAGGGAATCAACAAAGCCGATATGGTAACCACTTTGGTGGTAATCAGGCCAAAACAATAAGAATGGACATTTCAAGAAATGGAGATTCAACAATGATGGAAAGACGTCAAGACCAAAGACCCGTTGTTAAGGAAGGAGAAAGACCACCTATCATATGCTTCAAATGCGAGAAGAGGGACACATCATCCGAATCGTGCTATGTCCGTCAAAGCATGTTATAATTGTGGAAGAGAAGGTCACTTAGCTCGATTTTTTTGTCGCCATCAAGATAAATTCAACTAGGATGGAGGCACCAAAAGTCAGCCCCGGAAAAGTCAAAACCCAAGAGTCAAGGGAGAAGCGTTTGTTGTGACCTCCCAGAGAGCAAGGAACCCGAATGAGGTCATCAGGTAAGCTTATCATAAACTCTAATGAAGTCTACACTTTATTTGATCTGGGTTCTACCCATTCTTTTATTTCTCCTACTTAAGCGCCATCGATTAAATTTGACTCAGGAGAAATTAGACTTTGACTTATCTGTGGAAACTCCGTTGGGAGAAACCTTCATTACATCCAATCGTTTATAAGTCTTGTTTGGTTCAAATCGGCACACTTCACATTACACCGTCGATCTTATTTCATTAAAAATACTTGCATTTGACGTGATTCTAGGATTGATTGGTTAACTACTTATCATGCAAAAATTGATTGTTTTCGTAAGGTTGTTAGCTTTCATATTCCTAATCAACCTATTATGCTAATTCAAACGACCAAACCATTAAAATCAATCACGGTCATCTCAAGCCATAAAGCTATTCGTTTATTGAAAAATGGATGTCAAGCTTTCTTAGCTCATGTCACGATTTAAACAAAAATACGCCGATTTTGAGCGATATTTCTATTGTTAATAAATTTCCGACGTATTCCCAGAAGAACTTCCCCGCCTACCCCAGAGCGTGAAATTGAATTTTGTATCGACCTTGAACACGGTACAAAACCTATTTCCAAAGCCCCATATCGAATGGCTCTATTGAACTTCTTGTGGAGTTAAAGACCCAACTGCAGGAATTGTTAGACATTGGCTTTATTCGCCCCTAGTACTTCTCCTTGGGGTGCTCCTGTTCTATTCGTGAAGAAGAAAGATGGGAGTATGCGACTTTGTATTGATTATCGGGAGTTGAATCATGTCACCATCAAAAATAGGTATCCATTGCCACGTATTGATGACCTGTTTGACCCGGTTAAGGAGCCAAATTCTTTTCAAAGATTGATCTTCGTTAGGATATCACTAATTGAAGATTAGAACCACCGACATTCCAAAGACGGCTTTCGTAACTCGATGCAGAGGCATTATGAATTTCTAGTCATGTCCTTTGGATTGACTAATGCTCCCGCCGCCTTCATGGATATGATGAACCGAGTATTCAAAGAATATTTAGATCACTTTGTGGTCGTCTTTATTGATGACATCCTTATTTATTCCAAAAGTAGTGAAGATCATGAGCAACACTTGAGGTCGACACTCCAAAAGCTTCGTGAATATAAGCTTTATGCCAAGTTGAAGAAATGCGAGTTACGGCTTCAAGAAGTAGCATTCCTTGGGCACGTGGTATCAAGTCATGGAATATCCGTTGACAGCAGAAGATTGAAGCTATTCAAAGTCGGGAACAACCTAAATCGATGACCAAGCACGTAGCTTTCTCGGTTTAATTTGGTTATTATCGGAGATTCGTGGAAGGATTTTCTCGAATCGCTACTCCATCGACTCGGTGACTCGAAAAGATACAAAGTTCGGTTGGAGCGAAGAATGTGAGAAGAGTTTTCAAGAACTTCGAAGAGACTTATTTCAAAGACTGTTCGACAATACCATTTGGCTCGGAGGATTTGTCATCTACATGATGATGCTTCGAGCAAAGGGTTGGGATGTGTTCTTATGCAACATGGAAAAGTTATAGCCTATGCCTCATGACAACTCAAAGAATATGAGAGGAATTATCCTACTCATGATCCGGAGTTAGTAAAAATTGTTATCTTTGCACTTAAAATTTGGAGGCATTACTTGTATGGGGAGAAAGTGGAGATCTTTACGGATCATAAAAGCCTCAAATATTTCTTCACTCAAAAGGAACTCAACATGCGACAACGACGTTGGCTTGGCTGTTGAAAGATTATGATCATACCATCCAATACCATCCCGGAAAAGCGAACGTGGTAGGCGATGCATTGAGTAGAAGATCGTATGCAAGATACGAGTGCGTTATTGTCAACACAAAGGCCCATTTTGTGTGACTTGCAAAGGATGGAGATAGAGTTAAAGACTCAGTGGACGCATGTGATGATAACAAATATACGAGTAGAACCGACTTTAATCGATAAAGTTAAAGCCGCTCAAGCTACTGGACACGAGCCGATCACGTATGAAAAAGAAAGTGCAAGAGGGTGCTATAGGAAGCAAGAATCGATGAAGAAGGAATACTTTGAGTCAACTCCGGACTTTGTGTTCCTAACGACCACGATTTAAAGTATAATATCATGATGGGGCGCACAACACACCATTTACAATCCATCACGGGAGTACCAAAATGTATCATGATATTCGTCATACATTTTGGTGGAGGAATATGAAGAGGAGATATTTGTTTATCTCAAGGTGTCTAACTTGTCAACGAGTTAAAGCGAGCATCAAGTACCAAAAAGGTCCATTGCAACCACTTGAAATTCCGGAATGGAAGTGGGAGCACATTACCATGGATTTCGATTACACGGTCTTCCTAAGGTTTCTCAAGGCATTGATGCGATTTGGGTCATTGTTGATAGATTGACCAAGTCCGCTCATTTCTACCGATACGAGAAACTTATACACTTGAACGTCTTGCTCAGTATATACATAAACGAGATTGTAAGATCGCATGGTATGCCAGTATCCATAGTTTCGATCGAGACCCAAGATTCACTTCACGATTTTGGGTTAGTTTGCAAAAAGGTATGGGCACGGATTTTACGATTTAGCTTTCGGCATATCATCCTCGCAGACAGACGGACGATCGGAGAGGACTATTCAAACTCTTCAAGATCTATTAAGACTCTGTGTTCTTGATTTCAAGGGGAGTTGGGACAAGTTTTTACCATGGTGGAGTTTTCCTACAACAACAGCTTATCAAGCAAGTATTGGCATGGCTCCATTCAAGCGTTGTATGGAAGAAAGTGTCGTTCTCGGTATCTTTGGGATGAGGTGGGTGAAGCAACGTTGTTGGGATAGGAGTTAATGCGTATGACTACGAAAAGATTCAAACGATCCGACAACGTATAAAAACCTCACAAAATCGACAAAAGAGTTATGCTGATCTTCATCGAAAGGACGTGGAATTCAATATAGGAGATCATGTGTTGTTAAAAGTTGCTCCATGGAAAGGAGTTACAAGATTTGGAAAGAGAGGAAACTTAATCCTCGATTCATCGGTCCATTTTAATCCTCGATCGAGTAGGAGGCGTGGCCTATAGACTCGCTTTTACCGCCAAATATGTCTCGTGTTCATAACGTTTTCACATATCCATGTTACGTAAATATGTGAAAGACCCGAACCATATTATTGAGTTAGAACCGGACGAAATAGCGGAAGATTTGGCGTATGAAGAGGTTCTGTTCAAATTTTGGATAAGAAGGAACATATTCTACGCTCCAAGGTTATACCTCAAGTCAAAGTTTTGTGGAGGAACCACGATGTTGAGGAAATGACTTGGGAGTTAGAATCGAAATGAAATCAAGGTATCCTTACCTCTTCGACATACCTGTATCGCATTACCTAATTTCGAGGGCGAAATTTCATAAGAAAGGGAGGTTGTAAGACCCCGCTTTTTATAAATAAAGATGAATTTTCTATAAATATTATTTTTGAATATTATGGAATAATTTGATATAATGTTATAGTTGTGGGTAATATTTATAAATTTTGCAAAGTATACAAGTGGTTATATTATATTCGATTGGTGGGGAATATTGGTTTAGCGAGGAATATTCGCATAACGGCTCAATCATTGGTGGACCCCACAATGTAATTATTATCGGATTGAGAAAAAAGACAAAAATATTTTATTGAAATAACGGCGGAAGTTTTTACTGGTTGATCTTTGTTGAACTACTCGGTAGTAAAATTACGATGAATACGTGTGGTTGCATAGTAGCACCGCGGTATTGATTATTGATGCTTATGTGAGAAGTCACTTAGTTTGATTCCATTATTGTCGATTAATAATATGAATTATTATAGCGATAATGACGTTTTGTTTTATTTCGTATTATTAACGTAATAAAAGCGAAACATCTTTTATATAAAATGTAATACTTTATTAAAGTTATTTTATAAATAAAATATTATATTTTTTATTATACATAGTGTTTGCATAGTGTTTTGCATAGTAAAATATTTTATATAAATAGAATATATTATATTTTATTTAAAAGATTTTGCTTTAAATATGGACCGTCAAATTAAAGTAAATCAATCTGGACCGTTCATGGATTAGTTACTATGCATTTCATTTTCCTATAAATAGAAGCTCATTCCTTCATTATTTTCTTCACGAATTCATTGAAACTCTAGAGAGAGAAATTATAGAGAGAAGCTATAGAGAAAGTTATAGAAAGAAGAAGAGTATTCCGCTACTTCACTACTACTATATTAGGATTCTTTTTACGGTGAGGGTGTTATTCTTTCTTCTTGAAGAGAACTTCATTATTCCATTCACTATTATTACATTGGAATAACCGTAAAAGTGGCATACCCTATACATAACCTTGATACGCGGTATACCCTATACTTGGTGAAATCCTTATGTTATTCCATTGCTTATTATTCTCATTGGAATAACTTTGTATGCCATGATCTACCCTATACTTGGTGACATTCTTCTATTATTACATTGGAACATCATCATGCATGTGTTTTACACAGGACTGGTTAAAATCTTTATTATTATTCGTTGGAACATCCCATGCGTGTGTTTTTACAGGACTGGTTCCGCTTTTTATTATTATTACATTGGAACATCCGTCATGCATGTGTTTTACAGGACTGGTTAAAATCTTTATCATTCTGTTGGAATATCCTATCGTGTGTTTTACACCGGACCGGTTCCATCTTTATTATTACATTGGAACATCCGCCGGTGTGAATTTCACCGACACGGTTCCGTTATTATTATTCTGTTGGAATAACAGTGCATCGCTAAGCACCGCATGCATGGTGATTTCTTTTGTTATTCCATTCTTTATTATACCCAATTGGTTAAAACTTTGACTTCTATACTCCATGAAATTAGTAGAATATCCTTGATATTTGCGTTTCATCCAAAGATCTTTTCATGGAAATATTCTTCCGATCATTCTTGAATTTTACTCTACAAAGCAAAGATCATGTTGATATTTTGACGTTAAAAATTCTCGGATAAAATAATTCTTGAACTTGTTTTATTGAATTCTTATATCATTGTCATCATCCTCATTTTATATTTTTTTAAAGTCATCTCGTGGCACCTGTAGAGCATGGATGGACTTGGTATGATTATGACTGAGGATTATTGGTGTAATCATGACCGTAATGTTACAAATGATGTGGTAAAAAAAAAAAATCCTCGATTGGTAGTAGTGCATTGATGGGACGATTGTTGGCATGATCATGACCATTAATGAATACACAACTATTCTTGGCCAGTAATGCGTGAATAATTGTGATCGTGATACTAAAGAATATCCTCGTAGTAGTAGTGCGGGGTGATTCGATGATGTGGATTATTTATTAAAGTGAGTCTCGCCTATATCGTTGATGAAAAACCTTTTAAAATCATAAAAGATAGTAGATTTTATTTTCTACTTGACTCTTTTAATGGATCAGATATTTCGCTGCAGATTAAACCGGTTGTTTCATTGTATTTTATCGGTTTAACATTGTTGAAGACTATTGATAATTTATTTTGCATTATCTTAGTCATAATATTTCTTCTTGGGCTAGTTGAGTTCACCCTTTCTTTCACCGTTTCTCTTCGTGAAATGAGAATATAATTTGGGACGAGTGGGAAGCGAGTGATGGTCCGAAGATAGCATTAGTAGTCCTCACTATTACGTGAAATAGTGTGATAATAATTGTAATGAGGACTTTTTGTTTGAGTTTGTATAATATCTAGTAGGCGATATTTGTATTTAAACTCACAGTTTATGTCGTATTGATACCACGCAGTTATGTTAATAAGTTGTATTTAAATTGCACCATGTAAGTGGCGACCAAGATGGGTGATGTATACCTAATTTTGGGGCGTCACATTTTAAACTCGATTTTTACATCGTTTCCGCTTATTTATGCAATTTGATCGTTCTTGAATATTACAAACCTAACAAATGGCATCGAGCCAAACCTTTATGCTAATTATTAATTGTTTAAATTTGATATGTATATTGATATGTGTTTAGAATAATTTAATTGTATAAAATTTTAAAAAAAAAAAAACATTCAAGCCAAGCCATTTTTTTTAAAAGCAATCTGCATGTGATCCACGACAAGTTAATTGGTCCATGGACTTAACGAGTTAATTATCATGCGAGGATCACTTATAAACTATTTATATATATATGATATATATAATCCTTATACCGAGGAAGCTTTGATATATATATATATAACTTTCATATATTTTTTTATATATATATATATATATATATATATATATTGGTTATTATATTATATATATATATATAATAGTTATATATATATATATATACTATATATATATTATTCTTAATTATTTTATAATTAAAATAAAATGTTTATTTTAATTTTAAAATAAAAAGTTTATTTTAATATTAAAATATAAAGTTTATTTTAATTTTAAAATTAAATTTCATGCTAACTAATTAGAGTTGGAATTGGATTCCATGATAATTAATTGGAGTTGAAATTGGATTCTATTTTTCCTTAAATAAAGGAGTTTATTTTGATATGAAATTAGATTTCATATTATTCAAAATAAAAAGGTTTATTTGTGAATAGGAAAAAGAATCAGTCTTTCCTTAAATAAAGGAGTTTATTTAGATATGAAATAAGATTTCATATTATTCAAAATAAAGAAGTTTATTTGTGAATAGGAAAGATAATCCGTGTTTCCTTTAATAATTTTTTTTATATATGGAATTGGATTCCATAATTAATTAAAATAAAGGAGTTTATTTTGATTAAAATTTTGATTAAAATAAAATAGTTTATTTTATTCAAAATTGGATAAATTAAAATAAAATAGTTTTATTTTAATTTAAATTTGGATTAAAATAAAGGAGTTTATTTTGATTCAAAATTAGATTTTATACTAACTAAATTTGCCCATTAAATGATATCAATATATATATTAAATGTTTATTATTCATCGGATGAATGTTATGTATTGATGCATATGGTGATATGTATGATAATAAATGAGATTGATTATGGACAATTGACCGATGTGATTGGATTTTATTTTAGTTGGATGCATGAATGTATGAGTTTTATTAAATGGGGTCTCACAGTACCTCGTCTTCTCTAATTTTTCTGAATGTAAATTCTATCTCCTCCTATGTACTTCCCTCGATCACGATCAAGGTTTCTATTTATTTTAAATAGTTTTGTAATAGGAATAGTTAGAATTAATTTTGAAAAATTGGAGATCAAGGAGCAAGGAGCGCTTGAAGACCCATTTGTAATGGAGCCCGGGTTTAAATTGAAAGTAGTATGCACACAAGCCAATCATGTTTGATGATAAAGCATATACTTTGTAACAATCTTATTCATTTATTAATAAAAAGTATTAATTTATTAAAGGCTTTTAATTATCTACATGATGCTGTTTTAAAATATGTGATAAACCCATAGTTTAAAGCAATGCTTTTAGAATAATGATGATGATCATTCTAATGAGATCTAAATTCTTAGAAAGCTTAAAACTAAAATAGTTCCCAATCATTGGATTACTAAATTGGGGATTAGTGAGTCCGGGTAGATTACATACATCGTTGCTGCTTTCGTTGGATGAGGATGATTGATCTCATGATCATTTGTGTGGAGACACAAAAGCAAGTATGTAGGTGCTTATTAGAGAATAAGTTCCTTTGAGCGTGGCTCATGAAAGGAATACCTAATGGAGTTTTACTTGCTGTCAATAGGAATTTCTGTAGTGATAGTAGTACAAGTAATCCTTGGACTTGAGATCATCATAGTATCTTGTGTATGATGAGTTATACTTTGACTTATTCCTTAAGACCCTTAGGGTATATCAAAGGGTATGCTTGGGTATAATAAGTTATACATGGAGATAATGTATGATCAATAAAGAATCTACCACTTCTAATAAAAGAAGAGAAATGTCCTATGTGATTCGATAAATGACAACCCAAAGAGTCCTTGGTTAAGGCGAGAATGAAATTAGAAAGGAGTTTCTAATTTGCATTATTTGAAGTTGTGCATTTAAGGATCGAAATACATATAATTAAATAAAATAAGACTTGTGACGTAATTCCATGTCTTATATTTAATTGGGACATTGTATGGTGGAAGGATTGAATTGTACGGTAACTATTTACTCAAAGGTTCTTTTATGATTAATGTTGAAATCTATATTATCCGGAAAGTCGTTGATCGCTAGGAGGCTTATCCCTATTGTAGAATAAATATTATTTATTTAAATAAATTAATTGTTTAATTTATTTATTTAAATAAGATTAGAATTGTTCTAATTGATTTATTCACAATAGGTTTAATATGGAGAACCTAAAGGGTCACACCATAAAAGGAAGAATAATTATTTAAGAAGTTAATGGCATAATCGTAATAATATGTTAAGTATATTTAATTTAATCTATGGTGATAGAATAAATTAAATAGCTTAATATTTATTATTTAATATTTTAGAAATATTAAATATAAATTAATAAGAAGAGTCTTATTAATATTATTACAATTATTATTATTTTAATTTCTAAAAGAGTTTAGGAATTAATTTAATATAAGTACTCTCATTTATTCCTAATTGGATTAGGAAGGAAAATTAGTTAAAGGAGTTTAATTAATTATCTCTAATTAGATTAGGAGCTTAATTAATTAAAAGAATTTAATTAATTAAATAAATCCAAATTCCTTAATTGTTAAGGTGGGTTGCCCACATCTATAAATAAGAGGAGTCTTATTATGGGTGGTGGTGGTTGTTGACTTTTACTATGACGTAATAATTCTAATTTGTTGGAGAGTACACCCTTTTTCTATACAGATAAGAAAAACTAGGGTTTGAGCCAATACCCCTTCTTCTTGAAAATTCTTCTTCTTCCTTGGTGGATCACCTCTAGAGGCCAAACACATGGGTGGCTAACGTTGATCAAAGGAAGGAACCAAACCCGGTGGATTCAAGTTGAACGCGAAGAAGTAGGAGGTGAATTCGTACCTGAGGAAGCTCGTTTCTACAAGGGTATGATTTCATAATTTCTTATTCTTCGTTTAATTAATAATTGTGCATAAAGGGTGATCCGGGTATATGGTTTGTAAATTTTTTAAACTCTAATTTTACACGTTTTCGCACTTTTATGCAATTTGATTGCGTTCTTGAATATTACAAACCTAATGATGGCATCGAGCCCAAACCTTTATGCTAATTATTAATTGTTTTAATTTGATATGTATATTGATATGTGTTTAGAACAATTTAATTGGGCATAATTTAATTGATATAAAATTTTAAAAAAAAAAAAAAAAAAATGCGTGTTGGTGAGGAGATTCACGTATGGCGTGATTTTTTTTTGAAAAAGGAGTTATATATTGATTACTTTATAATCTGGTGGCGCAGTTGGCTTAGTGCGAAAATATTATATATATATATATATATATATATAATATATATATATATATATATATTCTTAATTATTATATAATTAAAATAAAAAGTTTATTTTAATTTTAAAATAAAAGGTTTATTTTAATATTAAAATATAAAGTTTTATTTTAATCTTAATAATTTTATAATTAAAATAAAAGTTTATTTTAATCTTAAAATAAAAGGTTTATTTTAATATTAAAATAAAAGGTTTATTTTAATATTAAAATAAAAGAGTTTATTTTAATTTTAAAATTAAATTTCATGATAACTAATTAGAGTTGGAATTGGATTCCATGATAACTAATTGGAGTTGAAATTGTATTCCATCTTTCCTTAAATAAAGGAGTTTATTTAGATATGAAATTAGATTTCATATTATTCAAAAAATAAAAGAGTTTATTTGTGAATTGGAAAGAGAATCCTAATTTCCTTAAATAAAGGAATTTATTTAGATATGAAATAAGATTTCATATTATTCAAAATAAAGGAGTTTATTTGTGAATAGGAAAGAATATCCGTGTTTCCTTTAATAAAAGATTTCATATTACCCAAAATAAAGGAGTTTATTTTGACATGGAATTGGATTCCATAATTAATTAAAATAAAGGAGTTTATTTTGATTAAAATTTTTGATTAAAATAAAATAGTTTATTTTATTCAAAATTGGATAAATTAAAATAAAATAGTTTTATTTTAATTTAAATTTGATTAAAATAAAGGAGTTTATTTTGATTCAAAATTAGATTTTATATTAACTAAATTTTGCCCATTAAATGATATCATATATATATATTAAATGTTTATTATTCATAAGATGAATGTTATTTATTGATGCATATGATGATGTGTATGATAATAAATGGGATTGATTATGGACTATTGACCAATGTGATTGGATTTTATTTTAGTTGGATGCATGAATGTATGGGTTTTATTAAATGGGGTCTGCGTACCTCGTCTTCTCTAATTTTTCTTAATGTAAATTCTATCTCTCTCCTATGTACTTCCCCTTGACTGCTGATCAAGGTTTCTATTTATTTTAAATAATTTTGTAATAGGAATAGTTAGAATTATTTTGAAAAATTGGAGATCAAGGAGCAAGGAGCGCTTGAAGACCCGTTTGTAATGGAGTCCGGGTTTAAATGTAATAGTTATATTTAAATATTATTTCTTGCACCCTAGGGTTTGACCTTTTGGTTCACTTGGTGGCTCTAGTGAACCAAACTAGAATAAAAGTCCATAATCAATCCGGGTAGAATATAGTATTCTATATGTGCATGCTTATACTATATATATTATATATTATGCAAACATGCTTCGCATGTTCATTAATACGACGCGTATTTTATATATATATATGTAAATGGCGCTAAACAAGATGAGACAAATTAATAACAAACCCTCAAATTTTTATATTAAGTCCTAAGCGTTCAAAGATATTTGGAATATCGAACGTCGCTTTTCTAGCATGATAAAATTAATAGAGTATTAAATATTTAATATGAGTTTGTTGTGTCACCACAAGGCAAGTATTAAGTATTTAAGATGTTAATTTATCACATTTGATGCTTATAAAGGAAATTGAACAATATTGTTTTGTTGTGTCACCACAAGGATGATATTTTTCTTTTTTGAATATATGGAGTGCTAGGTCGGACTTAACTTGGATAATTTTGATTCGGATGTGCCACCACTTGATCAAAATAATCTAAGAGGCAAAAGAAAAGGAGTTGCGTAGTTGATGTAATTGACAAAAGTTGTCTACCTATTTATTTATATATAGTTTGTTGTGTCACCACAAGGCTATATACATTTGAAATGGGATCCTTATTCTCACTAGCAAATCTTTAATTAGATTTTGCGAACTATATAAGTGAGGTAATATAGTTTGAAGAAAATAGTAGGAGATACCAATTTAAAACAAGACCTAAATTATTTTGGTAATTAATAAAAGAATGTATGTTAAAATGTTGTTAAATACAAATTCATTTACAAAATTTTACAATGTCTTAATTACTATCAACTGCGAAACATATTAAATGTTATTTAAGCTGGACCGTATTAAATGGATTGGTTAAGGAATATGAGAATAGTTCTCATGCATTTGAAAAGCTATCTTATGTCCTTAATACGCCTATCCTCGCAATGGTTGCGCGCACAATGCCTCGAGGAAGACATTGCTACTTTTAGAAAGTGACAAGATGATGCGCAATTGGCTCAATGCATCATGCTCGCATCTATGAGTAACTTGAGCTTCACGTCAAGCGTGAAACTATGGATGCTCCTACTATATTCCTGCACATCAAGTAGTTGATGGTGAGGAAAGTAGGACTGATAGATATCAGATATCTAAGGAGTTCTTCCGATCTAGAATGGCCGATGACACTACAATACAGATAAAAGTCCTTAACATTATCAATTTGATTGATCAATTAGGACAACGAGTTTTGTCATGGATGGAGAGTTGAGCCAAGATTTGATCTTGCACTCACTCCCGGACTCCTTTCACAATTGTTGTGAATTTTTCATATGGACAAGCTAGATATCAGCCTCGCTAATTTGCTTAACATATTGAAAAATGTTGAGAGTCACTTTCCAACCAAGAAAGATCAAGTCTTACTGGTAGGGGCCAAAGGATCTTCTGAAAAGAAGAACGATTCAAAGAAGGTATATAGAAAGGCATAAACAAAGGATAATAAGAACGAAAGCGTCACGGATAGCAAAGGAGCTTGCTTCCACTACAATAAGCTCGGACTTTGGAAAAAAGCTGCAAGAAGCATCTTGCAGAGGCTAACAAAGAAGCTTAGTGAAGTTTAGGTTATAAATACAAATTTGTTCATGATTTGAAATAAATTTTCTTTAAGTCAAGGTTCTACTGGGTATTGGATACCGAGCTTTGGTTATCATAAATATAGATTTATGAAGGATCAAGGAAGTAGAAAGTTAAACAAAGATAAGTAATCCTATGTGTGGAAAATGAAACAAAGGTTCTTTGCATTAGCTATAGAAACTTATAGTTTAGCAATGTTTACGGGAAAATCTATTAAGTCAATAAGTTGTTATTGTATTCCAGTTCTTGTTAAAAAATATTATTTCCATTTTATTGTTGGACAATGAAATCTTTGGTATTATAATTAAGAACAATTGTTGTTCTATTTATAATAATAATGTTTTGTATAGAATGAAATATTACTTAATAGATTTTGTATACTGACTTACGTGGAAAATTATTTTATAAATTGAACAAAATAATATAAAAAAGGAGATGATTTTTCAAAGAGTTGAATATATGTATTTGTTGAAATACAAGTGTGAATTTTTGAAAGGTTCAAAGAATTGTAAGTGAAACAAATTGGCAAAGTATTAAGATTCTTTGATTAGATCAAGGAATAAATACTTGTGCAATAAGTTTCTAGATCATCTCAAATGGTTTTCTCATAATGGACACATCCCGACACGTTATAATAATTGATTGATGTATCCGAATGAAAAATCGTACACTTGTTGGACATGGTGCGGTCCATAATGATTTTACCGATATTCCAAAGTATCCTTACGGGATAATGTCCTAGATGGTCGTGACATGCATATCTAAAAGGTAATCTCTAAATCCTAGCCCCAAGACTCGCATAAAAGTTATGGATGGGGAGGATTCCTAATCTTAAGTATGTTAAGATAAGGGTTGTCCAACTTATGTGAAAAAAGGTTTCAAAGGATAAGCTTGGGACAAGATTTGACAAGTGTCGATTTGTGGGACATCCTAAAGTAAGTTTAGGGTATATGTTCTATAATCCTACTTAGCAAAAAGGTGTTTGTTCATGAAACACCGCCTTCTAAGATAAAGGTGTTTATCATTCAAGGGCTAGAGACCCCAACTTTTATAAATAAAGATGAATTTTCTATAAATATTATTTTTGAATATTATGGAATAAATTTGATATAATGTTATAGTTCAGGTAATATTTATAAATTTTGCAAGAAAGTATGAGCAAGTTGTTATAAAATGAATTTTTTTTTATAAATATTATTTTTGAATATTATGGAATAAATTTGATATAATGGAATATTATTTTGCAAAGTATGCAAGTTGAATATTAGTTTTGTTGGGAATATATTGTTAGGAATATTCGTACAATGGCTCAATCATGGTGGACCCCATAATGTAATTATTGCATTTGATCGAGAAAACGACAAAAATATTTTTTAAAAAATAACTACGGAGGTGTTACCGTTAAAACCGTTGAACTACTAAGTGGTAAAAGTACAAGAATACGCTGTAGTCAGATAAGAAGTACACACACCAGATTGATTATCGATGCTTACGTGAGAAGTCACTCAAACTATGCTCAATTATTGCTACAAGAATTCACGATCATATCTCTTATATTATCGATTCAATTATTGTCACAAAGATCATCTCAGATAATATGTTATAGTATTAAATCAATAATTGAGATTTACAAGTTATAAATGATTAATAATTGTTGAAAGATTAAATATGTGTTGATGAAAAAATAAAATGATTTGTGGTAAGTTTGATTATTTTATGGGGGCTATATATGTCATCATCTAAGAGTCTCTTCGTCAATAGTAATTACCTTTTTGAATAAATTTATTACCTTCATCAATATAATTACCTTCACAATAGTAATTACCTTCACAATAGTAATTACCTTGAATAGTATTTACCTTTCACAATAGTAATTACCTTCACAATAGTAATTACCCTTGTGAATAGTATTTACCTTCGTCAATAGTATTTACCTTCGCTAATAGTAATTACCTTTACCAGACGTCGAACCACTTGTCGCTTCACATTACAAAAGGCCGAACCACTTGTCGCTTCACATTACAAAAGGCCAAACCACTTTTCTTTTCACATCATTAGTCAGCCAAGCCACTCGCCTTTTCACACTCAAAAGTGCTAAGCTAGAAATCTTCTATAAATAGAGGCCTAGGGCTTCATTATTTTCACTTAATTCATTCAAGCTTATAGAGAGAGAAAGTATATAGAGAATAAGAGAGAAAGAAGAAGAGTATTTTGTTACTACACTCACCGCAAAGATTCAATCTCCTACCAAAAGTAAGGGTGTTATTCTTTCTTATTCATGAAGAGAACTGTTGTTATTCCATCGCTTATTATTATTTGGAATAACTCAGATACGTGGGTTTACCCTATACTTGGTGACATTCTTCTATTATTCATTTGAACATCCCGTCTCGTGGTTGACACCGGTTCCGCTTTTATTATTATTATTCGTTTGAACATCCTCGCTCGGTGTGTTTTACACCCGGACCGGTTCCCGCTTTTTTATTATTATTCGCTGAACATCCTCGTTTCAGGTGTTTTACACCGACCGGTTCCGCTCTTTTTATTATTCTCGTTGAATATCCCATCTCGCAGTGTTTTACAACCGGACCCGGTTCCATCTTTTTATTATTCTCGTTGAACATCCCGCTTGCATGCGCTTTTCACCGGACAATTCGGTTCCGTTATTTATTATTCTCATTGAATAACCTCGTCTGCAAGGCCTATCGCATGCATGGTGATTTCTTTTGTTATTCCATTCTTTATTATACCCAAATTGGTTAAAACTTTGACTTCTATACTCCATGAAATTAGTGGAATATCCTCGATATTCAGCGCTTCATCCAAAGATCTTTCATGGAAAATATTCTTCCGATCATTCTTGAATTTTACTCTACAAAACAAAGATCATGTCGATAATTTGACGTTAATAATTCCTCGGATAAAATAATTCTTGAACTTGTTTTTATGAAATTTTATATCATTGTCATCATCCTCATGTTTATATTATTTTTGAAAGTCATCTCGTGGCCTCAGAAAGTGTATGATGGACTTGGTATGATTATGACCAGAGACTATTCTTGTAATCACGACCGTAATGTTACAAATGATGTGGTAAAAATCCTCAAAGGGTCAGTAGTGCATCGATGGACGCTTGTTGGTATGATCATGATTATTAATGAATACACAAATATTCTCGCCCGTAGTGTATGAATAATTGTGGTCGTGATACTAAAGAATATCCTCGTCAGAAAAGAAAAGGGGTGATTCGATGATGTGGAATATTTATTAAAGTCGAGTCTCGCCTATAAATGTTGATGAAAACCTTTAAAACCTAAAAGATAGTAGATTTTATTTTCTACTGACTCTTTTTAATGGATCATATATTCACCGCAGCTTAAACCGGTTGTCTATTGTATTTTATCGCTTAACATTGTTCAAGACTATTGATAATTTATTTCGCATTATCTTAGTCATAATATTTCTTCGGGCTAGTTGAGCTCACCCTTTCTTTCACCGTTCTCTTCGTGAAATGAGAATATAGCCGGGATTTAGCCTGGGAAACGAGTGATGGTCCTCAAGATAAGATTAGTAGTCCTCACTATTTCGTGAAATAAGGTGATAATAATTGTAATGAGGACTCCTTTTTGAGTTTGTATAATATCTAGTAGATTTATATTTGTATTTAAACTCACGCTTTATGTCGTCGATTGCATACCTACGCTTATGTTAGTAAGTTGTATTTAAATTTGCACCATGTAAGTGGCGCACCCAAGATGGGTGATGTATACCTAATTTGGGGGGGCGCCACAACAGTATCGAGCTTAGGATACGATCCCCGCTAAGATGTGAGAATAGTACTAGAGGGGAGAGACGGGAATACCTTCGCTAGTATGACCTACCTAAGTTTATGTGATATTTTATTGGTTGGTCGTAAGATAGGATAATTTGTTATACGTCAATTAACCTTTTGTTTTGTGGCAAGAGATCAAAAAATGACATCCGAGAATGTTGAGAATAAGAATGGAGCGCAGCGATCGTTGATTCACCACATATCAATAATCGTGATAATGTGCATCAGAAGGCGATAATCCTCATGCAAACAACAACACCGACCAAATGATGAATGATCAAATGTTCAGAGGGTTTTATGCAATTTATGCAACAAAGAAAGCAGAGAGCGACTCGCCCAAAACGTAGGTGGAAACACTGAAAACTCTCAAGGCCACCGCTAAACAATTCAAGGAGCCGGGACCACCACCGAGTTTAAGGGAGAGCCAAAACCACTTCGCGGAAGCATGGATAAAGCAGATTACCAAGATATTTGATGTCTGGGATGCTCCGAGGAGCAAAAGGTTCCTTCACGCTTTTATGTCATGCTGCGAGAGGACATCGGTGGGAATTCCAGAAACGACTCAACCTCGCCAGATCAAGATATCTTGGGAGAAGTTCCAGAGTCGTTTCAACGACAAATACTTTCCGAAAGTATTCGCCACATGAAGGAGGTGGAGTTTATCAAGTCGAACAAAACAATACGACCGTGTCGCAATACGAGGCAAAATTTATGAGTTATCACGGCCAAGGCCCCACTGGTGGATAATGAAGAGAGAATGGGCGCTAATGTTTTTAAGAGGTTTGAAGTCGAGATACGCCAACATCTTATTTTCATAAACCGTGGTTTGTATTCAGATGTTGTAAATAGGGCTCGCTTAGTGGAACGCGATAATGAGTCAACACAACTAAAAAGAGAGCAAATGCAAAAATTATAATACCAAATGAGAGTAGTCATCAAGTATGACAACAAGCGTGGAGGGAATCAATAAAAGCGATATGGTAACCACTTCGGTGGTATCGTGTACAAAACAATAAGAATGGACATTTCAAGAAAAGGAGATTCAACAATGATGGAAAGACGCCAAGACCAAAGACCCATTGTTAAGGAAGGAGAAAGACCACCTATCATATGCTTCAAATGCGAGGAGAGGGACACATCACCCAAATCGCCATGCCATTCCAAAGCATGTTATAATTGTGGAAGAGAAGGTCACTTAGCTCGATTTTGTTGCCATCAAGACAAATTCAACTAGGATGGAGGCACCAAAGGCCATCCCGTAAAAATTCAAACCTAGAAGTGCAAGGGAGAGCGTTTGTTGTGACTCTCCCAAAGAGCAAGGAACCGAATGAGGTCATCACGTAAGCTTATCATAAACTCTAATGAAGTCTATACTTTATTTGATACCGGTTCTACCCATTCTTTTATTTCTCCTACTTGCGCCATCGATTAAATTTGACTCGAGAAATTAGATTTTGACTTATCTCGTGGAAACTCCGCTGGGAGAAACCTTCATTACATCCATCGCTTATAAGTCTTGTTTGGTTCAAATTGCACTTCACATTACCCGTCGATCTTATTTCATTAAAAATACTTGCATTTGACGTGATTCTGGATTGATTGGTTAACTACTTATCATGCAAAAATTGATTATTTTCGTAAGGTTGTTAGCTTTCATATTCCTAATCAACCTATTATGCTAATTCAAACGACCAAACCATTAAAATCAATCACTTGGCCATCTCAAGCCATAAAGCTATTCGCTTATTGAAAAACGGATGTCAAGCTTTCTTAGCTCATGTCACGATTTAAATAAAAATACGCCGCTTTTAAACGATATTTCTATTGTTAATAAATTTCCCGACGATTCCTCAAGAACTTCCCGCCTACCCCAGAGCGTGAAATTGAATTTTGTATCGACTTGAACCCCAGATAAAACCTATTTCCAAAGCCCCATATCGAATGGCTCCTATTGAACTTCGTGGAGTTAAAGACCCAACCGCAGGAATTGTTAGACATTGGCTTTATTCGCCCTAGTACTTTCCTCGGGGTGCTCCTGCTCTATTCGTGAAGAAGAAAGATGGGAGTATGCGATTTTGTATTGATTATCTGGAGTCAATCATGTCACCATCAAAAATAGTATCCATTGCCACGTATTGATGACCCGTTTGACCAGCCTTGTAAGGAGCCAAATTCTTTTCAAAGATCGATCTTCGTCCCGGATATCACCAATTGAAGATTAGAATCACGACATTCCAAAGACGGCCGTAACTCCCAGACGGCATTATGAATTCCTAGTCATGTCCTTCGATCGACTAATGCTCCCCGCCGCCTTCATGGATATGATGAACCGAGTATTCAAGGAATATTTAGATCACTTTGTGGTCGCCTTTATTGATGACATCCTTATTTATTCCAAAAGCCGTGAAGATCATGAGCAACACTTGAGGTCGACACTCCAAAAGCTTCGTGAATATAAGCTTTATGCCAAGTGAAGAAATGCGAGTTCGCTTGAAGAAGTAGCATTCCTTGGGCACGTGGTATCAAGTCATGGAATATCCGCTGACCCAAAGAAAGATCAAGCTATTCAAAGTCGGGAACAACCTAAATCAAGGATCAAGCACGTAGCTTTCTTGCTAATTGGTTATTATCTGAGATTCGTGGAAGGATTTTTTCTAATCGCTACTCCATCGACTCAAACCCGACGGAAAGATACAAAGTTCTATTGAGTTAAGAATGTGAGAAGAGTTTTCAAGAACTCAAGAGGAGACTTATTTCAAAGACTGCTCGACAATACCATCCTGCCTTGAGGGATTTGTCATCTACAAGTGATGCTTCTAGCAAAGGGTTGGGATGTGTTCTTATGCAACATGGAAAAGTTATAGTTTATGCCTCGCGACAACTCAAAGAATATGAGAGGAATTATCCTACTCATGATCTAGAGTTGGCAAAATGTTGTCTTTTGCACTTAAAATTTGGAGGCATTACTTGTATGGGGAGAAAGTGGAGATCTTTACGATGATCATAAAAGCCTCAAATATTTCTTCACTCAAAAGGAACTCAACACGCGACAACGACGCTGGCTTGAACTGCTGAAAGATTATGATCATACCATCCAATACCATCCTCGAAAAGTTTAACGGTAGCCGACGACGATCGAAAGTAAAATCATATGCAAGTACGAAAAGCGATATTGTCAACGCAAAGGCCCATTTTGTGTGACTTGCAAAGGATGGAGATAGAGTTAAAGACTCTGTGGACGCATGTGATGATAGCGAGTATACGAGTAGAACCGACTTTAATCGATAAAGTTAAAGTCGCCAAGCTACTGCACCGAGCCGATGCGTATGAGGAAGAAAGTGAAAGCAAGAAGGTGCTACGCCTAAGCAAGAATCGATGAAGAAGGAATACTTGAGTCAACTCCTGCACTTTGTGTTCCTAACGACTCGATTTAAAGTATAATATCATGATGGAGGCGCACAACACACCATTTGCAATCCATCTCGGGAGTACCAAATGTATCATGATATTCGGCATACATTTTGGTGGAGCAATACGAAGAGAGAGATAATACTGCTTATCTCAAGGTGTCTAACTTGTCAACGAAAGTTAAAAAGCGAGCATCAAGTACCAAAAGGTCCATCAGAACCACTTGAAATTCCGTAATGGAAGTGGGAGCACATTACCATGGATTTCAAGCACGGCCTTCCTA
Organism: Panax quinquefolius; assembly: GCA_020205615.1. Taxonomy (NCBI): domain Eukaryota; kingdom Viridiplantae; phylum Streptophyta; class Magnoliopsida; order Apiales; family Araliaceae; genus Panax; species Panax quinquefolius. The sequence continues at coordinate 69,881,373 of CM035151.1, forward strand.
AGGTTTCTCAAGGCATCGATGCGATTTGGGTCATTGTTGATAGATCGACCAAGTCCGCTTCATTTTTACCGATACGAGAAACTTATACACTTGAACGCCTTGCTCAGATGTACATAAACGAGATTGTAAGATCGCATGGTATGCCTAAGATCCATAGTTTCGATCGAGACCCAAGATTCACTTCACGATTTTGGGTTAGTTTGCAAAAAGCTATGGTACAGATTTCACGATTTAGCTTCTAAGATATCATCCTCGACTGGACGGACAAATGGAGAGGACTATTCAAACTCTCAAGATCTATTAAGACTCGTGGTCCTTGATTTCAAGGGAGTGGGACAAGTTCTTACCATCGTGGAGTTTTCCTACAACAACAGCTTATCAAGCAAGTATCGCATGGCTCCATTCAAGCGCCAGATGGAAGAAAGTGTCGCTCTCCAAAGATGTCGGGATGAGGTGGGTGAAGCAACGTTGTTGGGACCGAGTTGGTACGTATGACTACTTTAAAAGATTCAAACGATCCGACAACGATAAAAAACCTCACAAAATCGATAAAAGAGTTATGCCGATCTTCATCGAAAGGACGGGAATTGATATAGAGATCATGTGTTGTTAAGAGTCGCTTCCATGGAAAGGAGTTACAAGATTTGGAAAGAGAGGAAAACTTAATCCTCGATTCATCGGCCCATTTTTAATCCTCGATCGAGTAGGAATCGTGGGCCTATAGACTCGCTTTTACCGCCAAATATGTCTCGTGTTCATAACGCTTTTCACATATCTATGTTACGTAAATATGTGAAAGACCCAACCATATTATCGAAGTTAGAACCTGATTTAAATAGCGGAAGATTTGACGTATGAAGAGGTTCCTGCTCAAATTTTGATAAGAAGGAACATATTCTACGCCCAAGGTTATACCTCAAGTCAAAGTTTTGTGGAGGAACCACGATGTCGAGGAAATGACTGGGAGTTAGAATCAAATGAAATCAAGGTATCCTTACCTCTTCGACATACTGTGTATCGCACTCTAATTTCGAGGGCTTAAATTTCATAAGAAGGGAGGTTGTAAGACCCCAACTTTTATAAATAAAGATGAATTTTTCTATAAATATTATTTTGAATATTATGGAATAAATTTGATATAATGTTATATAGTCAGGTAATATTTATAAATTTTGCAAAGTATGCAAGTTGTTATAAAATATTCGTTTGGTCTGGGAATATTCTTTTTTGTTAGGAATATTCGCATAACGGCTCAATCATGGTGGACCCTACATAATGTAATTATTGTTGATCGAGAAAACGACAAAAAATATTTTATAAAAATAACTACATGAGGTGTTACCGTTAAAACCGTTGAACTACCCCGGTGGTAAAAGTACAAAGAATAACGCAGAGTTGATAAGTAGTAGCACACCAGATTGATTATCGATGCTTACGTGAGAAGTCACTCACTATGCTCAATTATTGCTACAGAGAATCACGATCATATCTCTTATATTATTGATTCAATTATTGTCACAAAGATCATCTCAGATAATATGTTATAGTATTAAATCAATAATTGAGACGACAAGTTATAAATGATTAATAATTGTTGAAAGATTAAATATGTGTTGATGAAAAATAAAATGATTTGTGGTAAGTTTGATTATTTTATGGGGGCTCATATGTCATCATCTAAGAGTCTTCATCTAATAGTAATTACCTTGGAATAGTAATTACTTTTCATACAATAGTAATTACCATCATGGAAAGTATTTACCTTCACAATAGTAATTACCTTCACAATAGTAATTACCTTGTGAATAGTAATTACCTTCGTCAATAGTAATTACCTTCACAATAATAGTAATTACCCTTGTGAATAGTATTTACCTTCGTCAATAGTATTTACCTTCGTTAATAGTAATTACCTTTACGACGTCGAACCACTTGTCGCTTCACATTACAGCCGAACCACTTGTCGCTTCACATTTAAAAGGCCGAACCACTTGTCGCTTCACATTACAAAGGCCAAACCACTTTCTTTTTTCACATCACATCACAGTCGCTGCTTCACTGCTTTTCACACTAAGAAAAGTGCTAAGCTAGAAATCTTCTATAAATAGAGGCCTAGGGCTTCATTATTTTTCACTTAATTCATTCAAGCTATAGAGAGAGAAAGTATAGAGAGAATAAGAGAGAAAGAAGAAGAGTATTTTTGTTACTACACCGCCGTAAAGATTCAATCTCCTACCAAAAGTAAGGGGTGTTATTCTTTCTTATTCATGAAGAGAACTGTTGTTATTCCATCGCTTATTATTCTCGCTGAATAACTCAGATACGTGGTTTACCCTATACTTGGTGACATTCTTCTATTATTCTCATTGAACATCCCGTCTGTGGTGTTTTACACCGACCGGTTCCGCTTTATTATTTCGCTTGAACATTCTCGTTGGTGTTTTTACCCGACCGGTTCCGCCTTTTATTACGCTGAACATCCCTGCTCAGGTGTTTTTCCGACTCGGTTCCGCTTTTTATTATTATTCGCTGAATATCCCGCTCTGTGTGTTTTACACCGGACGGGTTCCATCCATTTTATTATTCTCGTTGAACATCCCGCTTCAGGTGAATTTTCACCCCGACGGTTCCGTTATTTATTATTATTCTATTGAATAACTCGCCTCGTGCGGTCTATCGCATGCATGGTGATTTCTTTTGTTATTCCATTCTTTATTATACCCAAATTGGTTAAAACTTTGACTTCTATACTCCATGAAATTAGTGGAATATCCTCGATATTCAAGGCTTCATCCAAAGATCTTTTCATGGAAATATTCTTCTCGATCATTCTTGAATTTTACTCTACAAAACAAAGATCATGTTCGATAATTTGACGTTAATAATTCTCGGATAAAATAATTTTGAACTTGTTTTATGAATCTTATATCATTGTCATCATCCTCATGTTTATATTTTTTTGAAAGTCATCCGTGGCTCAGTAGTGCATGATGGACTTGGTATGATATGACCAGAGACTATTCGGTGTAATCACGACCGTAATGTTACAAATGATGTGGTAAAAATCCTCAAAGGGCCGTCAGTAGTGCATCGATGGATGCTTGTTGGCATGATCATGACTATTAATGAATACACAAATATTCTCGCCCAGAAGTGCATGAATAATTGTGGTCGTGATACTAAAGAATATCCTCGTCAGAAAAGTGTGGGTGATTCGATGATGTGGAATATTTATTAAAGTCGAGTCTCACTATAATGTTGATGAAAACCTTTAAAACCTAAAAGATAGTAGATTTTATTTTCTACTGACTTTTTAATGGATCGATATTCACCGCAGCTTAAACCGGTTGTTCTATTGTATTTTATCGCTTAACATTGTTCAAGACTATTGATAATTTATTTCGCATTATCTTAGTCATAATATTTCATCGGGCTAGTTGAGCTCACCCTTTCTTTCACCGTTTTCTTCGTGAAATGAGAATATAGCCGGGATTTAGCTGGGAAAACGAGTGATGGTCCCAAGATAAGATTAGTAGTCCTCACTATTTCGTGAAATAAGGTGATAATAATTGTAATGAGGACTCTTTTTGAGTTTGTATAATATCTAGTAGATTTATATTTGTATTTAAACTCACAGCTTATGTCAGATTGTACACCTACGCTTATGTTAGTAAGTTGTATTTAAATTGCATCATATGATAAGTGGCGGTGAAAAACACCCAAGATGGGTGATGTATACCAAGATACAATGACGATTGGCTTTAGTGCAAGTGGGAGATTGAAAGTAGTATGCACACAAGCCAATCATGTTTGATGATAAAGCATATACTTTGTAATAATCTTATTCATTTATTAATAAAAAGTATTAATTTATTAAAGGCTTTTAATTATCTACATGATGTTGTTTTTAAAATATGTGATAAACCCATAGTTTAAAGCAATGCTTTTAGAATAATGATGATGATCATTCTAATGAGATCTAAATTCTTAGAAAGCTTAAAACTAAAATAGTTCCCAATCATTGGATTACTAAATTGGGGATTAGTGAGTCCGGGTAGATCGTACATACGTTGCTTGCTCATTGGATGAGGATGATTGATCTCATGATCATTTGTGTGGAGACACTAAAAGCAAGTATGTAGGTGCTTATTAGAGAATAAGTTCATTTGAACGTGGCTCGCAAAGGAATACCTAATGGAGTTTTACTTACTGTCAATAGGAATTCTGTAGTGATAGTAGTACAAGTAATCCTTGGACTTGAGATCATCATAGTATCTTGTGTATGATGAGTTATACTTTGACTTATTCCTTAAGACCCTTAGGGTATATCAAAGGGTATGCTTGGGTATAATAAGTTGTACATGGAGATAATGTATGATCAATAAAGAATCTACCACTTCTAATAAAGAAGAGAAATGTCCTATGTGATTCGATAAATGACAACCCAAGAGTCCTTGGTTATAGGCGTAATGAAATTAGAAAGGAGTTTCTAATTTGCATTATTTGAGTCATGCATTTAAGGATCGAAATACATATAATTAAATAAAATAAGACTTGACAAAGAATTCCATGTCTTGTATTTAATTGGGACATTGTATGGTGGTGGAAGGATTGAATTGTGCATTTAACTATTTACTTAAAGGTTCTTTTATGATTAATGTTGAAATCTATATTATCCGGAAAGTCGTTGATCGCTATGGGAGGCTTATCCCTATTGTAGAATAAATATTATTTATTTAAATAAATTAATTGTTTAATTTATTGATTTAAATAAGATTAGAATTGTTCTAATTGATTTATTCACAATAGGTTTAATATGGAGAACCTAAAGGGTCACACCATAAAAGGAAGAATAATTATTTAAGAAGTTAATGGCATAATCGTAATAATATGTTAAGTATATTTAATTTAATCTATGGTGATAGAATAAATTAAATAGCTTAATATTTATTATTTAATATTTTAGAAATATTAAATATAAATTAATAAGAGGAGTCTTATTAATATTATTACAATTATTATTATTTTAATTTCTAAAAGAGTTTAGGAATTAATTTAATATAAGTACTCTCATTTATTCCTAATTGGATTAGGAAGGAAAATTAGTTAAAGGAGTTTAATTAATTATCCCTAATTAGATTAGGGAGCTTAATTAATTAAAAGAATTTAATTAATTAAATAAATCCAAATTCCTTAATTGTTAAGGTGGGTTGCCCACATCTATAAATAAGAGGAGACTTATTATGGGTGGTGGTGGTTGTTGACTTTTACTATGACGTAATAATTCTAATTTGTTGGAGAGTACACCCTTTTTCTATACAGATAGGAAAAACTAGGGTTTGAGCCAATACCCCTTCTTCTTGAAAATCCTTCTTCTTCCTTGGTGGATCACCTCTAGAGGCCAAACACATGGGTGGCTAACGTTGATCAAAGGAAGGAATCAAACCCGGTGGATTCAAGTTGAACGCGAAGAAGTAGGAGGTGAACTCGTACCTGAGGAAGCTCGTTTATACAAGGGTATGATTTCATAATTTCTTATTCTTTGTTTAATTAATAATTGTGCATAAAGGGTGATCCGGGTATATGGTTTGTAAATTTTTTAAACTCTAATTTTACACGTTTCCGCACTTTTATGCAATTTGATTGCGTTCTTGAATATTACAAACCTAACATAAATGTAATAGTTATATTTAAATATTATTTCTTGCACCCCTAGGGTTTGACCTTTTGGTTCACTTGGTGGCTCTAGTGAACCAAACTAGAATAAAAGTCCATAATCAATCCGGGTAGAATATAGTATTCTATATGTGCATGCTTATACTATATATATTATATATTATGCAAACATGCTTCGCATGTTAATTAATATGACGCGTATTTTATATATATATGTGCATGTGCGCTAAACAAGATGAGACAATTAATTACAAACCCCTCAATTTTTTTTATATATATATTAAGTCCTAAGCGTTCAAAGATATTTGGAATATCGAACGTCGCCTTCTAGCATGATAAAATTAATAGAGTATTAAATATTTAATATGAGTTTGTTGTGTCACCACAAGGCAAGTATTAAGTATTTAAGATGTTAATTTATCACATTTGATGCTTATAAAGAAAATTGAACAATATTGTTTTGTTGTGTCACCACAAGGATGATATTTTTCTTTTTTGAATATATGGAGTGCTAGGTCGGACTCAACTTGGATAATTTTGATTCGGATGTGCCACCACTTGATCAAAATAATCTAAGAGGCAAAAGAAAAGGAGTTGCATAGTTGATGTAATTGACAAAAGTTGTCTACCTATTTACTTATATATAGTTTGTTGTGTCACCACAAGGCTATATACATTTGAAATGGGATCCTTATTCTCACTAGCAAATCTTTAATTAGATTTTGCGAACTATATAAGTGAGGGTAATATAGTTTGAAGAAAATAGTGGGAGATACCAATTTAAAACAAGACCTAATTTATTTTGGTAATTAATAAAAGAATGTATGTTAAAATGTTGTTAATTACAAATTCATTTATAGAATTTTACAATGTCTAAAATTACTATATCACTGCGAAGCATATTAGATGCTAAATTAACCAGAGTGAATTAAACGGATTGGTTAAGGAATTTGAGAATAGTTCTCATAGTTGAAAAGCTATCTTATGTCTTAATACGCCTATCCCCAAGAATGGTTGCGAGACAATGCCTCCGAGGAAGACATTGCTACTTTTAGAAAGTGGCAAGATGATGCATGATTGGCTCGATGCATCATGCTCGCATCTATGAGTAACTTGAGCTTCAGCGTCACAAGATGAAACTATGGATGCTCCTACTATATTCCCGCACATCAAGTAGTTGATGGTGAGGAAAGTAGGACCGATAGATATCGAGATATCTAAGGAGCTCTTCCGATCTAGAATGCCCAATGACACTATAGATGCAGAAAAAGTTCTTAACATAATCAATTTGATTGATCAAGTAGGACAACTGGTTTTGTCATGGATGGAGAGTTGAGCCAAGATTTGATCTTGCACTCACTCCCGGACTCCTTTCACAATTGTTGTGAATTTTTCATATAAACAAGCTAGATATAAACCCGTTGATTTGCTTAACATGTTGAAAAATGATGAGAGTCACTTTCCAACCAAGAAAGACCATGTCTTCTTGGTAGGGCCAAGGATCTTAAAAAAAAGAACGATTCAAAGAAGGTATATAGAAAGGCAAAAACAAAGGATAATAAGAACAAAACTGATACGGATAGCAAAGGAGTTTGCTTCCACTACAATAAGCCAGGACACTGGAAAGAAACTGCAAGAAGCATCTTGCAGAGGTTAACCAAAGAAGCTTAGTGAAGTTTCGGTTACAAATACAAATTTGTTCATGATTTGAAATAAATTTTTCTTTAAGTCAATGTTCTACTTGGGTATTGGATACCAACTTTGGTTATCATAAATATAGATTTATGAAAGGACCAAACAGAAGTAGAAAGCTAAACAAATATAAGTAATCCTATGTGTGGGAAATGAAGCAAAGGTTGCAACATTAGCCATAGAAACTTATAGTTTAGCACTGTCTGTAAGACCCCGAAATTTTTAAATAAAAAGGAATTTCCTTTATTTATTATTTTGAAATAGTAAGGGTTGATTTGATTAATGTGGATAGTTAAGGGTTAAATACGCAAATATTTCAAAATAAGCAAGTGGTTATAAAATATTCATTATCGCTTGGGAATATTCGTTTGGTCGTGGAATATTCAATCTTTGTCTGGGAATATTCGCACGACGGCGTGACCATGTGTGGGCCCCATGCTTGAAAGCGATTGGATGAAGAAAAACGACAAATATAAGTTGTTTTTAAATAATCGGCGTAGATGTTACCAATTATCATCGTTAAAATACCCGGTGGTTAAAAACACACTAATACGCGTTGTTGAACAAGAAGACACCAGTATTGCACCAATTATTGATTCTTACGTGAAGAAGGCACTACTCAATAATGGTTACGAGAATTATTGTTCAATATTTTATCGAGTTAATAATTGTTGCGTTGATATTTTATATCGTTGTTGTTTCAATAATTGTCATTACACAAGATCTTTCATTATCGAGCAATAATTCATATTATCTCGAATAATATTATTAGATAACATTATTGGCAATGTCTAGAAAGTTACATCTAAGGAGAGGTTTGGTCATCTAATCTAATCATGCGCCAAGAAGAAGAAATTCTTATTGGAAAGCCCCCTCTTTCCTGGGAACTGCCTGGTTGTCAATATTGTGATTCTGTAATATTATTTGTGAATAATTAATTATTGATTTATATGATGAGGAAAATATTGATTTTATGTGGATATAGATGGAGAAAATTTTTAAAATGACAATTGTTGAAAATTAATATTTTATCTTTTTCTGATAAAATAATTCATTTAAATATATTATTTTAATAATATATTAACGGTGATATTTTTACAATGAATGTGGGATATATGAGTATATGAGGAGGAAGAGTATTTTTGTGGCATTAAATGTTTAACACATGTTTTGTGTGTTGGTGGACACAATTATCGTAATCAAATTTGATTATACTTGTAAAATCACCCGTTTGTGGATTTTGGTCAATTTCTATTTGGAATTTGGAAAACTTTCTTCTCGCAAAGTTGTAGAGAATTGAATTTCCTATAAAAAAATCGCGAGATTCTAATTTTATGATGAAAGGGCTATTTATTATGAATTATTGAAGTTAGACGTTAAAATAATTAATTTTGGGAGTTTTAGTTAATTATTTTGAGAAAAACGTTTTTGCAACTAAGTTGGCCTCACATGTGATTCAAATGGGCTGAGATCAGCTGTCTAAGGTGGGCTAAAGAAAATGTGAAAATATATTAATATTATATTCAATTTTCGCTTTTGGTGTTCTAAGCATTTTCCTATAAATAGGTGCTTAGGTTAGAATTGAAAACACACACCGTAAACCCAAGTTTCTCTCTATTTCTCTCTCGATATATTGAGCGTATTCTTGTGAGTATACTTTGAGTATTGATTAGGCGGTGCAAGTTCCCTTCAAAGACTATATACCCTAGATTCCAACTGGTAAGTACTAATCTTTCGAGGTAAGGATATTTTTTTTTCGTAATGATATTATTTCTTCAATATCATTATCTTTGAAATGTTGATCCAAGTTTTTATCAAATTTGGAACTTTTTCATGCTCGGGGTTACTATTTATGGGTTACTATTCATGAGTTACTATTCACGAGTTACTATTCACGAAGTTACTATTCACGATTACTTATTATTCACGAGTACTATTCATGAAGCGTGAAGATGTTTTTGTGAAATTTCTATCTTTTGGTGCTCTGAGTTACTATTCACGATACGGTATTATTCACGATACTCACGATACTATTCATAGAAAAATAAAATTTCTTCTTTTCATTCAAAATATCTATTTTGGATACTAGCTTTGATTGTATCCATGTTTTGATCATTCTTGAATTTTACACCACTATGATTATTTTTGAGGTATTGTTAGGCGTGGATAAAATCAAGTACGAATCCTTAATCCTTAATCCTTGTCATTTTGTTTCAATTGGATTCGTTTCTTTAAAAATATTTTCATCATCCTCGCCTTAAATGATGATATTATTGAATATCTTTGGCCTCTGTGAGTGCAAAAGATGAATGATTTCGAAGAATATCTTTGGCTCAGTAGTGCAAAGAAGATGAACAGTGTTTAAATGAACACGACCGATCGATGAATATCTTTGGCCTTTAGTGCAAAGATGAACAGTGTTGAGATGAATATGACCGATTGATGAATATCTTTGGCTTGTAGTGCAAAGATGAATATTTGATTTGAGATGAATATTGATTGATGTTCTGAGGATAAAATATTGATGATGGTACGTTAAATTCATAGATTATAGTAGATTTCATTCTCTACGTAACTCTTCTATGAATTATTATTTCATCGCTAATATTGATCTCGAAACTTGTTGTCTATTGTATTCTATCGATTTTTCCTGTTGAAGACTAACGATAATTTGTTGTATATTATCTTAGTCATAATATTCTTTTATTGGGCTAGTTGAGCTCACCCTTTTCCTTGTTGTTCCATTTTTCTTCTCGGGAGGCGAGAATGTAAGCAGTACTAGTCGGGGTATGGAATGAAGGTTCTAGAGAGAGTTGTTTAGTAGTCCTCACCATTTTGTAAAATAATGAATCAATAATTATGATGGGGATTTATTTGCGTGTGGATATTGTCTAGAAGACAATATTATATTTAAACTCATGATATATATATTGTCGTATTCACACACGACATTTGTATTATTGAAGTTGTAGTTTGCTTCTTGTACCATGTATTTGGCGATTTCGAGAATGGGTGTTGTGTATACCTATTTTGGGGGGCGTCACGATTGGTATCGAGCTTAGGATACGATCTCTCCAAGTGAGATCGGGAATAGAACTAGGAAAGGAGAGACGAGTAAATCCTTCGCTAAAGGTGTCCTACCTAAGCTTATTTGTTAGTTGGTCAATATATAGGAATATTATGTGATATATTGATTTCCTTAATTAACCCTTGTTTTATGACAAGATTTGAGAATGTCGATCGAGAATATTAATAATGGAGTAAATGAGATCGTGGAGACACCTCTAATCGCCAACCGTGATAATGTGATGTCAAAGAAGAAGGAATTAGAGATATCCATGTGGTGAGTGAAGAATTGATAGTCAGCACCTAGAGATAATCGCAGAGGTAACAAATGAGAGAAGAAGAGGAAGAAGAGGTATCAAGAGAGTTTATTAGAGGTATTTTATGATCAAAATATAGAATTGCAAAATCGTATTCATGAGTTAGAAGAGCGGTTAAAGAATTGCAGAAATCGTGGAGCAAAAGGATGCAACGATTCAAGCTTCAGGTTACCCGATATGTGATGCTTGAATGAAGCATTCTTTGGCGAGTATAAGATGATAAAGTCGAATCGAAATGAAAGAAGAAATAATCGAACGAGTGAGAATGAGTGATGCATGGGTAAAAGCCGCACGACGCGCGTTGATATTATGGAAAGAGATGTCCAATCTAAAAAGAGAAGATTTAACGATGACGGAAGACGTCGCAAAAGCAAAGATCAAGCACCATCAACAAATTCTAGGGAAGAGAACGATCGCCGATTAGATGCTACATGATGCGAGAGGAGGGACATATAAGATCAAACTGCTCAAAGCCTTCCAAGGTATGTTTTAGTTGTGGAAAAGATGGCCATATAGCTCGATTTTGTCCTATAGCGAAATCAAGTCCGATTGGGACGTTGGCACTCAAAAGGATGTGATACGAAAAGTCAAAGTCAACGATTCTCGGAAGAGCGTTTGTTGTGACCCATCAAAATGCGAGGAACCCGAACGAAGTTAGCACGCAGGTTAGTTAATTATAAATTCTTGCAAGTTTATACCTTACTAGAATCTGGTTCTACCCATTCTTTTATCTCTTCACTTAAGCGCCAACGTTTAAACTTGACTTCGGAGAAATTAGACTTTGACCTATCTGTGGAAACTCCGTTAGAGAAACTTTCATCACATCCAATTGTTTATAAATCTTGCTTGATTCAGTTGGCACTATCACATTACCCGTTAACCTTATTTCTATAGAGATATTTGTTTTTGATGTGATTTTAAGGTTAACTACTCATCATGCCGAAATTGATTATTTTCGTAAGGTTGTTAGTTTTCATATTCTTAAGCAACTCGTTATTCAATTCAAGCAATCAAACCATTGTAGTCAAACATTTTCATACCAAGCCATGAAGTCATTCGCTTATTACGGATGTCAAATTTTCTTAGTCCATGTTATGGATTTGAATAAAGACACGCCGATTTGAATAATATTCTTGTTGTTATTGATTTTTCCCGACGTATTTCTCAAGAATTTCTTGGCTTACTCCCAAAGCCTCGATATTAAATTTTGTATCGACTTTGAACCCTAGACAAAACTCATTTCTAAAATCTCATATCGAATGGCTCTATTGAATTTCGTGGAGTTAAAAATTCAACTATAGAATTTGGTACCGAGCCTTTATCTTGTGACTTCCTTTCAGGAATTCACCTAAGCCGAACTCTCCGTAGGGACGTCATATTCGTGCGTTAGTAAATCGATAGGTGTCATTGTGACGTGCTATCCAAGATTGGGATATGAGTCACGATTGAGAGCAACCTAAGTCGAGAATCGAAATACGTAGCTTTCAGGCTTAGTTGGTTATTATCGGAGATTCGTTGAAGGATATTCTCGAATCGCTATTCCATTAACGCAATTGACTCGTAGAGATACAAAATTCGAATGGAGCAAGGAATGTGGGAAGAGCTTCAAGAACTCAAGAGGAGACTCATTTCAAAGACATGTTACGATCACGCCATCCTCGAAAAGTGAACGTAGTAGCCGACGCGTTGAGTAGAAGATCATATGCGGAACGAAAAGCGCGATGATGTCAAGTATACGACATAGAGCCAACTTTAATAGAAAAGTTAAGGTTGCTCAAGCCACCGAATCTTGAGTCGATGCGTATGAAGAAGAAAGTACAAGAAGGAGCTATTCCGGAAGCGAGAATTGATGAAGAAGGAATACTTCGAGTCAACTCCAGACTTTGCATTCCTAATGATTTTGATTTGAAGCATAGAATCATGATGGAGGCACACAACACATTGTTTGCAATCTATCCTGGGAGTACCAAAATGTATTATGATCTTCAACATACATTTTGGTGGAGCAATATGAGGAGAGAGATCGCGTAGTTTATCTCGAGATGTTTAACTTGTCAACATGTAAAGGTAGAGCATCAAGTGCCAAAGGGACCGTTGCAACCACTTGAGATTTTAAAATGGAAGTGGGAACACATTACCCTGAATTTCATTACTAATCTTCCCAAGGTTTCTCAAGGCATAGATGCGATTTGGGTTATTGTTGATAGATTAACCAAGTCCGCTCATTTTTACCGATACGAGAGACTTATTCCCTTGAAAGTCTTTCTCGTATGACGTAAATGAGATGGTGAGATTGCATGGCATGCCAAGATCCATAGTTTTAGATCGTGACCCAAGATTCACTTCATGATTTTGGGTTAGTTTCAGAGAAAGCTATGGGCACGAATTTTTACGATTGGCTTTGGCATACCATCCTCAAAACGGATGGGCAATCGTAAAGGACTACTCAAACTCTTGAAGATATATTAAAACTGTCCTAGATGTCCTAGAAGTTGGGATAAGTACTTGCCATTGGTGGAATTCTCATACAACAATAGTTATTAAACAAATATAAGCATGGTTCCATTCAAGCATTATATGGACGAAAATGTCGTTCTCCAATATGTTGGGATGAGGTGGGTGAAGCAACATTATTGGGACCGAAAGTTAAGTACGTATGACTCACCGAAAAGATCCAAATGATTCGACAACGATATAAACCAGCACAAGATCGACAAAAGAGTTATGCGAATCTTCATCGAAAGGACGTGGAATTTAGTGTAGGGATCATGTATTATCATGAAGTTGCTCCATGGAAGGGAGTTACAAGATTTGGGAAGAGAGGAAAGCTCAATCCACGATTTATCGATCCATTTCTTGACCGAGTAGGAAATGTAGCCTATGACTTGCGTTACCTCCGAGAGTATGTCGTGTTCATAATGTGTTTCACATATCTCGCATTTCAGAAAATATGTGAAAGACCCGAACCACGTTATTGAGTTAGAACCGGACGAGATAGCCAAGACTTAACGTATGAGGAGGTACTGTCAAGATTTTGGATAGAAGGAGCATGTCCTACGCCAAGAAAGGTTATACCACAAGTTAAAGTTTTGTGGAGGAATCATGCTATAGAGGAAATGACCGGGAGTTGGAAACGAAAATGAAAGCGAGGTATTCTCATCTTTTCAAACACACTGTACGCGACGTCAATTTCGAGGACTAAATTTCATAAGGAGGGAGGTTGTAAGACCCCAAATTTTTAAATAAAAAGGAATTTCCTTTATTTATTATTTTGAAATAGTAAGGTTGATTTGATTAATGTGGATAGTTAAGGGTTAAATACGCAAATATTTCAAAATAAGCAAGTGGTTATAAAATATTCATTATCGCTTGGGAATATTCGTTTGGTCGTGGAATATTCGCATTGCTTTGGGAATATTCGCATTTACACAATAAAATGACCATGTGTGGACCCCATAACGGAAAGCGATTGGATGAAGAAAACGACAAATATAAGTTGTTTTTAAATAACTACAGTAGTTGTTACCAAGTATCATCGTTAAAATACCCCCGGTGGTTAAAACACACTAATACGCTGCGTTGTTGAACAAGAAGACACGGTATTGCACCAATTATTGATTCTTACGTAAGAAGGCACTACTCAATAATGGTTACAGAATTATCGCTCAAGATTTTATCGAGTTAATAATTGCCGCGTTGATATTTTATATTGTTGTTGTTTCAATAATTGTCATTACACAAGATCTTTCATTATCGAGCAATAATTCATATTATCCGAATAATATTATTAGATAACATTATTGGCAATGTCTAGAAAGTTCGCGTCTAAGGAGAGGTTTGGTCATCTAATCATTGCGCCAAGAAGAAGAAATTCTTATCGAAAGCCCCTCTTTCCTGGGAACCGCACGGTTGTCAATATTGTGATTCGTAATATTATTTGTGAATAATTAATTATTGATTTATATGATGAGGAAAATATTGATTTTATGTGGATATAGATGGAGAAAATTTTAAAATGACAATTGTTGAAAATTAATATTTTATCTTTTTCTCGATAAAATAATTCATTTAAATATATTATTTTAATAATATATTAACGGTGATATTTTTACAATGAATGTGGGATATATGAGTATATGAGGAGGAAGAGTATTTTTGTGGCATTAAATGTTTAACACATGTTTTTTGTGTGTTGGTGGACACAATTATCGACCAAATTTGATTATAACTTGTAAAATCACCCGTTTATGGATTTTGGTCAATTTCTATTTGGAATTTGGAAAAACTTTCTTACGCAAAGTTGTAGAGAATTGAATTTCCTATAAAAACTCTCGAGATTCTAATTTTATGATGAAAGGGCTATTTATTATGAATTATTGAAGTTCCGAAGTTCCGAAATAATTAATTTTTGGGAGTTTTAGTTAATTATTTTGAGAAAAACGTTTTTTGCAACTAAGTTGGCCTCACATGTGATTCAAATGGGCTGAGATCAAATTTGTCTAAGGTGGGCTAAAGAAAATGTGAAAAATATATTAATATTATATTCAATTTTCGCTTTGGTGTTCTAAGCATTTTCCTATAAATAGGTGCTTAGGTTAGAATTGAAAACACACCGTAAACCCAAGTTTTCTCTATTTTCTCTCGATATATTGAGCGTATTCTTGTGAGTATACTTTGAGTATTGATTAGACGGTGTAAGTTCCTTCAAAGACTATACCCAGATTCCAAATTAGAAGTACTAATCTTTCGAGGTAAGGATATTTTTTTTTTCAGAATGATATTATTTCTTCAATATCATTATCTTTGAAATGTTGATCTCAAGTTTTATCAAATTTGGAACTTTTTCATGTCGGGGGTTACTATTCATGAGTTACTATTCATGAGTTACTATTCACGAAGTTACTATTCACGAGTTACTATTCACGAAGTTACTATTCATGAGTACTATTCATGAAGCGTGAAGATGTTTTTGTGAAATTTCTATCTTTTGGTGTCTGAGTTACTATTCACGATATATACGGCACTATTCACGATATCAAGACTATTCACGATTATCTTGATTATTCATCTAAAAAATAAAATTTCTTCTTTTCGTCTAAAATATCTATTCGGATACTAGCTTTGATTGTATCCATGTTTTGATCATTCTTGAATTTTACACCACTATGATTATTTTGAGGTATTGTTGGACGTGGATAAAACCAAGTACTAATCCTTAATCCTTAATCCTTGTCATTTTGTTTCATTGGATTCGTTTCTTTAAAAATATTTTTCATCATCCTCGCCTTAAATGATGATATTATTGAATATCTTTGGCCCGTAGCAAAAGATGAATGATTTCAAGAATATCTTTGGCTCGTAGTGCAAAAGATGAACAGTGTTTAAATGAACACGATGACCGATGATGAATATCTTTGGCCTTTAGTGCAAAGATGAACAGTGTTGAGATGAACATGACCGATTGATGAATATCTTTGGCTGTAGTGCAAAGATGAATATTTGATTTGAGATGAATATTGATTGATGTTACAGGATAAAATATTGATGATGGACCGTTAAATTCATAGATTATAGTAGATTTCATTCTCTCACGTAACTCTTTCTATGAATTATTATTTCCATCGCGAATATTGATCCGAAACTTGTTGTCTATCAGTATTCTATCGATTTTTCCTCGTTCAAGACTAACGATAATTTGTTGTATATTATCTTAGTCATAATATTCTTTATCGGGCTAGTTGAGCTCACCTTTTCCTTGTTGTTCCATTTTTCTTCTCGGGGAGGCGAGAATGTAATGAAGTACTAGTCTGGGGTATGGAATGAAGGTTCTAGAGAGAGTTGTTTAGTAGTCCTCACCATTTTGTAAAATAATGAATCAATAATTATGATGGGGATTTATTTTGTGTGGATATTGTCTAGAAGACAATATTATATTTAAACTCATGAAGATATATTGTCGTATTTCACACGACATTTGTATTATTGAAGTTGTAGTTTGCTTCTTGTACCATGTATTTGGCGACTCAGAATGGGTGTTGTGTATACCTATTTTGGGGGCGTCACACTGTCTACGGGCAAATCTATTAAGTCAATAAGTTGTTATTGTATTCCAGTTCTCGTTGAAAACATTATTTCCATTTTATTGTTGGACAATGAAATCTTTGGTATTATATTTAAGAACAATTGTTGTTCTATTTATAATAATAATGTTTTGTATAGAACTGAAATATTACTTAATAGATTTTGTATACTTGACTTACGTGGAAAATTATTTTATGAATTGAACAAACTAATATAAGAAAAGGAGATGATCATTCAAAGAGTTGAATGTATGTATTTGTTGAAATACAAGTGTGAATTATTTGAAAGGTTCAAAGAATTCAGAAGTGAAACAAATTGACAAAGTATTAAGATTCTTTGATTAGATCAAGGAATAAATACTTGTACAATAAGTTTTTAGATCATCTCAAATGGTTTTCTCACAATGGATGCCTCCTGATACATAATAATTGATTGATGTATCTGAAAGGAAAAATCGTACCTTGTTGGACATGGTGTTGTCCATAATGATTTTATCGACATTCCACTATTCTTCTGGGATAATGTCCTAGAAATGGTCTGACATATCACGTAAAATGGTAACCTCAAAATCCCGCCCCAAGACTCCATAAAAGTTATGGATGTGGAGGATTCCTAATCTTAAGTATGTTAAGATAAGGGTTGTCCAACTTATGTGAAAAGGTTTCAAAGGATAAGCTTGGGGACAAGATTTAACAAGTACAATTTATGGGACATCCTAAAGTAAGTTTAGGGTATATGTTCTATAATCCTACTTAGCAAAAGGTGTTTGTCATGTAAACACGCCTTCTAAGATAAATGTGTTTATTATTAAAGGGGCTAGTGGGAGGATATTAGATCTTGAAGAGTTCAAGAACCACAAAACACTATAAGTCAAATAAGAGGAACTCTATAGATAGAACTATTATACCACAACCTGAATCGTAAATCGGAATAGTATCAAGATACCTAGGAGGTATGGATTCATTATGGATGATGATGATGAGGTACGCATCATAGAAGATGATGATCCGAGTTACATACGATGAGGTAAGAGTTCTAGTGTGTACAAAAGGGTCAAATGGGAGCGTCGTGAAATTTCTAGTATTATATGTTGATATACTACGGATGAGGAATTACATACCAATCGCTACAATCAAGAAAGATAAAGTTGTCTAAACAATCCTCCATGAATGATTTGGGAAGAGTATCATTATTGGGGATGCAAATCTATATAGATAGATTTAAAAGGATGCTCAACTTAACCCAAGGAACGATATTCATTTGATGCTAAAAGTCGTTTAGCATGGCAAACTCCAAGAGATGTCTCATGTTGATGAGCTATGGAGTGAATCTCTTTATAGTCCCCACAGACTCTCGAAAAAGAGAGATCGCATGAGTGACTATCATGTATGCAATGAAATATACAAGATCCGATGTTGATCGGTCATATTCGGAGAAGATCAACAACGTAAGACGGTGAAAAACATCTTAAAGTACTTTATCGGGCACTATGGATGTGATCATATTTATGGTGGGTCTAAATTAAAACTAGAGGGCTTAATGAGACTCAAGTTTTTGAGACGGACCAAGACGACAGAAAATCCACTTTAAGGTAAAGTGTTACCTTGAATAAGTGGTGTGCGTTGAATTGGAAAGGTTCTAAGCAAAGAAAGAGTTCTTTGGTTTAGTGATAAAGACAAAGTATATAGCTATGAATGAAGGCGCAAGTTGATTGCTTGGATTAAAAGTTCATTCTGTAACTCAGAATAGTTCCTAAGTCTCATCTTGGATCTAAACATGTGTTGTAGCACTTTCATTTGATTATAGGAATCATTGAAAGATGGGAAATCACTATAGAGATAGTGAACTCTCAAAACAACATTACATATTCATTAACTAAAGCTTATCCAACAACGGGATAATCGTCACTTAGAGAAGAAGAGTATGAGATACCATGACGATTGGCTTTAGTGCAAGTGGGAGATTGAAAGTAGTATGCACACAAGCCAATCATGTTTGATGATAAAGCATATACTTTGTAACAATCTTATTCATTTATTAATAAAAAGTATTAATTTATTAAAGGCTTTTAATTATCTACATGATCTTTGTTTTATAATATGTGATAAACCCATAGTTTTAAGCAATGCTTTTAGAATAATGATGATGATCATTCTAATGAGATCTAAATTTTTAGAAAGCTTAAAACTAAAATAGTTCCCAATCATTGGATTACTAAATTGGGGATTAGTGAATCCAGGATAGATTGGTACATACGTTGCTTGCTCATTGGATGAGGATGATTGATCTCATGATCATTTGTGTGGAGACACTAAAGCAAGTATGTAGGTGCTTATTAGAGAATAAGTTCATCGAAGCGTGGCTTGCTAAGGAATACCTAATGGAGTTTTACTTTTGTCAATAGGAATTCTCAGTAGTGATAGTAGTACAAGTGATCCTTGGACTTGAGATCATCATAGTATCTTGTGTATGATGAGTTATACTTTGACTTATTCCTTAAGACCCTTAGGGTTTATCAAAGGGTATGCTTGGGTATAATAAGTTTATGCATGGAGATAATGTATGATCAATAAAGAATCTACCACTTCTATTAAAAGAAGAGAAATGTCCTATGTGATTCGATAAATGACAACCCAAAGAGTCATTGGTTAAGGCATAATGAAATTAGAAAGGAGTTTCTAATTTGCATTATTTGGAGTTAATGCATTTAAGAGTCGAAATACATATGATTAAATAAAATAAGACTTGACAAGTAATTCCATGTCTTATATTTAATTGGGACATTGTATGGTGGAAGGATGAATTATGCAGTAACTATTTACTCAAAGGTTCTTTTATGATTAATGTTAAAATCTATATTATCCGGAAAGTCGTTGATCGTTAGGAGGCTTATCCCTATTGTAGAATAAATATTATTTATTTAAATAAATTAATTATTTAATTTATTTATTTAAATAAGATTAGAATTATTCTAATTGATTTATTCACAACCAGGTTTAATATGGAGAACCTAAAGGGTCACACCATAAAAGGAAGAATAATTATTTAAGAAGTTAATGGCATAATCGTAATAATATGTTAAGTATACTTAATTTAATCTATGGTGATAGAATAAATTAAATAGCTTAATATTTATTATTTAATATTTTAGAAATATTAAATATAAATTAATAAGAGGAGTCTTATTAATATTATTACAATTATTATTATTTTAATTTCTAAAAGAGTTTAGGAATTAATTTAATATAAGTACTCTCATTTATTCCTAATAGGATTAGGAGGAAAATTAATTAAAGAAGTTTAATTAATTATCCCTAATAAGATTAGGAGCCCATTTAATTAAAAGAGTTAAATTAAATAATACCTTATTTTAATAGGTTACTTGATATCTATATAAGAGAGTCTTATATCGGATATCAAATATAATGCTATTCCAATTGTTGGAGAGTACGCCTTTTTTTAATAGAGATAGAAAAACTAGGGTTTAGCCAACCACCCATCTTCTTGAATCTCTTTCTTCCTTGGTGGATCACCTCTAGAGGCCAAACACTTGGGTGGCTAACGTTAATCAAAGGAAGGAACCAAACCCGGTGGATTCAAGTTGAACGCGAAAAGGATTGGAGGTGAACTCGCACTGACGAAGCTCCGGATCTTCAAGGTATATTTCTTATTCATCTTTTTCGTTTAATTAATAATTGTGCATAAAGGGTGATCCGGGTATATGGTTTGTAAAATTTTTAAACTCTGATTTTTACACGTTTCCGCTTATTTATGCAATTTGATTGCGTTCTTGAATATTACAAACCTAACAGATCTCCCATAGCTTCATCCTCATCCCCCGAGGTATCTTCTGCATCGACTTCGTCTTCCGACGCTAATGAAAAAATAAAACCCAAACCTCGTGGATGTAAATCGCCTCCTGCCCACACAGAATATCGCGCTATCATTCTAGAATCAAGCAAAGCGAGTTGCATTTGTGTAGGCTCATCATCTGACCATCTCACCCCTGCATTGCGACACAACGCACAGATGAGTGAAGGGTGTGGCAAGCCACCTAAAAAATTTCCACGTAAACACCGGCGGATGGAAAAACTGATGATTGCCCCGACGTCAATAATAAAATCTTGCATAATTGCATACAATAGTAACGCCTTCTCTTTGGTGACGTCCGAAGTGTGTTGGGACGGAAGCAATTTGGCACATAAGAAGGCGTACCATATTTTTCCATACCGGCTAAGGTCCTTTCTATGGATCACTGTACCTCCTTTTCGACCTTTGATCCAAGATGTTCCCGGCTTTTTCAAGTTCGTAATAACCTCATCGTAGTCAGGGTCAAAATCACTTAATTATGCATACTGACACTGTCGTGGCACCCGCAACTGATAATAGGCATTGATGGCATCGTCACTGAATGGGACCATGCGACCCCGCACAAACGCATTGAATGGGGCTTTTTCTTCGGCGTTTACATAAAATTCCTTGACGATGTTGACGACGGCTGGGACCGGATGTTTGGTGAGTTTAAGCCACCCCTTTTGATAAATTTAAGCCATCATCTCCCCATCATTTCCCTCGGGGGCCAATCCACGCTCCGACGTGAGGGCTTTAGTAAGCATGTAATCATACTGATCGGCGGTGGCGACACTCACAAATTTTCGTCGATCAT
This sequence comes from Panax quinquefolius, assembly GCA_020205615.1. Lineage (NCBI taxonomy): Eukaryota > Viridiplantae > Streptophyta > Magnoliopsida > Apiales > Araliaceae > Panax > Panax quinquefolius. The sequence goes on from CM035151.1 coordinate 69,902,871, forward strand.
ATGTTCGTGTCAGTGGAGCGGACCTTGAACTCTCTCCCCTTTGGCGTTTGGAAGTCGGTTGTGAAGCCATTGAATTCCAGATGTTAAAACTTGCTAGCACACCCTACCTTCCCCTTACACTTGATTCACTCAATATATCAAACACTTGGTGTGCACGGTTCGTTCTTACCCCAAAGCGGCAAAGCTTCAAGAGTTTCAATGGTACTGCAATGGAGAGAAGATAGAAACTCCACAAGAAGGTACTTATTCTCAATTGCTCTATGTGTAGCCCAATTTCGTGAGGAATTCAAATTTTGTGGTGATGAATATGGGAGGTGTGTGGTAGGGTTTATATAGAGGTGATAGGGGAGAGTAATTCGTGGGCTTGATGGTGTGGGGTAGTGGATGACTTGATTTAGGTTTGGGAATGGGGAGAGGTTGAATCCGTGTGTAATCGTGGGTAGAAGGAGTGGGTCGAAGAAATGGGGTGAATGAGTAGGGAAAGAGATAGAAAGAGGCGTGTGTTTAGGAAAAATAAGAAAGCAGCGTTTGTGTAAGGCGAACGCGTCTGCCCAGAATTAAGGACCCCCGCCCCGGCGGGGGGTGTAAGGCTATAATAGCCCACCCCGGCGGGCATGCCCACTGACTTCAGAGTTTTGGCCCAAAATTTTGTGATGCAAAAGTCTCCGATTTTCCTTCCTTTCTTGTCCGTTATTGCTCTTACTCACTTTTGACCCCTCCTGCAATCATAAACATACAAGATGTTGGATTATTGATGACTAGGAGTAGGATTGAGAGTTTCAACAAAATTTTTATGCTATACTACCTACCTAATACTTAATAAAAGCTACATCATAACAATTAAACATGTAACTACGAAAAATAATGAAATGTTGGGTTGCCTCCCAATTAGCGCTTTATTTTAAGTCGTTCAAATTTCGACTACTCCCTGCTTTTCTTGTGTGTATCTATGAGGGTAATGTCGTCGGCGTCGATTCGACTTCGCCACCCCAAAGAATGCTTTATCCGTTGACCATTGACCTTGAACGTCTCTAATGGATTACGGCTATAGAGTTCAACGGCGCCATGAGGAAAGACTCACTTTATAGTGAATGGTCCCGACCATCTTGACTTAAGCTTTCCTAGGAACAATCGCAACCGTGAGTTGAACAAGAGGACTGATTGACCCGGCTCGAATGTTCGTTGTACAATTTTCTGGTTGTGCCATCTTTTAACCTTTTCTTTATATAGCTTGGCGTTCTCGTAGGCTTGGAGTCGGAATTCATCGAGCTCATTTAGTTGGAGTAGCCTCTTTTTTCCTACAGCGGCTTGATCAAAATTCAATTTCTGTATGGCCCAGTAGGCCTTGTGCTGTAGCTCCACCGGTAAGTGACATACTTTTTCGTACAGGAGTTGATATGGTGACATCCCGATTGGTGTTTTGTATACTATCCGGTAAACCCATAATGCGTCATCTAACCGAAGTGACCAATCTTTCCGACTTGGATTTATGACTTTTTCCAATATTTTCTTGACTTCCCTGTTTGATACCTCAGCCTATCCATTTGTTTGAGGGTGATACGCTGTAGCCACCTTGTAGTTAACCCCATACTTAGCCAACAGAGTTGTAAAAGATTTATTGCAGAAGTGACTACCTTCGTCACTGATTATTGTTCTTGGCATGCCAAACCTCGTGAAAATGTTTTTCTGTAGGAATTTAAGGACCACCTTGGCATCGTTAGATGGTAGTGTTGCAGCTTCAACCCATTTCGAGACGTAATCCACTGTGAGTAGAATATACTGATTGCTCAAAGACGAAGGGAATGGTCCCATGAAATCGATGCCCCATACATCGAAGAATTCCACTTCAAGAATTATTTGTAGGGGCATCTCATTCCGTTTAGATATGTTTCCCACCCTTTGGCATCTATCACAGGTTTTCACAAATAGGTGGGCGTCTTTGAACAGTGTTGGCCAATAAAACCCGGCTTGAAGTACTTTTGCCGCGGTGCGTTCACTCCCATAATGTCCCCCATATGCTGATGAGTGGCATTCCTGCAGTATGTTGTGCACTTCACTGTAGGGGATACATCGTCGAATCATCTTGTTGGCACACTGTTTGAATAGATAAGGCTCATCCCACATGTACCACTTGACGTCATAAAGAAACTTCTTTTTCTGTTGTCGTGTAAGATCAGATGGAAGCATGTTGCTCACCAGATAGTTCGCAAAGTCTGCATACCAAGGAAATTCTGCATTTACCCCAAATAGTTACTCATCCGGGAATAACTCATTAATTGTGCATCTATCTTCATCCTTTTTCTCCGAATTTTCCAGCCTTGATAAATGATCGGCAACTTGATTCTCCGTCCCCTTTCTATCTTTAATTTCTAAGTTAAACTCTTGAAGTAGGAGAATCCATCGGATAAGGCGTGGCTTAGCATCTTTTTTCGCTATTAGGTACCGAATTGCCGAATGGTCTGTGTAGACTATCACTTTAGTCCCGATCAAATATGCTCGGAATTTGTCAAACGCATACACCACTGAAATCAATTCCTTTTCTGTAGTAGTGTAGTTCATTTGAGTCTCTGTGAGTGTTTTGCTTGCATAGTATATGGCGTGAAACACTTTGTCCCTTCTTTGTCCCAAAACAGCCCCAACCGCATAATCGCTCGAATCACACATAAGATCAAATGACATATTCCAGTCCGGTGCGACTATTACATGGGCCGTAGTTAATTTCTTCTTCAACAATTCAAATGCTGACTTGCATTTTGCAGTAAAACTGAACGTGGCATCCTTCTCTAAAAGACTGCATAGAGGTTTTGAAATTTTAGAGAAGTCTTTTATGAACCTCCTGTAGAACCCAACATGCCCCAGAAAACTACTAATACCCTTAACGGAGTTCGGTGGAGACAGTTTCTCGATCGTATCCAGCTTTGCTTTGTCCACCTCCAATCCCTGAGCCGACACCTTATGGCCCAAAATTATGCCTTCTTCAACCAGAAAGTGGCATTTTTCCCAGTTGAGTATGAGGTTTGTATCCTGACATCGCTACAATACCATGACCAGATTCCCTAGGCAAGTATCAAAGTTGTCTCCATAGATCGAGAAATCGTCCATGAAGACTTCAACATTCTTCTCCACCATATCTAAAAAAATGGCCATCATACACCGTTGGAAAGTTGTCGATGCATTGCATAACCCGAATGACATCCTCCTGAATGCAAATGTGCCGTAAGGGCATGTAAATGTTGTCTTCTCTTGATCCTCAGGAGCGATGGCGATCTGGTTATAGCCCGAGTATCCATCCAATAAACAATAATACTCATGTCCTGCAAATCTGTCTAACATTTGATCAATAAAGGGCAGCGGAAAATGATCTTTTCGGGTTGCCTTATTCAATCTCCTATAATCGATGCACACCCTCCATCCTGTAACTGTTCTTATTGGAATTAACTTGTTGTTCTCATTCTGTACCACAGTCATTCCACCCTTTTTCGGCACACAATGAACCGGACTAACCCATTTACTGTCGGAAATTGGATATATAATAATTGCATCCAATAATTTCAGAATTTCCTTCTTTACCACGTCCTTCATAATTGGGTTAAGCCGACGCTGATGCTCTGCCGTCGTTCTTGCATCATCCTCCATCAGAATCTTGTGCATGCAGAATGACAGACTAATTCCCTTTATGTCTGCAATCGTCCAACCAATCGCTGATTTGTGATCCCTAAGCACCCTCAGCAACTTTTCTTCCTGTAATTCATTAAGTGCAGCAGAAATAATTATAGGTAAAGAATTTAAATTGCTTAAGTAAGCATACCTAAGATGTTTAGGAAGTGGTTTAAGATCCAATGTTGGTGGCTCCTCCAATGACGGTTTTAGTTTTTCTACAGCTTTTTCCTCCATGTGCAAAGGTTCAAACGGTGCTCTGAAGCGGCTGACTCGTGGCAATGAGTCTAGCATCTGTAAGAGGTCCACAAATTCTAGGTCGTCCTTTCCTTCATCCCCCAGTAAGGTTGTTTCTAATGGGTCAATTACCAAACTCTTGCTCATATCCTCACTGATGATTTGCTCAATTAAATCCATCCTAAAACATTCTTCCTCATCCGTAGGGAATTTCATGGCCTTGAACACATTAAATTTGATTTCTTGATCTTGGACTCTCATAGTAAGTTCTCCTTTTTGCACGTCTATGAGTGTCCTTCCCGTAGCCAAGAAAGGTCTCCCTAGGATAATCGGTATGTTCTTATCCTCCTCGAAATTCAGAATGATAAAGTCCACAGGGAATATAAACTTATCCACTTTTACCAGAATGTCCTCTACTATGCCTCTCGGATATGTGACTGACCTATCCGCCAACTACAATGAAATATTTGTAGGCTTTGGCGCGGGCAAACCCAATTCTGTGTATACTGACAATGGCATGAGATTCACACTCAGCCCTAAATCACATAGACATTTGTTAAACGACATTTTCCCGATCGTGCATGGAATAGTAAAGCTCCCTGGGTCTTTAAGTTTTGGTGGTATCTTCTTCTGTAACACCGCACTACACTCCTCTGTTAGTGCCACAGTTTCAAATTCTTCCCATTTCTTTTTCCTCAACAAAATTCCTTTCCTAAACTTCGCATAACTCGGCATTTGCTCTAAGGCCTCCGCGAATGGGATGTTAATCTGGAGTTTCTTGAACACGTCTAAAAAGCTGGCGAACTGCTTATCTGATTTCTATTTTTGGACCCTCTGCTGAAACGGTGGTGGAGGATAAACCATTGGCATATCGTTTAACTGTGTTTCCTCGCCTTTGTTACCTTCTTCCACGTTACTTTCATTGATTTTTTCCCATTGTGTCGCTGAATTTTCTGCACTATTACCGCCAAGATGTTTTCCACTTCTCAACATAACTGCTTAACATTGCTCATGACTACCCTTCAGATTTCTCTCAGTGTCACTAGGTAATGTTCCTTGTGGTCTATTATTCAATGACAACGCAATTTGACCTATCTGATTCTCTATATTTTTGATAGCCATAGCTTGATTTTTCATAGCCTTTGCTAGTCATGTATTTTGAGAACACTTCCTCCTTATCGGATTTCCTTTCTTGATATTGAGCTGGTTGTTGCTGGTTCTGAAATCCTGGTGGATATGATTGCCATGAAGCTTGATTTTGTTGGTTGTTGCTCCATGAGAAATTCGGATGATTCCTGTTTACTTGATTGTATGTGTTCTGATATGTGTTTTCATGGAATTCTATCAGAAGTTGCTTATGAACGCACTTACAATTACTTTGGATTTATCGCACATTGTCTCGTTGGGTGCTCTCCGCGCACAATTCATATATTATTGCCACTTCATTGCATTTTGTTGTTGTTTGTTGAGCTTGTCTCGCCGCCACTGACTCCAACATCTTTGTAAGTGCCGATATCTGTGCTTGCATCGTTGTCATACTATCTACTTCTAACACCCTAGGCGCTTTTCGCATGGTCATTCTTCTTTGTGGGCCTTTGGTAGTTATTAGCCGCCATGGTTTCAATCAACTCGTATGCTTCCTCATAACTCTTAGCCATGAATGCTCCTCCAGACGCTGCATCAATACTTGTCCTGAGATTCCCATGTAACCCATTGTAAAAAGTGTTCATCTGTAGCCACTTGGGCAATCCATGATGTGGGCATTTTCTGAGCAATTCTTTGTATCTCTCCCAAGCCTCATATAATGACTCCCCATGTTCCTGTTCAAATATCGTTATCTCGTTTCTCATCTTTGCAGTTTTTGCCGGTGGAAAGAATTTTGCGAGGAATTTCTGAGCTAAATCCTCCCATGTAGTTATCGAACCGGATGGTAAAGAATGTAACTAGCTCTTCGCCTTGTCTCGTAAAGAGAATGGGAACAATCGAAGTTTCACAGCTTCATCCGACACCCCATTGAACCTGAAGGTGTCACACAATTCCAAAAAACTGACTAGATGCTCGTTCGGATCGTCATTTGCCAATCCCCCAAACTGAACTAAATTTTGAATCATTTGTATCATCCCTGGCTTAATTTCAAACGTACGTATTCATTTGCTATTGAACCCGGTGATGCTTGATTGCAGTTCAGTCACCTTGGGCATGGCGTAGTCCTTTAATGCTTTCCGATCTTCGGCTGCCATTTCCTCTTCTTCCTTAGGTGTTTCAAATTCTTGTCTCGTTTCCTTTTATCAATGTTGTCGTCTAAAGGCATCAAATCTGGATTTTTGGACCGAGTTTGCATAAACTGCTTCCACACCTGAAATAGAAGAAGCAAAATAAAAATAAAAAATGTCTAAGTAAAACTGGATTAATTAAACTGATATTGTAAAACTATTAAGATTTATACTTAATTGTCCCCGACAACGGAGCCAAAAACTTGTTGAGTAAAATGATACGCGCAAAACACGCAAGTGTACGTGGTTAACAAGTAATAAAGTGATGAATAGAGTATCGTTCCCACAGAGACAATTTAGCAAAAAAACTTAACTTCATAATTATCAATTTCCTACTAATCCTAATTTTATTAAACTATCCAATTTGATGATTAAAAATTATAGAACCTAAATTAAAAATAAATAAAATACCACAAACCAAATCACCAATATCAAAATCTGGAATTCAAACAATTAATGGAGAATTAGACTTATGATTTCACCCTGAGCTTCACTCTGATTTTAACACCTTTATTCCAATTCAATTCACTATCTCAGTTTATTAATCAAGAACACGAATGTAGTATTAACCACCTCTCGATGCACTAATACCGTATTAACGTCAATCCACAATTAATATAGAAATCCGTTAAACACCTAAATCAACCAACTCACTATATCTTTATGTAAACTGCAATTAAAGAAGGTTTAAGCTTAAGTTCTCTATTCGATTACATATGATGTTAAGCATATCTCTACCTTAACAATAATAAAAAATCAGCTATTGACAAAATTCATGACACATGCTATGTTAACTAGGTCTAGATTCGAATCTCCTCTCTCGATTCCATTCAATTCCACAAAGAATTGTTGATCAGGCAATTCATAAATTCACGCTCGAATTAACATAGATAAACTGAAAATACTTTATTGAATTGGAAATCAAAGTTATAAAATTATTGTTTCACCCAAGGATCCATCACAAGTCTAAATAGTAAATTAGTTCATAACGAATGAATTAAAAACTGAATAATATACTGAAAACACCCTTTCAATTACAAATAAAGACTAAGAAGAAGAATAATGAACCCCCTTCTCGTAGCCTCGAATTGCAACCGTCACAAAATTCTCTGAAAATTACTCCTCCAAAGCTCGCACTTGAATCCTGAAATTAATCTCTATAATAAGCTCCTTGTGTTGTATGATATGTATTCGCAACGTAATGTTAAGCTCTCCTTATGTTCTGGCCGAAATCTTCTTTTCTAGAGTCCAGGCGCCTAACAAAACATCACAAATCCATGTTGCAGCAGAGTTCAAATAGCAGTAGGTCACTTGCAGGATTCGGGACCCCCGCCCCTTCGGGGGGTACAAGCTTAAAAATGCCCGCCCCGGCGGGCTAGGCTACTGCTAAAGAATTTCACCGCTTTCATGAGTTTTTTCACTTTTGCTCCAAAACTCCGCCATTCTTCACCACTTGCATCCATGACCACCCTACACATAATATAACATGAAATGAGTGAAAACGAACACAAAACACGAAGATAACTATGAATTTAAACTTGAAATGAATATTGATTCGTGTATATTAATTCCACTTATCAAATATTATGGAGTGAATTTGATATAATGTTATAGTTGTGGGTAATATTTATAAATTTTGCAAAATAAGCAAGTGGTTATAAAATATTCGTTTGGTCGGGGAATATTCTTTTTGTCTGTGAATATTCGTACAACGACACAATCATTGGTGGACCCCACAACAGAATTATTGTCGGAGTTAGAAAACGACAAAATTATCTTTTTATAAAAATAACGGCAAAAGTTTTATCGTTAACTGTTGAAATACTCGGTGGTAAAAGTACAGTAATACGCGTGGTTGCATAGTAGTACACGGTATTATACAATATCTTTGATTATTGATGCTTACGTAAGAAGTCACTACTCAATAATTGTTATAGTAATTACTGTTCAATATTTTATTTTATTGATTCAATAATTGCTACGTTGATATGTTATATTATTGTTTCAATAATTGTCATTGCACAGTATTTCAAATTATCAAATCAATAATTCATTTTTTTGAATAATATTATTATTTGTATTATTGACAATGTCTAGAAATTTCCGTCGAGGAAAGGGGTTTGGTCACCTAATTGCGTGCTAATAGGGAGAAATCATTATCGAAAAGCCCCCTCTTTCCTGGGAACGACCTGATTGTCGATATTGTAATTTGGTAATATTATTTGTGAATAATTAATTATTGATATATATGATAAGAAAATATTTATTCAATGTGGATTTAAACTGAGGAATTTTTTAGCATGTGACATTTGTTGAAAGTTGGTATTTTATTTTTTCTGATAAAATAATTTATTCAAATATATTATTATAATATTACATTATAGTAGTATGATGTGATTATATCATAGTACGTTTTTTATAATTTGAATGGTAATATTATTATAGTAAATTCATGGGATAAAAGTAAAAGGAGGTGGAAGAGAACAAATTGAATTTGAATTCCTATGATGCAAGCGATGTTGTCATTGGACGATGAGGCAAGCGATGATGTCATCAGACGATGAGGTAAGCAATGATGTAATATGATTGATGATGTCAGTGATGATGTCATAAATTATGGCAAAAAGACAATTTTTGTGACGCCCCCTAAATAGGTATACATCACCCATTCTGAGTTGTCAATACATGGTACAGAAACAACTACAACTTTATTATTACAATAGTAAAACTGTGAGTTTAAATACAAATATTATCTTCTAGACAATATCTATACTCAAATAAATCCTCATCACATTTATTGATACATTATTTTACAAAAATGGTGAGGACTACTAAACAACTCTCTCTAGAACCTTCATTCCATACCCACTGCTAGTACTCGCTTATATTCTCACCTCCTGAGAAAAATGGAACAAAAAGGAAAAGGGTGAGCTCAACTAGCTCAGTAAAGAATATTATGACTAAGATAATATACAACAAATTACCGTTAGTTTTCAACAGGGAAAAATCTAATAGAATACAATTGACAACAAATTTTAAATCAATATTCGCAATGAAATAATAATTCATTAGAAGAGTTAAGTAGAGAATGCAAACTACTATCTTCCATGTATGAATTTAAAAGTTCATCGTCTATCTTTTATCCTGTAACATCAATCAATATATATCTGGAATCACATATTCATCTTTGCACACAGCCAAAGATATTCATCGATTGGTCATGTTCATCTAAACACTGTTCATCTTTGCACTCTGAGGCCAAAGATATTCTTGAGAAATCATTCATCTTTGCACTACTGTGCCAAAGATATTCCATAATATCATCATTTAAGATCAAGATGATGAAAATATTTTTAAAGAAAGCGAATCCAATTGAAACAAAATGACAAGGATTAAGGATTAAGGATTAAGGATTCGTACTTTTGTTTTATTCACGCCCAAAATACCTCAAAATAATCGCAGTGGTGTAAAATTCAAGAATGATCAAAACATGGATACAATCAAAGCTACTATCGAGAATAGATATTTTTGACGAAAAAAGAAAATTTTCATTTTTCGATGAATAATGCCGATTCGTGAATAAAGGTCGTATACGTGAATAGGCCGATATCACGGGAATAGTAACTCTCGACACCAAAAGTTCCAAATTTGATAAAAACTTCAGATCAATATTTCAACATAATGATATTGAAGAAATAATATCATTACGAAAAAAAAAAAATAATATCCTTACCTCGAAAGATCAAGATTTCTAAATAAAAAACCAGGATATAGGCTATGACTTGAACTTGCAAGAATATCAATACTCAAATTATACTCAAAATACTCACAAGAATACGCTCGATAATATAGAGAGAGAAAACTTCAGTTTCTGGTGTGATTTTCAATTCTAACCTAAGCACCCTATTTATAGGAAATTGCTTAGAACACCAAAGCAGAAAATTTAATATAATATTAATATATTATATATAAATTCCTACGCATACACAATCTATGATCTGAATTCAGCCATGCTTGACAACAAATAAGTCTACCAAACAAATCAAAACGTTTTATTATTTAAAATAATTAAAACTTCCAAAAATCAATTATTCAGAATTTGAACATCAATAATTCATAATAAATAGCCCTTTTATTAGAAAATTCTAATCTCATGAGTTTTTATAGGAAATTCAATTCTCTACAACTTTGCGAGAAGAAAGTTTTTCCAAATTCCAAAGCAGAAATTGACCGAAATCCACAAACGGGCAATTTTATGTGTTATAATCAAATTTCATTCAATAAATGGGGTCCACCGACATGTTTAACATGTTTTAAACATTTATTGCAACAAAAAATACTCTTCCTCCTCGTATACTCATATATCCCACATTCGTTGTAAAAATATCACCATTATTATATTATTAAAATATAATAATACATTATCTTATCGAGAAAAAGATAAAATTTCAATTTTCAACAATTGTCACATTAAAATTTTTCTCCATCTATATCCACATAAAATCAATATTTTCCTCATCATATGAATCAATAATTAATTATTCACAAATAATATTCTGAATCACAATATTGACAACTGAGCGCCTCAGGAAAGAGGGGCTTTCAATAAGAATTCTCCTTCTTGGCGCCGCAATTAGGTGACCAAATCTCTACTTAGATGTAACTTTCTAGACATTGCCAATAATGTTATCTAATAATATTATTCAGATAATATGAATTATTGCTTCGATAATGAAAATCTTTTGTGTAATGACAATTATTGAAACAACAAAGAATATAAAATATCAACGCAAAGAATTATTAAATCAATAAAATATCGAATAAAGAATTACCGTAACCATTATTGAAAGTAGTGCCTTTCACGTAAGAATCAATAATTTCTACAATACTGGTGCTATCTTCGTATTTTAACCACCGAGTATTTTAACAAGATAATAAAGAATAACTACGCCAAGTTATTTTTAAACAACTTATATTTGTTGTTTTTTCATCCAATCGCTTTTCGTTATGGGGCCCACACATTGGTCGTCAGTCGTCGTATGAATATTCCCCGACAAAGCATTTAATATTCCACGACCAAACAAATATTCCCGACAACAATGAATATTTTATAACCACTTGCTTATTTTGAAATATTTGCGTCTTTTACCCCTAACTATCCACATTAATCAAATCAACCCTTACTATTTCAAAATAATAAATAGAGAAAATTAAATTTCATTAATAATAAGTTGGGGTCTTACAACCTCCCTCCTTATGAAATTTCGTCCTCGAAATTGACGACGCATACTGTGTTTCAAAAGGTGAGGATACCTCGCTTTCATTTCCGTTTCCAATTCCTGTGTCATTTCCTCTATAGCATGATTCCTCCACAAAACTTTAACTTGTGGTATAAACTTTCAATACGTAGGACATGCTCCTTCCTATCCCTATCCAAGATCCTCATACGGTACATTCTCTTCGTCTATCTTTCCGGTTTAACTCTATAACGTGATTCGGGTCTTTCACATATTTATTTCGAAGTATGAGATATGTGAAACACATTATGAATCTGAGACATACTTGAGGTAACGCAAGTCTATAGGCTACATTTCCTACTCGGTCAAGAATTTGAAATGGACCAATAAATCATGGATTGAGCTTTCCTCTCTTCCCAAATCTTGTAACTCCTTCCATGGAGCAACTCGCAACAATACATGATCCCCCTACACTAAATTCCACGTCCTTTCGATGAAGATCCGCATAACTCTTTTGTCGATCTTGTGCCGTTTGTATACGTTGTCGAATCATTTGAATCTTTTAGGAGTCATACGTATTTAACTTCGGGTCCCAACAATGTTGCTTCACCCACCTCATCCCAACATATTGGAGAACGACATTTTCGTCCATATAATGCTTGAATGGAGCCACACCTATACTTGCTCGATAACTGTTGTTGTAGGAGAATTCCACCAATGGTAAATACTTATCCCAACCGCCTTGAAGTCTAGGACATAGAGTGTTAATAAATCTTCAAGAGTTTGAATAGTCCTTTTCGATTGTCCGTCCGCTTTGAGGATGGTATGCCGAATCAATCAGAATCCGCGCTCATAGCTTTTTGCAAGCTAACCCAAAATCTTGAAGTGAATCTTAGGTCACGATCCGAAACTATGGATACTGTGCATGCCATGCAACCTCGTAATCTCATTCACGCATACATACTAGCAAGACGTTCAAGGAATAAGTCTCCCGGATCGGCAAGAAATGAGCAGACTTGGTTAATCTATCAACAATAACCCAAATAGCATTGATGCCTTGGGAAACCGTAGGAAGACCCGTAACGAAATCCATGGTAATGTGTTCCCACTTCCATTTCGGAATCTCAAGTGGTTGCAACGGACCCTTAGGTACTAGATGCTCGCCTTTACACGTTGGCAAGTTAAACACATCGAGATAAACTTTGCAATCTCTCTCTTCATATTGTTCCACCAAAATGTATGTCAAAGATCACGATACATTTTAGTACTTCCAGGATGGATTGCAAATGGTGTATTGTGTGCCTCCATCATAATCTTGTACTTCAAATCATAGTCGTTAGGAACACAAAGTCTAGAGTGGACTCGAAGTATTCCTTCTTCATCAATTCTCGCCCAAATAGCTCCTTCTTGTACTTTCTTCTTCATACGCATCGCTTCCGGCCGGTGGCTTCGAGCAACCTTAACTTTTTCTATTAAAGTTGGCTCTGTCGCGATACTTGACATCATCGCACTCGTTCTCAAGATATGATCTTCTACTCAACGCTACGGCTACCACGTTCGCTTTTCGGGATGGTATTGAATAGTGTGGTCGTAGTCTTTCAATAGCTCGAGCCAACGTCGCCGCCCAGATGTTGAGTTCTTTTGAGTGAAGAAATATTTAAGGCTTTTATGGTCCGAATATATCTCCACTTTCTCCCCATATAGATAGTGCCTCCATATCTTTAGCAATGAACGATCACGCTAACTCTAGATCATGAGTAGGATAATTCCTCTCATACTCTTTAAGTTTGTCGCGAGGCATAAAGCTATGACTTTCCCACGTTGCATGAGAACACATCCTAACCCTTTGCTCGAAGCATCGTTGAGATAACAAATCCATCCGAACCAGATGGTATTGTTAGAACAGTCTTTGAAATAAGTCTCCTCTTAAGCTCTTGGAAACTCTTCTCGCATTCTTCACTCCAAACAAATTTTGTATCCTTGAGAAATTTGGGTTAATGGAGTAGGGATTCAAGAAAACCCTTCCACAAATCTCCGATAATAACCATTTAAGCCCAAAAACTACGTACTTGATCCGCAGACTTGGTTGTTCCCAACTTCAGTATTGCTTCAATCTTCGCTTCGGATCAACAGATACTCCATGTTTTGACACTGACGTGCCCAAGAAATGCTACTTCTCAAGCCGAACTCGCATTTCTTCAATTTGGCATATAGTTGGTTTTCACGAAGCCTTTCGAGTACCAAACTTCAAATGGTGCTCATGATCTTCTGACTTTTGGAATATATGAGGATGTCATCAATAAAGACAACAACGAATTGATCCAAATATTCCTTGAATACTCGGTTCATCATATCCATGAAAGCAGCGGGAGCATTAGTTAGTCCGAAAGACATGACTAAAAATTCATAATGCCCATACCGGGAGTTCGAAGGCGCTTTGGAATATCCTCGTTCTAATCTTCACCGATGATATCCGAAGCGAAGATCGATTTTTGAAAAGAATTGTGCCCCTCAGAATCTGGTCAAACAAGTCATCAATACGAGGTAGAGGATACCTATTCTTGATGGTGACATGGTTCAATTCCCGATAGTCAATACAAAGTCGCATACTCCCGATCTCTTTCTTCTTTACGAAAAAAAACAGAGCACCCCAAGGAGATGTACTAGGACGAATGAAACCGATGTCCAACAATTCACGTAGTTGGACCTTTAACTCTCAAGTTCAATAGGAGCCATTCGATATGGGGTTTTAGAAATGGGCTTTGTTCGGAGTTCAAGATCAATAAAGAATTCAACTTCACGTTCGGGGTAGGCAAGGAAGTTCTTTGAAATACGCCGGGAAAGTCAATAACAACAGGAATATTATTTAAATTTGACGTGTCTTTATTCAAATCCATAACATGGGCTAAGAAAGCTTGACATCCGCTTTTCAATAAACGAATAGCTTTATGATTAGATATGACGTTGATTGATTTTAATGGTTTAGTTGCTTGAATTGCATACACAAAGTTAGTTAGGAATATGAAAACTAACAACCTTACGAAAATAATCAATTTTGGCATGATGAGTAGTTAACCAATCAATCCCTAAAATCACATCAAAAGCAAGTATCTTTAAAGAGATGAGGTCAACGGGTAAGGTGATGGTGCCAACTTGAATCAAACAAGATTTATAAATGTGGATGTGAAGAAAGTTTTTCTCTAACGGAGTTTCCACGAGATAGGTTAAAGTCTAATTTCTCCCGAGTCAAGTTTAAACGTTGAGCACATGCAGGAGAGATAAATGAATGGGTAAATGGGGTATCAAGTAAGGTATAAACTTCGCAAGAATTTATAAATAGCTTACTCGTGATCACCTCGTTTGGGTTTCTCGCATTTTGACCGATCACAACAAACGCTCTTCCCGGAATCGTTGACTTTGACTTTTTCAGGGGGACGATCTTTTGAGTCACCGTCCCTCATTGAACTAGGTTTCGCATCTGCGTACAATCTCGAGCGATATGTCCTTCCTTTCCACAATTATAGCATACCTTGAACTGTTGTGGGCGATTTGGACCGATATGTCCCTCTTTTTCGCATTTGTAGCATATTTAATGGGTGGTCGTTTCTCTCCCTTAGAACCGATTGTCGCTTTAAGACTTTGTCGTCTTCACATGGTCGTTGTTAAATCTCCTCTTTTAAAATCTCCTCCCGACTTCGCTTTTCTATTTTCATGGCTATGATTACCACCAGAGTGGTTACCATTTTTGTCCGTCTGTTTCTTTCTCCACCGGTTATCATTATTCTGTTGACTGCTATCTCTGGTACGATCCTGGTTATGGTCCCTTGGTTGAATATACTCGTTATCTTGCTCTAACAATTGAGCCTCATTAACAACATCTCGAATAGAGAGAAAATTTATGAGAAATGAGATATTATCGTATCTTAGGGTTTTAAACCTCTCGTAAACATCCGCTATATCGTTCCTCATTCTCCTCCAAATGAGGTGCAAACACGGATAACTCGCACACTTTGCCTCGTCATCGAGACAACCGTCATGTTGTTTTGTTCTAATATGATGAACTCCACTTCCTTCATATAGCGAACACTTTCGTGAAAGTATTTGTCATTAAATAATTTCAAATATCTCCCAAGACATGTTGAGCGTATTTGGATGGAGTACGCTTCACGAGACTCCCACCAAGTGATCGCCTCGCCACGGAACATAAAGGTGGAGAATGGAACCTTACGTTCCTCCGTGCATCCCAAGACATCGAATATCTTGGTAATTTGCTTGACCCATGTTTCCGCCATGATCGGATTTGGCTTTCCCTTAAATTCGGTGGTCCTGACTCTTTGAAGCGCCGTTGTGACAACCCGTGAATTGTTATCATTTCCTCCTGTATTTTGAACACGAGTCTTCCTCAAATGCGATTTTGCATGAATTGCAAAAAACTTCTAAACATCCCCTCGTTCATCATCTCGCTTCAATGATGTTGTTGTTGGGAAGAACATTGCTAGCTTTGTTGCATGTTCTCCTCGTTGGTAATCTGAGCGTCTCCACAATCTCATTTCCATTGTTAATATTCTCAATCGACATTCTCAAATATCATCATAAAACAAGGGTTAATTAAGGAAATCAATATATCACATAATATCCCTATATCTTGACCAACTAACAAATAATCTTAGGTAGGACACACTAATGCGAAGGATTTACTCGTCTCTCCCTCCTTGTTCTATTCCCCGATCTCGCCAGAGATCATATCCTAAGCTCGATACCAACCGTGACGCCCCAAAATAGGTATACATCACCCATTACGAGTTGTCAATACATGGTACGTAAATAACTACAACTTTATTATTACAACAAGAAACTGTGAGTTTAAATACAAATATTATCTTCTAGACAATATCTATACTCAAATAAATCCTCATCACATTTATTGATACATTATTTTACAAAAATGGTGAGGACTACTAAACAACTCTCTAGAAACCTTCATTCCATACCCCAGGCTTCGCACTCGCTTATATTCTCCTCTCTTGAGAAAAATGGAACAAAAAGGAAAAGGGTGAGCTCAACTAGCTCAAGAAAGAATATTATGACTAAGATAATATACAACAAATTACCGTTAGTCTTCAACAGGGAAAAATCTAATAGAATACAATAGACAACAAATTTTAAATCAATATTCGCAGGTGAAATAATAATTCATTAGAAGAGTTAAGTAGAGAATGCAAACTACTATCTTCCATGTATGAATTTAAAAGTTCATCGCTCATCTTTTATCCCTGTAACATCAATCAATATATATCCGAATCACATATTCATCTTTTGCACTTGTGCCAAAGATATTCATCGATTAAGTCATGTTCATCTAAACACTGCTCATCTTTGCACTACTGCCAAAGATATTCTTCAGAAATCATTCATCTTTGCACTCTGGCCAAAGATATTCCATAATATCATCATTTAAGATGAAGATGATGAAAAATATTTTTAAAGAAAGCGAATCCGGTGAAACAAAATGACAAGGATTAAGGATTAAGGATTAAGGATTACTTTGTTTTATTCACGTCCAAAAATACCTCAAAAATAATCGCGATGGTGTAAAATTCAAGAATGATCAAAACATGGATACAATCAAAGCTACTATCCGGAATAGATATTTGGACTAAAAGAAAATTTTCATTTTTCGATGAATAGGTGCAGATTCGTGAATAGTGTCAGATATCGTGAATAAAGGTCAGATATCACGGAATAGTAACTCGACACCAAAAGTTCCAAATTTGGTAAAAACTTCAGATCAATATTTTAACATAATGATATTGAAGAAATAATATCATTCTGAAAAAAAAATAATATCCCTTACCTCGAAAGATCGATTTAATTTGAAACAGGATATAGGCTATGACTTGAACTTGCCTTTGAATAGCAATACTCAAATTATACTCAAAATACTCACAAGAATACGCTCGATAATATAGAGAGAAAACTTTGATTTCGGTGTGATTTTCAATTCTAACCTAAGCACCCTATTTATAGGAAATTGCTTAGAACATCAAAGCGAAAATTTAATATAATATTAATATATTATATATAAATTCCTACGCATACACAATCTATGATCTGAATTCAGCCATGCTTGACAACAAATAAGTCTACCAAACAAATCAAAACGTTTTTATTATTTAAAATAATTAAAACTTCCAAAAATCAATTATTCAGAATTTGAACATCAATAATTCATAATAAATAGCCCTTTTATCAAAAATTTGAATCTCATGAGTTTTTATAGGAAATTCAATTCTCTACAACTTTGCAGAAGAAAGTTTTCCAAATTCAAACAGAAATTGACCGAAAATGCACAAACGGGCGATTTTACTGTTTATAATCAAATTTCAAATCAATAAATGGGGTCCACCAGACATGTTTAACATGTTTTAAACATTTATTGCAACAAAAATACTCTTCCTCCTCGTATACTCATATATCCCACATTCGTTGTAAAATATCACCATTATTATATTATTAAAATATAATAATACATTATCTTATCGAGAAAAAGATAAAATTTCAATTTTCAACAATTGTCACATTAAAATTTTCTCCATATATATCCATATAAAATCAATATTTTCTCATCATATGAATCAATAATTAATTATTCACAAATAATATTATGTAATCACAATATCGACAATGACAGTTCTCAGGAAAGAGGGGCTTTCCAATAAGAATTCTCTCTCTTCATCGCGCAATTAGGTGACCAAACCTCTCCTTAGATGAACTTTCTAGACATTGCCAATAATGTTATCTAATAATATTATTCGAGATAATATGAATTATTGCTTCGATAATGAAAAATATTGTGTAATGACAATTATTGAAACAACAACAATATAAAATATCAACGCAAAGAATTATTAAATCAATAAAATATCGAATAAAGTAATTATCAGTAACCATTATTGAGTAGTAGTGCTTTTACGTAAGAATCAATAATTGGTGCAATACTGGTGGTGTCTTCTTGTGTTTTAACCATAGAGTATTTTAACAAGATAATAATGAATAACCACGCTGTAGTTATTTTTAAACAACTTATATTTATCATTTTCTTCATCCAATCGCTTTTCAGTTATGGGGCCCACACACGGGTTTTGCAGTATTTACGAATATTTCTGACGATGCGAATATTCCACGACCAAATGAATATTCCCAAACAACAATGAATATTTTATAACCACTTGCTTATTTTGAAATATTTGCGTATTTTACCCCTAACTATCCACATTAATCAAATCAACCCTTACTATTTCAAAATAATAAATAGAGAAAATTAAATTTCATTAATAATAAGTTGGGGTCTTATAATTTTACCCTTACTCTGCCAAGCCTATAAATAGAAGCTCATTTCTTCATTATTTTTCACCAATTCATTCAAGCTGTAGAGAGAGAAAGTATAGAGAGAATAAGAAAAAAAGAAGAAGAGTATTCTATTACAACACTATTGTAAAGATCTAAATCTCCTACTAAGGTAAGGGTATTATTTTTTTCGTATTCATGAAGAGAGTTATTTTCTTTCAATACTCGTAAGGGTTGTTATTCCATTCTTTATTATTACATTGGAATAACTTTTCGCCATCGCTGATCTATCGCATGTACCGTAGAATTCATTGTTATTCCATTCTTTATTATTATGTTGGAATATCCTGTCTGTGCGGGTTATGCATGACCTGGTTCTATTCTTTATTATTCTGTTGGAATAACCTCGTATGCATGCGATTACATACGCGCTGGTGAATTCTTCTGTTATTCCATTCTTTATTATTTTGTTGGAATAACCTGTCTATGTGGATTACCGCATGCATGATGAATGATCCTTCGTATTCATTCCTTATTAAATCGTGGAAATGATCTGTCTACGTGGATTACCGCATGGCGGGCAAAAATCCATTTGCGGTTTCATATATTATATTATACTCAGTTGGTTAATGTTTTGGCTTCTATACTCCATGAAATTAGTGGAATATTCTTGATATTTGCGCTTCATCTAGTATCTTTTTATGGAAATATTCTTCTTATCATTCTTGAATTTTACTCCACAAAACAGCATCATGTTGACAATTTGGACGTTATTGATTTCTGGATAAATTAAATTATAAATCTTTAAAAATTTATCCTTGAACTTGTTTTATTGAATTCTTATATCATTGTCTTCATCCTCATGTTTATAATATGTTGAAAGTCATCTGTGGTCTGTAGTGCATAGATGGACTTGGTATGATTATGACCAGAGATTATTCGGTATAATCATAATCGTAATGTTACAAATGATGTGGTGAAAGTCCTCATTGGCCGTAGTGCATTGATGGACAGTTGTTGACATGATCATGACCATTGATGAATACACGAATATCCTTGGCCCGTAGTGCATTGATAAGTTGTGGTCGTGACACTAATGAATATCCTTGGTCGTAGTGCAGGGATGATGTGGTTTATTTATTAAGCTGAGTCTCAGCGATAAAAGTGATGAAAAACCTTTTAAATTATAGAAGATAGTAGATTTTATTCTCTACTTGACTCTTTTAATGGATTGCTTGTTCCGCTGCAGTTAAACTTGATGGTTGTTATATTTTATCAGTTTAACACTGTTGAAGGCTAACGATAAATTATTCTGCATTATCTTAGTCATAATATTTCTTACTGGGCTAGTTGAGCTCACCCTTTCTTTCACTGTTCTCTTCAGGAAATGAGAATATAGCTGGGACGAGTCGGGAAATAGATTGATGGTCCAGATGGTTGTTTTAGTAGTTCTCACTATTCTATAAAATAGTATGACAATAAATGTAATGAGGACTCTATTGAGTGTGGATATTGTCTAGATGACAATATTCTTATTAAAACTCTTGGATTATGTTTTGTCGTATTTTACACGACTGTTGTATAATTAAGTTGTATTTGAATTTTGTACCATGTATTTGGCGACTTAAGATGAGTGAAGTATACCTATTTTTGGGGTGCACAATACACCTCTTTCGAGGTATGTATAAACCTATCCTATCCAGATGCACCCGATAGGGAATAGAACAGAAAAGAAAATCCAAGCTAGGTAATAATCCTACACATTCCTATGCGAATTAACCATAACAAGGAATTTAAGCATATATTCTCAATTAGGTCACACGTGGCGCACAAGTATATTCCTATCATATACACAAATTATGCAGTCGAATAAAGTAGACAAATCATAATCACATGCCAATATATCAAGGTATAAATCTATAATCTATTCTCCAATTTCTTATAGATTACAAAAATCATCACTAATTCCTTAGCAAGAATCATTAAGCATAAATATATTGATCCAAACCATATGGTGTCAACCAAAGAGATAATATATTCAATTCAAATTAACAAAGGGTTCCATTATAACCTTAGAGCCAATAAATAGTTCATAGCTCTTAAACTAAACATAAGTAGCAATATAAACAACATTTATACAATACAAAATCAAAGGAAATACTAGAGAAGCATAAACTTGTCAATGCTTCTTCAATCTCTAAGAACTCCCTTCGACTGGTGCTTTTTGTTCCGTGTTGCTATAATGCTCTTGAGCTCCAAGGAATCCCAATCAAAGCCTTAATCTATCTCCTAAGTATATATACAATGACTATCTACTAGAAAATGGAGAAAAACTAACTAAAAGAGAGAGAGATTATCAGAGGGGAGAGAGAGCTAGGGAGGAGGCTGCCTAATATATATAAGTTTCCTTCAGCAGCTAGGTCATTTGGCCTTCCTGTCTACCTGGGAATCAGAGGTGGCGCTGCGACACCATCTTTTAGCCTTGGAGAGGCGCTGCGACGTAAGGTCAACACCTTTGGTTAATAAGTGGCGCTGCAACGCCAATTTGAGAAAGGAATGGCGTATGACTGCAACATGAGCTCTCTTGGGCCATCACGACGAGGATGGCACCAGAAGCGCCGCTTTATATATAGGGGAAATTTGAAGGCTCATGACACCGATTGCAAGAAAATAACCCTTTTACCCTGTAAAAGATGGAAATGACCTAATAATCCATGCAAGACATATATAAAGTAAAATAATAACAAAACAATATAAAAATAATAAAAAGTAATAAGAACATACAATTTCTTAAGTATAAAAGTAGTCGATTTGCGGGTATAAACCTCACTCATCACTCTCCTTGACTTTATCGGGTTAGATTCCTTCCTTTGATCAACGTTAACCACCCAAGTGTTTTGCCTCTAGAGGTGATCCACCAAGAAATAATCTTTACTCAAGAAGATGGGTGTATGACTAAACCCTAATTTCCTTCTCTATAGAAAAGGAGTGCTCTCCCAACTTTTGAAAAATAGCATTAGCCCTAAATTAAAATAAGACTTCTTATTTATAGATGTAGGCAACCCTCCTAAACATTTTAGGATTAGGGTTTCATAATAATTAATTAAACTCTTTTATTTAATTTACCTCCTAATCTTATTAGGAATATGGGAAAGTACTATTATTAATTAATTCTCAAACTCCTTTAAGAATTAAATTAATAATAATAGTAATAATAATTAGACTCCTCTTATTAATTTATATTTAATATTTTCAAAATATTAAATAATAAATATTAAGCTATTTAATTTATTATATCACCATATATTAAATTAAATATGTTAATTTATTATTATGATTATGCTATTTGCATCTTAAATAAATATTATTCCTTTTATGGTGTGACCCTTTAGGTTTTCCGTATTAAACCGGTTGTGAATATATCTATTAGGACAATTCTAATCTTATTTAAATAAATAAATTAAACTATTTAATTCATTTAAATAAATAATATTTATTTTATAATAAGGGTAAGCCCCCCTTAGCGCTCAACGACTTTCAAGATAATATAAATTTTAACATTAATCATAAAAGAACCTTTGAGTAAATAGTTACCGTATAATTCAATCCTTCCACCATACAATGTCCCAATTAAATATAAGACATTGAATTACTATCAAGTCTTATTTTATTAAATTATATGTATTTCGATCCTAAATGCACAACTCCAAATAATATAAATTAGAAACTTCTTTCTAATTTCATTTCACATTGGCCAAGGAATCATGGGTTGTCATTTATCGAATCACATATGACATTCTCTTCTTTTACTAGAAGCGGTAAATTCTTTATTGATCATTCATTATCTCTATATATAATTTATTACACCCAAACATACCCTTTGATATACCCTAAGGGTCTTAAGGGACATGTCAAATATAACTTATCATACATTAGATACTATGATAATCTCAAGTCTAAGGATCACTTGTACTAGTATCACTAGAGGAATTCCTATTGACAGACAAGACAAACTCCATTAAGCATTCCTCAGCGAGCCACGTTCAATGAACTTATTTTCGAATGAGCACCTACATACTTATTTTAATGTCTCATCACAAATGATAATGAGATCGATTATCCTTATTCAATGAGCGAGCAACATATGTACTAATCTATCCGGATTCACTAATCCCCTTTTAGTAATCTTACGATTGGGAACTATTTTAGTTTTAAGCTATCTAAGAATTTAGATCCCATTAGCATGATCATCATCATGATTCTAAAAGCATTGCTTAAAACTATGAGTTTATTACATTTAATATAACAACACTATGTAGATAAATTTAAAGCCTTTAATTAAATAATTCTTTTATTAATAAATAAATAAAATTATGGCAAAGTATATGCTTTATCATATCGAATATGATTGACTTATGGGCATACTACTTTCAATCTCCCACTTGCACTAAAGTCAATCGCCATTGTATCTAATACTCTTATTCTCTATGTGATGATCATCCTACTGTTGGATAAATCTTCAGTCAATGGATATACAATGTTGTTCTTGAGAGTTCAGTACCTCTATAGTGACTCTTCCTCTTTCAATGAATCCTATAATCAAATGAAAGTGTCGCAACACATGTTTAGATCCTAGATGAGACTTAAGAACTATTCCTAGTTCTGTAATGAAATTTTCATCCAAATAATCAACTTGCAGCTTCATTTATAACTATATACTTTGTATTTGTTAGTAGACCATCAACTCTTTTCCATTTAAAACTTTTCCAATTTACTACACCATCATTCAAGGTAGCGATTTACCCTAAAGTGGATTTGTTGTCGTCTTGGCCAGTCTAAAAAAACTTTAGTTTGTTTAGTTTTCTAGTTTTAATTCAGACCTACCATAAATCATGACATCCTTAGTGTCGGTTAAATACATTAAGATGTTTTTCACTGTCTTACAATGATCTTCTCCAAAATATGTTTGATCAACATCAAGTCTCATATATTTCATTGCATACATGATAGTTACTCACATGATCTCTCTTTTAAATAGTCTATGAGAACTATTAAGAGAGATACACTCCATTACTCATCAACATGAGACATCTCTTAGAGTTTGCCATGCTAAACCCCTTTAGCATCGAATGATTATACGTTCCTTGGGTCAAGCCAAACATCCTTTTAAATCTATCAATATAGATCTTTATCTCCAAAGTATAGAATGCTCTACCTAAGTCATTCATGGAGAAATGTTTAGATAACTTTTATTATTACTGATTATAACACTGGTAAATCATTCCTTATCAGTAGTATATCATTATATAATACTAGGAATGTCACAACGCTCCCACTAACCCTTTTGTACACACTAGATTTATTCTCATTTTTTGATAAAATCAAACTCCTTTGACTGTCTCATTAAAATGAATGTTCCATCTTTGAGAAGCTTGCTTCAATCTATAAATAGATTGTTATAGCTCATATACATGATTTGCTTCAACCATCGAAACAAATCTATCTGGCTATACCATACATACATTCTCCTCTAATGATTTATATTTGAGGAAGGACGTCTCTACGCCCATTTTCTAGAATCCGTAATAATAAGCTTCATTCGCAAGAAAAATCCAAATGGACTTGAGCATTTTTACCGGTTAAAGGTTTTATTACAGTCAACTATTTGACTTTATTTAAAACCTTTTCAAACCAGTTTGGCCTTATAGGTATCTACCTTGCTATTTGCTCCAAAGATCCATTTTAGATTTCATGGTCATCTGCCATTTCTCAGAGTGTCTTCAACTCTTAGCCTTATCGTATATAACTGGATTATCATCTTCAATGATGCGTACCTCATCATCATCATCTATGATGAATCCATACCTCCTAGGTATCTTCGGTACTATTCCAGATTTACGATTCAGCTGTGGTACAATAGGTCTATCTACAGGTTCCTCTTTTGACTTATTATGCTTTGTGGTTCTTGAACTCCTTCAAGATCTATTATCCTCCCACTAGCCCTTTCAATGATAAACACCTTTATCTAAGAAGGCAAGTATGTTTCGCAACAAACATATTTTTCTCACTAGGATTATAGAACATATATTCCCTAAACTTATTTTAGGATGTCCCACAAATCTGCACTTATCTGATCTTGTCCCAAACTTATCCTTTAAAACTTTTTCACATAAGCTGGGCAACCCTTATCTTAAAATTCTTAAGATTAGGAATCCTCCATGTCTATAATTCTTATGGAGTCTTGGGGCCGAATTTTGAGTTTACCCTTTCTGTAGATATACAACCATTTCTATGGAATTACCCCAGAAGGATACTGGAATGTCGGTAAAATAATTATGGACCGCACCATATCTAACAAGGTAAGATTTTTCCTTTAAGATACACCAATCTGTTATTACATATCAGGAGTCGTCCATTATAAGAAAACCATTTAAGACGATATAAAGACTTATTGCACACATATTTCTTCCTTGATTCGATTGAAGAGTACTAATACTTTGCCAATTAGTTTCACTTCTGAATTCTGTGAACCTTTTAAATGATTCAGACTTGTATTTCAGTAAATACAATATTCAACAATTTGAATGATCATCTCATTTTTTATACTAGTTTATTCAATATGCAAAATGATTTTTCATGTAAGTCAAGTATACACCGTCCATTAAGTAATCTTCCAGTTCTATACAAAAACATTATTATTATAAATAGAACAACAATTATTCTTAAATATAATACCATAAATTTCATTTTACAACAATAAAATGGAATTAATGTTTCTAACGAGAACTATAATACAATAAAAATTTATTGACTTAATAGACTTGTCCACAGGCAATGCTCAAATATAAGTTCCTATGGATAATGCAACAACTTTTGCTTCATTTTTCACTTATAGGATTACTTATCCCTTGTTTAGCTTTCTACTTCTGCTTAGTTCCTTCATAAATCAATATTTATGAGAACCACAACTGGTATCCAATACCCAAGTAGAACCTTGATTTACAAAAAGATTTATTTCAATCATGAACGAACATATATTTGTAACTGAAGCTTCACTAAGCTTCTTCTGGTTAACCTCTGCATGATGCTTCTCACATATTTTTTTCCAGTGTCCAGGCTTATTGCAGTGGAAGAAAACTCCTTTGCTATCCGTATAAGTTTTGTTCTTATTATCCTTTATTTTTGCCTTACCTTATACATTCTTTGAATATTTCTTCTTTTAGAAGATCTTTGACCCCTACTAGTATGACTTGGTCTTTCTTGGTTGGATATTGACTCTTAATAGTTTTCAACATGTTAAGCAAATCATCCAGACTAATATCTAGCTTGTTTATGTGAAAATTCACAACAATTGTGAGAAGGAGTCCGAGAGTGACTGCAAGATCAAATCGTGGCTCAACTCTCCATCCATGACAAAACCATTATGTGCGAACTGTTCAATTAAATTGATCATCTTTAGGACATGTGTCTGTACTATAATGTCATCAGTCATTCTAGATTAGAAGAGCTCCTTAGATATCTGATATCTTGTAGTCCTACTTTCCTTACCATTCAACTACTTGAAATGCATGAATATAGTATGAGCATCCATAGTTTCATGCTGACGCTGAAGCTGTTACTTATGGATACGAGCATGATGCATTGAGCCAACTGTGCATCGTCTTGCCACTTTCTAAATGTAGAAATCTCTTCCTCAGAGCTATTACCTGCAACAATTGCAGGGATAGGCGTATTAAAAAAAATAAGATAGCTTTGCAGGCTTTGAGAACTATTCTCAAATTCCTTAACCAGTCCGTGTAATTCGGTCCGGTTAAATAGCATCTAATATGTTATACAGTGATAGTGAATTAGACATTGTAAAATTCTATAAATGAATTTGTAATTAACAACATTTTAGCATACATTTTTTTTTATTAATTACCAAAATAAATTAGGTCTTATTTTAAATTGGTATCTCCCACTATTTTGTTCTCGACAAATCTAATTAAAGATTTGCTAGTGAGAATAAGGATTCCATTTCAAATGTATATAGCCTTATGTGTGCACAACAAACTATATATAAATAAATAGGTAAACAACTTTTGTCAATTACATCATCATGTAACTCCTTGTATTTTGCCTCTTAGATCATAATGGTCAAGTGTGCGCACATCCGAACCAAAACAATTTTAGTTAAGTCCAACCCAACATTTCCATATAAGTGAAGAGAAAACTATAGCCCTTGTGTGTGCACAACAAAGCGGTAATGTTCAATTCCTTATAAACATAATATGTAATAAAACAACATCTTAAATATTTAATACTCGCCTTGTGTGAACACATTAAACTCATATTAAATATTCAATACTGTATTGTTTTACCATGCTAGAAGGCGACGTTCGATATTCCAAATATCTTTGAACGCTACAACTTAATATTAATTTCTTTGAGGGATTTGTTATTATTTGTCTCATCTTGTTTAGCGTGCATGCACACACACACACACACACACATATATATATATATATAGTATAAGCATGCACATATAGAATAGGCTTAAATATAAATTACTACCCTAAACTATGGTCCATATTCTACTTCGGTGATCCACCTTTCAATTTTGTCAATTAGATGATTGAACTGTTAATTTTTTTCACTTCCATTCAATTGGGTCTACCTCGTCAGAAATTGCTGACGTGGCCGTTTGGGTGGGTCATAGTTGAGCTTACGTGTAACAAAAAAAAGAGTATTTTAATTTTTGATTAAACATTTATTATACATTAAGGGGCACAATTGTCAAATCACTTTATATTAAACAAATAAACAAAGATACTGAATCAAGCAAAAACTAAATCATAAGATTTCGCAACACAAACAAACGCCAAAACCAAATTAATAACACAAGAACAAATCAATAACAACACAAGAAACAAAAACCATCAGACAAACAAATATTGAAACAACACTAAAAGTCCAAATCAAAATAAGTTTTAAATAGTATACTGAATACCCATCTCCCTTGCCTCTCTCCTCCCTCTTTACAGTATATATTGAATACCCTTCTCCCCAGTCGCCGATGGCTCAACAAAATCACACCCAAAGCTCAAAGTCGTCATCAACAACTAAATCACACCTAAAGCTCAAAGCCGCCGCCGAAAAATCGAGCTTTGTCTACCTCTTCATCTTCGAAATCATCGACGAGAATGAAGGAGAAAGAGTGACCTTGTTCTCTGATTGCGGTCGCCTGTTCTCCGGAAACTGAATTTGCAAGTAAAAACCGGTGACGAATGTTGCCTTGGATCTGAAAAACTTGCGGACTACACTCTGGCTCGCCGTCGAACTGAAACACGAACCCTGGATCCGGTTCACTTTCACATTCAAGTGAAACTTAGCGCTCGAGGTTTTATCATCTTTGCCAACCATAATCCAACCATTGATGGGATTTTTCTTCTTTATAGCCCTGATTTATCATTTTGATTTGGGTATTTGGTAAAAAGCGAAATCTGAAGTGAGAGTGAGAGATAGAGAGGATGTGTAATAACCCAATATTTTCAATATAATTAAATAATAAATTTTTGCATTTAATTTTTTTTTTTATATATAAAGGTGGGATTATGTGCAAAGAAAAGTATATGTATTTATGTGATAAATAAAACTTATTAGTACATGAATAATTGTAAATAAATTCTTTTTAAGAATTATTGATCATTATAGATTATATTCTTATAATAAATTAATTTTGTAATAAAATATTTATTATTTATTTTTATGAAAATATGAATATTATATATATGATATGATTATAAGGATTATTATGATATGTATTATTATATTAGTTAAGTTAATTATTTTAACTTAATTAATAATGGTACATATGAAGGTTATGTCGGATATGGATTCAAAACCCTAATTCTGGATTTTGAATAAGTAATGAGAATATTAATATAATATTATTTATATTTCAGTGATATAAACATGTCTGATATGTGTGTAATGTTAATGTGTGAAACAGTTATAGTAAAACAGTACAAAACCCTAACGTTACTGATAAACTATAGTACATAAGTCAATTATGACTGTAAAAATTGTTAAGTTGTGTGTTATGTAATTACTGACAATTAGTATAGATTTAATGTTAATTAGGTAAACCCTAATTAATATCTAGAAACCTTAATTACTAAATTAGAACCCTAATTGCTAAGTTGTAAACCCTAATTATTAATTTGGCAAGCTTAATGGTAATCAGTAAAGTATGAAACCTAATTTACAAGTCCTAGGTGATTAGTAAACCTAATTTAATTAGGGAACCCTAATTCACTTTTTAGAAACTAAGATTCTCATTTTAGCCCTAATTACCAAATCCTAGAAATTGGACTTATGGAACCTTAGGATTAAACCCTAAGGGTCAAACCCTAAGGGTTGAAATGAATTGCCAAGCTTGCCACTAAAAGTAAAAGTTAATTGACCAAATTGTCCTTTTGAATATTTTAATGAGGTGGAGTGTAGATCTAGCTCTAGTAAGTGGTTGGTGACCAACTCTAGCTAGCCATGTGCCTATAAGCTAAATATCTCAGCCACTTTAACAATCCAAATGCATTGCATCCATGTTTTATATAAGATAAAGAGAGAAAAAATGTTACTAACTTGCTCATTTATAGACCAACACTCAACCAAGACTCTCTTAACTCAAAACCTCCGAAATTACCTTGCTAGACCCGTCCCTAATCAAGCCCCACTAACACTTATAGTAGATCAGAAGTCAGATTCAAGATCTTGTTCAAGAAAGGTAAACCCTAAGCCAAAAAAATTTAATCTTGTATGCTATGTTAGATTTGATGTATGAATGCTTAAATATGTTGTATAAGGTGTGAATCAGTGATCTGGGTTGCTAAATAGTGGATCCATAACAATTATATGCTCAAATTTAAGTTTTTACAAAATCTGGGAAATTTTCAAAAGTGGTCTGACAACCGAATGTCAGGCCACATAGATCTTTATCTGGTTATCATTTTTGTTGTTTAAATGTTTGAAGTTGTAGTATGCTATGAGATCTTTGATCTGAAACTTGAATCAGAGTCAGAGCATGTACAAATTATAAGTTATTCATGGTCAAAGGTCGTTGACCGACCATGACTTTTCAAATCTGGGTAACCTAGAAAGTCCTTATCAGTGTCTGACAAGGTTTTGCAAAGCATGAATCTGTCAGATTTTGAGTCTTTTGTCTATGTTGTTATATCTAAGTTGTAGTTTGTTATGAGTACTATGGATACATGCTTTTAGATCCCTTAAATCACAAATATATGGAACACATTGGATGGTCAAACTAGCCTACTCGTTCACGAAATCTGTTTTCTGGAAATTTCAGAAAACTCAAGAACACCACTTCTGACATGGTTTGACCGTATGATATCTAGTGATTCTGATGTAGTTTGATTGATCTGATGTATGATAGTTGTACCTTGACATGTGTACTACAAGCTTGAACCATTAGATTGACCAATACCTAGATTAAATTGAGCTAGAAAGTACCAAGTCGAAACTGTCTGGGTTTCTAGGTAACCCAGAAAACCCAGATGA
The DNA here is from genome assembly GCA_020205615.1 of Panax quinquefolius. Taxonomy (NCBI): domain Eukaryota; kingdom Viridiplantae; phylum Streptophyta; class Magnoliopsida; order Apiales; family Araliaceae; genus Panax; species Panax quinquefolius. Next base: position 69,933,178 of record CM035151.1, read on the forward strand.
AGTCTGACAACAAGTTTGGGGGCTCTAATCTCCTTGTTGTGATGTTGTATGACCAAAGTAATGAGTAGATGTTGTAGTATTGCATATATGCTACAACATCAAAGTATTATATTGTACAGAACGAATTTGAACAGATAATTAGCGTTGGTCAAACCGAGCCTCTTGAACACTGGTCTGTCAGTGTTCTTGAGCTCAAGAACACCAACAGCGACAGAAAGTGTCGCTATAGCCTATAGTGACAGTTTCTATTATTTTAGTTTTTTAATTTCTGGAAAATGATTAAAAATAGAAATAAATTCTAAAAATCATTTAAAAATAATAAATAAATTCTGAAAATTATAAAATTAGTTGAAAATTTATTTTAAGTCATAAAATTACCTTTTAATAATTTGGCATATTTTCCATAAATATTAGTAATTATTTGAATATTATTTATTTAATAAATGCACTAAATAAATTAACTAAAAATGATTTTATTATGTCAAAAATCATTTTAAATGGTAATAAGGTATTTAATAATATTTTAAGTTATAAAATGTAACTTTCAATATTTTAAAGTAAATTTCATTAATTATTTAATATTAATGATATTAGATTTATTTAATAAATATATTAAAAAGGATATAAATGGTTTAAAAATATTTTAAGTAATTATAAATGACTTTTATTATTTTAGTGAATAATACTTTAATATTTTAATATTAATGGTAATTGTTTAAAAATAATTTTAAATGTTTTAAAAATCATTAAAGGGTAATATTAATACTTTAAAAATATTTTGAGTTATTATAAATAACTTTGATATTTTGGCAATGGTTGCATTAATATTTTAATATTCTTTAAATATTAATGATAATAGAATTATCTAATATTTAAATCATTTAATGATGATTCTAGAGTTTGAAAAATCAAGATAAATTATAATAATTATTTAAAAATTATTATAAGGCATTTAAAAATAATATGGCTGGTATTTAAAATATCCAGGATAATATTAAACTACATGATAGAGTTTTAAACTCGATAATTACTCGATAAAGCCGTCGGTACACCGAAATACTACCGAAATTGATTCGAACCTATATAGTTTGACTGTATAAGTATTTGTTTGTGTCTTAATGACTAATATAACTATGTGACACTGTGATTATGTTATGTGTTGACTGTAAATAACATTACTATGTGTTATGATATGTTATTCTAATCAATAGAGAAATCTTATAAATGATGGTCGTTGAATTAAAGATAGAACTAAGTTGTGTAAGCAACAGACCAGGCAAGTTCCTTAAACTTACTCCAATTATTAGTGAGCAAGTTCTCTAACCTTACTCAAATCTATATTGAGCAAGTATCCGAACCCTACTTTACTTTATGCAATGAACATGGGTAAGAATGTTTCAGAATTATATTATCATTGTGTCCAATTATTAACTCTATTGCTATTGATTATGTACTCAAATATTCGTATTCATGCAAGTTCTCGAACTTTATTCGTACATTGTTTATCAGTACAGTATTACTATTAGATTCAGATATAATTATTCTGTTCATAAATTTCTAAGATTGGTTATACAAGTGTCCTCACTTGGATAATTATTGAACATGTTAATACATACTTATTGATTTCCAATATGTATATCTTAATTGAAAGTCGTCTAAGCTATTTGTCTCGGCTAGACACAGATTTAAAATATATTTTGAATATGATAGAACCTTATTGATATCCAACCGAATTATTTGGTTTGGATTTCCGACTAAGTATGAACATCCCGAACATGAGAAAACTTTTGTGCGCCTAAGGCGGATATGATGAACGAGAATATAGTTCTGGTATGTAGTATTGATCAATACAGGGCATAACAGACTGATCACCCCCCGTGCCTGTAAGTTATGACGGTTTGCAGATGAAGTTCTATTAAACCTTATCGAAAATTAAAAATAAAGTTTATAGTCAGTCGACTGCTCACCAATTATAGTCAGTACGTAGTTTCAAAATTTGAAATAGATTTGTTATGTTGTTTAGTGTTGCTTCAGTTTACTTCACAACTATTGCTTCGTTGTTGAAGTGTCATTCAAAAAAAACATTTAATCCTTTCAGCTAATGTTTATTGATTGCTATTACTTGCTGGGCACTCAAATGCTCATTCTTGCTTAATTTAAATGTTTTCAGCTATGTATGATCGACCTGAAGGTTCAGGCAAGAACAAAGGGAAAGAAAAGCTAGCAAAATAAGTTTGTGTTATCTTATGTAATAGCTAGACTTAAATAAGATGATGATATTTATTATCTATCATGTAATGAAATGTTTTGGTCAGCGTGCACGGGATTTAGACAACTCTGATATGTAAATTAAGTTTGATATTTATGACATTATTATTATTATTCCGCTCAAAGAAATAGTATCATGAAGTACTGAATTCGGGTTTCAAGCACCTGAATTTGGGGGCGTCACAGGATGGGTTTAGTTATATTTTATTTATTATTTTGTTTTATTATTAATTTACTATTTTGCCCTTATTACTTGTATATAATGATAAAAGAACATTTAAAAAATGACTCAATTTTGACACATAAGCACTAACATGCCATGCATTTAAGCCACGTCAGCAATTTCTGACGTGGCAGACCCAATTAAATGAAAGTGGAAAAAATTAATAGTTCAATCATCTAATTGATAAAATTGAAAGGTGAATAACCGAAGTGAAATATGGTCTATAGTTTAAGGTAGTAATTTATATTTAAGCCTATAGAATATTATATTCTACCCGGATTGATTATAGACTTTATTCTAGTTTGGTTTATTAGAGCCACCAAGTGAACCAAAAGGTCAAACCTAGGGGTGCAAGAATTAAATTTAAATATCGGACTCCATTACAAACGGGTCTTCATGCGCTCCTTTCTCCTTTGGTCTTCAATTCTTCAAAATTAATTCTAACTATTCCTATTATAAAAACTATTTACTATAAATGGAAACCTTGATCAGCAGTCAAGGAAAAGTACATAGGAGGAAAATAGAATTTACATTAAGAAAAATTAGAGAAGACGAGGTACGCAGACCCCATGTAATAAAACTCATACATTCAATCATCCAACTAAAATAAAATCCAATCACATTAGTCAATAATGCATAATTAACCCCATTTATTATCATACATATCACCATATGCATCAATAAATAAACATTAGTCTCATGAATAATAAACACTCAATATATATTGATATCAATTTAATGGGCAATCTTAGTTAGCATAAAATCCAATTTTGAATCAAAATAAACTACTTTATTTTAATCCAAATTTAAATTAAAATAAACACTTTCATTTTAATTAATCATGGAATCAATTACAAGTCAAAATAAACTACTTTATTTTAACTTTTTTAAAAAAACTATTTTGGAAAAACAAAATATGTGGAATCCAATTCCTTATCAAAATAAACTTCTTTATTTTAGATATTATGAAATCCTATTTCATATCAAAATAAACACTTTTATTTTTAGGAAACATGGAATTCATTTCCTAATCACAAATAAACTCCTTTATTTTTAGGAAACATGAAATCTATTCCAAGTATAATATACTATTTTATTAAAATCCAATTTTGAATAAAAATAAACTCCTTTATCTTTAATCAAATTCCAAACCAAAATAAACTTATTTATTTTAATTTTGAATAAAATAAACTCCTTTATTTTAAATAATATAGAATCCTATTCCATATTTAAATTACAAGTATATTTGGTTATCATGGAATCCAATTCTAACTCCAATTGATTAACATGGAATCCAATTTTGAATCAAAATAATTAAACCTTTTATTTTAATCCAGTTTTTTAATTAAAATAAACTCTTTTATTTTAATTTTAAAAATAAAAAAGTGGGTGAAACTGCTGCCTAGCGTCGGGGTGATGTGGTAAATATTTGGGCGTTGCCAGACAGTTGTGTCAATGCACGGTATTTCTTTGAGTAGTTCTAACTTTCGCTATTTTTTGTTTCAAATTAGATTTTTGCTATTTTGTTTCACAAAACACGATTCTATACTAACAATTATCCTAAATAAAATCGTTCTAAACACATATCAACATATACATCGAAATAAAATAATTAATAATTTGAATAAAGGTTTGGCTCTGAAACCACTGTTAGGTTTTTAGTATTCATGAACATACAATCAAATTACATATAAACAACGGAAGAGTGAAAAATCAGAGTTTTAAAATTTTACAAACCATATACCTGGATCATCCTTTATGCGCATTTATTAATTAAACGAAAAGATGAAGAATAAGATTCATACCCTTGAAGATACAAGCTTCCTCATGTACGAGTTCAACTCCAAATCCTTCGTGTTCTCCTTTAATTTACCGAGATATATTCCTTCATTTGATCAACGTTAGCCACCCAATTGTTTAGCCTCTAGAAATGATCCACCTAGAAATAATCTTTACTCAAGAAGATGGGTGTATGGCTAAACTCTAGTTTTCTTCTCTCTAAAAAAGGAGTGTTCTCCCAACTATTGAAAAATATCATTAGCCCTAAATCAAAATAAAACTCCTCTTATTTATAGTGTAGGCAACCCTCCTAAACATTTTAGGATTAGAGTTTCATTATAATTAATTAAACTCTTTTAATTAATTTACCTCCTAATCTTATTAGGAATTTGGGAGAGTACTATTATTAATTAATTTTCAAACTCCTTTAGGAATTAAATTAATAATAATAATAGTAATAATAATAAGACCCATCTTATTAATTTATATTTAATATTTTCAAAATATTAAATATTAATATTAATCTATTTAATTTATTCTATCACCATAGATTAAATTAAATACACTTAACTTATTATTACGATTATACCATTTTCTTCTTAAAAAATATTATTCCTTTTATGGTGTGACCATTTAGGTTCTCCATATTAAACTAGTTGTGAATAAATCAATTAGAACAATTCTAATCTTACTTAAATAAATAAATTAAACTAGTTAATTTATATAAATAAATAATATTTATTCTACAATAAGGGTAAGCCCCTTAGCGCTCAACCACTTTTCAGATTATATAGATTTCAACATTAATCATATAAGAATATTTGAATAAATAGTTACCGTACAATTTAATCATTCTACCATACAATGTCCCAATTAAATATAAGACATTGAATTACTATCAAGTCTTACTTTATTTAATTATATGTATTTCGATCCTAAATGCACAACTCCAAATAATGTAAATTAGAAACTCTTTTCTAATTTCATTTCACATTGGTCAAGGATTCCGGAGTTATCATTTATCGAATCAAATAGGACATTCTCTTCTTTTACTAGAAGCGGTAGATTCTTTATTGATTATTCATTATCTCCATATATAATTTATTACACCCAAGTATACCCTTTGATATACCCTAAGGGTCTAAAGGGACATGTCAAAGTATAACTTATCATACATAAGATACTATAATAATCTCAAGTTTAAGGATCATTTGTACGACTATCACTAGAGGAATTCCTATTGATTGGCAAGTAAAACTCCAGTAGACATTCCTCAGCGAGCCACGTTCAGTGAACTTATTCTCCAATAAGCACCTAAATACTTACTTTAGTATGACGCCCCCAAAATTAGGTATACGTCACCCATCTTGGGTCGCCACTTATATGGTACAAAATTCAAATACAACTGTCGTGTACAATACGACAAAACATAAACTGTGAGTTTGAATACAAATATTGTATACTAGAGATTATACAAACTCAAAAGGAGTCCTTATTACAATTATTATTACACTATTTCACAGAATAGTGAGGACTACTAATGCTATCATCCGTCCGTCACTCGCTTCCCGACTAGTCCTTGCTACGTTCTCATTTCCTGAAGAGAACAATAAAAGTAAAAGGGTGAGCTCAACTAGCCCAGTAGAAAATATTATGACTAAGATAATGCAGAATATATTATCGTTAGCCTTCAACAGTGTTAAACTGATACAATATAACAACCATCAAGTTTAACTACAGCGGAACAAGCAATCCATTAAAAGAGTCAAGTAGAGAATAAAATCTACTATCTTTTATGATTTAGAAGGTTTTTCATCACTTTTATCATTTGAGACTTTTAATAAATAATCCACATCATCGAATCACCCCCGCACTACTGGCCAAGGATATTCTTTAGTATCACGACCACAATTATCCATGCACTACTACGGCCAAGAATATTTGTGTATTCATTAATGGTCATGATCATGCTAACAATCGTCCATCAATGCACTACGGCCGCCAATGATGACTTTTACCACATCATTTGTAACATTACGGTCATGATTACACCGAATAATCCCTGGTCATAATCATACCAAGTCCATCTATGCACTATAGGCCATGAGATGACTTTCAACAAAATATAAACATGAGGATGATGACAATGATATAAGAATTCAATAAAACAAGTTCAAGAATTATTTTATCCAGAACTAATAATGTCCAAATTGTCAACATGATATCGCTTTGTAGAGTAAAATTCAAGAATGCTCGGAAGAATATTTCCACGAAAAAGATACTGGATGAAGCGCAAATATCAAGGATATTCCACTAATTTTATGGAGTATAAAAGTCAAAACTTTAACCAACCGAGTATAATAAGGAATGGAATAACAAACGAAATCACCGGGCATGCGATAGAGCCAAGACAGTGAAAAGTTATTCCAGCAGAATAATAAATAACGGAATCAGTCCCACAGAAAACGCATGAGACGAGGATATTCCAATGTAATAATAAAGGCGAAATCGGTCCCACAGTAAAACGCATGCACGTGTGATATTCCAATGTAATAATAAAGACGGAATCAGTCCCAGATAGAACGCACAAACAAGATATTCAATGAGAATAATAAAGGCGAAACCGGTCCGGACGTGAGAACGCATGCATGGGATGTTCCAACAGAATGATAAAGAATGAAACAACAAAAGAATTTCACCAAGTATAGGTTAGCTTCAGCGTATAAAAGTTATTCCAACAGAATAATAAGAATGGAATAACAGAAGTTCTCTTCATAGATAAGAAAGAAATATTACTCCCTACCTTGGAAAAACTGGATACTAGAATAGTGAGTAGCAGATTTCTCTTCTTCTTTCTCTCTATAATTTCTCTCTATAATAATCGCACTAAAACTTTTGTGAATTGGTGAGAAATGAAGGAAGAATGAGCTTCTATTTATAGGAAAATATAGTTTCGATAATTGCACGTTTTGGGGCTCGAAAATTACAGTACAATACCTCCAACTTTTCTTTCATTTATAATTTAGTCTTGTAAGTATTATCAATCTTGCACCAACTCCCCTAATAGTAAATAGTGTGAATCAATAGTTCAATCATGTCAATCAATAGTATAATCATGTGAAAAAAATACGAATTACAGTATAGTACCTCTATCTATACCTCAATTTTTAACTTAGTCATGCAAGTATTATCAATCTTGCACCAACTCCCCTAATAGTAAATAATGTGATTCAATAGTACACATATGTGAACAAATAGTTATATAAGTATGTGAATTAGTAGCAATTAATTGCTCATTTATCCGATAAATTACCCAATTTATCAATATAACCCCTAGACATCAATTATCATCGGAATAAATGTCGATTTTCTCTAACACAAACAATTCCAACATAATGAAACTATTTTTATCAAAAATATAAAATTTGAAATTTTGAAGTTTGACTTTTCCCGAAAAAGTCAACTGTTGACTTTTTGACCAAATAGTGAATCCCGAAAAATTTTGTGTTTATAGACTATTTTTACTAATTTAAATGCGTTAGGACTCAAATATCACGCTTGGCGTCTCCAAATTCAACTCCGAACAACAATCATCATTAATATTATAACTCACAATATTTATCAACCAGTGTCGTTCCCGGAAAGAGGGCTTTCAATAAGGATTTCTCCTATTGGTAGCCAAGAATTAGGTGACCAAACCTCTCATTGACAAAACTTCTAGACATTGTAAATATTGCGGTTTATAATATGAATAACTTTGTCGTCTCAAGTATTGATTTAATAAAAAACATTTTATGCAGATGATAATCGACCATAATTGAATCCATAATATGATAGATATGATGCAAAGAATTATCGTAGTAATAATTGAGTATAAGCGAGTGACTTCTCACGTAAGCATCAATAATCAATCCCGGTGTTACTACTACGCAACCACACGTATTCATCGTATTTTTTAACACCGGGTGTTTCAACAGATTAACGGTAAAATTTTACGCCGTTATTTTCATAAAGTATTTTTGTCATTTTCTCAATCAAACAATAATTCCGTCATTGGGGTCCACTGATGATTGTGTGGTTATTTAATATTTCCTATTAAAATGAATATTCCCCGACCAATCGAATATTATATAACAACTTGCGTACTTTGTAAATTTTGTAAATATTACCCACAACTATAACATTATATCAAATCCACACCATAATATTTAAAAATATATTTCGAGAAAATTTAATCTTTATTCAAAAAGTTGGGGTCTTACATTTAGTGTCTCCACACAAATGATCATGAGATCGATAATCCTCATTCAATAAGTGAGCAACAAATGTACCAATATATTCGGATTCACTAATCCCATTTTAGTAATCCAACGATTGAGAACTATTTTAGTTTTAAGGTATCTAAGAATTTAGATCTCATTAGCATGATCATCATCATGATTCTAAAAGTATTGCTTAAAACTATGAGTTTATCACATTTAATATAACAACACTATGTAGATAAATTAAAAGCCTTTAATTAAATAATTCTTTTATTAATAAATAAATAAGATTGTGACAAAGTATATGTTTTATGATATCAAATAATTGGTTTGTGTGCATACTACTTTCATTGAGCATCAAGGATTACAAAAGCTGTGACAACCCGAAAATTTAGAATATCTTGAATGATTAAATTAAAGAATAAAACCTAGATTGGAAAAAGAGGGTGATAGAAATGTTGAATAGTAAGAAATGAGAAGATAAAGAATATATGTGAGAAAATATGGGTTTCAAAAAATTCAAAACCTCAGAATGTATTTATATGTGTATTTGAAGTATGTTATGAATAAGGTATTATGTTACCTTTAATTTTATGTGAATTATTGAAAGAAATTATTAGAATGATTGAAATTTGAAAAAAGAAAAAATAGTTTATGAATGTGGGAAATTTATTAAGGAAATAAATTCAATAAAGAGATATGATAAGGATAAATACTTTTTGACTTATATGAAGTATGTATGTGATTGAATAAATAAATATATTAAGTATATATATTTATTTATTATAAAGAAAAATTAAATAGAAAGTTACATAACCTACTTATAAATTAGGTATTTGAATTAAATAACCTAATTGGTTATCTTTATTTAGTGGTCCTAGTATTTAATTATATACTAGTGACCTAATAGAAGAGATTTGTGGATCATGTCTCCACATACTAAATTAATTTGTGTGAATATGTGAATAAATGAATATGAATATTATGTGTTTATTTTTATTTGTTTATTATATAAACAAATAAAAAAAACTAAGGTAACCTAATTATATATTAGGAATAAAAATTGAATAACTTAAGGGTTATGGTATGTGAGAATAATAGTATTTAAAATATATACTAATTTTAAGGGATTTATTTTATACATCTCAATTAATTAATTTTATAACCTAATTAAAGCAAGTCTAATTGAGTTAAAGAATTAAATGTGTATGAATAAGGATATGAATTATAATTGAGTGCATGGAAACCTTAATTAAATAATTAGGGTTGGATAAAATGGAAAGTATTAAAATATGTTAATTTTCCATGACCCAAAGAATTAAAGTGAAAGCTCAAAAGATTAAAATGGTGGCCCAAACTTGTAGCCCAATTAAAGAAGGGCATTTTGGATATTTAGTATATTAAATATAGCATTAAAAGAAAGCAAAACTTGGAGAAAAAGTGGCCACATAGCCAGCCATATGTGGAGAGAAAATGGGGATGCACATCATCAATTACAAGCTCCACATTTACTTTAGATATTTCACCAAATAAGCTAGGTGTCAAAATTTTTAAGGAGCCACCTTACTTACTAATCTTCCATATATCAATGTGATGATTAAGTGAGAGATAGAGCAAGAAGATGTGAGATGTATATAGATATATATCATATATCTATATACATTTTTACTAACAACCACTAAAATCTATTTTTTTGTCTCTTATCTTTTATTTCATTTTCATATTTGCTAGCAAAATAAACCAAGAGAGAGAGATTAGAGGGGTCATTTTGGCAGCCTTTTAGAGGGAAAAGAGAGAGAGTTTTGAAATCCATCAAAGCTCCATATATAAGCAAACCTAGGAAGAAGAAGAAAGAAGATCACAAGCAAATGTATAAATCGTAACTATTTTATACATTTTATTTTGATTACTTTTAATCAAAACTGGAATCTATGTTTCTAAACTCAAAAACTTTGTATCTACTTGTTGATGAGTATTTTATGTTTAGGTCTACCCATTTTGGGTGTTGATTTGTCTGGAAATAAAAAAAAGAATTTTTTTTCTAGTTTAGAAAACCATAACTTTTATGTACTTTAGATTTTCACTGTTTTTAATCTACATATTATTTTTACGATCCTCCAAATAGAGGTGCTAGATGTATAAGTTATCTAGTAAACCCAAGTGGTTTCACTCAAAAATGTTGAGTTTATAAGTAGTAGAGATTGTTTTAGTAAAAACAGTCCCGATTTTTTAAGAAAAAATAAACTATTTTGGTCCAGTCACTGGCAGGGGAAGTTTCGTAATTTTTATGACCTTAATTTTTTTTTAAAAATTGGGATGATAATATGATGAGTTTTTTAACATTTCCAAGTGGAATCACTAAAAAAGGAGTTTTAGATTTCCGTATGGACTGTTTTTGGCAAAGTAGGCAAAAGTAGAAATTTTGAAAAACAAACTGCCCAAGATTTTTCAAGGGCAGTTTCGGAAACTTAATTAATGAAATAAATTCATGACTTTTTGGACATGAAAATATATGATATAAAGTAGCTCCTGTCCAAAAATAAGCTCATTTCGACTTAAATTGACCAAGTTATGATCATTTCAATTTTTGGGATTTTTCGACGAAAACCGCTATAACCGGAGTTCTATAACTCCGATGGCCACGAAACTTAAACTGGAAGTTCACGTTAATACATGTAAGATTGTGACAAGACTTGGGAATTTCTGGAGTTGATCATGATAGGGCTAATTTCTTAAGCTACGAGTTAAAAATGATTTTTGAAAAATACTAAAGGGAATTGAAAAATTACAGAAAAATTCTTTTTGTGCATGGAATATATGTATATATGTTTAGCCAAATGATAGAAAAATAATAAGTTGATTTGGTATTTTCGTGAAAGGAATTAATGAATCCAGCTTGTTGGATTGAAAATCAGTTGAATCAAGTTTGCTGAATTGGAAAATAGTTTACTGAATTGGAGATTAGTTTGAATCCAGGCTTGCTGGATTAAAAGTCAGTTGAATCTAGTTTTTTGGATTGGAAAACAGTTTACTGGATTGAAGGATTAGTCAATATAGGTTGTTGAATTGGTATGTTTGAATAATCCAGACTATAGTATTAGTATTCGGCTTACTTGATTATAGAAAAGAACTTATAATATGAAAAACTTAGTGTTAAATCATAATGTATATGATATAGTGATTGAAAAATTATCAAAGGACGATAATAATAATGATGTTTTAAGGTGTAATCTAATATTTGATTGTGTGGTTAAGTGTTAGCTAATTTGTTGATAGAGTTGTTGTATTATGGGATAAAGTATATTATGCTAATTGAAATATCAATCTTAACAATAATAGGTCTTTCAAATGAAGCTAAATTAGATTGTGTAACAATAATCGACGGTACAAACAAGTTTCTTTAACTCAAACTTGAGTTGTATGTTCAAAGCATGTTAGTGAATAATTATTGTTGATTATTCACATCTATACTAATTATTGATTCACACTTAGTGCATGTTGCATATGTTCATCAGGTATGAAAAGCTGATCACCTTCATTACCTTAAGGTTCATTTAAATTGTTCATGGTCATTATTGACCTCCAAACATTATTGATTCAGTCATTCAATTATTCAAACTTGATTAATGTTATTTCACAATTATTACATTATTGAAAACTTGAAAGTTTATTCTTTCTTTCCAGTCATGATATATCTTCACTTGTATTTAAAACTTGCTGGACAAATATGTTGCTCACCCTTGCTATATCATGATAACATTTTCAGATTTAGGCGAAGGCTTGAATAAAGGCAAAGGCAAAGGAAAATTATAGAATTGGACTATTATGTAGTTAAACTTGTAAAAGTATTTAATACAAATGACATTTTAAATCTGTGAAGATATTGAAGGTATGTATTAAGTTAAGGTTACAGACCTTGGGGATTATGTTGTAAAGATTTATTGTATAAACAATTTATGTTTATATCTTCCACAATAGTTATAGAAATGATGTATCGTAACGTACCAGTTCTAAGGTAAAATGTAAGACCGCAACTTTTATGAATAAAGATGAATTTTCTATAAATATAATTTTTGAATATTATGGAGTGAATTTGATATAATGTTATAGTTGTGGGTAATATTTATAAATTTTTCAAAGTACGCAAGTTGTTATATAATATTCGATTGGTCGGGGAATATTCGTTTTAACAGGGGAATATTAAATGCGACGACACAATCATTAGTGGACCCCTAACAATGTAATTATTGTCGAATTGAGAAAAGCGATAAAAATATCTTTTTATAAAATAACGGTGAACGTTTTTATCGTTAACCTTTGTTGGAATACCCGTTGGTTAAAATACGATGTTTACGGTATGATTGCACGATATATTTTGAATTATTGATTCTTACGTAAGAAGACACTACTCAATAATTGTTACAGTAATTACTCTTCAATATTTTATTTTATTAGTTCAATAATTGCTGCATTGATATTTTATATTATTGTTGTTTTAATAATTATCACTGCACAATATTTCCCATTATCAGATCAATAATTCATATTATTTGAATAATATTATTAGATAGCATTATTGGCAATGTCTAGAAAGTTCTGTTAAGGAGAGGTTTGGTCACCTAATTGCGCGCCAGTAATGAAAAATCCTTATTAGAAAGCCCCCTCTTTCTTGGGAACGGCCTGGTTGTCATTATTGTGATTCTGTAATATTATTTGTGAATAATTAATTATTGATTTATATGATAAGGAAATATTTATTTTATGTGGATATAAATGATAGATAGGAAAATATATATTTTATGTGGTTATAAATGAAGGAGTTAATGTTGAGGTGATTTATTAGTATTTTGTCGGATTGGAGGTATTAAAAATCAAATCGGTGTTCTTAAAGCTCTATTGTATGAGTTATAATTTTGATCCGACCGTTGGATCATTGTGATTTTTGGATATATTATACATATATAAGTTGAGTATATGTCCACAAATTTTGAACCGTTAAAAATTAACGTATGATTTGTTATGAATTTTATGAGGTGTTGAAAATCATCCGTTTGTGGATTTCTGATATTTTATGTTTTGAATTTGGAAAAACTTTCTTCTGCAAAGTTGTAGAGAATTCGATTTCTTGTGGAATGGACATAAAATTCGTATTTTTTTTGATAAAAGGGCTATTTATTATGAATTATTGAAGTTTCGGAAATTAAAATATTTTTATTAAAAATATGGGTGGACCCCACTTTTGGTTGTTGGGAAAGGTGGCTGATTTTAGTAGGCCCCACTTGTGGTGGCTGAAATTTATTCAAATACATGTGTGTAAATTTTTTTTTTAATATTATTTTATTAATTTAGTCTCCTATGGCGTTCTAGCATTTTTCTATAAATAGGGTGCTTAGTTAGAATTGAAAATCACAACAGAATCAGAGAATTTTTCTTCTATAATCTTGAGCGTATTTCTTTAGAGTTTTAGAAAGATTTGAGCATAGAAAACAGTTACAGTTTTCTTCAAGAATATCCCCGCTATACCAGTTGGAATACTCTTCTTTTCAAGATAAGGGATGTTATTTTTGTTCAATATTCGCTTGAAATAATATTTTCTTCCATACTCTGTAGTATGTAAGTAATATTATTTCGTTTTAGATTTCGAATTCTATACTCGTTTGTTAAAATTTTGGCTTCTATACTCCATGAAATTAGCAGAATATCCTTAATATTTGCGCTTCATCCAGTATCTTTTCATGAAAATATTATTCTGAGCATCCTTGATAAGTTTTAACTTTTTCATGCTGGAGTACTATTCACGGGGTTACTATTCCCGAAGTACTATTCATGGGGTACTACTATTCACTCGAGTACTATTCACCCGGGGTACTATTCATGATAAAAATTGATTCGTTTTCGGTCCAAATTATTTTTGGTACAATATTATTCTTAAATTTTACTCCACAAAGCAAAGATGTCGTGTTGACAATTTGGACGTTATTGATTTCTGGATAAATTAAATTATAAATCTTTAAAAATTTATCCTTGAACTTGTTTTATTGAATTCTTATATCATTGTCATCATCCTCATGTTTATATTATGTTGAAAGTCATCTATGGCGTATAGTGCATAGATGGACTTGGTATGATTATGACCAGAGAATATTCGGTATAATCATGACCGTAATGTTACAAATGATGTGATAAAAGTCCTCATTGGCCCGTAGTGCATTGATGGACAGTTGTTGGCATGATCATGACCATTGATGAATACACGAATATCCTTGGCCCGTAGTGCATGGATAATTTGTGGTCGTGATACTAATGAATATCTTTGGCCGTAGTGCAGGGATGATGTGGATTATTTATTAAGCTGAGTCTCAGCGATAAAAGTGATGAAAAACCTTTTAAATCATAGAAGATAGTAGATTTTATTCTCTACTTTACTCTTCTAATGGATTGCTTATTTCGCTGCACTTAAACTTGATGTTTGTTATATTTTATAAGTTTAACAATGTTGAAGGCTAACGATAAATTATTCTGCATTACCTTAGTCATAATATTTCTTACTGGGCTAGTTGAGCTCACCCTTTTGCTTTCATTGTCCTCTTCAGGAAATGAGAACGTCGTTGGGACTAGTCGGGGAACGGAGTGATAGTCCAGATGATAGCATTAGTAGTCCTCACTATTCTATGAAATAGTGTGATAATAATTGAATTGATGACACCATTTGAATTAAATACTGTCTAGAAGACAATATTCGTTTTAAAACTCTCAGTTTATGTTTTGTTGTATTTTACACGACAGTTGTATTATTAAGTTGTATTGGAATTTTGTACCATGTATTTGGCGACTCAAGATGGGTGATGTATACCTATTTTGGGGGCGTCACAGTTGGTATCAAAGTTTAGGGATATGATCTCTGGCTAAGATGTGAGACTAGAACTAGGAGGGGAGAGACGGGGAATTCCTTCGCTAGTATGACCTACCTAAGTTTATTTGGTATTTAATTGGTCGGTCAGAGTATAGAGATAATATGTTGCATGTCAATTAACCCTTGTTTTGTTGCAGTATTTGAAAATGACATCCGAGAATATTGAGAATAGCTATGGAGCACAAGAGACCGTTGACTCACCACAGATCAATACCCAGGATAATGTGCAAAAAGAAGACAATAATCCTTAGATAAACAACAACGATCAAATGATGAACGATGGAATGTTCAGAGGCTTTATGCAATTCATGCAACATCAGGCGAGAGCGGCTCCTGTCCAAAATGTAGGTGGAAACACTGTAAAACTCTTGGACGGTCACCGCTAAACAGTTCAAGGAGCTGGGACCACCGGAGTTTATTGGAGAGCCAAAACCACTCAAGGCGGAAGCGTGGATAAAGCAGATCACTAAGATATTTGATGTCTTGGGATGCTCCGAGGAGCAAAAGGTTCCCTTTGCCACCTTTATGTTGCGAGGAGAGGCAGATTACTGGTGGGAATCGGTAAAGCGTACTCAACCTGCCACAGTGAAGATGTCTTGGGAGAAGTTCCAAGAACTATTCAACGACAAGTACTTTCCTGAAAGTATTCATCACATGAAAGAGGTAGAGTTCATCAAGTTGGAGCAGAACAATATGACCGTGTCGCAGTACGAAGTGAAGTTTACCGAGTTGTCCCGGTTTGCGTCTCACTTGGTTGATAATGGGAGAGAATGACACGGATATTTCTAAGAGGTTTGAAACCCGAGATACGTCAATATCTAATTTCTCATAAATTGTGTTTGTATTCAGATGTTGTAAATAGAGCTCAGTTATTGGAGCACGATAACGAGTCAGCCCAACCAAGAGAAAGCAGCCGAAAAAATGATAATACCAGTGGTAACAGTCATCGAAGAGGTGACAACAAACGTGGAGGGAATCAACATGCCAGAAATGGTAATCATTGCTAAGACAATAAGAGTGGACATTTCAAGAAGAGGAGATTCAACAATGATGGAAAGACGTCAGCACCAGTACCCATTGTTAAGGAAGGAAACGACCACTTATCATATGCTTCAAATGTGGAGGGGAGGGACACATCAGTCCAAACTGCGCGATGTAGTCCAAAGCGTGTTATAATTATAGAAGAGAAGGTCACCTAGCCCGATTTTGTCATGCACAGAAGACAAGTCCAGCTGGGATAGAGGCACCAAAGGCCATCCCAGAAAAGTCAAAACCGATAGTTCAAGGGATAGCGTTTGCCGTGACCTCCCAGAAAGCAAGGAACCCGAACGAGGTCATCACGGGAAAGCTTATCATAAACTCTAGCGAAGTCTATACCTTATTTGATACCGGTTCTACCCATTCTTTTATTTCTCCTACTTGCGCTCAATGTTTAAATTTGACTCCGGAAAAATTAGACTTTGACTTATCTTTGGAAACTCTGTTGGGAGAAACCTTCATTACATCCACTATTTATAAGACTTATTTGGTTCAAATCGGTACCCTCACATTACCTGTCGATCTTATTTCATTGAAAATACTTGCATTTGACGTGATTCTAGGGATTAATTGGTTAACCACTCATCATGCAAAAATTGATTGTTTTCGTAAGGTTATTAGCTTTCATATTCCTAACCAACCTATTATGCAAATTCAAGCAACCAAACCATTAAAATCAATCACTGTCATCTCAAGCCATAAAGCTATTCGTTTATTGAAAAACGGATGTCAAGCTTTCTTAGCTCACGTCACAGATTTAAACAAAAATACGTCAGATTTAAATGATATTTCTATTGTTAATAAATTTCCTGACGTATTCCCTGAAGAACTTCCTGGCCTACCCCAAGAGCGTGAAGTTGAATTTTGTATCGATCTTGAACCCGGTACAAAACCCCTTTCCAAAGCCTCATATCGAATGGTTCCTATTAAACTTCAGGAGTTAAAGACCCAATTGCAGGAATTATTAGACATCGATTTCATTCATCCTAGTACGTCTCTTTGGGGTGCTCATGTTCTATTCGTGAAGAAGAAAGACGGGAGTATGCGACTTTGTATTGATTATCGGGAGTTGAATCATGTCACCATCAAAAATAGGTACCCATTGCCACATATTGATGACCTGTTTGACCAGTTTCAAGGCGCCAAATTCTTTTCAAAGATCGATCTTCATTCCGAATATCACCAGTTAAAGATTAGAACCGATGACTTTCCAAAGATGGCTTTCAGAACTCGTTACGGGCATTATGAATTCCTAGTCATGTCTTTTAGATTGACTAATGCTCCTGCTGCCTTCATGGATATGATGAACCGAGTATTTAAGGAATGTTTGGATCACTTTGTGGTCATCTTTATTGATGACATCCTCATATATTCCAAAAGCCGTGAAGATCATGAGACACTTGAGGCTGATACTCTAAAAGCTTCGTGAAAATAAGCTTTATGCCAAGTTGAAGAAATGCGAGTTCTGGCTTGAGGAAGTAGCATTCCTTGGGCACGTAGTATCAAGTCATGGAATATATGTTGACCCGGCAAAGATTTAAGCTATTCAAAGCTGGGAGCAACCTAAATCAGTAACCGAAGTACGTAGCTTTTTCGGATTAGCTGGTTATTATCGGAGATTCGTAGAAGGGTTTTCTCGAATCGCTACTCCATTAATTCAGCTGACTCAGAAAGATATAAAATTCGGTTGGGGCGTGGAATATGAGAAGAGTTTTCAAGAACTCAAGAGGAGGCTCATTTCAACACCTGTTCTGACAAAACCATCTGGCTCGGAGGGATTTGTCATCTATAGTGATGCTTCGGGCAAAAGGTTAGGATGTGTTCTCATGCAACATGGGAAAGTCATAGCCTATGCCTCTCGGCAACTCAAAGAATATGAGAGGAATTATCCTACTCATGATCTAGAGTTGGCAGCTGTTGTGACGCCCCCAAAATTAGGTATACGTCACCCATCTTGGGTCGCCACTTACATGGTACATAAATTCAAATACAAACTTAATTATACATTTGTCGTGTAACATACGACAATACATAAACTGAGAGTTCTAATAGGAATATTGTCATTTAGACAATATCCATACTCAAGGAGTCCTCATTACATTTATTGTCACACTATTTACAGAATAGTGAGGACTACTAATGCTATCTTGGGACCATCACTCTTTTTCCCGACTCGTCCAAATTTATATTCTCATTTCACGAAGAAACGGTGGAAAAGAAAGGGTGAGCTCAACTAGCCCAAAGAAGAAATATTATAACTAAGATAATGCGAGAATAAATTATCAATAGTCTTCAACAATGTTAAACTAATAAAATACAATAGACAACCGGTTTAAGCTGCAATGAATATGCAATCCATTAAAAGAGTCAAGTAGAAAATAAAGTCTACTATCTTTTAGGTTTTAAAAGGTTTTCATCAATTTTATCACTAAGACTCGGTTTAATGAATAAACCACAATATCTAATCATCCCCGTACCACGGTCAAGGATTTTCATCAAATTATCAATGGTCATGACTATCTTTGAATCACCCCTGGTCATAATCATACCAAAAACTATCCATCATCGTTTGCATTACAGCCGCCATCGAGGACTTTTGTCACATCATTTATATCGAGCCATGATTATCTTAGAATGATCCACGGTCATAATCATACTAAGTTCATCTATGCACGTAAGCCAAAGATAACATAATATAACATGAGGATGATGACAATGACATAATAATTCAATAAAACAAGTTCAAGAATTAATTTATCTAGGAACCAATAACATCCAAATCACAACGTGATCTTGCTTTGTAGAGTAAAATTCAAGAATCTTGAGAAGAATATTTCCATGAAAGGATCTTTGGATGAAGCGCAAATATCAAGGATATTCCACTAATTTCATGGAGTATAGAAGTCAAAGTTTTAACCAATTGGGTATAATAAAGAATGGAATAACAAAAGAAATCACCATGCATGCGGTGCTTAGCATGACGAGGTTATTCCAATGAATAATAATAACGGAACGAAGTCAAAGTAAATTCACACCAAATGGATGTTTCATGAGAATAATAAAGATGGAACGGATCCGGTAAAACACACAGATAGGATATTCCAATGAGAATGATAAAGGCGGAACAGTCAGGTAAAACACATGCACAAGATGTTCCAATAGAATAATAAAGAGCGGAACCAAGTCAGGTGTAAAACACATGATAGGATGTTCCAGCGAATAATAAAAGCGAGAATAATAGAAGAATGTCACCAAGTATAGGGTAAACCACGTATACAAAAGTTATTCCAATGAGAATAAATAAGAAGGGAATAACATAAGGATTTCACCAAGTATAGGTATGCCGCATATACAAGTTATGTATAGGGTATGCCACTTTTTTTACGAGTTATTCAATGAATAATAAAGAATGGAATAATGAAGTTCTCTTCATGAATAAGAAAGAATAACACCCCCTTACAGGTACAACAAAAATAATATTCCCTACCTTAGAAGGCTGAATATTGGAAAAGTGAAGTAGCGAGAATACTTTTCTTCTTTCTCTCTATAGTTTCTCTCTCAGAGTTTCAATGAATTAAGTAAGAAATAATGAAGGAATGAGCTTTCTATTTATAGAAAAAGCGAGGGTGGCTCTTGGTCTTAACGAAGGGTCAAAATGACTCTTGGTAATATCAAGAGACAACTACTATTTCATGAAGGGTAATTAACCCTTGGAACACCGAAGAGGCAGTTAACTCTTGGTAATATTGAAGGGACAACTACTATTTGCGAAGGGGTAATTACTATTGACGAAGATAATTACTATTGACGAAGGTAATTACTATTCACAAAGGAAATTACTATTCACAAAGGTAATTACTATTGACGAAGGTAAATACTATTGACGAAGGTAAATACTATTGATGAAGGTAATTACTATTCACAAAGGTAATTACTATTCACAAAGGTAATTACAATTCACAAAGGTAATTACTATTGACGAAGGTAAATACTATTGATGAAGGTAATTACTATTCACAAAGGTAATTACTATTCACAAAGGTAATTATTATGACCAAGGGACTCTTAGATGATGACATATGGGCCCCCATAAAATAATCAAAGTTACCACAAGCGTCTCATAATGAGACTCTTTATATACATCAAGGATTGAATAAATATTACCACAAATCATTTTATTTTTAATCAACACATATTTAATCTTTCAACAATTATTAATCATTTATAACTTGTCATCTCAATTAATAATTTAATACTATAACATATTATACGGATGATAATTGTGACAATAATTGAATCAATAATATAAGAGATATGATGCAAAGAATTATCGTAGCAATAATTGAGCATAATGAAGTGACTTCTCACGTAAGCATCAATAATCAATATCGTGTGCTACTATACAACTACGCGTAGACATTGTATTTTTTTACTACTAGGGTAGTTCAATTGTTTTGTGGTAACACCTCTGCTTAGTTATTTTTATTGAAAAATAATTTTTGTCGTTTTCTAACTACGACAATACTTCCATTAATGAGGTCCACTAATGATTGAGCCGTCGTATGAATATTCCCCGACAAAAAGAATATTCCCCACCAAACGAATATTTTATAACAACTTGCTTACTTTGCAAAATTTATAAATATTACCCACAACTATAACATTATATCAAATTTATTCCATAATATTCAAAAATAATATTTATAAAAAATTCATCTTTATTTATAAAATTTGGGGTCTTTACGGTTGTTGTCTTTCGACTTAAAATTTGGAGGCATTACTTGTATGGGAGAAAGTGGAGATCTTTACAGATCATAAAAGCCTCAAATATTTCTTCACCCAAAAGGAACTCAACATGCGACAATGACGTTGGCTTGAACTGTTGAAAGATTATGATCATACCATTCAATACCATCCTGGTAAAGCAAATGTAGTAGCTGACGCATTGAGTAGAAGATCATATACGGGTACAAGTGCGATATTGTCAACGCAAAGGCCCATTTTATATGACTTGCAAAGGATGGAGATATAGTTAAAGCTCCAGGGACCCATGTGATGATAGCGAATATACGAGTAGAACCGACTTTAATCGATAAAGTTAAAACTGCTCAAGCTATAGACCTGGAGCTGATGCGTATGAGGAAGAAAGTGCAAGAAGGTGCTATGCCGGTAGTAAGAATCGATGAAGAAGGAATACTACGAGTCAACTCCAGACTTTGTGTTCCTAACGACCCTGATTTAAAGTATAAAATCATGATGGAGGCACACAACACACCGTTTGCAATCCATCCTGGTAGTACCAAAATGTATCATGATCTTCGACATATATTTTGGTGGAGCAATATGAAGAGAGAGATAACGGAGTTTATCTCAAGGTGTTTAACTTGTCAACGAGTTAAGGCGGAGCATCAAGTACCAAAAGGTCCATTGCTACCACTTGAAATTCCAGAATGGAAGTGGGAGCACATTATCATGGATTTCGTTACTTGTCTTCACAAGGTTTCTCAAGGCATAGATGCAATTTGGGTCATTGTTGATAGATTGACCAAGTCTACTCACTTCTTACCTATACGAGAAACTTATACACTTGAACGTCTTGCTCGTATGTACATAAATGAGATTTTAAGACTGCATGGTATGCCAGTATCCATAGTTTTTGATCGAGACCCAAGATTCACTTAACGATTTTGGGTTAGTTTGCAGAAAGCTATGAGCACAGATTTACGATTTAGCTCGGCATATCATCCTCAGACAGATGGGCAGTCAAAGAGGACTATTCAAACTCTTGAAGATCTATTAAGACTCTGTATCCTTGACTTCAAGGGAAGTTGGGACAAGTTCTTACCATTGGTGGAGTTTTCCTACAATAACAGTTATCAAACAAGTATTGGCATGGCTCCATTTGAGGTGTTGTATTGGAGAAAGTGTCATTCTCCAGTATGCTGGGATGAGGTGGGTGAAGAAATGTTGTTGGGACCCAAATTGGTATGTATGACTATGGAAAAGATTCAAACGATCCGACAACGTATAAAAACCTCACAAGATCGACAAAAGAGTTATGCTGATCTTCATCGAAAGGACGTGAAATTCGATATTGGAGATCATGTGTTGTTACGAGTTGCTCCATGGAAAGGAGTTACGAGATTTGGAAAGAGAGGAAAGCTTAATCCTCGATTCATTGGCCCATTTTTAATCCTCGATCGAGTAGGAACTGTTGTGAGACCCCAGATTTTATGAATAAATATTTAATTTTCTCGAAATAATTTTTTGAATATTATGGTGTGGATATGATATAATGTTATAGTTGTGGGTAGTATTTATAAATTTTGAAAAGTATGCAAGTTGTTGTATAATATTCGATTGGTCGGGGAATATTCTTTTTCTCAATCATTGTCAATCAAGCCATAAGTAAAGAGCCCCGGTCCTTTCATTGTTGACTTCCTTGTGTGAAATGCACCGAAGCCAGACTTTCTGTAGGCGACGTCGTGAATGACGATGGCAAGTTGATAGGTATCAATGTGACGTACTATCCAAGTCTTGGATGAGGGTCATTGTTTTGAATGATATTTCTATTATTAATAAATTTCTTGACGTATTTTTGAAGACTTCTTAGCCTACCCCTAGAGCATGAAATCGAATTTTGTATTGACCCCAGTACAAAACCCATTTCTTAAACCCTCAAATATTTCTTCAACTAAAATAAACGTAACATGCGCCAAAGACGTTGGTTCGAGCTGTTAAAGATTATGATCGTACCATACAATATCATCATGGAAGTGCGAATGTGGTAGCTGATGCGTTGAGTAGAAGATCGTATGCGGTTACAAGTGCGAATATACAAACCCACGTGAAGATAACGAATATACGATTAGAATCGTCTTTAATCGATAAAGTTAAAGATGTTCAAGCTATATACTAAGAGCTCATGAATGTGAAGAAGAAGGTTCAAGAAGGCGTTATTCTAGAAGCAAGAATTGACGAAGAGAGAAAATCTCAACCCTCGATGTAATTGGCCCATTTGAAATCCTCGATGAAGTAGGGCTGTGGCCTATAGACTGCGCTTTTACCGCCAAGTATGTATGTTCGTGTTGAGCGTTTTTTTACGTATCGATGTTACGTAAATATGTGGATGACCGAACCACATTATTAATTTAGAACCCGGACGAGATAGCAAAAGATTTAATGTATGAGGAGATACGTGTTAACATCTTAGATAAGAAGAATCATATTCGACTCAAAGGTTATACCTCAAGAATTAGAATCTGAAATGAAGTCAAGGTATCCTCACCTCTTTGGTATATCAGGTACGTACGTAAATTTTGAGGGCGAAATTCCATAAGGAGGGGAGATTGTGAGACCCCAGATTTTATGAATAAATATTTAATTTTCTCAAAATAATTTTTTGAATATTATGGTGTGGATATGATATAATGTTATAGTTGTGGGTAGTATTTATAAATTTTGAAAAGTATGCAAGTTGTTGTATAATATTCGATTGGTCGGGGAATATTCTTTTTCTCAATCATTGTTAATCAAGCCATAAGTAAAGATCCCGGTCCTTTCATTGTTGACTTCCTTGTGTGAAATGCAAAGCCGGACTTTTCTATGGCTGACGTCGTGAATGACGATGGCAAGTTGATAGGTATCAATGTGACGTACTATCCAAGTCTTGGATGATGGTCATTGTTTTGAATGATATTTCTATTATTAATAAATTTCCTGACGTATTCTTGAAGACTTCTTAGCCTACCCCTAGAGCATGAAATCGAATTTTGTATTGACCCCAGTACAAAACCCATTTCTTAAACCCTCAAATATTTCTTCAACTAAAATGAACGTAACATGCGCCAAAGACGTTGGTTCGAGCTGTTAAAGATTATGATCGTACCATGCAATATCATCATGGAAGTGCGAACGTGGTAGCTGATGCGTTGAGTAGAAGATCGTATGCGGTTACAAGTGCGAATATACGAACCCACGTGAAGATAACGAATATACGATTAGAATCGTCTTTAATCGATAAAGTTAAAGATGTTCAAGCTATATACTAAGAGCTCATGAATGTGAAGAAGAAGGTTCAAGAAGGCGTTATTCTAGAAGCAAGAATCGACGAAGAGAGGAAATCTCAACCCTCGATGTAATTGGCCCATTTGAAATCCTCGATGAAGTAGGAACTGTGGCTATAGACTCGTTTTACCGCCAAGTATGTTGCGTGTTCAGAACGTTTTTTTTACGTATCGATGTTACGTAAATATGTGGATGACCCGAACCACATTATTAATTTAGAACCGGACGAGATAGCAAAAGATTTAATGTATGAGGAGATACGTGTTAACATCTTAGATAAGAAGAATCATATTCGACGCTCAAAGGTTATACCTCAAGAATTAGAATCTGAAATGAAGTCAAGGTATCCTCACCTCTTTGGTATATCAGGTACGTACGTAAATTTTGAGGGCGAAATTCCATAAGGAGGGGAGATTGTGAGACCCCAGATTTTATGAATAAATATTTAATTTTCTCAAAATAATTTTTTGAATATTATGGTGTGGATATGGTATAATGTTATAGTTGTGGGTAGTATTTATAAATTTTGAAAAGTATGCAAGTTGTTGTATAATATTCGATTGGTGGGGAATATTCTTTTTGTCGGGGAATATCGAGACGACCAGACAATCATTAGTGGACCCCTAGCGAAATTATTGTCGGATTGAAAAGCGACAAAAAATATTTTTTTATAAAAATAACGGCGAAAGTTTTACCGTTAAGCTGTTGAAACACCGGTGTTAAAAGAAATGCGATGTCTGGCGTGTTTGTATAGTAGCACACGATATCGATTATTGATGCTTATGTGATAAGTCACTCAGTTTTGTTTTATTGGTATTATTAATGTAATAAAACAAAAAAACTTTTTATATAAAAGCAGTACTTTTATAAAGTTATTCTATAAATAGAATATATTATATTCTATTATGCATAGTGTTGTATATTGTTTGCATAATGTTTTGCATAGTAAACTCTTTTTGTATAAAACATAATACTTTTATAAAGTTATCATTTTATTAGACAATAATTAGAATATATTATATTTTATTATGCATAGTGTTTTCATAAGGTGCTGCATAGTGTTTGCAAAGTAAAATCTTTTATAAAGTTATTCGTTTTATTAGATTATAAATAGAATATATTATATTTTATTTAAAAGATTTTACTTTAAATAGGACCGATTAGATTAAAGTAAATCAATCTGGATAGTTCATGAGTTAGTTACTATACGATCCATTTTTCTATAAATAGAAGCTCATTCCTTCATTATTTTCTTACGAATTCTTTGAAACTACAGAGAGATAAACTATAGAGAGAAAAAGAAAGTATTCTCGCTTACTTCACTACTTATATATCCAAAGTACTCATCTTCTTAAGGTAGGGAATATTATTTGTTTGTACTCGTAAGGGGTATTATTTCTTTTGTATTCATGAAGAGAACTTCGTAATTCCATTATTTATTATTACATTGGAATAACTCAGATATCATGCCAGCTACCCTATACTTGGTGAAATTCTTACATTATTCCATTCTTTATTATTACATTTGGAATATCACATGCATGCGTTTCTGTGGGACACGGTTTAAATCTTTATTATTATTCATTGGAATATCACATGCATGCGTTTTACTTGGGACGATTAAAATCCTTATTAGTATTACATTGGAATAACTTTGTTTATGCGGGCAATCTTGCATACATGGTGACATTCTTCTATTATTAAAAGTCTTTATTATTACATTTGGAATATCCTATTCATGCGTTCTGTGGGACCTGGTTAAAATCTTTATTATTATTACATTGAATATATCATGTTTGTGCGTTTACGTCGGACCTAGTTCCATCTTTATTATTATTACGTTGGAATATCCTATTCACATGCGTTCGTGGGATCTGGTTAAAATCTTTATTATTACATTGGAACATCCACGCTTGCAATTTAATTTTGACCGACTTTGGTTCCGTTACTTATTAATCTATTGGAATAACTTTGCCTCATGCGCAAGTACCGCATGCATGGTGATTTCTTTTGTTATTCCATTCGTTATTATACTAAGTTGGTTAAAGTTTTGACTTCTATACTCCATGAAATTAGTGGAATATCCTTGATATTTGTGCTTCATCCAGTATCTTTTCATGGAAATATTCTTCTGAGCATTCTTGAATTTTACTCTACAAAGCAGTATCATGTTGACAATTTGGACGTTATTAGTTCTTGGATAAATTAATTTTTGAACTTGTTTTTATTAAATTCTTATATCATTGTCATCATCCTCATGTTTATATTTTGTTGAAAGTCATCTATGGCCTGTAGTGCATAGATGGACTTGGTATGATTATGACCAGAGATTATTCGTTGTAATCATGACCGTAATGTTGCAAATGATGTGGTAAAAGCCCTCATTGGCCCTTAGTGCATTAATGAACAGTTGTTGGCATGATCATGACCATTAATGAATACACAAATATCCTTGGTCCGTAGTGCATGGATAATTTATGGTCATGACACTAAAGAATATCCTTGGCTGTAGTGCAGGGGTGATTCGATGATGTGGATTATTTATTAAGCTGAGTCCTAGCGATAAAAGTGATGAAAAACCTTTTAAATCATAAAAGATAGTAGATTTTATTCTCTACTTGACTCTTTTAATGGATTGCTTGTTCACTGCAGATTAAACTTGATGTTTGTTATATTGTATCGGTTTAATAATTGTTTAAGGCTAATGATAATTTATTCGCATTATTTTAGTCATAATATTTCTTCTTTGGGCTAGTTGAGCTCACCCTTTTTTCACTGTTCTCTTCAGGAAATGAGAATATAGTTGGGATGAGTCGGGGAACGGAGTGATGGACCAGATGATAGTATTAGTAGTCCTCACTATTCTGTTAAATAGTGTGACAATAATTGTAATGAGGATTTCTTTTGAGTTTGTATACTCTCTAGTAGACAGTGTTTGTATTCAAACTCACAGTTTATGTTTTGTCGTATTGTACACGACAGTTGTATTATTAAGTTGTATTTGAATTCTGTACCATGTATCTGGCGACTCAAGATGGGTGATGTATACCTAATTTTGGGGGCGTCACAGTTGGTATCAAAGCTTAGGGATATGATCCCTGGCTAGGATGTGAGAATAGAACTAGGAGGGGAGAGATGGGGAATTCCTTCTCTAGTATGACCTACCTAAGTTTATTTGGTATTTAATTGGTCGGTCATAGTATAGGGATAATATGTGATATGTTAATTAACCCTTGTTTTATGGCAGTATTGGAAAATGGCATCCGAAAATATTGAGATAAGAAATGAAGCACATGAGATCATGGAGACACCTCTAATCACCAACCAGGATAATGTGATGTCAGGCGAAGAAGGGATTAGAGATATCCATGTGGTGAGTGAAGAATTGATAGTTGCACCCGAGATAGTCGCAGAGGTAGCAGCTGAGAGTGAGGAAGAAGAGGAAGAAGAGGAACTTGAGGAGAATTTATTAGAAGAACTTTATGATCAAAATGTAGAATTTCAAAATCGTATTCATGAGTTAGAAGAGCAGGCTGAAGAACGACAAAGCGGTCGTGGAGCAAAGAGATGTAACAATTCAAAATTATGTTACCCGATGTGCGATACTTGAACAGAAGCACTCTTTGTCAGAGTATAAGATATTCGAGCTAGAATCTAATAATGCTATGATCAAAGTTCTGATGAAAGAAGAAATAACTAAACGAATGAGAATAGAGGATGCATGGGTAAAAGCCGCACGATGCGTAGATATTGTAGAAAAAGACGTCCGATCCAATAAAGCCAAAATAGATGAAAAGGATTTTGCTTTTTGGACAGCAATTGGGAGAATCCAACATCGAATTCGGAATTACCTTGTGCATAGCGGTCAACCCGAATTCGATATGGATCAGAGAGTAATGATTCAAATCATGGATCAGGAATGCGACGAAGCAATTAATGGTGGAATGTCCTCTATAGCAAAGTCAAGTCCAGCTGGGATGGTGACGCCAAAGAATGTCCCAGACAAGTCAAAATCGATAGTTTAAAAGAGAGCATTTTTTTGTGACAAGGAACACGAATAAAGTTATCACGGGTTAGTTAATTATAAATTCTTGCGAAGTCTATATCTTATTAGATATCAGTTCTACCCATTATTTTATCTCTCTTGCTTGCGCTCAACGTTTAAATTTGACTTCGGAGAAATTATACTTTGACTTATTAGTTGAAACTTCGATAGTAGAAACCTTCATTATCTCCACTGTTTATAAATCTTGTTGATTCAAATCGACACTTTCACGTTACTTGTCAATCTTATCTCTTTAAAAATACTTGCCTTTGATGCGGTTTTAGGAATCGATTGGTTAACTACTTATCATGCTTTTCGTAAGGTTGTTAGCTTTCATATTCCTAACCAACCTGTTATGCGAATTCAAGAAACCAAACCACTAAAGTCAATCATTTTCATATCAAGCCATAAGTAAAGAGCCGGTCCTTTCATTGTTGACTTCCTTGTGTGAAATGCACAAGCCGGACTTTACGTAGGGCGACGTCGTGAATGAGCGATGGCAAGTTGATAGGTATCAATGTGACGTACTATCCAAGTCTTGGATGAGGTCCGCGATTTTGAATGATATTTCTATTATTAATAAATTTCTGACGTATTCTTGAAGACTTCTTAGCCTACCCGAGAGGCGTGAAATCGAATTTTGTATTGACCCCGATCAAAACCCATTTCTTAAACCCTCAAATATTTCTTCAACTAAAATGAACGTAATATGCGCCAAAGACGTTGGCTCGAGCTGTTGAAGATTACGATCGTACCATGCAATATTATCGTGGAAGTGCGAACATGATAGCTGACGCGTTAAGTAGAAGATCGTATGCGGTTACAAGTGCGAATATACGAACCCACGTGAAGATAACGAATATACGATTAGAATTGTCTTTAGTCGATAAAGTTAAAGATGTTCAAGCTATATACTAAGAGCTGATGAATGTGAAGAAGAAGGTTCAAGAGGGCGTTATTCTAGAAGCAAGAATCGACGAAGAGAGGAAATCTCAACCCTCGATGTAATTGGCCCATTTGAAATCCTCGATGAAGTAGGAACTGTGGCCTATAGACTCGTTTTACCGCCAAGTATGTTGTGTGTTCAGAACGTTTTTTTTACGTATCGATGTTACGTAAATATGTGGATGACCCGAACCACATTATTAATTTAGAACCGGACGAGATAGCAAAAGATTTAATGTATGAGGAGATACGTGTTAACATCTTAGATAAGAAGAATCATATTCGACGCTCAAAGGTTATACCTCAAGAATTAGAATCTGAAATGAAGTCAAGGTATACTTACCTCTTCGGTATATCAGGTACGTACATAAATTTCGAGGGCGAAATTCCATAAGGAGGGGAGATTGTGAGACCCCAGATTTTATGAATAAATATTTAATTTTCTCAAAATAATTTTTTGAATATTATGGTGTGGATATGATATAATGTTATAGTTGTGGGTAGTATTTATAAATTTTGAAAAGTATGCAAGTTGTTGTATAATATTCGATTGGTCGGGGAATATTCTTTTTGTCGGGGAATATCGAGATGTGCATACAATCATTGGTGGACCCCACAAGCGGAATTATTGTCGATTGAGAAAAGCGACAAAAATATTTTTATGAAAATAACGGCGAAAAGTTTTACAGATAAGCTTTGTTGAAACACCGGTGTTAAAAGTACGATGAATACACGTGGTTGTATAGTAGTAGTACACGATTGATTATTGATGCTTATGTGATAAGTCACTCAGTTTTGTTTTGTTAGTATTATTAATGTAATAAAAGCGGAAAAGCTTTTTATATAAAAAAGCAGTACTTTTATAAAGTTATTCTATAAATAGAATATATTATATTCTATTATGCATAGTGTTGCATAGTGTTTGCATAGTATTTTACATAGTAAAATCTTTTTATATAAAAAAGAATACTTTTATAAAGCTATACATTTTATTAGACAATAATTAGAATATATTATATTTTATTATCATATAGTGTTTTCATAGTACTGCATAGTGTTTGCATAGTAAAATCTTTTATAAAGTTATTCGTTTTATTAGATAATAAATAGAATATATTATATTTTATTTAAAAGATTTTACTTTAAATAGGAATAGTCAGATTAAAGTAAATCAATCTGGATAGTTCATGAGTTAATTCTTATGCAGATCCATTTTTCTATAAATAGAAGCTCATTCCTTCATTATTTTCTTACGAATTCAATTGAAACTCTAGAGAGATAAACTATAGAGAGAAAAAAGAAAGTATTCTGCTACTTCACTACTTATATATCCAGTATTCATCTTCTTAAGGTAGGGAATATTATTTGTTGTACTCGTAAAGGGTATTATTTCTTTTGTATTCATGAAGAAAACTTACATTATTCCATTATTTATTATTACATTGGAATAACTTTTGTATATGCTGAGCTACCTATACTTGGTAAAATTCTTTACATTATTCCATTCTTTATGATTACATTTGGAATATCACATGCATGCGTTTTTACGTGGGACACGGTTAAAATCTTTATTATTATTACTGTTGGAATATCACGCTACATGCGTTTTTCTGTGGGACACGATTAAAATCCTTATTAGTATTCGTTGGAATAACTTTGTTTATCGCAATCACGCATACGTGGTGACATTCTTCTATTATTCCGTCTTTATTATTACATTTGGAATATCACATGCATGCGTTTACTCGGACTGGTTCCGTCTTTATTATTATTACATTTGGAATATCATATGCGTGCGTTACGCCGGGACTGGTTCCATCTTTATTATTATTACATTGGAATATCCTCGTCATGCATGCGTTTCGCGGGGACTGGTTAAAATCTTTATTATTACATTGGAACATCTGCGGTGCGTTAATTTACTTTGACACGGTTCCGATTACTTATTAATCTGTTGGAATAACTCCACATGCATCTGCAATACCGCATGCGTGGTGATTTCTTTTGTTATTCCATTCGTTATTATACTCGGTTGGTTAAAGTTTTGACTTCTATACTCCATGAAATTAGTGGAATATCCTTGATATTTTGCGCTTCATCCAATATCTTTTATGGAAATATTCTTACGAGCATTCTTGAATTTTACTCTACAAAGCGATATCATGTTGATAATTTGGACGTTATTAGTTCCTGGATAAATTAATTTTTGAACTTGTTTTTATTGAATTCTTATATCATTGTCAACATCCTCATGTTTATATTTTGTTGATTCGATGATGTGGATTATTTATTGTTGAGTCCTAGCGATAAAAGTGATGAAAAACCTTTTAAATCATAAAAGATAGTAGATTTTATTCTCTACTTGACTCTTTTAATGGATTGCTTGTTCATTGCAGATTAAACTTGATGTTTGTTATATTGTATCGGTTTAACAACATTTAAGGCTAATGATAATTTATTACGCATTATCTTAGTCATAATATTTTTTTTGGGCTAGTTGAGCTCACCCTTTCTTTTCACCGTTTCTTCTTGAAATGAGAATATAAATTTGGGATGAGTCGGGGAGCGGAGTGATGGACCAGATGATAGTATTAGTAGTCCTCACTATTCTGTTAAATAGTGTGACAATAATTGTAATGAGGATTTCTTTTGAGTTTGTATACTCTCTAGTAGACAGTGTTTGTATTCAAACTCACAGTTTATGTTTTGTCGTATTGTACACGACAGTTGTATTATTAAGTTGTATTTGAATTCTGTACCATGTATCTGGCGACTCAAGATGGGTGATGTATACCTAATTTTGGGGGCGTCACAACTGTTGCCTATAAACTCGCTTTACCGCCAAGTTTGTCTCGTGTTCATAACATTTTTCACATATCTATGTTACGTAAATATGTGAAAGACCCGAACCACATTATTGAGTTAGAACCGGACGAAATAGCGGAAGATTTAATGTATGAAGAGGTTCCTGTTAAAATCTTGGATAAGAAGGAATATATTTTATGCTCCAAGGTTATACCTCAAGTCAAAGTTTTGTGGAGAAACCACGATGTTGAGGAAATGACATGGGAGTTAGAATCTGAAATAAAATCAAGGTATCCTTACCTCTTCGACATACCAGGTACGTACCCTAATTTCGAGGGCGAAATTTCATTAGAAGGGGAAGTTGTAAGACCCCAACTTTTATGAATAAAGATGATTTTTCTATAAATATAATTTTTGAATATTATGGAGTGAATTTGATATAATGTTATAGTTGTGGGTAATATTTATAAATTTTGCAAAGTACGCAAGTTGTTATATAATATTCGATTGGTCGGGGAATATTCGTTTTAATATGGAATATTCGTCCGACGGCACAATCATTGGTGGACCCCACAACAGAATTATTGTCGGATTGAGAAAACGACAAAAATATCTTTTTATAAAATAACGGTGAAAGGTTTCACAATTAACAACGTTGGAATACCCGGTGGTTAAAATACGAATGTCTGGCGTTGTTGCCTGATATAGCTGCGGTATTGCACGCGATTTTGAATTATTGATTCTTACGTAAGAAGGCTTTACTCAATAATTGTTACAAAGTAATTATGCATTCAATATTTTATTTTATTAGTTCAATAATTGCTTCGTTGATATTTTATATTATTGTTGTTTCAATAATTGTCACTACACAGTATTTCCCATTATCATATCAATAATTCATATTATTTGAATAATATTATTAGATAATATTATTGGCAATGTCTAGAAAGTTCTGTCAAAGGAGAGGTTTGGTCACCTAATTGCGCGCCAGTAAGGAGAAATCCTTATTGAAAAGCCCCCTCTTTCCTGGGAACGACCTGATTGTCATTATTATGATTTTGTAATATTATTTGTGAATAATTAATTATTGATTTATAAGATAAGAAAATATTTATTTTATGTGAAAATAAATGATAGATAGGAAAATATTTATTTTATGTGGTTATAAATGGAGGAGTTAATGTTGAGGTGTTTTATCAGTATTTTGTCGGATTGGAGGTATTAAAAATCAAATCGGTATTCTTAAAGCTCTATTGTGTGAGTTATAATTTTGATCCGGCCGTTGGATCGTTGTGATTTTTGGATATGTTATACATATATAAGTTGAGTATATGTCCACAAATTTTGAGCCGTTAAAAATTAACGTATGATTTGTTATGAATTTTATGAGGTGTTGAAAATCATCCGTTTGTGGATTTCGGATATTTTCTGTTTCTAATTTGGAAAAACTTTCTTCTGCAAAGTTGTAGAGAATTCGATTTCGTGTGGAATGGACATAAAATTCATATTTTTCTGATAAAGGGCTATTTATTATGAATTATTAAAGTTTTAGAAATTAAAATATTTTTATTAAAAATATGGGTGGGCTCTACTTTTGGTTGTTGGGAAAGGTGGTTGATTTTAGTAGGCCCCACTTGTGGTGGCTGAAATATGTTCAAATACATGTGCGTATAATTTTTTTTTTTAATATTATTTTATTAATTTAGTCTCCTATGGCGTTCTAGCATTTTCCTATAAATAGGGTGCTTAGTTAGAATTGAAAATCACACCAGAATCAGAGAATTCTTCTTCTATAATCTTGGCGTATTTCTTTAGAGTTTTAGAAAGCTTTGGCGTAGAAAGCGATGTGATTTTCATCAAGAATATCCCCGCTATAGCAGTTGGAATACTCTTCTTTTCAAGGTAAGGGATGCTATTTTTGTTCAATATTCACTTGAAATAATATTTTCTTCCATACTCTGTAGTATGTAATGTAAGACCCCAGCTTTTTATAAATAAAATTAAATTTTTCTCTAATTATTATTTTGAAATAATAAGGTGTTAATTTGGTATAATGTTTTGGTTATAGGTGAAATGTGAAAATTTTGCAAAATAAGCAAGTGGTTATAAAATATTCATTGTTGTCGGGGAATATTCGTTTGGTCGTGGAATATTCTTGTTGTCGGGGAATATTAAATGCGCCAGTACTTGACCATTTGTGGCCCATAATGAGAATAAGCGTCGGATGAAGAAAAGCGACAAAGTATGAGTTTTTATAAATAACTTGGCGTAATTATTACAAGATTAACATTATTGGATTACACGGTGGTTAAAATCTGATGTCTGGCGTGGTTGAAGAATAGCACACGATTTTTTTTGCAGATTTTTGAATTATTGATTCTTACGTAAGAAGACACTACTCAAAATTATTACTGATAATTCTTTGTTCAATATTTTATTTTATTGATTCAATAATTCTTTGCGTTTATATTTTATATTATTGTTGTTTCAATAATTGTCCTTTGCATGATATTTCCCATTATCGGATCAATAATTCATATTATTTGAATAATATTATGAGATAGCATTATTGGCAATGTCTAGAAAGTTCTGTCAAGGAGAGGTTTGGTCACCTAATTGCGCTCTAGTAAGGAGAAATCCTTATCGGAAAGCCCCCTCTTTCCTAGGAATTGTCTGGTTGTCATAAATGTGAATCTGTAATATTATTTGTGAATAATTAATTATTGATTTATATGATAAGGAAATATTTATTTGATGCGGATTTAAATGATGGATTTATTTATGTGGTTATAAATGAAAGAATTAATGTTGAGGTGTTTTATCAGTATTTTGTCGGAATGGACGTATTAAAAATTAAACCAGTGTTCTTGAGATATATTGCGTGAGTTATAATTTTTAATCAGACCGTTGGATCGTTGTGATTTTTGGATATGTTATACATATATAAGATGAGTATATGTCCACAAATTTTGAACCATTAAAAATGAGCGTATGATTTGTTATGAATTTTAAGAGGTGACTGGTTCAGAAATTGTTGAAGTTTCGAAATTTATCATTTTGGTGGAAAATTCTAGAATTGGTGGGCCCCACTTTTGGTTGGTGAGAAATGTGCTCAAATTGAATTTCAAATGTGGTGGGTGGCAATAGTAGCAGGTAAAGAAATCAGGTAGCAGGTCAAGTCTTCTTCGGTGTGCTAACATTTTCCTATAAATAGAGGGCTAAGTTAGAATTAAAAATCACACCAGAAACAAGTTTTTTCTCTCTTTCTCTCTCTATATTATCGAGCGTATTCTTGTGAGTATTTTGATACTTTGAGTGTTGTTATACGGTGGAAGTTCCTTCAGCACTATATCTAGTATTCAAGTTAGAAGTACTGTCTTTTTGAGGTAAGGGATGTTATTTTCTTCCTAATGATGTTATTCTTTCAATATCATTATACCGAAATATTGGTATGAATTTTATTGTAGAATTTCTACCTTTGTGTGTCAGAGTTACTATTCACGTATACGACAATATTCACGTATACGGAACTATTCACGTATACGACACTATTCACGAATACGGTACTATTCACCGAAAAATGAAATTTTCTTCTTTTTGTCCAAGATGTCTATTATGGTTACTATCATTGATTGTATCCATGTTTTGATCTTTATTTTTGAATTCTGCTTCAAATTTAGTTATTGGGGAGTATTATTGAACTTGGATAAACTGTAATACAAATCCCTAATATTTGTCCTTTTGTTTTATTGGATTCGTTTTCTTTAAGATATTTTTCATCATCCTCGGTCCTAAATGATGATATTAATGAATATCTTTGGCCTGTAGTGCAAAGATGAATGATTACCTAATGAATATCTTTGGGCGTAGTGCAAAGATGAGCAGTGTTGAGATGAACATGACTAATTTGGTGATACAAATGAATATCTTTGGCCTGAAATGCAAAGATGAATATTTGATTCAAGATGTATATTGATTGATGTTACATTGATAAAATATTGATGATGGACTTTTAAATCTTAGAAGATAGTAGAATTCTTTCTTTACTTAACTCTTCTAATGAATTGTTGTTTCCGCTACAGTTGTTGATCTAAAACTTGTTGTCTATTATATTCTATCAGATTTTTCCCTGCTGAAGACTAAGGATAATTTGTTGTATATTATCTTTGTCATAATATTCTTTATTGGGCTAGTTGAGCTCACCCTTTTCCTTTTTGTTCCATTGTTCTTCTCAGGAGGAGAGAATTTAGCAGGAACTAGCCGGGGTATGGAGTGATGATTCAAGATAGTTGTTTTAGTAGTCCTCACTATTTTGTAAAATAGTGTATCAATAATTGTAATGAGGACTCCTTTTGAGTTTGTATACTGTCTATTAGACAATATTTGTATTCAAACTCACAGTATATGTGTTGTCATATTTTGCACGACAATTGTATTACTGAAGTTGTATTTGTTTCTATACCATGTATTTGGAGACTCGAATGGGTGATGTATACCTATTTTGGGGGCGTCACAGTTGGTATCAAAGCTTAGGGATATGATCCCTGGCTGAGGTGTGAGACAAGAACTAGGAGGGGAGAGACGGGGAATTCCTTCGCTAGTATGACCTACCTAAGTTTATTTGGTATTTAATTGGTCGGTCAGAGTATAGGGATAATATGTGATATGTCAATTAACCCTTATTTTGTGGCAGTGTTTGAAAATGGCATAAGAAAATATTGTGATAAACAATGAAGCATATGAGACCGTTGAGTCTCCAATGATCAATACCCAGGATAATGTGCATCAGGATGGCAATAATCCTCAGGTAAACACTAACACCGATCAAATGATGAACGATGGGATGTTCAGAGGCTTTATGCAATTCATGAAACATCAAGCGAGTGGGATTCCTGTTCAAAATGCAGGTGGAAACACTGGCAACTCTCGGATAGTCACCGCTAAGCAGTTCAAGGAGCTGGGACCACCAGAGTTTTTGGGAAAACCAGAACCACTTACGGCAGAGACATGGATAAAGCAGATCACCAAGCTATTTGATGTCTTGGGATGTTCCGAGGAGCAAAAGGTTCCCTTTGCCACCTTTATGTTTCGAGGAGAGGCATATTACTGGTAGGAATCGGTAAAGCATACTCAACTTGCCGCACTGAAGATGTCTTGGGAGAAGTTCCAAGAATTGTTCAATGACAAGTACTTTCCCGAAAGTATTCGTCACATGAAGGAGGTTGAGTTCATCAAGCTGGAGCAAAACGATATGAACGTGTCGCAGTACGAAGCTAAGTTTGCCGAGTTGTCCCGATTTGCATCCCATTTAGTTGATAATGAGGAGAGAATGACACAAATGTTTCTGCGAGGTTTGAAACCCAAAATACGTCAATACCTCATTTCTCACAAACTTTGTTTATATTCAGATGTAGTGAATAGGGCTCAATTATTGGAGCGCGATAATGAGCCAGCCCAACCGAAGGATAACAAGCAACAACACGATAATAATAAATACAGTGGCAACGATCATCAAACAATGATAACCATCGTAGAGGAAATTATCATGCGAAATGGTAACCACTTGATTGGTAATCATGGCCAAGATAATAGAAGAAATGATTCAAGTGGAAATTTCAAGAAGAAAAGATTTAACGATGATGGGAAGGCGTCGACAATGCAGCGGCCAAAGAACACCATCACCAAACAACAAATTCTAGGGGAGGAGAACGACCGCCGGTTAGATACTCTGAGATCACGGAGAGGAGGGACATATAAGTCCAAACTATTCACAACATTCCAAGATATGTTTTAGTTGTGAAAAAAGCGGTCACATAGCTCGATTTTTTGTCAGTAAGCGAAATCAAGTCCGATTGGGACGGTGGTACCAAAGGTGGATCTGAGACAAAACAAAGTTGGTGGTTTTAGGAAGAGGCGTTTTTCGTGACTTCTCAAAGAGCGAGTAACCCGAACGAAGTTAGCACGGGTTAGTTAATTATAAATTCTTTCGAAGTCTATACCTTATTAGATACCGGTTCTACCCACTCTTTTATTTCTCCTACTTGTGCTCAACGTTTAAACTTGACTCCGGAGAAATTAGACTTTGACTTATCTATGGAGACCCCGTTAGGAGAAACTGCTATCATATCCACGATTTATAAATCTTGTTTGATCCAAATGGGCACAATCACATTACCTGTTGATCTTATCTCTTTAAAAATACTTGCATTTGACATAATTTTAGGGATTGATTGGTTAACTACACATCATGCCAAAATTGATTATTTTCGTAAGGTTGTTAGTTTTCATATTCCTAACTAACCTGTTATACGAATTTAAGAAACCAAATCATTGAAGTAAAACACTTTCATATCAAGCCATAAAGCCATTCGTTTATTGAAAAACAGATGTCAAGTTTTCTTAGCCTATTTCATGGATTTAAACAAAAATACGTCAGATTTGAATGATATTTCTGTTGTTAGTGAATTTCTGACGTATTTCCTGAAGAATTTCCTGGCATACCCCCAGAGCATGATATTGAATTTTGTATCGACTTTGAACCCGGTACAAAACCCATTTCTAAAATCGCTTATTGAATGGCTCCTATTGAACTTCAGGAGTTAAAAACCCAACTACAAGAGTTGGTACTCAAGCCTCTATCTAGTAACTTCCTTTGTGGAATGCACCAAAACCAGACTCTCCGTAGGGGACGCTATATTTGTTTGGTGGTAAAATAATAGGTGCTATTGTGACGTGCTATCCAAAATTGGGATATGAGTCACAGTTGAGAGCAACTTAAGTTAGTAATCGAAATACGTAGCTTTCTAGGCTTAGCTGATTACTATCGGAGATTCGTGGAAGGATTTTCTTGAATTGCTAATCCATTAACTTAGCTGACTCGAAAAGATACAAAATTCGTATAGAGCGAGGAATGCGATAAGATTTTCCAAGAGCTCAAGATGCGACTCATTTCGGCACCTATTCTGACAATACCATCCTGGAAAAGCGAACGTGGTAGCTGACACGTTGAGTAGAAGATTGTATGCGAGTACGAGTGCGATATTGTCGAACACAAAGACCTATTTTGTATAATTTATAAATGATAGAGATAGAGTTAAAGACTCTAGGGACCCACGTGATGATATACGAGTGAAATCGACTTTAATCGATAACGTTAAAGCCGCTCAAGCTACAGACCTGGAGCTGATGAACATAAAGAAGAAGGTGCAAGAAGGCGTTATTCTAGAAGTAAGAGTTGATGAAGAGAAGAAAGCTCAAACCTTCGATTTATTTGAAATCCTCGATCGAGTAGGAGGCGTGGCCTATGAGCTACGCTTACTTAACGCTAAGTATGTCGCGTGTTCATAACATTTTTCACGTATCAATATTACGTAAATATGTGGACGACCCAAACCATATTATTACGTTACAACCAGACGAGATAGCCGAAGATTTAACGTACGGGGAGGTACCTGTCAAGATCTTGGATATGAAAGAACATGTCCTATGCACAAAGGTTATACCTCAAGTTAAGGTTTTGTGGAGGAACCATGCTATTGAAGAAATGAACTGGGAGTTGGAATTAGAAATGAAAGCGAGGTATCCTCACCTTTTCGAAACACCAGGTACGTATGTCAATTTCGAGGACGAAATTTCATAAGGAGGGGAGGTTGTAAGACCCCAATTTTTTATAAATAAAATTGAATTTTCGTCTAATTATTATTTTGAAATAATAAGGTGTTAATTTGATATAAAGTTTTGGTTATGGGTGAAATGTGAAAATTTTGCAAAATAAGCAAGTGGTTATAAAATATTCATTGTTGTCGGGGAATATTCGTTTGGTCGTGGAATATTCTTGTTGTCGGGGAATATTCATACGACGACACAACCATTTGTGGGCCCCGTAACAGAATAATTGTCGGATGAAGAAAACGACAAAGTATGAGTTTTTATAAGTAACGACGTAATTGTTATCGTTAACATTATTGGATTACCTGGTGGTTAAAAATACGATGTCTGGCGTGGTTGCATAGTAGCATTACGATTTTTGCGATATTTTTGAATTATTGATTCTTACGTAAGAAGGCACTACTCAATAATTGTTACAATAATTACTGTTCAATATTTTATTTTATTGATTCAATAATTCTTTGCGTTGATATTTTATATTATTGTTATTTTAATAATTGTCATCGCATGATATTTCCCATTATCGGATCAATAATTCATATTATTTGAATAATATTATGAGATATCATTATTGGCAATGTCTAGAAAGTTCTGTCAAGGAGAGGTTTGGTCACCTAATTGCGCTCTAGTAAGGAGAAATCCTTATCAGAAAGCCACCTCTTTCCTGGGAACTGCCTGTTGTCATAAATGTGATTCTGTAATATTATTTGTGAATAATTAATTATTGATTTATATGATAAGGAAATATTTATTTGATGCGGATTTAAATGATGGATTTATTTATGTGGTTATAAATGAAGGAATTAATGTTGAGTTGTTTTATCAGTATTTTGTCGGAATGGAGGTATTAAAAATCAAACCAGTGTTCTTAAGTTATATTGCGTGAGTTATAATTTTTAATCTGACCGTTGGATCAGTTTGATTTTTGGATATGTTATACATATATAAGTTGAGTATATGTCCACAAATTTTGAACCGTTAAAAATGAGCGTATGATTTGTTATGAATTTTAAGAGGTGACTGGTTCAGAAATTATTGAAGTATCGGAATTTATCATTTTGGTGGAAAATTCTAGAATTGGTGGGCCCCACTTTTGGTTGGTGAGAAATGTGCTCAAATTGAATTTTAAATGTGGTGGGTGGCAATAGTAGCAGGTAAAGCCATCAGGTAGGAGGTCAAGTCTGCTTCGGCGTGCTAATATTTTCCTATAAATAGAGGGCTAAGTTAGAATTGAAAATCACACTGTAGACACTCGAAATTTTTTGTATACCTGTCACTAACATTGGAGGAGGACATATTCGTTTTTAAAAGGGAACCCTGAAAGACAATCCATTTTTATACCGGATACTACCGGAAGCTCAGCATTAACCCTAGAGCCCACTATGGGAGTAACAATTCCAACCTCGGAGATAACCCTGAGGCGTGCAGATCCAATACCGGAACACACACTGGAGAAGACCGATTAATCTCGGAGATAACCCCGAGGTATCCAGTCTTAGTCCCAACCACTGGAATAGCCACCAACCTTAGTGATAAGCCCAAGGAATGCAGTTTTGGCGATAACCCCGGAAATGCTTGCTTCAAACGCGACCAGCTTCAATCTCGGCGCTTACAACGGGATACACTGTACCAACCCGGCGATAACATCGGGAAGACAGACACACCTCAAAGATGATAATGAGGACCTTCAACAAATGCAGCAGTCCAATCTCAGCGAAGCCTGAGCAACGTCTGCTTTATCAGCCCAATCCGGCGATAACACCGGTGAGGGGCAACATCGTCATCTAGCAAACGCAATGCCACGCCACGTCGTCTCAACATCTCCACGCAACGATGTCCCACAAGACTAACCAATCCCGAGTGACTATTGTGCGGGGTAACGGATGAAAGTTGAAGCTTGAAGACCGGAGGACATCATCCCATCTTCAATGACTTCGTACAAACTCTAATCCCATGCCATCGTACGACTCTCGACAATGGCGGTCCGAAATAGGTCTTGTATACCTCAAACGGATGCCCGGATTGCACTTCTAAAAGTTCGAGTGAACATTACAGTGCCTGAGTGCATGTACTTCGAGACGACCCGACCCGAAAAACCCGGGCCCACCCGGGTTACCTCTGGTACACCTGCGGCTCAGCAGCAGGTACACCTACGGCTAAATTCCCTATAAATAGAGGGCTTTGGCTGCCCATTTTGCAAGAGAAAATGGCGAGGAAGCCCTGCCCATTTTACTCTGCTCTCACCCCATGCAGTGTACTTTCTCATTTTAAACACCTGTGAGCTCATATATAGCCCTTTTGTACCTATAAAAGCCAGTGTTTACCCACTCTAAAGATATAAAAGTCTTCTTTGGCAGTCAACTGTAAGCCTTATCACACACTTTAGAGTCTTTCTCTTCATCTCTGCATACACCCATCTTCACGTTGAGAGTCGTGGTATTTGCGCATTTGTCCAGGACTTGATGCGTGGTTTTAATTTGGTTTATATATATATATATATATATATATATATAT
This sequence comes from Panax quinquefolius, assembly GCA_020205615.1. Lineage (NCBI taxonomy): Eukaryota > Viridiplantae > Streptophyta > Magnoliopsida > Apiales > Araliaceae > Panax > Panax quinquefolius. Next base: position 69,975,705 of record CM035151.1, read on the forward strand.
ATATATATATATATATATTTATATTCTCGGACTTACATTATCGAGTTATGCCTCGATTGAGCCTAAAATTGATGCAGGAGCGTTTATTTGTTTTAATATATATATATATATATATACACATTTATATATATTAACTCGGTGTGTCGAACTTTGTTCGATGAGCCTAGACTTCGGTCTGGAGCGTTTACTCGCTTTATATATATATATATATATATATATATATATAGCGTATATATATGAACTACATTTCGATGAGCACAGATTTTATATCCAAATGCGTTTATTCGCTTTTATATATATATATATATATATATATATATATATATATATATATATATACTTATATATATGAACTGTTGTCAAACTCTGTTCGATGAGCCTAGATTTTACATCCAGTGCGTTTATCGCTTATATATATATATATATATATATATTTCATCCCACCTAGAGTTTACTTCGTGGTGGTTGATCGCTTTTATAACTTTATTTACGTTACGTCCTGCCTGGAGTTCACTTCGTGGCAGTTGATTGCTTTGTACAGCTTTATTTATATTTTATCCACTTTGGAGTTCCTCTCCGTGGCGGTTGAATATATTCTGACTTTATCTACGTTTTGTCCCACCTGGAGTTTCCTCCGTGGCGGTTGATAGCTTTTACAGCTTTATTTACATTTCTGATCCCCCATGGAGGTGTTTTGTGGTTGGTGATCTTGTCTGTATATATATATTTACAGCTTTTATATATATACCTGCTTACTGCTTTCATACAAATTGCAGTATCTTGTGATCCTAGGAATCACGTGATCACAGATTCAGCCTATTGGATCTATATTCGGTTCCCGTGATGGACATTTTCAGCTGTAAGCAGCTTGTAAATTATTCTGCGATGTCTGAATTTCCTCAGATGGTTTCCATACCCATGTGGAAGTCGACATTATTTTTGTACATTATTTTCGTACGGATGCTTCGCATCTGTGAGATAAAATCAATCAAGCCGAATACTTAATAAAATGGGAGAGTAAAAGGTCTCAATTACTATTGAGCATCATGGTTAAAAAAAACCTTTTTATAAAACATCATTGCTATATCTTGCTAAAAACTGAATTTTTACATAAATTCAAACCCTGTGTATATAGGTTCGAATGAGGCCTCGCACTACTTCCAAATAACAGCACATTGACCCACACACACACACATTTAGATAATGGTTTCTTGAAAAGAGGCGGTTACCGTGGTAACACGGATGTCGGGGGGTGCCTAACACCTTCCATCCGCATAACCAAGTCCCCGGACCCTAATGAATCTCGATTTTACCGACCCGTTTAGCAGTGTCACATCACTGGGTCAATGTGCAAACCTTTTCTCGATTATGTTGGTACAACCATTTAAAAAACCAACTGGCGACTCTTAACAGTCCATCGTCGACATTATACATGTCGGACCTTTTTCACTTTTTTTTTCAAACAAATGTCACCTAAAATGAGAACACCAAAGAACATGTAACGGAAAGGGACATATAAAAATCCCAACGTCGACACACACCAGAAACAAGTTTTCTCTCTTTCTCTCTCTATTATCAAGCGTATTCTTGTGAGTATTTTGATACTTTGAGTGTTGTTATACGGTGCAAGTTCCTTCAGCACTATATCTAGTATTCCAGTCAGAAGTACTGTCTTTTTGAGGTAAGGGATGTTATTTTCTTCCTAATGATGTTATTCTTTCAATATCATTATACCGAAATATTGGTATGAATTTTATTGTGGAATTTCTACCTTTGTGTGTCGGAGTTACTATTCACGTATACGACAATATTCACGTATACGGAACTATTCACGAATACGGTACTATTCACCGAAAAATGAAATTTTCTTCTTTTTGTCCAAGATGTCTATTATGGTTACTATCTTTGATTGTATCCATGTTTTGATCTTTATTTTTGAATTTTTCTTCAAATTTAGTTATTATGGAGCATTATTAAACTTGGATAAACTGTAATACAAATCCCTAATATTTGTCCTTTTGTTTCACTGGATTCATTTTCTTTAAGATAATTTTCATCATCCTCGGTCCTAAATGATGATATTAATGAATATCTTTGGCTTGTAGTGCAAAGATGAATGATTACCTAATGAATATCTTTGGCCCGTATTGCAAAGATAAACAGGTATTGAGATGAACATGACTAACTGGTGATACAAATGAATATCTTTGGCCTGTAATGCAAAGATGAATATTTGATTCAAGATGTATATTGATTGATGTTACAGGGATAAAATATTAATGATAGACTTTTAAATCTTAGAAGATAGTAGAATTCTTTCTCTACTTAACTCTTTTAATAAATTGTTGTTTCCGCTGCAGTTGTTGATCTAAAACTTGTTGTCTATTATATTCTATCAGATTTTTCCCTGTTGAAGACTAAGGATAATTTATTGTATATTATCTTAGTCATAATATTCTTTACTGGGCTAGTTGAGCTCACCCTTTTCCTTTTTGTTCCATTATTCTTCTCAGGAAGAGAGAATTTAGCAGGAACTAGCCGGGGTATGGAGTGATGATTCAAGATAGTTGTTTTAATAGGCCTCACTATTTTGTAAAATAGTGTATCAATAATTGTAATGAGGACTTATTTGAGTGTGGATATTGTCTAGAAGATAATATTTGTATTTAAACTCACAGTATATGTGTTGTCGTATTTTGCACGACAATTGTATTACTGAAGTTGTATTTATTTCTGTACCATGTATTTGGCGACTCAGAATGGGTGATGTATACCTATTTTGGGGGCGTCACATGTAAGTAATATTATTTCATTTCAGATTTCGAATTCTATACTCGTTTGTTAAAATTGTGGGTTTTATACTCCATGAAATTAGTAGAATATCCTTGATATTTGCGCTTCATCCAGTATCTTTTCATGGAAATATTATTCTGAGCATTCTTGATAAGTTTTAACTTTTTCATACCGGAGTACTATTCACGGGGTTACTATTCCCAAAGTATTATTCACGGGATACTATTCACTCGAGTACTAGTCACCTGGGGTACTATTCATGATAAAAATTGATTTGTTTTCGGTCAAAATTATTTTTGGTACAATATTATTCTTGAATTTTACTCCACAAAGCAGTATCATGTTGACAATTTGGGCGTTATTGATTTACGGATAAATTAAATTATAAATCTTTAAAATTTATCCTTGAACTTGTTTTATTGAATTCTTATATCATTGTCATCATCCTCATGTTTATATTATGTTAAAAGTTATACGTAGTGCATGCATGTGTTTTACATTGGACTGGTTAAAATCTTTATTATTATTACGTTGGAACATCACATGTCGTGTGTTTTTTACCGGACACGGGTTAAAATCTTTATTATTATTACATTTGGAACATCACATCGTGTGTTTTACAGGACTGGTTAAAATCTTTATTATTCTGTTGGAACATCCCGCTTGTTGCAAATTTTGCACGACTGTTCCGTTATTATTATTATGTTGGAATAACATGTCTATGCGAAGTACCGCTTGCGTGGTGATTTCTTTTGTTATTTCATTCTTTATTATACTCAGTTGGTTAAAGTTTTGACTTCTATACTCCATGAAATTAGTAGAATATCCTTGATATTTGCGCTTCATCCAGCATCTTTTCATAAAAATATTCTTCTGATCATTCTTGAATCTTACTCTACAAAGCAGTATCATGTTGACAATTTGGACATTATTACTTCCTGGATAAATTAATTCTTGAACTTATTTTATTGAATTCTTATATCATTGTCATCATCCTCATGTTTATATTATGTTGAAAGTCATATGTGGCTTGTAGTGCATAGATGGACTTGGTATGATTATGATTGAGGATTATTCGATTGTAATCATGGACCGTAATGTTACAAATGATGTGGTAAAAGTTATCATTGGCCCGTAGTGCAATGATGGACAGTTGTTGGCATGATCATGACCATTAATGAATACACGAATGTCCTTGGATGTAGTACATGGATAATTTGTGGTCGTGATACTAAAGAATATCCTTGGCCGTAGTGCATGGGTGATTCGATGAAGTGGATTATTTATTAAGATGAGTCCCTGCGATAAAAGTTATGAAAAACCTTTTAAATCATAAAAAATAGTAGATTTTATTCTCTACTTGACTCTTTTAATGGATTGCTTATTTCGCTGCAGTTAAACTTGATGTTGTTATATTTTATCAGTTTAACACTGTTGAAGGCTAACGATAATTTATTCTGCATTATCTTAGTCATAATATTTCTTATTGGGCTAGTTGAGCTCACCCTTTCTTTCACTGTTCTCTTCAGGAAATGAGAACATAACAAAGACTAGTCGGGGAACGGAGTGACGGTCCAGAGGATAGCATTAGTAGTCCTCACTATTCTGTGAAATAGTGTGTTAATAATTATAATGAGGACTCCTTTTGAGTTTGTATAATCTCTAGTAGACAATAATTGTATTCAAACTCATAGTTATGTTTTGTCGTATTGTACACGACAGTTGTATTAGTAAGTTGTATTTGAATTTTGTACCATGTATCTGACGACCCAAGATGGGTGATGTATACCTAATTTTGGGGGCGTCACGGTTTAATATCAAAGCTTAGGATATGATCCTGGCTAAGATGTGAGAATAGTACTAGGAGGGGAGAGACGGGGAATTCCTTTGCTAGTATGACCTACCTAAGTTTATGTGGTATTTAATTGGTCGGTCAGAATTTAGGGATAATATGTTACATGTCAATTAACCTTTGTTTTGTGGCAGTATCTGAAAATGACATCCGAGAATGTTGAGAATAGCAATAGAGCACAAGCGACCGTTGATTCACCACATATCAATAATCAGGATAATGTGCATTAGGAAGGCGACAATCCTTATGCAAACAACAACACTGACCAAATGATGAATGAATAAATGTTCAGGGGCTTTATGCAATTCATGCAACAGCAGGCGAGAGCGGCTCCTGTCCAAAATATAGGTGGAAACATTGGAAACTCTTGGGCGGTCACCGCTAAACAGTTCTAGGAGCTGGGACCACCGGAGTTTAAGGGAGAGCCAAAACCACTTATGGCGGAAGCATGGATAAATCAGATCACCAAGATATTTGATGTCTTGGGATGCTCCGAGGAGCAAAAGGTTTCCCTTGCCGCCTTTATGTTGCGCGGAGAGGCAGATTACTGGTGGGAATCGATAAAATGTACTTAACCTGCCGTACTGAAGATGTCTTGGGAGAAGTTACAAGAGGTGTTCAACGACAAATACTTTCCCGAAAGTATTCATCACATGAAGGAGGTGGAGTTATCAAGTTGGAACAAAACAATATGACCGTGTCGCAAGTACGAGGCTAAATTTGTAGAGTTATCCGGTTTGCGTCCCACTTGGTGGATAATGAAGAGAGAATGACACAGATGTTTTTAAGAGGTTTGAAGCCGGAGACACATCAACATCTTATTTGTCATAAACTGTGTTTATATTCAGATGTTGTAAATAGGGCTCAGTTAGTGGAGCGCGATAACGAGTCAACGCAACTAAAAGAAAGCAGCCGGCAAAATGATAATACCAGTGAGAGCAGCATCGAAGCGGTGACAACAAGCGTGGAGGGAATCAACAGGCCAGAAATGGTAACCACTTCGATGGGAATCAGGGCCAAAACAATAAGAATGGACATTTCAAGAAGCGGAGATTCAACAATGATGGAAAGACGTCAAGACCAAAGACTTTTGTTGTTAAGGAAGGAGAAGCGACCACCTATCATATGTTTCAAATGCGAGGAGGGAGGGCACATCGATTCAAAGCTCGCGATGTCGTCCAAAGCATGTTATAATTGTGGAAGAGAAGGTCACTTAGCCCGATTTTGTCGTTCACCGAAGATAAATTTAGCTAGGATGGAGGCACCAAAGGCCGTCCCAGAAAAGACGGCTTTCAAAGACGGCTTTCAGAACTCGGTACGGGCATTATGAATTCCTAGTCATGTCCTTTGGATTGACTAATGCTCCTGCTGCCTTCATGGATATGATGAACCGAGTATTCAAGGAATATTTGGATTACTTTGTGGTTGTCTTTATTGATGACATCCTTATTTATTCCAAAAGCCGTGAAGATCATGAGCAAAACTTGAGGCTGACACTCCAAAAGCTTCGTGAATACAAGCTTTATGCCAAGTTGAAGAAATGCGAATTCTGGCTTGAGGAAGTAGCATTCCTTAGGCACATAGTATCAAGTCATGGAATATCTGTTGACCCAGCAAAGATTGAAGCAATTCAAAGCTGGGAGCAACCTAAATCAGTGACCGAAGTACGTAGCTTTCTCGGTTTAGCTGGTTATTATCGGAGATTCATGGAAGGATTTTCTCGAATCGCTACTCCATTGACTCAGCTAACTCGGAAAGATACAAAGTTTGATTGGAGCGAAGAATGTGAGAAGAGTTTTCAAGAACTCAAGAGGAGACTCATTTTGGCACCTATTCTGACAATACCATCTGGCTCGGAGGGATTTGTCATCTACAGTGATGCTTTGGGCAAAGGGTTGGGATGTGTTCTCATGCAACATAAAAAAGTCATAGCCTATGCCTCAAGACAACTCAAAGAATATGAGAGGAATTATCCTACTCATGATCTAGAGTTGGCAGCTGTTGTCTTCGCACTAAAGATTTGGAGGCATTACTTGTATGGGGAGAAGGTGGAGATCTTTACGGATCATAAAAGCCTCAAATATTTCTTTACTCAAAAGGAACTCAACATGCGACAACGACGTTGGCTTGAAGCATTGAAAGATTATGATCATACCATCCAATACCATCCCGAAAAGCGCGAGCGTGGTAGGCGGCGCATTGAGTAGAAGATCATATGCAAGTACGAATGCGATATTATCAACGCAAAGGCCCATTTTGTGTGACTTACAAAGGATGGAGATAGAGTTAAAGACTCCAGAGACCCATGTGATGATGGCGAATATACGAGTAGAACCAACTTTAATCGATAAAGTTAAAGCTGCTCAAGTTATAGACACGGAGGTGATGCGCATGAGGAAGAAAGTGCAAGAAGGTGCTATGCTAGGAAGCAAGAATCGATGAAGAAGGAATACTTGAGTCAACTCCGGACTTTATGTTCCTAACGACCACGATTTAAAGTATAAAATCATGATGGGCGCACAACACACCGTTTGCAATCCATCTAGGAGTACCAAAATGTATCATGATATTAAATCATACATTTTGGTGGAGCAATATGAAGAGAGAGATAGCGTTGTTTATCTCAAGGTGTCTAACTTGTCAACGAGTTAAAGCGAAGCATCAAGTACCAAAAGGTCCATTGCAACCACTTGAAATTCCAGAATGGAAGTGGGAGCACATTACTATGGATTTTGTTACCGGTCTTCCTAAGGTTTCTCAAGGCATAGATGCGATTTGGGTCATTGTTGATAGATTGACCAAATGCTCATTTCTTCTTGTCGAGAAACTTATACACTTGAACGTCTTGCTCGTATGTACATAAACGAGATTGTAAGACTGCATGGTATGTCGGTATCTATAGTTTCTGATCGAGACCCAAGATTCACTTCACGATTTTGGGTTAGTTTGCAAAAAGCTATGGGCACAGACTTACGATTTAGCTCAAAGATATCATCCTCGGGGACGGACGGACAGTTGGAGAGGACTATTCAAACTCTTGAAGATCTATTAAGACTCTGTGTCCTTGATTTCAAGGGAAGTTGGGACAAGTTCTTACCATTGGTGGAGTTTTTCTACAACAACAGTTATCAAGCAAGTATTGGCATGGCTCCATTCGAAGCGTTGTATGGAAGAAAGTGTTGTTCTCCAGTATGCTGGGATGAGGTGGGTGCAACGTTGTTGGGACCGGAGTTGGTACGTATGACTATGGAAAAGATTCAAACGATCCAACAACGTATAAAAACCTCACAAGATCGATAAAAGAGTTATGCTGATCTTCATTGAAAGGACGTGGAATTCGATATAGGAGATCATGTGTTGTTGCGTGTTGCTCCATGGAAAGGAGTTACGAGATTTGGAAAGAGAGGAAAACTCAATCCTCGATTCATCGGCCCATTTTTAATCCTCGATCGAGTAGGAACTGTGGCCTATAGACTCGCTTTACCGCTAAGTATGTCTCGTGTTCATAACGTTTTTCACATATCCATGTTACGTAAATATGTGAAAGACCCGAACCACATTATTGAGTTAGAACCAGACAAAATAACGGAAGATTTGACGTATGAAGAGGTTCCTGTTCAAATCTTGAATAAGAAGGAACATATTCTACGCTCCAAGGTTATACCTCAAGTCAAAGTTTTGTGGAGAAACCACGATGTTGAGGAAATGACTTGGGAGTTAGAATCTGAAATTAAATCAAGGTATCTTTACCTCTTCGACATACCAGGTACGTACCCTAATTTTGAGGGCAAAATTTCATAAGAAGGGGAGGTTGTAAGACCCCAACTTTTATAAATAAAGATGAATTTTCTATAAATATTATTTTTGAATATTATGGAGTAAATTTGATATAATGTTATAGTTGTGGGTAATATTTATAAATTTTGCTAAGTAAGCAAGTTTTTATAAAATATTCGTTTGGTCGGGGAATATCCTTTTTGTCGGGGAATATTCGTACGACGGCACAATCATTGGTGGACCCCACAACGAAATTATTGTCGGATTGAGAAAACGACAAAAATACTTTATGAAAATAATGGCGGAGGTGTTACTGTTAAAAGCTGTTGAACTACTAGGTAGTAAAAAAATACGATGAATACGCGTGGTTGCATAGTAGTAGTACACTGCAGTATTGATTATTGATGCTTACGTGAGAAGTCACTCAACTATACTCAATTATTGCTACAGTAATTGCTGCATCATATCTCTTATATTATTGATTCAATTATTGTCATAGTATCATCTGTATAATATGTTATATTATTAAATCAATAATTAAGACGACAAGTTATAAATGATTAATAATTGTTGAATGATTAAATGTGTTGATTAAAAATAAAACTATTTGTGGTAGTATTTATTCAATCCTTGATGTATATAAAGAGTCTATTATGAGACGTTTGTGGTAAGTTTGGTTATTTTATGGGGGGGCCCATATGTCATCATCTAAGAGTCTCTTCGTCAATAGTAATTACCTTCATCAATAGTAATTACCTTCGTCAATAGTAATTACCTTCGTCAATAGTAACTACCTTTACCAGACATCAAACCACTTGCCGTTTCATATTACAGGCGTCGAACCAATTGTCGTTTCACATTACAGGCGTTAAACAACTTTTCTTTTCACATCACCAATTGTCAAGCCACTTGCCTTTTCACATTTCAAGTGCTAAGCTAGAAATCTTCTATAAATAGAGGCCTAGTGCTTCATTATTTTTCATTTAATTCATTCAAGCTATAGAGAGAAAGTATAGAGAATAAGAGAAAGAAGAAGAGTATTACATTACTACACTCACTGCAGTATTCAATCTACTACTAATGTAAGGGGGTTATTCTTTCTTATTCTTAATGAAGAGAAGCATTGTTATTCCATTGCTTATTATTCTATTGGAATAACTCGATACGTGGTTTACTTGGTGACATTCTTCTATTATTACATTGGAACATCCTGCATGTGTGTTTTACAGGACTGGTTAAAATCTTTATTATTATTACTGTTGGAACATCATGTCTCGTGTGTTTTACACGGACTGGTTAAAATCTTTATTATTATTCTCATTGGAACATCACATGCTCATGTGTTTTACAGGACCTAGTTAAAATCTTTATTATTCTATTGGAACATCCTATTGGTGCAAATTTTGCTTGACTGGTTCCGTTATTATTATTACATTGAATAACACATACATGCGAAATACCGCATGCATGGTGATTTCTTTTGTTATTTCATTCTTTATTATACTCGGTTGGTTAAAGTTTTGACTTCTATACTCCATGAAATTAGTAGAATATCCTTGATATTTGCGCTTCATCCAAAGATCTTTTCATGGAAATATTCTTACGATCATTCTTGAATTTTACTCTACAAAGCAAAGATTATGTTGACAATTTGGACATTATTAGTTCTGGATAAATTAATTCTTGAAACTTGTTTTGTTGATTTCTTAATCATTGTCATCATCCTCATGTTTATATTATGTTGAAAGTCATCTGTGGCTTGTAGTGCATAGATGGACTTGGTATGATTATGACCAGGGATTATTCGGTGTAATCATGACCGTAATGTTACAAATGATGTGGTAGAAGTTATCATTGGCCCGTAGTGCATTGATGGACAATTGTTGGCATGATCATGACCATTAATGAATACACGAATGTCCATGGCTATAGTGCATGGATAATTTGTGGTCGTGATACTAAAGAATATCCTTGGCCGTAGTGCATCGGTGATTCGATGAAGTGGATTATTTATTAAGATGAGTCCCAACGATAAAAGTCATGAAAAACCTTTTAAATCATAAAAAATAGTAGATTTTATTCTCTACTTGACTCTTTTAATGGATTGCTTATTTTATTGCAGATTAAACTCGATGTTGTTATATTTTATCGGTTTAACATTTGTTGAAGGCTAACGATAATTTATCTCGCATTATCTTAGTCATAATATTTCTTATTGGGCTAGTTGAGCTCACCCTTTCTTTCACTGTTCTCTTCAGGAAATGAGAACATAGCAGGGACTAGTCGGGGAACGGAGTGAAGGTCTAGAGGATAGCATTAGTAGTCCTCACTATTCTGTGAAATAGTGTGTTAATAATTGTAATGAGGACTCCTTTTGAGTTTGTATAATCTCTAGTAGACAATAATTGTATTCAAACTCACAGTTATGTTTTGTCGTATTGTACACGACAGTTGTATTTGAATTTTGTACCATGTATCTAACGACCCAAGATGGGTGATGTATACCTAATTTTGGGGGCGTCACAGAAAAGCTGTAAAGTCCTTTGATAAATAATTGAAACATGTGTACAAGGGACTTAGAATGAATTGATCAAATATGTTAGGTTGATCCTACATAAGTAAAACAGCTTTGTAAAGTCCTTAAAAAGAAATGATGTACAAGGACTATAAATATAGAAAGATCAAGAATGTTAGGTTGATCTTATGATGTAATAGATAGGCTTGTCTGATCGTCGAGCACTGCACCAGAAATCATAGTCTGCCAGGAGAGTCAAGGAAAACTCAAGAGCTATCGAGGCAGAATCGTAGTCTGCAAGATAGTAGATCTCGGAGTTCGTAGACTGCCAGGAGAGATGATGAAGGATCGTAGTGTGTCGAGTAGAACCTCCTCGGAGCCGTAGACTGCTGAGGAAGTCATGTTCAGAATCATAGAGACAGCCTACCTATGAGTCGACCGAGCATCTGTCGAAGCTAAGTCAAGAATCGTAGACTACACTCAGAGCCGTAGAGTCTACTGATCACATCAGAGGTAAAGATCGTAGTCGAGAAAGATCAGATGAAGACAACGAACACAAAGTCAGATATCGTAGAGTGTCAAGATCTGATCTCGGAGTCGTAGTGTCTACACTGCCGAAGCTGAATTGTAAAGTGTAGAACTAAGACCTCAACAGATGTGCTCACAATGCCAAGGTAGAATCGTAGAGCAAATACGATTCTCAACAAATGAGCACTCCCAGAATATCCAAAGGAACCAAACCTCTGGTTGGCACTGCAAAGATACATCCCACCTGAAGGAAACCAGAGAGCACTCAACGAATGACATGCAAGCTAACAGAAGATCCAAGCACCAACCCAATCATCATTTAGATTGAGTTGGGAAGCCATTCGAGATGAAGTCTTCCATAAGTTGATCAGAAGAAGACTTCAGAAACTGATTAAGGAAAGTCAGCAAGTGCAGTAGCTGTCAAGTTGACAGAAGACGACAATCTTGGAAGCAACCAGGATCGTAATGTTTGCCACACAAAGAAGGAACTGATGGAGTGTACACAGAGATACTGGCCAGCCTCTGAAGAACAAGGCTAAAGTGATTAAGCATTGGGTCAGTCCATTGATGATAAGTGAACGGGAGATCACAAGGAGAAAGCGAGCTGGACACACCACAAATATGAAGTGTCTTACTATTCAGAAGGGACCAGAATAAGAAGTCTAGCCATCAGTATCCAAGAACAGTAGAGGCAAACAGAAGTGTTGAAACACTGCACAATAAGAAGGAAGAGCTGTTCTACATTGAAGATCCAATGAACACTCTTCAGGATCGTAGTGTTGACTCTACCAGACAATGAGCAACATTCAACAAGATACTACGATCAGGTCCAAGAAGACGTGTATCAGAATAGTAGAGTTCGGTCAACCGAAGATTGAAGCATTGGTAACGGTTCAATCTGAAGGTTGATATTCGGACAAGAGCTTATTGAGAGCATCGATGCAAAAGGACAACCTCTAATCGAGAAATCAGAAGGAAGAAATAAAGTTGTCGACCTGCCCAAGACATCAGAGTAACATCTCTGACGTGGTAGGTGAAACAGTAGACTGCAGTGTCAGAGAGTCAGAAAAAGTTGTCATGTCACATCTGCAGTCTACACCAAATAACTCGAGATCTGCGAAGCATTTCAAAGAGCTTTCAACGGCTACTTCTCAACGGGAAGATTAGGAAGGAATATAAATAAGCCAGAGCTTCAACAATCAAAGGGGCTGATGATTGCTATGTTGCAGAATCGGTGAGTTGGTAGAATGCTAACGTTGACTCTACGAGTTCCACCTGAGCTTAACAGAACAAGTCTCAGTGACAGTGAGACTACGAAGGTGGAAGTGAAGCAACTTTGAAGAAGGACTTAAACAGACCAAAGCTTCACTCAACAAAGATGAGAATGCCACTTGAATTGACATCTAAGCTAAGAGCCGGGAAGGACAAGAAGATAGCATTCAAAAGAGTGGCAAAGCACAAGGCAGATCCTGAGAGCCACTCTACGATTCACCAGGAACCTAAAGCTGAACCAGAGCAAGTGCAGAACCATGTTTGCCAACATGTTAAGAAGGGTTCAGGAAATGGTGATGGTGCACAACTGACACTACATGAAGATGAACAGAACTGAAGAAGAACAGCTGCACCAAAGAAGATGTGGTCCAGATTCAAAGCAGAATGCAAAGAGGACCACACCAAGCTGCTAAGTACAAAAGATGATCAAGCTTAAAGACATCTTAGCAGCTCAGCACCACCACCACCAGCAACAAACAACAACAAGAAGCCAGGATCTGAGGGGTCCTTGTCCGGAGGGACTAAATGAAGTTCCAAGCCTGCTGGGCTTGAAGAGTTCCTAGGGAACTAGAGAAGTTCCAAGGCTGCTGGCCTTGAAGGAATCTTAGTGATTCAGGGTGTTGCCCTTCCTTAGTGGAAATCCTGCTAGTTGAAAGTAGAAGAGTGGATTAACAGCTTGAGTCTCTGAACCACTTAAAACCCCTTGCGTCTTTTACTTTATGTCATTTACATTATGTACATTAACTGCTATAACTGCTATGTATGTTTTAACCGCTTACAACCGAACTAACTCTAAGAACAATGTATGTATGATTATGAATATATCAATGAAGGGGATCCTTTACTTATTCCGCTATGCTTGAAAAGATTCTTATATTTGTCATATGCTAAATCATTAGCAATACAAAATAAAAGAGAAAAGTATTTGAAATTAAAAAGGATCTATTCAACCCCCCCTTCTAGATCAATATTGTGCCTACTGGGAACTAACAATTGGTATCAAAGTAGGTTCTCATGCTATATTCAAAAGCTAATCGCTTTGAGTCTGATCCTAGGCACAAACATTGTTCTAAACTTAGTTTAGTAGTAAGTCACTTGCTATATATAGATTAGCTCACACGTTGGAGATATTGTGTACAGATAAATATGTATATACACCTGAAGCTGCTCAGATTGGTCCATGCTCTTGATTGCCATATCAACAAGACCAATCCTTGCTCACGATCAATCTTGTAGTCTGAAGACCAGGCTAGGAAGCTCAAGAGACATCAACAGAAAAGAGTCAAACATCCACCAGCCTGAAAAGATGAAAAGGCCATACATGCTAAGAAATGTTTATCCAAAGAAAAAAGAAGAACTTCTCAAACATGTGTCTGGCCAACTAGCAGCTGGATGTAAAATCTTATGAACTCAAGATGTCAAAGAACCAAGGATGCTGAGAGTCCCTTTGCTTACATCTTCAAGACCACGACTGATTGATTGAAGGTCAACTAGAGCAACAAGACGTCAGGAGCAAATGAGAAACTAAGCACATCAATGCCTAACCTCGGTATATCTAAGCTAAATGGCTGACAAGAAACTAATAGTAAAAAGGTACGGTTCCTCACTAATATAATTGTATACATCATGTTACACCTCCTTATGCACTATAACAGTAGCCTGTCAAGAAACCATAATCTACCTAAAAAGGTGAAGAGAGAAAATACACTGAAGTTGGAAACTCAAATGCTTACAAACTTTCTCTCCATCCAAGTTTTAGGCTGAAGATGACATCTTTAAAGAAATCTAAAATAGGTCAAAGCATATCAAAGGTTAAATCAATTCTACATGGAGTAATCTTTACTGATGGGTTAGTATATATGTACAATCCTATGTTCTAAGTGTTTGATAACATTCAGAGTATGATCAGTTCTACAAGAGTATCTTGAAGATTCATAGAAATTGATCACCTCTATGAATCAACCAGATACGCATAAGTAATAGTGTTGATTCTCACTCTGTGAACATAACCAAGCAAATGATGAAACCATAAAAGGAAAAGAGTGTTTTATTAAAATGGAAAATCTTACACACACTCATCATCATGCATCTCAAAATGTAATATCCAAATTAGTTGCGTGCATGAATCTGATTGTTGGTGATCAATATGATGTTAATTCTAATATATGAGGAATAGGGTTTTTGAAACTAACCTGGCAGACCCATTTAACTATGGGTACCAAAATAGAAACATATCTAACCTACAGGTACTTGGTCTATCTGACCTCACTAAGGAATGACAAAGCAGAAGACTTCAGTCAAAGAAAGATTCAACCAGCAGAAGGCTTAAGAATGTTAAGAAATGAAGTTGATAAAATTCCTATATATCAAAGCCTGCCTTGAAGACCTGCTGAGCTAATCTAAATGAAGCTCACTTGGCTGCTGATCCTTATATGGAAGCAGGCCATTCAACCAAAAATGGAAAGGGTCTTATATGCTCAATCATGCAAAGTATGTCATGAGAGAAGAATCCTCAAGGAAGCTCACTTCAGAGGATCATCGAGAATCAAACATGAGGAACTCACTACGGGAGCAGAACTCCACAAGTACAAACTGTAAAAGAAGACTACGTTCGTAGTATTGTCAAATGATCGTAGAATGACCAGTCCTGAAGATATCCATGTCTACGATGTAAACAGATTTGACTGTCAGTAGTGATTCCAGTCAGAAGGAGAGATGCAAGGATTCCTCCTAATACACATGAAGAAAAGGAAATCACACCTCACTAAAAAGACAACATCAACCATGGGGGAGCAGTAATATATGAGACCCCAAATTTTATGAATAAAGTTTTAAATTTCTCGAAATAGTTTTTTGAATATTATGGTGTGGATTTGATAAATTTTATAGTTGTGGGTAATATTTATAAATTTTGCAAAGTATGCAAGTTGTTATAAAATATTCGTTTGGTCGGGGAATATTTTTTTTGTCAGGGAATATCCAGGTATGTGGCACAATCATTCAGTGGACCCCACAACGGAAGTATTGTCATAGTTAAAAATGATGTAATTATCTTTTATAAAATAATGGCGAAAGTGTTACTGAATTAAAACTGTTGAACTACCCGATAGTAAAGTACAAAGATGTACGCGTGGTTGCATAGTAGTAGCACACGGTATTGATTATTGATGCTTACGTAAGAAGTCACTCTGTTATACTCATTTATTGCTACGATGAATTAACGCATCATATCTCTCATATTATTAATTCAATTATTGTCACGATTATCATCTCATATAATATGATATATTATTAAATCAATAATTGAGACGACAAAGTTATTCATATTATTATTTGCAATATTGACAATGTCTAGAAGTTCTGTCAAGGAGAGGTTTGGTCACCTAATTGCGCGCCGATAAGGAAGGAGAAATCCTTATCGGAAAGCCCCCTCTTTTCTGGGAACGACTTGGTTGTTAAATATTGTGAGTTATAATATTAATGATGAATAAGTTGTATTGATTAAAAATGAAATTGATAATTCCATTGTGTTGGGATTATTAGTGTTAGTGGAAATCGATATTTATTTTGATAATAATTGATGTCTTGAGGTTATATTGACCAATCGAGTAATTAATCGGATAAATGAGCAATTAATTGCTATTATTTCACATGCTTATAACTATTTGTTCATATGTGTGTACTATTGATTCACATTCATGTACTATTAGGGGAGGTGGTGCAAGATTGATAATACTTGCATGACTAAATTAAAAATAGAGGTATAGTTGAAGGTACTATACTATAATTAGTCTCACATGATTATACTATTGAGTCACATGAATGAACTATTAATTCACATTATTTACTATTAGGGGAGGTGGTGCAAGTTTTATAATACTTGCAGGACTAAATTAAAAATGAAGAAAAAGAGGAAGGTATTATACTGTAATATTTCGAGCACCAAAACGTGTAATTATCGAAACTATATTTTCCTATAAATAGAAGCTCATTCTTCCATCATTTCTCACCAATTCACAAAAGCTTTAGAGCAATTATTATAGAGAGAAATTATAGAGAGAAAGAAGAAGAGAAGTCTGCTACATCACTATTCCAGTATCCAGTTTTTCTAAGGTAACGGGGTATTATTTCTTTTGTATTCATGAAGAGAGTTACTTTCTTTCAATACTCGTAAAGGTTGTTATTGCATTCTTTATTATTATGTTGGAGTAACATGTCTATGCGAAGTACCGCATACATGGTGAAATTCTTCTGTTATTCCATTCTTTATTATTTTGTTGGAATAACCTGTCTGTGCAATCTATCGCATGCCTGGTGAATTCTGTTGTTGTTCTATTCTTTATTATTCTGTTGGAACATCATGTCTGTGCGGATTACGCATGACCTGGTTCTATTCTTTATTATTTTGTTGGAACATCCTGTCTGTATGGATTTTGCATGATCTGGTTCCATTCTTTATTATTTTGTTGGAATATACTGTCTGTGCGGATTACGCTTTATTATTCTGTTAGAATAATCTGTCTACGTGGATTATCGCATGGCGGCAAAAATCCATTTACGGTTTCATATATTCTATTATACTCAGTTGATTAAAGTTTTGGCTTCTATACTCCATGAAATTAGTGGAATATCATTGATATTTGCGCTTCATCCAATATCTTTCATGGAAATATTCTTCTGAGCATTCTTGAATTTTACTCCACAAAGCAATATCATGTTGACAATTTGGACGTTATTGATTTCTGGATAAATTAAATTATAAATCTTTACGAATTTATCCTTCAACTTGTTTTATTGAATTCTTATATCATTGTCATCATCCTCATGTTTATAATATGTTGAAAGTCATCTGTGGCCTGTAGTGCATAGATGGACTTGGTATGATTATGACCAGGGATTATTCGGTATAATCATGACCGTAATGTTACAAATGATGTGGTAAAAGTCCTCATTGGTCGTAGTGCATTGATGGACAGTTGTTGGCATGATCATGATCATTGATGAATACACGAATATCCTTGGCCCAGTGAGTGCATGGATAATTTGTGGTCGTGATACTAATGAATATCCTTGGCGTCAGTAAGTGAGGGACGATGTGGTTTATTTATTAAACCGAGTCTCAAAGAATAAAAGTGATGAAAAACCTTTTAAATCATAGAAGATAGTAGATTTTATTCTCTACTTGACTCTTCTAATGGATTGCTTGATTCTCTGCAGATTAAACTTGATGTTTATTATATTTTATCGGTTTAACACTTTGTTGAAGGCTAATGATAATTTATTACGCATTATCTTAGTCATAATATTTCTTCATTGGGCTAGTTGAGCTCACCCTTTCTTTCCTTTGTTCTCTTCAGAAATGAAAAAATAGCAGGGACTAGTCGGGAAGCGGAGTGACGGTCGAGTGATAGCATTAGTAGTCCTCACTATTCTGTTAAATAGTGTTACAATAAATGTAATGAGGACTCCATTGAGTGTGGATATTGTCTAGATGACAATATTCTTATTAAAACTCTTAGATTATGTTTTGTCGTATTTTACACGACTGTTGTATAATAAAGTTGTATTTAATTTTTGTACCATGTATTTGGCGACTCAAGATTGGTGATGTATACCTATTTTGGGAGCGTCACATGATCTGTTAAGGAACAACAACACCGAGATAATCTATAAAGAAATATACCAACTATAGAGTCCCAAAACTTTGTGGCTGATGGACCAAATGAAAATCCATAGTTAAAAGGAACGTCTCAAAATGTACTACTAATAACCCATCAACCACCAAACTCAAAATCATGGAGTGCCTACGATCAAACATCTGATCGTAGTGTAAGAGCAGGATGACACCACGATTACTGCAAATTTAATTGTTAAAAGATGGTTGAGGACCTCCCCACCAGAAAAGATCAAATGAGATATCAGTGCAAATCACTTCTAAAGTATTTCATCTAGAAAGTGCCTCAGGGACAAACTTGACCCTTAGCTCACTCTAAGAGGTTGGCCCTTCTTAAGCAACCTTAACCCAAAAGGATTGCTTAATCAAGTTCAGCTCAAGGACCAAGACAGTCAACGATCATAGAGAAGAGTTTGAAGTGAACCCAATGATCATGATGCAAACTCAAACGATCGTAGAAGCAGACTCGACGATCGCAGTCTTACCAGAAGATACTCTATCTCATGAGGAGCTTGGAAGAACAAGACAACTGCTCTACCACTCAAAATTATGAGGAGACTAGTTCGAATACAGCTTGGAAAGATATCATGCAAACGCACCTCAGGACTTAAGTGCCCAAACTGGCTTGGGGTATATCAGTGGTCAAGCTATGCAGTTTCAAAATAAGGATTAATGTCAAAACCATCCACTGCAACATCTCTCAAAAGTTGATCGTTGAGTCAACAAAGGAAAACGTAGAGTCCATAACTGTCTCACCATACTACTCTACGAACCAAAGAGGTCATCAACGGTCAATCCACGTCAATTAAACGTCTACTCTCCTAAAATAGATATCTAACTCAAAAGTTTATGGGGAGTTACAGCTCATTACTGGACATCGTGCAACCAATGGTTGGGTGACACATAACTGCTTATACAGAGTTAGAGGGAACTACCATAAAGACAAATTCAAAATCTGCAACCAGTTTTTAGAAACTATCGAAACTCTCTCCCTCCCATTTTCAAACCCTAGAATCCTCTTCGAAGCCAAAACCCATTAACCCTCAAGAGCCTTGCCCAAATCACATTCAACTATCTCTCTTAAGACTCCCTAAATCACATACCCATATACCTTGAACTCTTCAAATGGCAGAATGACGAGTTATAACCGGAATCCAACTCGGCAACAAAAAGTTTAAAAGATCAGAAACGAAGTTCAAGGACATACTTGAGCTCGTAAAGAAGGCTGGGTTCTTTGAGTGCTTGGAGGCCGACACTCCAGTCTATACAGAGCTAGTGAAGCAGTTCTACTCAAATGCTTCAATAGATTCTGGGCTTCTGACCACGAAGGTGAAATGATCAAGGGTGAAAATAAGAGCATTATACATCAATCAATGTCTAGGGTTTCCCAACCAAGGTCTGATAAACCTAGATGAAGTTAACATTGAAGAAGGCAAGAGGCTAATGCGGTACCAAAGAAACCCTAGTCTAAAGGACATGAAGAAGAAGGAGTTTCCGGAGGAATTCGAGTTCCTTGCTGAGATAGTGGGCAAATGTATACTATGCAAGGATACTGCACATGACATTGTGCTTGATCAACAGTTAAAGATTATGTCTGGAATAGTTCTGAAGAAGCGAATCAAATTTGGAGCCATCCTATTCGATCAGATCTCCAAATGGGTAGATAAGGCTGAGTTGAAGAAGTCTACAGATAAACCACTTACAAAAGTGTTTTATGGAAGACTGCTGAGTATTGTGATGAAGAAGAAGCTGGGAGGCAAAATCAAGGATGATGATGGAGAACCTCTGAATGTTCATAAAGTAATGTCTCCACATCTGTTTGTGAATTGGAAGAAAAACCCAAAGGAGAACAGAAGGTTAACAACAACAGGGAGCAACAGAAAGAACTCTGCGAAAAAGAGGAAGGCGATAGAGGTGGAAAGCTCTGAGTCTGGTGACTCTGCACCGGTAGCATCCACATCAGCAAGGAAGAAATACAAATGTGTGAAAAAACTGAGGATCTACTAAGAAGTCTCTCGCCAAAGACAAGGATGAAGAAAAAAAAGTCCTAACTGCAGAAACCACCAAGAGAAGAAGTAACAGACTGCTTCAAGGGCCATCAAGAAAGAAAGCTAAGGTGGAAAACAATGCAGCACCAGTTTCCCAAGAAAGTACATCTGACGAAGAGGAGAACGTAGAGTCAGAGGAAGAGAAGGGAACTGATGATCTTAAGACCAAGTCCCCAAAGAACGAATCCAGCAATGAAGCTGAAGTTGAATTCATAGAAGAAAATGAAGAATCTGCCGATGAAGAAGAATGCACAAGCCCAGTGGCTAACTGTAAGACCCCAACTTTTTGAATAAAGATTAAATTTTCTCGAAATATATTTTTGAATATTATGGTGTGGATTTGATATAATGTTATAGTTGTGGGTAATATTTACAAATTTTGCAAAGTACGCAAGTTGTTATATAATATTAGAATGGTCGAAGAATATTCATTTTAACAAGGAATATTCGTACAACGACACAATCATTGGTGGACCCCCACAATGGAATTATTGTCGGATTAAGAAAACGACAAAAATACTTTATGAAAATAACGACGGAAGTTTTATCGTTAATTGTTGAAGTACTCGGTAGTAAAAGTAGAGTAATACGCGTGGTTGCATAGTAGCACATGGTATTGATTATTGATGCTTACGTGAGAAGTCACTCAGTTATACTCAATTATTGCTACAGTAATTGCTGCATCATATCTCTCATATCATTGATTCGATTATTGTCATAGTATCATCTGCATAATATGTTATTTTATTAAATCAATAATTGAGACGACAAAGTTATTCATATTATTAAATTGCAATATTTACAATGTCTAGAAGTTACATCAAGGAGAGGTTTGGTCACCTAATGCGGCGCCAATAGGAGAAATCCTTATTGGAAAGCCCTCTTTCACAGGAACGATCTGGTTGATAAATATTGTGAGTTATAATATTAATGATGAATGTTATTAAAATTGAAGTTGTGTTCGGAGTTGAATTTGGAGACGTGGACGTGATATTTGAGCCCAGAACGATGAAATTAGTAGAAATAGTCTATAAACACAAAATTTTCTGGAATTCACTATTTGGTCAAAAAGTCAACAATTGACTTTTTTGGGAAAAGTCAAACTTTAAAATTTCAAAATTTATATTTTTGATAAAAAATGGTTTCATTGTGTTGGAATTATTTGTGTTAGTGAAAATCGACAATTATTTCGATAATAATTGATGTCTGGAGGTTATATTGACCAATCGGGTATTTCACCGGATAAATGAGCAATTGATTGCTATTGTTTCACATGATTATAACTATTTATTTACATGTGTATACTATTGTTTCACATTCTTGTTACTATTAGGGGAGTTGGTGCAAGATTGATAATACTTGCATGACTAAGTTAAAAATGGAGGTATAGATGGAGGTACTATACTGTAATTCATATTTTCACATGTCAGAACTATTGATTCACATAATTTACTATTGAATCACATTATTTACTATTAGGGAGGTGGTGCAAGTTTGATAATACTTCCATGACTAAAATTAAAATAAAGGAAAAGTTGGAGGTATTGATTGTAATTTTTTGAGCCCCAAAAGCGTGCAATTATCGAAACTATATTTTTCTATAAATAGAAGCTCATTCTTCCTTCATTTCTCACCAATTCATAAAAGCTTTAGAAAGCGATTATTATAGAGAGAAATTATAGAAAGAAGAAGAGAAGTCTGCTACCTCACTATTCCAAAGATCCAGCTTTTTCTAAGGTAGGAGTATTATTTCTCTCTTATCCATGAAGAGAACTTCTCTTATTCCATTCTTTATTATTCTATTGGAATAACCTGTATACGCGGGCTACCCTATACTTGGTGAAATTCTTATGTTGTTCCATTCTTTATCATTCTATTGGAACATCCATGCTCATGCTTTTACGCTTGTGGGACACTGGTTTAAAATCTTTATTATTCTCGTTGAATATCCTCATGCGTAATGCTTTTACGTACGGACTTGATTTAAATCTTTATTATTTTGTTGGAATATCCCGCTCGTGCGCTTTTTCTGGGACTGGATTCCGTTATTTATTATTCTGTTGGAATAACCTGCCTATGCGATCTATCGCATGCCTGGTGATTTCTTTTATTATTCCATTCCTTATTATACTCAGTTGGTTAAAGTTTTGACTTCTATACTCCATGAAATTAGTAGAATATCCTTGATATTTGCGCTCAACCAAAGATCTTTTCATGGAAATATTCTTCCGAGCATTCTTGAATTTTACTCTACAAAGCAAAGATCATGTTGACAATTTGGACGTTATTAGTTCCTGGATAAATTAATTCTTGAACTTGTTTTATTGAATTCTTATATCATTGTCATCATCCTCATGTTTTTATTTTGTTGAAAGTCATCTGTGGCCTATAGTGCATAGATGGATTTGGTATGATTATGACTAGGGATTATTCGGTGTAATAATGACCGTAATGTTACAAATGATGTGGAAAAAGTCCTCATTGGCTCGTAGAGCATTGATGGACAGCTGTTGGCATGATCATAACCATTATTGAATACATAAATATTCTTGGCCCATAGTGCATGGATAATTGTGGTCATGATACTAAAGAATATCCTTGGCCGTAGTGCAGGGGTGATTCGATGATGTGGATTATTTATTAAGTTGAGTCCCAGCGATAAAAGTGATGAAAAACCTTCTAAATCATAAAAGATAGTAGATTTTATTCTCTACTTGACTCTTTAAATGGATTGCTTGTTCCACTGCAGTTAAACTTGATGGTTGTTATATTGTATCAGTTTAACATTGTTGAAGGCTAACGATAATATATTCTGCATTATCTTAGTCATAATATTTCCTAGTGGGCTAGTTGAGCTCACCCTTTTACTTTTATTGTTCTCTTCAGGAAATGAGAACGTAGCAGGGACTAGTCGGGGAACGGAGTGACGGACCAGATGATAGCATTAGTAGTCCTCACTATTCAGTGAAATAGTGGAAAATAAATGTAATAATATTGAATTTGAGTTTGTATATTGTCTAGACGACAATATTTGTATTAAAACTCACAGTTTATGTTTTATCGTACTTTACACGCAGTTGTATAATTAAGTTGTATTTGTATTCTGTAGCATGTATTTGGCGATTCAAAATAGGTGATGTATACCTATTTTGGGGGCGTCACAGTTGGTATCAAAGCTTAGTGATATGATCCCTGGCTAAGATGTGAGACTAGAACTAGGAGGGGAGAGACGGGGAATTCCTTCGCTAGTATGACCTACCTAAGTTTATTTGGTATTTAATTGGTTGGTCAGAGTATATGGATAATATGTTGTATGTCAATTAACCCTTGTTTTGTGGCAGTATTTTAAAATGGCATCCGAGAATATTGAGAATTGCAATGGAACACAAGAAACCATTGAGTCTCCACAGATTAACAATCAGAATAATGTGCATCAAGAAGGCGACAATCCTCATGCAAACAACAACACTGACCAAATGATGAATGATGGAATGTTCAGAGGCTTTATGCAATTCATGCAACATTAGGCGAGAGCAGCTCCTGTCCAAAATGTAGGTGGAAACACTAGAAACTCTCGAACGGTTACCGCTAAACAGTTCAAGGAGCTGGGACCACCGGAGTTTATTGGAGAGCCAAAACCACTTAAGGCTGAAGCATTGATAAAGCAGATCACCAAGATATTTGATGTCTTGGGATGCTCCGAGGAGCACAAGGTTCCCTTCGCCACCTTCATGTTGTGTGAAGAGGCAGATTACTGGTGGGAATCTGTAAAATGTACCCAGCCTAACGCACTCAAGATGTCTTAGGAGAAGTTCCAAGAGCTATTCAACGACAAGTACTTTCCCGAAAGTATTCATCACATGAAGGAGGTGGAGTTTATCAAGTTGGAACAAAACAATACGACCGAGTCGCAATACGAGGCTAAATTTGCAGAGTTATCCCGATTTGCATCCTATTTGGTCGATAATGAGGAGCGAATGACACGAATGTTTTTAAGAGGTTTGAAATCGGAGATACATCAATATCTTATTTCTCATAAACTGTGTTTATACTCAGATGTTGTATGTAAGACCCCGAATTTTATGAAATAAAAGTATTCAATTTTTCTTATAATTACTATTCAGTAAATGGTTAAATTGATAAAAGTTAAAGTTAAGGGTGATATATGAATTTTTTTTTAAAATAAGCAAGTGGTTATAAAATACTCATTGTTGTTGGGGAATATTCATTTGGTCGTGGAATATTCTTCCTGTCGGGGAATATTCATACGACGGCACAACCATTTGTGGGCCCCATAACGGAAAGCGATTGGATGAAAAAAACGACAAGTATAAGTTGTTTACAAATAACGGTGTAGTTGTTACCGCTAATATTGTTGGAATACCCGGTGGTTAAAAACACGAGAATCTGGCGTTGTTGCACAAGAAGACACTGCAGTATTGCACCATTTATTGATTCTTACGTAAGAAGGCACTACTCAATAATTGTTATAGTAATTACTGTTCAATATTTTATTTTTGATTTAATAATTACTGCGTTGATAATTTATATTATTGTTGTTTTAATAATTGTCACTGCACAGTATTTTCCATTATCAAATCAATAATTCATATTATTTGAATAATATTATTAGATAGCATTATTGGCAATGTCTAGAAAGTTTTGTCTAAGGAGAGGTTTAGTCACCTAATTGCCCGTCAGTAAGGAGAAATTCTTATTGGAAAGCCCCCTTTTTCCTGGGAACTGCCTGGTTGTCAATATGGTGATTCTGTAATATTATTTGTGAATAATTAATTATTAATTTATATGATAAGGAAAATATTTATTTTATGTGGATATAGATGGAGAAAATTTTAAAGTGACAATTGTTGAAAATTGATATTTTATCTTTTTCTGATAAAATAATATTTTATTATATTATTATAATATAATAATGATGATATTTTTATAATGAATGTGTAATATATGAGTATATGAGGAGGAAGAGTATTTTTGTTGCATTAAATGATTAACATGTGTTTTGTGTTTCGGTGGACCCCATTTCTTGACTGAAATTTGATTATAGCCTGTAAAATCGTCCGTTTGTGGATTTCGGTCAATTTCTGTTTGGAATTTAGAAAATATTTCTTCTACAAAGTTGTAGATAATGGAATTTCCTATAACAACTCGCGAGATTCAAATTTTCTGACAAAAGGGCTATTTATTATGAATTATTGAAGTTCCGAAGTTTCGAAATAATTGATTTTTGGAAGTTTTAATTATTTTTTTCAAAGAAAACGTTTTTGGTGAGTTAAGTGGGTCTAGCATGTGACATTAATGGCTGAATTCAGATCTACAAAGGTTGGCGTAGGAAACTTAATAATATATATTATATTAATATTATATTAAATTTTCTACTTTGGTGTTCTAAGCATTTTCCTATAAATAGGTGCTTAGGTTAGAATTGAAAATCACACCAGAAACTATAGTTTTCTCTCTATTTCCCTCTCTATATTATCGAGTGTATTCTTGTGAGTATTTTGATATCTTGAGTGTGGCTATACGGTGCAAGTTCGTTCAGCGTTATTACAGTCAGAAGAACTTGCTCTTTTGAGGTATGAGATTATAAGGGATAGTATGGGATATTTTTTTTTTTAAATGATATTATTTCTTCAATATCATTATGCCGAAATATTGGTTGGAAATTTTTATCAAATTTGGAACTTTTCATGTCGGGGTTACTATTCATGAGTTACTATTCATGAGTTACTATTCATGAGCTACTATTCACGAGTTACTATTCATGAGTTACTATTCACTACGGGTTACTATTCATGAGTTACTATTCACGAGTACTATTCACTACAAAATTGGTTTCTTTTTCTAACCAAATTATAGTTGATTTATGAATATTACTCTGGAGATTAAAACTATGTATTTATTATATTGATTTTATTATCATATATAACATTTTTATAACCCTGATGTTGAAATTCTCTTTCACTGGAGTGTAAAGATGGGTAGATTATTGGTATGATCATGACTAGGGTTCTCTTTGGCCAGTAGTGAAAAGTTGAATTGTTACTGGTATGATCATGACCATTGAATTTACAATGGAATATTTTTAGCTTAAGTGCAAGGTGAATTGATCAACATGGTTATAATATGGTTTATATAAATTCTGAAATAATTATGTATTTCTTTGAGATATGAATATCTTTGGCCTGTAGTGCAAAGATGAACTGTTGTTGAATATTTTTGGCCGATGAATGATTTCTGATAAATATCTTTGGCTCGTAATGCAAAGATGACCTGTTGTTGAATATCTTTGGCATGTAGTGCAAAGATGACTTGTTGATGAATATCTTTGGCCTATAGTGCAAAGATGACTTGTTGATGAATATCTTTGGCTCGTAGTGCAAAGATGAATTTATTAGTAGGATTATGAACATGAATTGTGATTTGGTATAACCATGATCTTTGATGTTTCAGGTGATGAAAATTAATTTTGTCCTAGATGAGGAAAGAAATTTAGAACTACAATTACGATTATGAGTTATACTGCGTGATTGTGGAATGTGAATTGTTGATTAATGTTCTGAGGATAAAATATTGTTGATGGACTTTTAACATGGAGAAGATAATAAATTTTATGGTCTATTTGACTCTTCTAATGGATTGCTCATTCCGCTGCAACTATGGTTGAAAAGTTTTATCATCTACCATATGTTCTAAATCACTGATTTATTACTGTTGAAGGCTATTGATAATTTATTTATCTTTAGTCATGATATTCTTTCTTGAGCTAGTTGTGCTCACCCTTTTGCTTCACAATTCCTTTCGTGTAATAAAAGTGTATTTGGGTCGAGCGAGGGAATAACAAGGAATAGAAGCGGTGGTCTATAGATGTTGAGGGTGGTGAAATTTAACTTGGAAGGGTGTTTTGCCACTATCATACAAGATGTCTAATGACATATAAACTCGTGTTATCATAAGACAGGGTTGTACAAATCCACTCGCTGAGTATATCTACGAGCACTACCTATATGATCTTGGAGTTTATTTGAAACATAATGTTTAATTGAGACGGTGGAGATAGTTATATGTCAGAAGACTCACCATTGGAAAGAAAGATGATAGTAATCTTCTCGTTTTTCTTTGGGGTCTATTGGGTCAACCAAGGATAATTACGTGGCCATATGATATCCTGAGCGCATGGCCTCCCATGTACGAAGGTTTCCTTGAGCACTTCACAAAGGTTTTAATTTCTAAAAGCGGTTTTGATTGTACCTTTATGTAAGGTGTCATGGTGACGTCTTTATCCAAGTTGGTGTCCGAGTCACAGTTGGTATATTTTAGTATCAAAACTCACAACATATGTGTTGTTGTATTTTGCACGACAATTATTGTAATAAAGTTGTAGTTGTTTTCTGTACCATGTATTTGGCGACTCAGAATGGGTTGGATGGAATGGACTTATTTTGGGGTTTTCACAGTTGGTATCAGAGCTTAGGGATATGATCTCTGGCGGAGATCGGGATTAGAACTAGGAGGGGAGAGATGAGTAAATCCTTTGCTAGTGTGTCTTACCTAAGCTTATTTGTTGGTCAGTCATAATATCGAAATATTATGTGATATGTTAATTTGTTAAATTAACCTTTGTTTTTGAAGCTATATTCTAGAATGATATCTGAAATACAAGAGATGAGCAATGGAGAAATCATGATGACAGGAAAGATGGAATCTGAAATAAAGCAAGGTATTCTCAACTCTTTGAAATACCAGGTACGTAAATTTCAAGGACGAAATTTCATAAGGAGGGGAGATTGTAAGACCCCGAATTTTATGAAATAAAAGTATTCAATTTTTCTTATAATTACTATTCAGTAAATGGTTAAATTGATAAAAGTTAAAGTTAAGGGTGATATATGAATTTTTTTAAAAATAAGCAAGTGGTTATAAAATACTCATTGTTGTCGGGAAATATTCGTTTGGTTGTGGAATATTCTTCCTGTCGGAAAATATTCATACGACGGCGCAGCCTTTTATGGGCCCCATAACGGAAAGCAATTGGATGAAGAAAACGACAAGTATAAGTTGTTTACAAATAACGGTGTAGTTATTTACAGATTAATCTTGTTGGAATACCCGGTGGTTAAAACACACGAATGTCTGGCGTTGTTGCACAACGAGTAGCACCAGTATTGCACCAATTATTGATTCTTAGGTAAGAAGGCACTACTCAATAATTGTTATAGTAATTCTTGTTCAATATTTTATTTTGATTCAATAATTCTTTGCGTTGATATTTTATATTATTGTTGTTTTAATAATTATTATCGACAATTATTTTCCATTATCAAATTAATAATTCATATTATTTGAATAATATTATTAGATAGCATTATTGGCAATGTCTAGAAAGTTCTATCTAAGGAGAGGTTTGGTCACCTAATTAATTGCTTGACAATGAAGGAGAAATTCTTATTGGAAAACCCTCTTCCCGAGCGCGCTGGTTGTCAATATTGTGATTTTGTAATATTATTTATGAATAATTAATTATTGATTTATATGATAAGGAAAATATTCATTTTATGTGGATATAGATGGAGAAAATTTTTAAAGTGACAATTGTTGAAAATTGATATTTTATCTTTTCTGATAAAATAATATTTTATTATATTATTATAATATAATAATGATGATATTTTTACAATGAATGTGTGATATATGAGTATATGAGGAGGAAGAATATTTTTGTTGCATGAAATGATTAACACATGTTTTGTGTGTCGGTGGACCCCATTTCTTGACTGAAATTTGATTATAGCCTGTAAAATCGCCCGTTTGTGGATTTCGGTCAATTTTTGTTTGGAATTTGGAAAAACTTTCTTCTGTAAAGTTATAGATAATGGAATTTCATATAACAACTCGCGAGATTCAAATTTTCTGACAAAAGGGCTATTTATTATGAATTAGTGAAGTTCCGAAGTTTTGAAATAATTGATTTTTGGAAGTTTTAATTTTTTTTTTCAAAGAAAACGTTTTTGGTGAGTTTAGTGGGTCTAGCATGTGACATTAATGGCTGAATTCAGATCTACAAAGGTTGGCGTAGGAAACTTGTAAGACCCCGAAATTTTTAAATAAAAAGGAATTTCTTTATTTTGCAATAGTAAGGGTTGATTTGATTAATGTGGATAGTTAAGGGTTAAATACATAAATATTTCAAAATAAACAAGTGGTTATAAAATAATCATTGTTGTTGGGAATATTCGTTTGGTCGTGGAATATTAAATCTTTGTCAGGGAATATTAAATGCGGCCGGTATGACCGTATGTGTGGGCCCCATGTGAAAGCGATTGGATGAAGAAAAGCGACAAATATAAGTTGTTTTTAAATAACTGGCGTAGTTGTTGCAAGATTATCTTTGTTGGAATACCGGTGGTTAAAACACACTAATACGCGTTGTTGAACAAAGAAGATACTGCGGTATTGCACCAATTATTGATTCTTACGTAAGAAGAAGGCACTACTCAATAATGGTTACGATAATTCTTTATTCGATATTTTATTGAGTTAATAAATTGCTGCGTTGATATTTTATATTCTTTGTTGTTTCAATAATTGTCATTACACAAAGATATCTTTCATTATCGAAGCAATAATTCATATTATCTGAATAATATTATTAGATAACATTATTGGCAATGTCTAGAAAGTTACATCTAAGGAGAGGTTTGGTCATCTAATTGCAAGGCCAAGAAGAAGAAATTCTTATTGGAAAGCCCCTCTTTCTGAGGAAGCTGCACGGTTGTCAATATTGTGATTACGTAATATTATTTGTGAATAATTAATTATTGATTTATATGATGAGGAAAATATTGATTTTATGTGGATATAGATGGAGAAAATTTTTAAAATGACAATTTTTGAAAATTAATATTTTATCTTTTTTCGATAAAATAATTCATTTAAATATATTATTTTAATAATATATATTAGCGGTGATATTTTTACAATGAATGTGGGATATATGAGTATATGAGGAGGAAGAGTATTTTTGTGGCATTAAATGTTTAACACATGTTTTGTGTGTTGGTGGACACAATTATTGATAGAAATTTGATTATAGCAATGTAAAATCGCCCGTTTGTGGATTTGATTCGATTTTGTTTGGAATTTGGAAAAACTTTCTTCTGCAAAGTTGTAGAGAATTGAATTTCCTATAAAAACTCGTGAGATTCGAATTTTCTGATGAAAGGGCTATTTATTATGAATTATTGAAGTTCAAGCTCAAAATAATTGATTTTTGGGAGTTTAAATTATTTTGTTAAGAAAAACGTTTTTGTATTTTTTGGACATCATTAACATGTGTGGCTGGTGTTTTGACCAAAAGGTGGGCTAAGGAAAATTTGTATAATTATATTAATATTATATTAAATTTTACGCTTTGGTGTTCTAAGCATTTTCCTATAAATAGGGTGCTTAGGTTAGAATTGAAAATCACACGTAAACTCAAGTTTTCTCTCTATTTCTCTCGATATTTTGAGCGTATTCTTGTGAGTATTTTGAGTATACTTTGAGTATTGCTAGGCGGTGCAAGTTCCTTCAAAGACTATACCCTAGGTATTCTAATTTAGAAGTCTCGATCTTTCGAGGTAAGGGATATTATTTTTTTGTAATGATATTATTTCTTCAATATCATTATGTTGAAATGTTGATCTGAAGTTTTATCAAATTTGGAACTTTTTCATGTCGGGGTTACTATTCATGGGTTACTATTCATGAGTTACTATTCACGAGTTACTATTCATGAGTTCTTATTCACGAAGTTCTTATTCATGAGTACTATTCATGAAGCGTGAAGATGTTTTTTGTAGAATTTCTATCTTTTGGTGTAGGAGTTACTATTCACGATCGGCACTATTCACATATATATGGCACTATTCACGTGATACTGGTCTTATTCATCGAAAAATAAAATTTCTTCTTTTCGTTCAAAACATCTATCTCGGATACTAGCTTTGATTGTATCCATGTTTTGATCATTCTTGAATTTTACACCACTATGATTATTTTTGAGGTATTTTTGGGCGTGGATAAAACCAAGTACTTAATCCTTAATCCTTAATCCTTGTCATTTTGTTTCTTTGGATTCGTTTTTTAAAATATTTTCATCATCCTCGTTTTAAATGATGATATTATTGAATATCTTTGGCACGTAGAAAAGGCAAAGATGAATGATTTCTTTAGAATATCTTTGGCTGTGTAGTGCAAAAGATGAATGATTTCGAAGAATATCTTTGGCCTGTGTAGTGCAAAGATGAAGCGGTGTTGAGATGAACATGATGGATTGATTAATATCTTTGGCCTCAGTAGTGCAAAGATGAAGCAGTGTTTAAATGAACATGACCCGGTGATGAATATCTTTGGCTCGTAGTGCAAAGATGAATATTTGATTCCAGATGTATATTGATTGATGTTTACAGGATAAAATATTGATGATGGATTATTAAATTCATAGATTATAGTAGATTTCATTCTCTACGTAACTCTTCTATGAATTATTATTTCATTGCGAATATTGATCGAAACTTGTTGTCTATTGTATTCTATCAGATTTTTCCTGTTGAAGACTAACGATAATTTGTTGTATATTATCTTAGTCATAATATTCTTTCTTGGGCTAGTTGAGCTCACCCTTTTCCTTGTTGTTCCATTTTTCTTCTCTCGGGAGGCGAGAATGTAGCGAGTACTAGCTCTGGGGTATGGAATGAAGATTCTAGAGAGAGTTGTTTAGTAGTCCTCACCATTTTGTAAAATAATGAATCAATAATGTGATGAGGATTTATTTGAGTATAGATATTGTCTAGAAGATAATATTTGTATTCAAACTCAGCTTTTCTTGTTGTAATAATAAAGTTGTAGTTGTTTACGTACCATGTATTTGGCGACTCGGAATGGGTGTTGTGTATACCTATTTTGGGGCGCCACAGTTGGTATCGAGCTTAGGGATATGATCTCTCTGGCGGAGATCGGGGAATAGAACTAGGAGGGAGGCGAGTAAATCCTTCGCTTAGTGTGTCCTACCTAAGCTTATTTGTTAGTTAGTCGAAGATATAGGGATATTATGTGATATATTGATTTCCTTAATTAACCCTTGTTTTATGACAAGATTTGAGAATGTCGTGAGAATATTAATGATTGGAGTAAATGAGACCGTGGAGATGCTGTATTTTACCAACGAGGAGAACATGCAACAGTGGCAATGTTCCTCCTGTGAACAACACCAACCTGAAAGCGAGATGATGAACGAGGGATGTTTAGAAGCTTTTTGCAGTTCATGCAAAATCGACGAGGAGACTCGTGTTCAAAATACTGAGGAGGAAATGATAGCAATTCACGAGTGGTCACGCCCAAGCAGATTCAAAGAGTTGGGACCACGATTCTGGGAAAGCCGGATCCGATTAAAGGCGGAGGCGTGGGTCAAACAAATTACCAAGATATTCGATGTCTTGGGATGCGAGAAGAGGAAGAAAGTTCCATTCGCCACCTTTATGTTCCGTGGCGAGGCGGATTCATGGTGGGAATCGTGAAGCGTACCCATCCAAATTTGCACTCGGCATGTCATGGGAGGCGTTTGAAGCAGTTCAATGACAAGTACTTCCTGAAAGTATTAAATTATATGAAGGAAGTGGAGTTTATTAGACTAAGCGAGAATAACATGGCGGTGTCCCGAAGACGAGCGAAGTTCGCGGAGTTATCGAGTTTGCACCTCATTTGGTGGAGAATGAGGAACGTATGACGCGGATGTTTCTGAGAGGTTTGAACCCGACATACGTCCAGTATCTCATTTCTCATAAATTTTCTCTCTATTCAGATGTTGTCAACAGGGCTCAGTTGTTAGAGCGAGATAACGAGTACGTTCAACCGAGGGACCATAACCAGGATCATACCGAAGATAGCAGTCATCAGAATAACGATAACCAGCGGAGAAAGAAGAATACAGACAAAGGCGGTAACCACTCTGGTGGTAATCGTGGCCATGAAAATAGAAGAAGCGAGTCGGGAGGAGATTTTAAAAAGAGGAGATTCAACAACGACCATGTGAAGACGTCAGCGCCTATAGCAACTAGTTTTAAGGGAGGAGAACGACCACCGGTCGTATGTTACAAATGCGGGAAAGAGGGACATATCAGCCCAAACTGCCCACAACAGTTTAAGGTATGCTATAGTTGTGGAAAGGAAGGACATATCGCTCGAGATTGTACGGTAGCGAAACCTAGTTCAGTGGGGACGGTGACTCAAAAGACTGTCCCAGAAAAGTCAAAGTCAACGATTTCGGGAAGAGCGTTTGTCGTGACCGGTCAAAATGCAAGGAACCCGAACGAAGTTAGCACGGGTTAGTCAATTATAAATTCTTGCGAAGTATATACCTTACTAGATATCGGTTCTACCCATTCTTTTATCTCTCTTACTTGCGCTCAACGTTTAAACTTGACTCCGGAGAAATTAGACTTTGACCTATCTGTGGAAACTCCGTTAGGAGAAACTTTCATCACATCCACTGTTTATAAATCTTGCTTGATTCAGGTTGGCACTATCACATTACCTGTTAACCTTATTTCTATAGAGATATTTGTTTTTGATGTGATTTTAAGGTTAACTACTCATCATGCCGAAATTGATTATTTTCGTAAGGTTGTTAGTTTTCATATTCCTAAGCAAACTCGTTATTCAATTCAAGCAATCAAACCATTGTAGTCAAACATTTTCATATCAAGCCATGAAGTCATTCATTTATTACGGATGTCAAATTTTCTTAGTCCATGTTATGGATTTGAATAAAGACACGTCGATTTGAATAATATTCTGTTGTTATTGATTTTTCCGACGTATTTTAGAAGAATTTCTTGGCTTACTCCCAAAGCTTTCGATATTAAATTTTGTATCGACTTTGAACCCCAGACAAAACTCATTTCTAAAATCTCATCGAATGGCTCCTATTGAACTTGAGGAGTTAAAAATTCAACTATAGAATTTGGTACCGAGCCTTTATCTTGTGACTTCCTTTGTGGAATTCACCTAAGCGAGACTCTCTGTAGGGACGTCATATTCATGCGATAGTAAAGCGATAGGTGTCATTGTGACGTCTTTATCCAAGATTGGGATATGAGTCACAGTTGAGAGCAACCTAAGTCAAGAATCGAAATACGTAGCTTTACAGAGGCTTAGTTGGTTATTATCGGAGATTCGTTGAAGGATATTCTCGAATCGCTATTCCGTTAACTTAGTGACTTGAAAAGATACAAAATTCGTATAGGAAGCGAGGAATGCGAGAAGATTTTCCAAGAGCTCAAGAGGCGACTCATTTCGGCACATATTCTAACCATACCATCTTGGAAAAGCGAACGTGGTAGGCGACGCGTTGAGTAGAAGATCATATCGCGGAACGAAAAGTGCGATGATGTCAAGTATACGATAGAGCCAACTTTAATAGAAAAGTTAAGGTTGCTCAAAGCCACAGGCTCGGAATGATGCGTATGAAGAAGAAAGTACAAGAAGGAGTTATTCCTAAGTGAGAATTGATGAAAAGGAATACTTGAGT
Organism: Panax quinquefolius; assembly: GCA_020205615.1. Lineage (NCBI taxonomy): Eukaryota > Viridiplantae > Streptophyta > Magnoliopsida > Apiales > Araliaceae > Panax > Panax quinquefolius. The sequence goes on from CM035151.1 coordinate 70,010,751, forward strand.
CCACTCTAGACTTTGTGTTCCTAACGACTCGATTTGAAGAACAAGATTATGATGGAGGCACACAATACACCATTTGCAATCCATCACAGGAGTACCAAAATGTATTATGATCTTCAACATACATTTTGGTGGAGCAATATGAGGAGAGAGATCGCGTAGTTTATCTCGATGTGTTTAACTTGCTTAACGTAAAGGCGGAGCATCTTGTACCTAAGGGTCCGTTGCAACCACTTGAGATTTTGAAATGGAAGTGGGAACACATTACCACGAATTTCATTACTAATCTTCCTGCGGTTTCTCAAGGCATCAATGCTATTTGGGTTATTGTTGATACATTAACCAAGTCTCCGCTCATTTCTTACCGATCTGAGACTTATTCCTTGAACGTCTTTCTCGTATATACGTAAATGAGATTGTGAGATTGCATGGCATGCCGGTATCCATAGTTTTAGATCGTGACCCAAGATTCACTTCATGATTTTGGGTTAGTTTGTAGAAAGCTATGGGCACGCAATTTGATTGATTTGGCATACCATCCTCAAAGCGGATGGGCAATCGAAAGGACTACTCAAACTCTTGAAGATATATTAAAACTCTGTCCTAGATTTCAAAGGAAGTTGGGATAAGTACTTGCCATTGGTGGAATTCTCATACAACAATAGTTATTAAACAAATATAGGCATGGTTCCATTCGAAGCATTATATGGAAAAATGTCGTTCTCCAATATGTTGGGATGAGGTGGGTGAAGCAACATTGTTGGGACCCGAGTTAGTACGTATGACTAATGATTCGACAACGTATACAAACGGCACAAGATCGACAAAAGAGTTATGCGAATCTTCATCGAAAGGACGTGGAATTTAGTGTAGGGGATCATGTATTATTGCGAGTTGCTCCATGGAAGGGAGTTACAAGATTTGGGAAGAGAGGAAAGCTCAATCCACGATTTATCGGTCCATTTCAAATTCTTGACCGAGTAGGAAATGTAGCCTATAGACTTGCGTTACCTCCGAGTATGTCTCGTGTTCATAATGTGTTTCACATATCTGTACTTCGTAAATATGTGAAAGACCCGAACCATGTTATTGAGTTAGAACCGGACGAGATAGCCGAAGACTTAACGTATGAGGAGGTACCTGTCAAGATTTTGGATAGGAAGGAGCATGTCCTACGCGCAAAGGTTATACCACAAGTTAAAGTTTTGTGGAGGAATCATGCTATAGAGGAAATGACCTGGGAATTGGAAACGAAAATGAAAGCGAGGTATCCTCACCTTTTCAAAACACCAGGTACGTACGTCAATTTCGAGGACGAAATTTCATAAGGAGGGGAGGTTGTAAGACCCCGAAATTTTTAAATAAAAAGGAATTTCCTTTATTTTGAAATAGTAAGGGTTGATTTGATTAATGTGGATAGTTAAGGGTTAAATACGCAAATATTTCAAAATAAACAAGTGGTTATAAAATAATCATTGTTGTCGGGGAATATTCGTTTGGTCGTGGAATATTAAATCTTGTCGGGGAATATTCGCATTTATGCGATAGTTGACCATGTGTGGGCCCCATAATGTGAAAGCGATTGGATGAAGAAAACGACAAATATAAGTTGTTTTAAATAAGCTGGCGTAGTTATTCAAGTTTATCTTTGTTGGAATACCCGGTGGTTAAAACACACTAATACGCGTTGTTGAATAAAGAAGTAGCTGCGGTATTGCACCAATTATTGATTCTTACGTGAAGAAGGCACTACTCAATAATGGTTACGATAAATCTTTATTCAAAGATTTTATTGAGTTAATAATTCTTTGCGTTGATATTTTATATTGTTGTTGTTTCAATAATTGTCATTACACGGTATCTTTCATTATCGAAGCAATAATTCATATTATCTGAATAATATTATTAGATAACATTATTGGCAATGTCTAGAAAGTTACATCTAAGGAGAGGTTTGGTCATCTAATCATGCGGCCAAGAAGAAGAAATTCTTATTGGAAAGCCCCTCTTTCACGGAAGCGCCTGGTTGTCAATATTGTGATTTCGTAATATTATTTGTGAATAATTAATTATTGATTTATATGATGAGGAAAATATTGATTTTATGTGGATATAGATGGAGAAAATTTTTAAAATGACAATTGTTGAAAATTAATATTTTATCTTTTTTCGATAAAATAATTCATTTAAATATATTATTTTAATAATATATTAACGGTGATATTTTTTACAATGAATGTGGGATATATGAGTATATGAGGAGGAAGAGTATTTTGTGGCATTAAATGTTTAACACATGTTTTGTGTGTTGGTGGACACAATTATGATAGAAATTTGATTATAGCTTTGTAAAATCGCCCGTTTGTGGATTTGGTCGAATTTTGTTTGGAATTTGAAAAACTTTCTTCTGTAAAGTTGTAGAGAATTGAATTTCCTATAAAAACTCACGAGATTCGAATTTTCTGATGAAAGGGCTATTTATTATGAATTATTGAAGTTCAAGAAGCTCAAATAATTGATTTTTGGGAGTTTAAATTATTTTTGTTAAGAAAAACGTTTTTGTATTTTTTGGACATCATTAACATGTGTGGCTGGTGTTTTGACCAAAAGGTGGGCTAAGGAAAATTTGTATAATTATATTAATATTATATTAAATTTTACGCTTTCAGTGTTCTAAGCATTTTCCTATAAATAGGGTGCTTAGGTTAGAATTGAAAATCACACCGTAAACTGAAGTTTTCTCTCTTTTTCTCTCGATATTTTGAGCGTATTCTTGTGAGTATTTTGAGTATACTTTGAGTATTGCTAGAGCAAGTGCAAGTTCCCTTCAAAGACTATATCCTAGATTCTAGCTAAGAAATCGATCTTTCGAGGTAAGGGATATTATTTTTTTGTAATGATATTATTTCTTCAATATCATTATGCTGAAATGTTGATCTGAAGTTTTTATCAAATTTGGAACTTTTTCATGTCGGGGTTACTATTCATGGGTTACTATTCATGAGTTACTATTCACGGGTTACTATTCATGAGTTACTATTCACGAGTTACTATTCACTGAGTACTATTCATGAAGCGTGAAGATGTTTTTTGTAGAATTTCTATCTTTTGGTGTAGGAGTTACTATTCACGTATACGGCACTATTCACGATATGGCACTATTCACGTATACGGTACTATTCATCGAAAAATAAAATTTCTTCTTTTCGTCCAAAACATCTATTCTGGATACTAGCTTTGATTGTATCCATGTTTTGATCATTCTTGAATTTTACACCACTATGATTATTTTTGAGGTATTTTTGGGCGTGGATAAAACCAAGTACGAATCCTTAATCCTTAATCCTTGTCATTTTGTTTCCTTTGGATTCGTTTCTTTAAAAATATTTTTCATCATCCTCGGTCTTAAATGATGATATTATTGAATATCTTTGGCTTTGTATTGCAAAAGATGAATGATTTCTTTAGAATATCTTTGGCTGTAGTGCAAAGATGAATGATTTTGAAGAATATCTTTGGCTTTGATAGTGCAAAGATGGCAGGTGTTGAGATGAACATGACCGATTGATTAATATCTTTGGCTGTAGTGCAAAGATGAGCAGTGTTTAAATGAAACATGATTAATGATGAATATCTTTGGCTTTTGTAGTGCAAAGATGAATATTTGATTCCGATGCGTATATGATTGATGTTACAGGATAAAATATTGATGATGGATTTATTAAATTCATAGATTATAGTAGATTTCATTCTCTACGTAACTCTTCTATGAATTATTATTTCATTTGCGAATATTGATCTCGAAACTTGTTGTACATTGTATTCTATCGATTTTTCCTGTTGAAGACTAACGATAATTTGTTGTATATTATCTTAGTCATAATATTCTTTCTTGGGCTAGTTGAGCTCACCCTTTTCCTTGTTGTTCCATTTTTCTTCTCGGGAGGCGAGAATGTAGCGAGTACTTAGTGGGGTATGGAATGAAGATTCTAGAGAGAGTTGTTTAGTAGTCCTCACCATTTTTGTAAAATAATGAATCAATAATGTGATGAGGATTTATTTGAGTATAGATATTGTCTAGAAGATAATATTTGTATTCAAACTCACAGTTTTACTGTTGTAATAATAAAGTTGTAGTTGTTTCTGTACCATGTATTTGGCGACTCAGAATGGGTGTTGTGTATACCTATTTTGGGGGCGTCACAAAACTTAATAATATATATTATATTAATATTATATTAAATTTTTTGCTTTGGTGTTCTAAGCATTTTCCTATAAATAGGTGTTTAGGTTAGAATTGAAAATCACACAAGAAATTATAGTTTTCTCTATTTCTCTCTCTATATTATCGAGTGTATTCTTGTGAGTATTTTGATATCTTGAGTGTTGCTATACGGTGCAAGTTCGTTCAGCGTTATTCTAGTCAGAAGTACTGCTCTTTTGAGGTAGGGGATTGTAAGGGATAACAATGGATATTTTTTTTTTTTTTAAAATTGATATTATTTCTTCAATATCATTATGCCGAAATATTGGTTGGAAATTTTTATCAAATTTGGAACTTTTCATGTCGGGGTTACTATTCATGAGTTACTATTCACGAGTTAATATTCACGAGTTACTATTCATGAGTTACTATTCACAATTTACTATTCATGAGTTACTATTCATGGCGGGTTACTATTCACAAGTTACTATTCACGGGTACTATTTACTACAAAATTGGTTTCTTTTTCTAACCAAATTATAGTTGATTTATGAATATTACTCTGGAGATTAAAACTATGTATTTATTATATTGATTTTATTATCATATATAACATTTTTATAACTCTGATGTTGAAATTCTCTTTCACTGGAGTGTATAGATGGGAAGATTATTGGTATGATCATGACTAGGGTTCTCTTTGGCCAGTAGTGAAAAGTTGAATTGTGACTGGTATGATCATGACCATTGAATTTACAATGGAATATTTTTAGCTTAAGTGCAAGGTGAATTGATCAACGTGGTTATAATATGGTTCATATAAATTCTGAAATGATTATGTATTTCTTTGAGATATGAATATCTTTGGCCTGTAGTGCAAAGATGAACTGTTGTTGAATATCTTTGGCCTGTAGTGCAAAGATGAATGATTTCTGATGAATATGTTTGGCTCGTAATGCAAAGATGACCTGTTGTTGAATTTCTTTGGCATGTAGTACAAAGATGACTTGTTGATGAATATCTTTGGCCTGTAGTGCAAAGATGACTTGTTGATGAATATCTTTGGCCCGTAGTGCAAAGATGAATTTATTAGTAGGATTATGAACATGAACTGTGATTTGGTATAACCATGATCTTTGATGTTTCAGGTGATGAAAATTAACTTTGTCCTGGATGAGGAAAGAAATTTAGAACTACAATTACGATTATGAGTTATACACGTGATTGTGGACAGGAATTGTTGATTAATGTTACAGGGATAAAATATTGTTGATGGACTTTTAAGATGGAGAAGATAGATTTTATGGTCTATTTGACTCTTCTAATGGATTGCTCGTTCCGCTGCAACTATGGTTGAAAAGTTTTATCATCTACCATATGTTCTAAATCTCTGATTTATTACTGTTGAAGGCTATTGATAATTTATTTATCTTTAGTCATGATATTCTTTACTGAGCTAGTTGTGCTCACCTTTTTGCTTCACAATTCCTTTCAGGTAATAAAAGTGTAGGTATTTGGTTGAGCGGGAATAACAAGGGAATAGAACGGTGGTCTATAGATGTTGAGGGTGAGGTGAAATTTAACTTGGAAGGGTGTTTTACAACTATCATACAAGATGTCTAATGACATACAACCTCGTGTTATCATAAGACAGGGTTGTGTAAATCCACTCGCTGAGTATATCTACGAGCACTACCTATATGATCTTGGAGTTTATTTGAAACATAATGTTCAATTGCAGACGGTGGAGATAGTTATATGTCAAGAGAAGACTCACCATTGGAAAGAAGATGATAGTAATCTTCTCGTTTTTCTTTGGGGTCTATTGGGTCAACCAAGGATAATTATGTGGCCATATGATATCCTAGACGCATGGCCTCCCATGTATGAAGGTTTCTTTGAGCACTTCCCAAAGGTTTTAATTTCTAAAACAGTTTTTAACTGTACCTTTATGTAAGGTGTCATGGTGACGTGCTATCCAAGTTGGTGTCCAGAGTCACAGTTTGTATATTTTAGTATCAAAACTCACAACATATGTGTTGTTGTATTTTGCACGATAATTATTGTAATAAAGTTGTAGTTTTTTTCTGTATCATGTATTTGGCGACTCAGAATGGGTTGGATGGAATTGACCTATTTTGGGGTTGTCACATTATAAATAGGGCTCAATTATTGGAGCGCGGTAACGAGTCAGTCAACCAAGAGAGAAAGCGGTAACAATGACGATGAAAATACCAATTGGTAATGATCATCAAAACGGTGACAACAAGAGTGGAGGGAATCAACATGCCAGAAATGGTAACCACTTTGGTGGTAATCATAGCCAAGACAATAAGAATGGACATTTCAAGAAGAGGAGATTCAACAATGATGGAAAGACGTCAGCACCAACACCCGTTGTCAAGGAAGGAGAACGACCACCTATCATATGCTTCAAATGCGGAGGGGAGGGACATATCAGTCCAAACTGCGCGATGCCATCCAAAGCGTGTTATAATTGTGGAAGAGAAGGTCACTTAGCCCGATTTTATCATTCATCGAAGAGAAGTTCAGCTAGGATGGAGGCACTAAAGGCCGTCCCAGATAAGTCAAAGCCGGTAGTGCAAGGGAGAGCGTTTGTTGTGACCTCCCAGAAAGCAAGGAACCCGAACGAGGTTATCACGGGTAAGCTTATCATAAACATTAGTGAAGTCTATACCTTATTTGATACCGGTTCTACCCATTCTTTTATTTCTCCTACTTGCGCTCAACGTTTAAATTTGACTCCGGAGAAATTAGACTTTAACTTATCTGTTGAAACTCCATTAGGATAAACCTTCATTACATCCACTGTTTATAAGTCTTGTTTGATTCAAATCGGTAACCGCACGTTACCTGTCGATCTTATCTCCTTAAAAATCCTTGCATTTGACGTTGTTCTAGGGATTGATTGGTTAACTACTCATCATGCTAAAATATATTATTTTCGTAAGGTTGTTAGCTTTCATATTCCTAATAAACCTATTATGCGAATTCAAGCGACCAAACCATTAAAATCAATCACGGTCATCTCAAGCCATAAAGCTATTCATTTATTGAAAAACGGATGTCAAGCTTTCTTAGCTCATGTCACGGATTTAAACAAAAATACGTCAGATTTGAAGGATATTTCTATTGTTAATAAATTTCCTGACGTATTCCCGAAGAACTTCTGGCCTACCCCAGGCGTGAAGTTGAATTTTGTATCGACCTTGAAACCGGTACAAAACCCATTTTCAAAGCCCCATATCGAATGGCTCCTATTGAACTTCAGGAGTTAAAGACCCAATTGCAGGAATTATTAGACATTGGTTTCATTCATCCTAGTACGTCTCCTTGGGGTGCTCCTATTCTATTCGTGAAGAAGAAAGATGAGAGTATGCGACTTTGTATTGATTATCGGGAGTTGAATCATGTCACCATCAAAAATAGGTACCCATTTTCACGTATTGATGACCTGTTTGATCAGTTACAAGGATAACAATTTTTTTCAAAGATCGATCTTCGTTCTGGATATCATCAGCTGAAGGTTAAAACTGAGGATATTCCAAAGACTGCCTTCAGAACTCGGTATGGGCATTATGAATTCTTAGTCATGTCTTTTGGATTGACAAATGCTCCTGCTGACTTCATGGATATGATGAACCGAGTATTCAAGGAATATTTGGATCATTTTGTGGTTGTCTTTATGGACGACATCCTCATATATTCCAAAAGCCGTGAAGATCATGAGCAACACTTGAGGCTGATACTCCAAAAGCTTCGTGAAAACAAGCTATATGCCAAGTTGAAGAAATGCGAGTTCTGGCTTGAGGAAGTTGCATTCCTTGGGCACGTGATATCAAATCATTGGATATCTGTTGACCCGACAAAGATTGAAGCTATTCAAATCTGGGAGCAACCTAAATCAGTGACCGAAGTACGTAACTTTCTCGGATTAGCTGGTTATTATCGGAGATTCGTGGAAGGATTTTCTCGAATCGCTACTCCATTAACTCAGCTAACTCGAAAAGATACAAAGTTCGGTTGGAGTGAGGAATATGAGAAGAGTTTTCAAGAACTCAAGAGGAGACTCATTTCAAAGACTGTTACGACAATACCATCGGCTCGGATGGATTTGTCATCTCTGATGATGCTTGGGCAAAGGGTTAGTATGTGTTCTCATGCAACATGGGAAAGTCATAGCTTTATGCTCTCACGAATAACTCAAAGAATATGAGAGGAATTACCCTACTCATGATCTAGAGTTGGTAGCTGTCGTTTTTGCGCTTAAGATTTGGAGGCATTACCTGTAAGACCCCGAATTTTATGAAATAAAAGTATTCAATTTTTCTTATAATTACTATTCAGTAAATGGTTAAATTGATAAAAGTTAAAGTTAAGGGTGATATATGAATTTTTTCAAAATACGCAAGTGGTTATAAAATATTCATTGTTGTCGGGGAATATTTGTTTGGTCGAGGAATATTCTTTCTGTAGGAGAATATTCATACGACGGCGCAGCCATTTGTGGGTCCCATAACAGAATAACTGTCAGATGAAGAAAACGACAAATTTTAGTTTTTATAAATAACGACGTAGTTATTACTGCAATTATCTTGTTGGAATACCCGGTGGGTTAAAATACGCGATGTCTGGCGTTGTTACAAGATGATGGCGCGGTATTGCACCAATTATTGATTCTTACGTAAGAAAGCACTACTCAATAATTGTTACAGTAATTACTGTTCAATATTTTATTTTTGATTCAATAATTGCTGCGTTAATTTTTTATATTACTGTTGTTTCAATAATTGTCACTACACAGTATTTTTCATTATCGGAACAATAATTCATATTATCTGAATAATATTATTAGATAACATTATTGGCAATGTTTAAAAAGTTTTGTCTAAAGAGAGGTTTGGTCACCTAATTGCGCGCCAGTAAGGAGAAATCTTTATTGGAAAGCCCCGTCTTTCCTGGGAACTGCCTGGTTGTCATTATTGTGATTCTGTAATATTATTTGTGAATAATTAATTATTGATTTATATGATGAGAAAAATATTCATTTTATGTGGATATAGATGGAGAAAATTTTTAAAGTGACAATTGTTGAAAAATGATATTTTATCTTTTCTGATAAAATAATTAATTATTATATTTTAATAATATAATAATGGTGATAGTTTTACAATGAATGTGGTATTTATGAGTATATGAGGAGGAAGAGTATTTTTGTTGCAAAAGTTGTTTAAAACATGTTAAACATGTCTGTGGGCCCATTTCTTGACTGAAATTTGATTATAGCCTGTAAAATCGTCCGTATGTGGATTTCGGTCAATTTCTGTGTGGAATTTGGAAAAACTTTCTTCTGTAAAGTTGTAGAGAATTGAATTTCCTATAAAAAATGCGAGATTCAAATTTTCTGATAAAAAGAGCTATTTATTATGAATTATTGAAGTTCTGAAGTTCAGAAATAATTGATTTTTGGAAGTTTTAATTATTTTTATTGAGAAAAACGTTTTTATTGTTTTTGGCAAATGTGTGGCTGAAGTTTGGACCAGATTTGTGTGCGTAGGAAATTTTGATATATATATATATTAATATTATATTAAATTTTCTGCTTTGGTGTTCTAAGCATTTTACTATAAATAGGTGCTTAGGTTAGAATTGAAAATCACACAAGAAACTGAAGTTTTCTCTCTATTTCTCTCTCTATATTATCGAGTGTATTCTTGTGAGTATTTTGATATCTTGAGTGTTGCTATACGGTGCAAGTTCGTTCAGCGTTATTCCAGTCAGAAGTACTGCTCTTTTGAGGTAAGGGATAGTAAGGGATTTTAAGGGATGTTATTTTCTTCGTAAGTGATATTATTTCTTCAATATCATTATGTTGAAATATTGGTTTGAACTTTTTATCAAATTTGGAACTTTTTTATGTCGGAGTTACTATTCATGAGTTACTATTCACGAGTTACTATTCACGAGTTACTATTCATGAATTACTATTCATGGGTACTATTCACTACAAAATTGGTTTCTTTTTTCTAACCAAATTATAGTTGATTTATGAATATTACTCTGGAGTTTAAAACTATATATTGATTATATTGATTTTATTATCATATATTACATTTTTATAACCCTGATGTTGAAATTCTCTTTCACTGGAGTGTAAAGATGGGTAGATTATTGGTATGATCATGACTAAGGTTCTCTTTGGCGATGTAGTGAAAAGTTGAATTGTGGTTGGTATGATCATGACCATTGAATTTATAATTGAATATCTTTAGCTTAAGTGCAAAGGTGAATTGATCAACATGGTTATAATTATTGTTTATATAAATTCGAAATGATTATATATTTCTTTGAGATATGAATATCTTTGGCAAAGATGACTTATTGATGAATATCTTTGGCCGTCATCGCAAAGATGAATGATTTCGATGAATATCTTTGGCATGTAGTGCAAAGATGGTCTGTTGATGAATATCTTTGGTCCGTAGTGCAAAGATGAATTTATTAGTATGCTTATGAACATGAACTGTGATTTGGTATAACCATGATCTTTGATATTTCAGGTGATGAAAATTAACTTTGTCTTGGATGAGGAAAGGAATTTAGAACTAAAATTACGATTATGAGTTATACACGTGATTGTGAACAGGAATTGTTGATTAATGATACAGGGATAAAACATTGTTGGTGGACTTTTAACATGGAGAAGATAATAGACTTTATAGTCTATTTGACTCTTCTAATGGATAGCTCATTCCGCTGCAACTATGGTTGAAGAGTTTTATCATCTACCATATGTTCTAAATCTCTGATTTATTACTAATGAAGACTATTGATAATTTATTTATCTTTAGTCATAATATTCTTTACTGAGCTAGTTGTGCTCACCCTTTTTCTTCACAATTCCTTTCGGTGTAATCTGAGTGTAGTATGGGTCGAGCGGGGGTAACAGGGGAATAGAACGGTGGTCATCATTTAGTAGTTATACTTGGTGAATCAACTAGGGTGAGGCGAACCCAACGTTGGAAGGGTGTTTTGCCACTATCATACAAGATGTCTAATGACATACAACCTCGTGTCATCATAAGACAGGGTTGTGCTCATCCACTTGCTTAGTATATATACGAGCACTACCTATATAATCTTGGTGTTTGTTTGGAGTATAATACCCAATTAGAGACAGTGGAGATAATGATATGTCAAGAGAAGACTCACCATTGGGAAGAATATGATAGTAATCTTTTCGTTTTTCTTTGGGGTCTATTGGGTCAACCAAGGATAATTTTGTGGGCATATGATATCTATAATAACCTAGACGCATGGCCTCCCATGTACGAAGGTTTCCTTGAGCACTTCCCAAAGAGTCTAATTTCTAAAACAGTTTTCGACTATACCTTTATATAAGGTGTCATTATGAGGTGCTGTCCACGGTTGGGACATGAGTCACAGTTGGTATATATTTGTATTTATACTCACAGTTTAAGTGTTGTTGTATTTTGCACGACAATTGTTGTAATAAAGTTGTAGTTATTTTCTGTACCATGTATTTGGCGACTCAGAATGGGTTGGATAGAATGGACCTATTTTGGGGTTGTCACATTACCTGTATGGAGAGAAGGTGGAGATCTACACGGATCATAAAAGCCTCAAATATTTCTTCACCCAAAAGGAACTCAACATGCGACAACGACGTTGGCTTGAACTATTGAAAGATTATGATCATACCATCCTGGAAAAGCAAACGTGGTAGCTGACGCACTGAGTAGAAGATCATATGCGGGTGCGAATGCGATATTGTCAACGCAAAGGCCCATTTTGTGTGACTTGCAAAGGATGGATATAGAGTTAAAGACTCTAGGGACCCATGTGATGATGGCGAACATACGAGTAGAACTGACTTTAATCGATAAAGTTAAAGATGCTCAAGCTACAGACCTGGAGCTAATGCGTATGAAGAAGAAAGTGCAAGAAGGTGCTATGCCGGAAGCAAGAATCGATGAAGAAGGAATACTTCGAGTCAACTCTAGACTTTGTGTTCCTAACAGCCCTGATTTAAAGTATAAAATCATGATGGAGGCGCACAACACATCGTTTGCAATCCATCCTGGGAGTACCAAAATGTATCGTGATCTTCGACATACATTTTGGTGGAGCAATATGAAGAGAGAGATAACAGAGTTTATCTCAAGGTGTTTAACTTGTCAACGAGTCAAGGTGGAGCATCAAGTACCAAAAGGTCCATTGCAACCACTTAAAATTCCAGAATGGAAGTGGGAACACATTACTATGGATTTTGTTGCTGGTCTTCCCAAGGTTTCTCAAGGTATAGATGCAATTTGGGTCATTGTTGATAGATTGACCAAGTCTGCTCATTTCCTACCTATACGAGAAACTTATACACTTGAACGTCTTGCTCGTATATACATAAACGAGATTGTAAGACTTCATGGTATACCAGTATCCATAGTTTCTGATCGAGACCCAAGATTTACTTCAAGATTTTTGGTTAGTTTGCAAAAAGCTATGGGCACGGATTTACGATTTAGCTCGGCATATCATCCTCAGACGGATGGGCAGTCGGAGAGGACCATTTAAACTCTTGAAGATCTATTAAGATTCTGTGTCCTTGACTTTAAGGGAAGTTTGGGATAAGTTCCTACCATTGGTGGAGTTTTCCTACAACAACAGTTATCAAACAAGTATTGGCATGGCTCCATTTGAGGCGTTGTATGGAAGAAAGTGTCGTTCTCTAGTATGCTGGGATGAGGTGGGTGAAGCAATGTTGTTGGGACCGGAGTTGGTACGTATGACTACGGAAAAGATTCAAACGATCCGACAACGTATAAAAATCTCACAAGATCGACAAAAAGAGTTATGTTGATCTTCATCGAAAGGACGTAGAATTCAATATTGGAGATCATGTGTTGTTACGTGTTGCTCCATGGAAAGGAGTTACAAGATTTGGAAAGAGAGAAAAGCTCAACCCTCGATTCATTGGCCCATTTTTAATCCTCGATCGAGTAGGAACTGTGGCGTATAGACTCGCTTTACCGCCAAGTATGTCTCGTGTTCATAACATTTTTCACATATCTATGTTACGTAAATATGTGAAAGACCCGAACCACATTATTGAATTAGAATCAGACGAGATAGAGGAAGATTTAACGGATGAAGAGTTACCTGTTAAAATCTTGGATAAAAAGGATCATATTCTACGCTCCAAGGTTATACCTCAAGTCAAAGTTTTGTGGAGAAACCACGATGTGGAAGAAATGACCTGGGTGTTAGAATCTGAGATGAAATCAAGATATCCTTACTTCTTTGACATACCAGGTACGCACCCTAATTTCGAGGACGAAATTTCATAAGAAGGGGAGGTTGTAGGACCCCAACTTTTTGAATAAAGATTAAATTTTCTTGAAATATATTTTTGAATATTATGGTGTGGATTTGATATAATGTTATAGTTGTGGGTAATATTTACAAATTTTACAAAGTATGCAAGTTGTTATATAATATGCGATTGGTCGGAGAATATTCATTTTAACAGGGAATATTCGTACAACGGCACAATCATTGGTGGACCCCCACAATGGAATTATTGTCGGATTGAGAAAACGACAAAAATACTTTATGAAAATAACGGCGGAAGTTTTACCGTTAACTGTTGAACTACTCGGTAGTAAAAGTACGATGTCTGGCGTGGTTGCATAGTAGTACTACGGTATTGATTATTGATGCTTACGTGAGAAGTCACTCAATTATACTCGATTATTACTACGAGAATTTTTTGCATTATCTCTCATATCATTGATTCGATTATTATCATAAAGTATCATCCGCATAATATGTTATTTTATTAAATCAATAATTGAGACGACAAAGTTATTCATATTATTAAATTGAAATATTTACAATGTCTAGAAGTTACATCGAGGAGAGGTTTGGTCACCTAATTGCGCGCTATGATAGGAGAAATTCTTATCGAAAGCCCCTCTTTCTAGGAGCGATTGGTTGATAAATATTGTGAGTTATAATATTAATGATGAATGTTATTAAATTGAAGTTGTGTTCAGAGTTGAATTTGGAGACGCGGACGTGATATTTGAGTCCGGAACGATGAAATTAGAAAAAATAGTCAATAAACACAAAAAATTTTGGAATTCACTATTTGTTCAAAAAGTCAACAGTAGACTTTTTCGGGAAAAGTCAAACTTCGAAATTTCAAAATTTATATTTTTGATAAAAATGGTTTCATTGTGTTGGAATTATTTGTGTTAGTGAAAATCGACAATTATTTCGATAATAATTGATGTCTGGAGGTTATATTGACCAATAGAGTATTTAACCGAATAAATGAGCAATTGATTGCTATTATTTCACATGATTATAACTATTTATTCACATGTGTATACTATTGTTTCACATTCTTGTTACTATTAGGGGAGTTGGTGCAAGATATATAATACTTGCATGACTAAGTTAAAAATGGAGGTATAGATGGAGGTACTATACTGTAATTCGTATTTTCACATGTCTAGAACTATTGATTCACATAATTTACTATTGAATCACATTATTTACTATTAGGGGAGGTGGTGCAAGTTTGATAATACTTCCATGACTAAATTAAAAATAAAGGAAAAGTTGGAGGTATTGTACTGTAATTTTTCGAGACCCAAAACGTGCAATTATCAAAACTATATTTTTCTATAAATAGAAGCTCATTCTTCCTTCATTTCTCACTAATTCACAAAAGCTTTAGAGCGATTATTATAGAGAGAAATTATAGAAAGAAGAAGAGAAGTCTGCTACCTTACTATTCTAGTATCCAGTTTTTCTAAGGTAGGGAGTATTATTTCTCTCTTATCCATGAAGAGAACTTCTCTTATTCCATTCTTTATTATTCTGTTGGAATAACTTTCAGATATCTGAATACGCGGGCTACCCTATACTTGGTGAAATTCTTATGTTGTTCCATTCTTTATCATTCTGTTGGAACATCTTGTCTCATGCATTTTCTTATGGGACTGGTTAAAATCTTTATTATTCGTTAGAATATCCTATTCGTATGCTTTTTCTTTGGGACTCGATTTAAAATCTTTATTATTTTGTTGGAATATCCATGCATGCTTTTTACTGGGATTTGATTCCGTTATTTATTATTCATTGGAATAACTCCGCTTTATGCGGTCTATCGCATGCCTGGTGATTTCTTTTGTTATTCCATTCCTTATTATACTCAGTTGGTTAAAGTTTTGACTTCTATACTCCATGAAATTAGTAGAATATCCTTGATATTTGCGCTTCATCCAGTATATTTTCATGAAAATATTCTTCTGAGCATTCTTGAATTTTACTCTACAAAGCAGTATCATGTTGACAGTTTGGATGTTATTGGTTCCTAGATAAATTAATTCTTGAACTTGTTTTATTGAATTATTATGCCATTGTCATCATCCTCATGTTATATTATGTTATCTTTGGCTTACGTGCATAGATGAACTTAGTATGATTATGACCAGGGATTATTCGGTGTAATCATGACCGTAATGTTACAAATGATGTGGTAAAAGTCATCATTGGCCCGTAGTGCATTGCCTATAGTGCATAGATGGACTTGGTATGATTATGACTGGGGATTATTCGGTGTAATCATGACCGTAATATTACAAATGATGTGGAAAAAGTCCTCATTGGCCCGTAGAGCATTGACGGACAGTTGTTGGCATGATCATGACCATTATTGAATACACAAATATTCTTGGCCCATAGTGCATGGATAATTGTGGTCGTGATACTAAAGAATATCCTTGGCCGTAGTGCAAGGGTGATTCGATGATGTGGATTATTTATTAAGCTGAGTCCCAGCGATAAAAGTGATGAAAAACCTTCTAAATCATAAAAGATAGTAGATTTTATTCTCTACTTGACTATTTTAATGGATTGGTTGTTCCGCTGCAGTTAAACTTGATGGTTGTTATATTGTATCAGTTTAACATTGTTGAAGGCTAACGATAATATATTCTGCATTATCTTAGTCATAATATTTCCTATTGGGCTTGTTGAGCTCACCCTTTTACTTTTTTTGTTCTTTTCAGAAAATGAGAACGTAGCAGGGACTAGTCGGGGAACGGAGTGACGAACCAGATGATAGCATTAGTAGTCCTCACTATTCAGTGAAATAGTGGAAAATAAATGTAATAATATTGAATTTGAGTTTGTATATTGTCTAGACGACAATATTTGTATTAAAACTCACGACTTTATGTTTTATCGTATTTTTTACCTACGGTTGTATAATTAAGTTGTATTTGTATTCTGTACCATGTATTTGGCGACTCAAAATAGGTGATGTATACCTATTTTGGGGGCGTCACAGTTGGTATCAAAGGTTAGGGATATGATCCTTGGCTAAGATGTGAGACTAGAACTAGGAGGGGAGAGACGGGGAATTACTTCGCTAGTATGACCTACCTAAGTTTATTTGGTATTTAATTGGTTGGTCAGAGTATATGGATAATATGTTGTATGTCAATTAACCCTTGTTTTGTGGCTGTATTTGAAAATGGCATCCGAGAATATTGAGAATAGCAATGGAGCACAAGAAACTGTTGAGTCTCCACAGATCAACAATCAAAATAATGTGCATCAAGAAGGCGACAATCCTCATGCAAACAACAACACTAACCAAATGATGAACGATGGAATGTTCAGAGGCTTTATGCAATTCATGCAACATCAGGCGAGAGCGGCTCCTGTCCAAAATGTTGGTGGAAACACTAGAAACTCTCGGACGGTTACCGCTAAAAAGTTCAAGGAGTTGGGACCACCGGAGTTTATTGGAGAGCCAGAACCACTTAAGGCTGAAGCATTGATAAAGTAGATCACCAAGATATTTGATGTCTTGGGATGCTCCGAGGAGCAAAAGGTTCCCTTCGCCACCTTCATGTTGCGTGAAGAGGCTGATTATTGGTGGGAATCGTAAACGCACTACCCGACTGGCCTTTTCAAGATGTTTTGGGAGAAGTTCCAAGAGCTATTCAACGACAAGTACTTTCCCTAAAGTATTCATCACATGAAGGAGGTGGAGTTTATCAAGTTGGAACAAAACAATATGACCGTGTTGCAATACGAGGCTAAATTTGTGGAGTTATCCTAGTTTGCATCCCATTTGGTCGATAATGAGGAGCGAATGACGCGAATATTTTTAAGAGGTTTGAAACTGGAGATACGTCAATATCTTGTTTCTCATAAACTGTGTTTGTACTCAGATGTTGTATGTAAGACCCCGAATTTTATGAAATAAAAGTATTCAATTTTTCTTATAATTACTATTCAGTAAATGGTTAAATTGATAAAAGTTAAAGTTAAGGGTGATATATGAATTTTTTTTTAAAATAAGCAAGTGGTTATAAAATACTCATTGTTGTCGGGGAATATTCGTTTGGTCATGGAATATTCTTCTTGTCGGGGAATATTCATACGACGGCGCAGCCTTTTGTGGGCCCCATAATGGAAAGCGATTGGATTAAGAAAATGACAAGTATAAGTTGTTTACAAATAAATCTGTGTAGTTATTCTTTATTATCTTGTTGGAATACCCGATTGGTTAAAACACGAATGTCTGGCGTTGTTGCACAAGATAGACACGCTATTGCACCAATTATTGATTCTTACGTAAGAAGGCACTACTCAATAATTGTTATAGTAATTACTGTTCAATATTTTATTTTTGATTCAATAATTGTTGCGTTGATATTTTATATTATTGTTGTTTTAATAATTGTCACTGCACAGTATTTTCCATTATCAAATCAATAATTCATATTATTTGAATAATATTATTAGATAGCATTATTGGCAATGTCTAGAAAGTTACGTCTAAGGAGAGGTTTGGTCACCTAATTGCTTGTGACGATGAGAGAAATTCTTATTGAAAGCCCCTCTTTCCCAGAACCGCACAGTTATCAATATTGTGATTCGTAATATTATTTGTGAATAATTAATTATTGATTTATATGATAAGGAAAATATTCGTTTTATGTGGATATAGATGGAGAAAATTTTTAAAGTGACAATTGTTGAAAATTGATATTTTATCTTTTCTGATAAAATAATATTTTATTATATTATTATAATATAATAATGATGATATTTTTACAATGAATGTGTGATATATGAGTATATGAGGAGGAAGAATATTTTTGTTGCATTAAATGATTAACACATGTTTTGTGTGTCGGTGGACCCCATTTCTTGACTGAAATTTGATTATAGCCTGTAAAATCGCCCGTTTGTGGATTTCGGTCAATTTCTGTTTGGAATTTGGAAAAACTTTCTTTTGCAAAGTTGTAGATAATGGAATTTCTTATAACAAATTGCGAGATTCAAATTTTCTGACAAAAGGTCTATTTATTATGAATTATTGAAGTTCCGAAGTTTCGAAATAATTGATTTTTGGAAGTTTTAATTATTTTTTTTAAAGAAAACGTTTTTGGTGAGTTAAGTGGGTCTAGCATGTGACATTAATGGCTGAATTCAGATCTACAAAGGTTGGCATAAGAAACTTAATAATATTTATTATATTAATATTATATTAAATTTTCTGCTTTGGTGTTCTAAGCATTTTCTTATAAATAGGTGCTTAGGTTAGAATTGAAAATCACACTAGAAACTATAGTTTTCTCTCTATTTCTCTCTCTATATTATCGAGTGTATTCTTGTGAGTATTTTGATATCTTTAGTGTTGTTATACGGTGCAAGTTCGTTCAGCGTTATTCCAGTTAAGTACTGCTCTTTTGAGGTAAGGGATTGTAAGGGATAATAAGGGATATTACTTTTTTTAAAAAATGATATTATTTCTTCAATATTGGTTGGAAATTTTTATCAAATTTGGAACTTTTCATGTCGGGGTTACTATTTATGAGTTACTATTCACGAGTTACTATTCACGAGTTACTATTCACGATTTACTATTCATGAGTTACTATTTACGATGGGTTACTATTCATGAGTTACTATTCACGACGGGTTACTATTCATGAGTTACTATTCACGGGTACTATTCACTACAAAATTTATTTTCTTTTTCTAACCAAATTATAGTTGATTTATGAATATTACTCTGGAGATTAAAACTATGTACTGATTATATTGATTTTATTATCATATATAACATTTTTATAACCCTGATGTTGAAATTCTCTTTCACTGGAGTGTAAAGATGGGTAGATGATGAGTGAGTTTTATTCCAATGATTTGGATACATTTGGGCTTTATTTATTGTTGTTCTCAAGTCTTTTAGATTAGTTTTTAAGTGTTTATGTCTATTCAAGCATGTTTTATGTTGTTTTGTAGGAATTGGGACAAAAGTTACATGTATCGACGTTCGGGATGGCTAGATTCGCGTTTTCGGCTTGCCATTTACATAATAGTCACTTCAGAGCCAATTTGAGTATTACTACAGACCTTATTTCGAAACTCTTAAAGAATGAAAGTTGTAGATCTACTTTACCTCTTTCCAGATCATCTTGAATCATCTAAATCGGAGTTCGGACGAAGAAGTTATGGCCATTTTCCCAAAGGACGTCGGAGTAGAAAATGTAAAAAAATGGGGTAGCGCCGGGGCGCTAATTTTAAGCCTATTTGCAGCGCCGGGCGCTTATAAAGCGATGTTCGAGCATCGTTCCCATCTTTGGGGTTTGGGGAAGAGGTTGGGTGCGGCTTGGACGCGTTTTGGGCGAATTTTGACACCTTTTTGACTCCAAATTGGATTGGGTTTGTTCCTAAGCTCAAAATTGGACTTGTAACCTATAAATACATGATGTAAGGCATAAAATAAAGGGAGATTATATAGATTAGACTAGATTAAACACTTCATTAAATTAGAATATAAACCCTAGTTCTTAATTAGCCATTGGAGATTGAAACAAATTGAAGAACACTGAAGATCAAAAGCAAGAGCAAGAGGGGAGCATCGATTTGTCAACGACAATGATTCTATTCTCTTCTCTCTTATCATACTTTTTATCTTTTAATGTCTATTCAATTGTGGATTCTTGATTTTAATTCATTAATTATGAACTAACTCTTTTATTAAGATTTCAATTGAACTTTTTATGGCTATGAATTAGTTATTCATTATATTCCAATTATTTATGTTGAAGTGAATTGTTCATCTTGCTTTGAGCTTATTGATTAATTATCTGATCAATAATTACCTTGTTACTCTAGAAGGAATTGAGAAAGGAATTCTAGGGTTAGAACTGGGCATTGTGACATATGACTTAGTTATTTGCACAGTGAATAATTAGGTTTTTGAATAGAATGAGAATATCTATTTGCCGCATGTACCACATAAGGAATTGGGATTGTAACGAGTTTAATTCAATTATTTTGCATAGAGATATAGTAAAATTAATCTGGGTTAAATAGAAGGCAATTGATCACTCGAGAGAGGGCTTTTGGCATTTGAGAATTCATGTTAACAATTCAGTAGGCATAATACTTGGGATAATTGGATAATTGGTTTATAGTTCATAATTGGGGATATTGGAGTCTTAATCTTTATTTATCTGAATTCATTCGTTAAAATCTTAGTTTTAATTAATTAATTTTGTTTTCATAATTAGAAAAATCACAATTTGCGATTGTTTAAATAAAATTGATTTGGTTAAGAATTAGTACTTGGTAATTTTTATTAAATAATTCCTCGTGGGAACGATACTCTACTTTCACTTTATTACTTGTTGACCGTGTATACTTGCACGTATTCATTGATTGCGAAATCGATCAACAAGTTTTTGGCGCCGTTGCCGGGGAATTAATTTAATAATTTTTACCAATAATAATTTCAATCAAATTAGTCTTAATTTAAACATTTTTATTTTTATTTTTAATTCTCTTCCTATATTTCTCTCTTTTCAGGTACCATGGATGAGTTTGAGTATCAATGGCCATACACAAACATGACTCAACCAATGAAAACATGGCATCCACAATCCACACAGCAGGTAGCGATGGTTTGTGAAATTTGTGTTGGAAATCATATGAGTCATCAATGTGCCATCAGTTTCGAGCTGGTACAATATAGTGGGCCAATACAAATTGAGGCAACTTAGAAGACATTGGAGGTTATCGCAGCCCAACAGAGTTGAAGGATGGCAAGAATAACTCAGCCAAGGGGAGCGAAGATTGACAGACTCGAGGCATTTTCTGCATTGTCAGCACAGTTTGAGAAACTTTCGAGGATGTTTGAAGCTTTTAATGCTCAACGTCGTCAAAGTGTGGCGGTTACTTGTGATTATTGTGCTGGAAATCATATGAGTCATCAATGAGCCATTAGTTTTGAGCCGGTACAGTATGGTGGTGATTACCCCAACAATTATGTCTATCCCAATAACTATTATCAGGATTGGGGCTATCACCCGGATTTTTCATGGAGCCATACTCATCAAGATCAATTTTATGCTCTAAGTCCAACATACCAAACGGATTTCTCGTGTCCACCTCCACTACAACAGAAAGAACATTCAAATTTGGAGGAAACTTTGTCCAAGTACATAGCTTCATGTGAGGAGAGGG
Organism: Panax quinquefolius; assembly: GCA_020205615.1. Taxonomy (NCBI): domain Eukaryota; kingdom Viridiplantae; phylum Streptophyta; class Magnoliopsida; order Apiales; family Araliaceae; genus Panax; species Panax quinquefolius. The sequence goes on from CM035151.1 coordinate 70,032,556, forward strand.
GGATTAATCAAGAGATATTGAGTCAAAATTTTACGAACCAAACAGAATAACTAACCAATGCCTCAAACATCTGTCCTCAATACCCTTGGCTCTATGACATGAATTCTGAGACTGATGGTGAGCCCGAGCCAAATCTACAACTGGATGAGCCACGAGATGAAAAAGAGGAAACAAGTGGGGATAATGACAACAAAAGGAAAGGTGAAGAACTAATTGTGAGAACCAATGATGATGAGCCAATGTTATTTATGCCTCAAGTGCCTTCTCCTCCACAAAGTTCAAGAGTCCCGGTTAGATTTGCAAAACCTTGTCCGATTGGTAGTCATGTCGCCTAAGCAATACTCTCTGTGATGTAAAAGCAAGTACACCTTGAAACCATGGTGCGATGAGTGGAGAAGATAGAAGAAGAAAAATTGTGGTCTCGACAAGCCTCAATGCCGTAATATATTCGCAGATACAATGGAGAAACCACCTAGATCTGTGGATGTTCTTGAATGTGATCTTATCTAAAGAAAGCATGCTAGGTGACTTTTAATACAATGGCTATTACAAATGGGAACCTACCAAAAAGCTATATTATTTTCGATGGATGGAGGTTTCTCAACTTTCAAGAGGAATTGGATAGCGTTGACTGCATAAAGTCAGTCGAAAGACTGTAAAACAAGCGCTTATTGGGAGGCAATCCAAGTTTAATTTTTATTTTTAATTTTATAAAGTTTTATATTAGTAGTTTGGAATTTGCATTTATTTAGGATTTAATAAAATTGCTTCTATCATGGTTTTCTGTGTTATTCAAGTCAAATTCAAGTGTGGTGCCCAATTTGTTCCATGTGCTTAGCTTTATTCTCCAAACTTAGTGGACAAGGAAGAAGATTGCTATATTTTCAAGGAAGTCCTCTCGCTTTTACTTTTTTTATATTTCATCCATTGAGGACAATGTCTAATTTAAGTTTGGGGGCATTTTAGTGTCGTATCGCATATAGTTAGTTATCTCGCATAGTAGTTCATTTTTTTTATGTGTTAGCATTATTTTTTTAGGTTGCATATAATACATGGTAGTTATTTGCATATTCATATATGTGTTGCATTAGTATGTGTTCAGGTAGTATAATTGCATTTTTTTTTATTTTTGCATGAATCTGTGTGATAGGTTGGTGTGGTCTTAGCTCGGCCTATGATAAGATTGGTTTTGCATGTTAACTTAAACAGTGTTGATGATTGATGATGAGTTCTAATTTTAATCATGATGATAATCTGAGCCTGTCTTAAACTTATGTAACCGGTAAGCACTTAAAGTTTAACTGTTTTATCCACTTGGTTCAAGGGTTTCATAATTTGTTTCTGAGGGAAAATCTTGGTTAAAATTTAAGGAAATTAGTGAATTGGCGGTAAAGGTTGGAATGACGTAAAAGCTTGAGTTTGGGGGAATCTATGGGATATTTATATATGAAAAAAAAGAAAAAAAAAGAAATGATGAAAAGAAAAAAAATAGAAAATCAAGAAAAAAAAGAAAAAAGAGAGAATAAACATCGTGGCATGCTTGTCTAGTTTTGTGGCCTTTGTTACTTGAGTAAGTAAGCTTGAGGGGATTGTCTATACACCTAGTGCCCTAAGGTCTTAATGGCTTGGGAGTCGTTGGTCGAAAGCTCGTTAAGGTAGCATTGAAAAGCCTAAGGGAATAGGACATTGCATAGCCATGAGAAATAAAAGAATGAATAAAACACGAGAAAGAGCAAAAATGCCCTCGTGGTTGAATAAAAGTAGAAATAAATCTTGTAGTTACCCTAAGACTTGGTAATTGCTTAGTTTTAACCGGAGTTGTCATGTTCACAAGAGTAATGAATTGGAACTAAAATTTTCCTTCTAAGAAGTTTGTTATGTGATTATCTTGAACTGTGGTTGGTTAGAATGGTTAACAAGCACACACACACAACATGGGTGATGACAGGTTTGAATTGGCTAATTGGTTAGAGTTATGGACTTTGACTTGATTGGATATATTGTTTGAGTATCATTGGTATCTTTGAGGCCTGTTACTATATATCATACTGATTTATTACTGGGTTCGTAGGTATATTAGAAAGTAGATCATGCATATGCATTCATGTAGTTGAGTTAGTTTGTTTATTTTTATTTCTTTTGTGTTTTTGCTTGAGGACAAGCAAGGGTTTAAGTTTGGGGGTATTTGATGAGTGAGTTTTATGCCCATGAATTGGATACATTTGGGCTTAATTTATTGTTGTTCTCAAGTCTTTTAGATTAGTTTTTAAGTGTTTATGTCTATTCAAGCATGTTTTATGTTGTTTTGTAGGAATTAGGACAAAAGTTAAATGGATCGACGTTCGGGGTGGCTAGATTCGCGTTTTCGGCTTGCCATTTACATAATAGTCACTTCAGAGCCAATTTGAGTATTTATACAGACCTTATTTCGAAACTCTTAAAGAATGAAAGTTGTAGATCTACTTTTCCTCTTTCCGGATCATCTTGAATCATCTAAATCATAGTTCGGACAAAGAAGTTATGGCCATTTTTCCAAAGGACGCCTCGAGCGAAAATGTCAAAAAAATGGAGAAGCGGCCGGGCGCTAATTTTAAGTTTATTTGCAGCAATGGGCGCTATAAAGCAAGTTGAATGATCGTCGTTCCCTCATTAGGCAATTGGGTATTTGGGAAGAGGTTAGGTGCGGCCTGGACGCGTTTTGGGGTAATTTTGACACCTTTTGACTCAAATTGGATTGGGTTTGTTCCTAAGCTCAAAATTGGACTTCAGAACCTATAAATACATGATGTAAGGCATAAAATAAAGGGAGATTATATAGATTAGACTAGATTAAACATTTCATTAAATTAGAATATAAACCCTAGTTCTTAATTAGCCATTGGAGATTGAAGCAAATTCAAGAACATCGAAGATCAAAAGCAAGAAGCAAGAGGGAGCATCGATTCACGACAAATGCATTCTCTTCTCTTCTCTTATTATACTTTTATCTTTTAATGTCTATTCAATTATGGATTCTTGATTTTAATTCATTAATTATGAACTAACTCTTTTATTAAGATTTCAATTGAACTTTTTATGGCTATGAATTAGTTATTTATTATATTCCAATTATTTATGTTGAAGTGAATTGTTCATCTTGCTTTGAGCTTATTGATTAATTATCGATCAATAATTACCTTGTTACTCTAGAAGGAATTGAGAAAGGAATTCTAGGGTTAGAATCGGCATGGTGACATGTGACTTAGTTATTTGCATGATGAATAATTAGGTTTTGAATAGAATGAGAATATCTATTTCGCACGCATGTAACACATAAGGAATTGGGATCAGAACGAGTTTAATTCAATTGTTTTGCATAGAGATATAGCAAAATTAATCTTGGTTAAATAGAAGGCAATTGATCACTCGAGAGAGGGCTTTTGGCATTTGAGAATTCATGTTAACAATTCAGTAGGCATAATACTTGGGATAATTGGATAATTGGTTTATAGTTCATAATTGGGGATATTGGAGTCTTAATATTTATTTATCTAAATTCATTCGTTAAAATCTTAGTTTTAATTAATTAATTTAGTTTTCATAATTAGAAAAATCATAGTTTGCGATTATTTAAATAAAATTGATTTTGTTAAGAATTAGTACTTGGTAATTTTTATTAAATAATTCCTCGTGGGAACGATACTCTACTTTCACTTTATTACTTGTTGACCGTGTATACTTGCACGTATTCATTGATTGCGAAATCGATCAACAGTAGATTATTGGTATGATCATGACTAGGGTTCTCTTTGGCCAGTAGTGAAAAGTTGAATTGTGACTGGTATGATCATGACCATTGAATTTACAATGGAATATTTTTAGCTTAAGTGCAAGGTGAATTGATCAACATGGTTATAATATGGTTTATATAAATTCTGAAATGATTATGTATTTCTTTGAGATATGAATATCTTTGGCCTGTAGTGCAAAGATGAACTGTTGTTGAATATCTTTGGTCTGTAGTGCAAAGATGAATGATTTCTGATGAATATCTTTGGCTCGTAATGCAAAGATGATCTGTTGTTGAATATCTTTGGCATGTAGTGCAAAGACGACTTGTTGATGAATATCTTTGGCCTGTAGTTCAAAGATGACTTGTTGATGAAAATCTTTGGCCCGTAGTCTAAAGATGAATTTATTAGTAGGATTATGAACATGAACTGTGATTTGGTATAACCATGATCTTTGATGTTTCAGGTGATGAAAATTAACTTTGTCCTAGATGAGGAAAGAAATTTAGAACTACAATTACGATTATGAGTTATACACGTGATTGTGGACAGGAATTGTTGATTAATGTTACAGGGATAAAACATTGTTGATGGACTTTTAACATGGAGAAGATAATAGATTTTATGGTCTATTTGACTCTTCTAATGGATTGCTCGTTCCGCTGCAACTATGGTTGAAAAGTTTTATCATCTACCATATGTTCTAAATCACTGATTTATTACTGTTAAAGGCTATTGATAATTTATTTATCTTTAGTCATGATATTCTTTACTGAGCTAGTTGTGCTCACCCTTTTGCTTCACAATTCCTTTCAGGTAATAAAAGTGTAGCTGGGTCGAGCGGGGAATAACAAGGGAATAGAACGATAGTCTATAGATGTTGAGGGTGAGCTAAAATTTAACTTGGAAGGGTGTTTTGCCACTATCATACAAGATGTCTAATGACATACAACCTCGTGTTATCATAAGACAGGGTTGTGCAAATCCACTCGCTGAGTATATCTACGAGCACTACCTATATGATCTTGGAGTTTATTTGAAACATAATGTTCAATTGCAGACGGTGGAGATAGTTATATGTCAAGAGAAGACTCATCATTGGAAAGAAAATGATAGTAATCTTCTCGTTTTTCTTTGGGTCTATTGGGTCAACCAAGGATAATTATGTGGCCATATGATATCCTAGACGCATGGCCTCCCATGTACGAAGGTTTCCTTGAGCACTTCCCAAAGGTTTTAATTTCTAAAAGCAGCTTTTTTTGCATACCTTTATGTAAGGTGTCATGGTGACGCATATCCAAGTTGGTGTCCGAGTCACAGATGGTATATTTTAGTATCAAAACTCGCAACATATGTGTTGTTGTATTTTGCACGACAATTGTTGTAATAAAGTTGTAGTTGTTTTCTGTACCATGTATTTGGAGACTCAGAATGGGTTGGATGGAATGGACCTATTTTGGGGTTGTCACATTGTAAATAGGGCTCAGTTATTGGAGCGCGGTAACGAGTCAATGCAACCAAAAGAAAGCAGCCGACAACATGAAAATACCAGTGGTAACAGTCATCAAAACGGTGACAACAAGAGTGGAGGGAATCAACATGCCAGAAATGGTAACCACTTCGGTGGTAATCATAGCCAAGACAATAAGAATGGACATTTCAAGAAGAGGAGATTCAACAATGATGGAAAGACGTTAGCACCAACACCCGTTGTCAAGGAAGGAGAACGACCACCTATCATATGCTTCAAATGCGGAGGGGAGGGACATATCAGTCCAAACTGCGCGATGCCATCCAAAACGTGTTATAATTATAGAAGAGAAGGTCACCTAGCCCGATTTTGTCGTTCATCGAAGACAAGTTCAGCTAGGATGGAGGCACTAAAGGCCGTCCCAGAAAAGTCAAAGCCGGTAGTGCAAGGGAGAGCGTTTGTTGTGACCTCCCAGAAAGCAAGGAACCCGAACGAGGTTATCACGGGTAAGCTTATCATAAACTCTAGTGAAGTCTATACCTTATTTGATACCGGTTCTACCCATTCTTTTATTTCTCCTACTTGCACTCAACGTTTAAATTTGACTCCGGAGAAATTAGACTTTGACTTATCTGTTGAAACTCCATTAGGAGAAACCTTCATTACATCCACTATTTATAAGTCTTGTTTGATTCAAATCGGTAACCACACGTTACCTCTCGATCTTATCTCCTTAAAAATACTTGCATTTGACGTGATTCTATTGATTGATTGGTTAACTACTCATCATGCTAAAATTGATTATTTTCGTAAGGTTGTTAGCTTTCATATTCCAAATAAACCTATTATGCGAATTCAAGCGACCAAACCATTAAAATCAATCACGGTCATCTCAAGCCATAAAGCTATTCGTTTATTGCAAAACGGATGTCAAGCTTTCTTAGCTAATGTCACGGATTTAAACAAAAATATGTCAGATTTGAAGGATATTTCTATTGTTAATAAATTTCCTGACGTATTCCCTGAAGAACTTCCTGGCCTACCCCCAGAGCGTGAAGTTAAATTTTGTATCGACCTTGAACCTGGTACAAAACCCATTTTTAAAGCCCCATATCGAATGGCTCCTATTGAACTTCAGGAGTTAAAGACCCAATTGCAAGAATTATTAGACATTGGTTTCATTCGTCCTAGTACATCTCCTTGGGGTTCTCCTGTTCTATTCGTGAAGAAGAAAGATGAGAGTATGCGACTTTGTATTGATTATCGGGAGTTGAATCATGTCACCATCAAAAATAGGTACCTATTGCCACGTATTGATGACCTATTTGATCAGTTACAAGGAGTACAATTTTTTTCAAAGATCGATCTTCGTTCTGGATATCATCAGCTGAAGGTTAAAAATGAGGATATTCCAAAGACTGCCTTCAGAACTCGGTACGGGCATTATGAATTCTTAGTAATGTCTTTTGGATTGACTAATGCTCCTGCTGCCTTCATGGATATGATGAACCGAGTATTTAAGGAATATTTGGATCATTTTGTGGTCGTCTTTATGGACGACATCCTCATATATTCCAAAAGCCATGAAGATCATGAGCAACACTTGAGGCTGATACTCCAAAAGCTTCGTGAAAACAAGCTATATGCCAAGTTGAAGAAATGTGAGTTCTGGCTTGAGGAAGTTGCATTCCTTGGGCACGTGATATCAAATCATGGGATATCTGTTGACCCGGCAAAGATTGAAGCTATAGAAAGTTGGGAGCAAACTAAATCAGTGATTGAAGTACGTAGCTTTCTCGGATTAGCTGGTTATTATCGGAGATTCGTGGAAGGATTTTCTCGAATCGCTACTCCATTAACTCAGCTGACTCGAAAAGATACAAAGTTCGGTTGGAGTGAGGAATGTGAGAAGAGTTTTCAAGAACTCAAGAGGAGACTCATTTCAAAGACTGCTCGACAATACCATCTGGCTCGGAGGGGTTTGTCATCTATAGTGATGCTTCGGGCAAAGGGTTAGGATGTGTTCTCATCAATATGGGAAAGTCATAGCCTATGCCTCACGATAACTCAAAGAATATGAGAGGAATTACCCTACTCATGATCTAGAGTTGGCAGCTGTCGTTTTTGCGCTTAAGATTTGGAGGCATTACCTGTATGGAGAGAAGGTGGAGATCTACACGGATCATAAAAGCCTCAAATATTTCTTCACCCAAAAGGAACTCAACATGCGACAACGACGTTGGCTTGAACTATTGAAAGATTATGATCATACCATCCAATACCATCCTAGAAAAGCAAACGTGGTAGCTGACGCACTGAGTAGAAGATCATATGCGGGTGCGAATGCGATATTGTCAACGCAAAGGCCCATTTTGTGTGACTTGCAAAGGATGGAGATAGAGTTAAAGACTCCAGTGACCCATGTGATGATGATGAACATACGAGTAGAACCGATTTTAATCGATAAAGTTAAAGCTGCTCAAGCTACAGACCTGGAGCTAATGCGTATGAAGAAGAAAGTGCAAGAAGGTGCTATGCCGGAAGCAAGAATCGATGAAGAAGGAATACTTCGAATCAACTCCAGACTTTGTGTTCCTAACAACCCTGATTTAAAGTATAAAATCATGATGGAGGCGCACAACACACCGTTTGCAATCCATCCTGGGAGTACCAAAATGTATCGTGATCTTCGACATACATTTTGGTGGAGCAATATGAAGAGAGAGATAACATAGTTTATCTCAAGGTGTTTAACTTGTCACCGAGTCAAGGCGGAGCATTAAGTACCAAAAGGTCCATTGCAACCACTTGAAATTCCAGAATGGAAGTGGGAACACATTACTATGGATTTTCGTTCTGGTCTTCCCAAGGTTTCTCAAGGCATAGATGCAATTTGGGTCATTGTTGATAGATTGACCAAGTCTGCTCATTTCCTACCTATACGAGAAACTTATACACTTGAACGTCTTGCTCGTATATACATAAACGAGATTGTAAGACTTCATGGTATACCAGTATCCATAGTTTCTGATCGAGACCCAAGATTCACTTCAAGATTTTGGGTTAGTTTGCAAAAAGCTATGGGCACGGATTTACGATTTAGCTCGGCATATCATCCTCAGACGGACGGGCAGTCGGAGAGGACCATTCAAACTCTTGAAGATCTATTAAGATTCTGTGTCCTTAACTTCAAGGGAAGTTTGGGATAAGTTTCTACCATTGGTGGAGTTTTCCTACAACAATAGTTATTAAGCAAGTATTGGCATGGCTCCATTTGAGGCGTTGTATGGAAGAAAGTGTCGTTCTCTAGTATGCTGGGATGAGGTGGGTGAAGCAACGTTGTTGGGACCGGAGTTGGTACGTATGACTACGAAAAAGATTCAAACGATCCGACAACGTATAAAAACCTCACAAGATCGACAAAAAGAGTTATGCTGATCTTCATCGAAAGGACGTAGAATTCGATATTGGAAATCATGTGTTATTACGTGTTGCTCCATGGAAAGGAGTTACAAGATTTGGAAAGAGAGGAAAGCTCAACCCTCGATTCATTGGCCCATTTTAATCCTCGATCGAGTAGGAACTGTGGCGATAGACTTCGCTTATCGCCAAGTATGTCTCGTGTTCATAACATTTTCACATATCTATGTTACGTAAATATGTGAAAGACCCGAACCACATTATTGAATTAGAACCAGACGAGATAGAGGAAGATTTAACGTATTAAGATTTTTACTGTTAAAATCTTGGATAAAAGGATCATATTCTACGCTCAAGGTTATACCTCAAGTCAAAGTTTTGTGGAGAAACCACGATGTGGAAGAAATGACACGGGAGTTAGAATCGAGATGAAATCAAGATATCCTTACTTCTTTGACATACCGTGTATCGCACCCTAATTTCGAGGACTAAATTTCATAAGAAGGGAGGTTGTAAGACCCCAACTTTTGAATAAAGATTAAATTTTCTCAAATATATTTTTAAATATTATGGTGTGGATTTGATATAATGTTATAGTTGTAGGTAATATTTACAAATTTTGCAAAGTACGCAAGTTGTTATATAATATTCGATTGGTGGGAGAATATTCATTATAACAGGAATATTCGTATAACCAAGACAATCATTGGTGGACCCCATTAATGGAATTATCATCGGATCGAGAAAACGACAAAAATACTTTATGAAAATAACGGTGGAAGTTTTACCGTTAACTCGTTGAACTACTCAAGTAGTAAAAAATATGATGTCTGGCGTGGTTGCATAGTAGTACACAGATTGATTATTGATGTTTACGTGAGAAGTCACCGGTTATACTCGATTATTACATAAAGTAATTGTTTGCACATTATCTCTCATATCATTGATTCGATTATTGTCATAGTATCATCTGCATAATATGTTATTTTATTAAATCAATAATTGAGACGATAAAGTTATTCATATTCTTAAATTCCAATATTTACAATGTCTAGAAGTTCTATCAATGAGAGGTTTGGTCACCTAATTGCGCGCCAATAGGGAGAAATCCTTATTAGAAAGCCCCCTCTTTCCTGGGAATGACCTGGTTGATAAATATTGTGAGTTATAATATTAATGATGAATGTTATTAAATTGAAGTTGTGTTCGGAGTTGAATTTGGAGACGCGGATGTGATATTTGAGTCCGGAATGATGAAATTAGTAAAAATAGTCTATAAACACAAAATTTTCCGGAATTCACTATTTGTTCAAAAAGTCAACAGTAGACTTTTTCGGGAAAAGTCAAACTTCAAAATTTCAAAATTTATATTTTTGATAAAAATGGTTTCATTGTGTTGGAATTATTTGTGTTAGTGAAAATCGACAATTATTTCGATAATAATTGATGTCTGGAGGTTATATTAACCAATAGAGTATTTAACCGAATAAATGAGCAATTGATTGCTATTATTTCACATGATTATAACTATTTATTCACATGTGTATACTATTGTTTCACATTCTTGTTACTATTAAGGGAGTTGGTGCAAGATTGATAATACTTGCATGACTAAGTTAAAAATGGAGGTATAGATGGAGGTACTATACTGTAATTCGTATTTTCACATGTCTAGAACTATTGGTTCACATAATTTACTATTGAATCACATTATTTACTATTAGGGGAGGTGGTGCAAGTTTGATAATACTTCCATGACTAAAAATAAAGGAAAAGTTGGAGATATTGTTGTGACGCCCCCAAAATAGGTATACATCACCCATTTTGAGTTGTCAATACATGGTACAGAAACAACTACAACTTTATTATTACAACAAGAAGCGTGAGTTTAAATACAAATATTATCTTCTAGACAATATCTATACTCAAATAAATCCTCATCACATTTATTGATACATTATTTTACAAAAATGGTGAGGACTACTAAACAACTCTCTCTAAAACCTTAATTCCATACCCCCACTCGCACTCGCTATATTCTCGCCTCCCCGAGAAAAATGGGAACAAAAGGAAAAGGGTGAGCTCAACTAGCTCAAGAAAGAATATTATGACTAAGATAATATACAACAAATTACCGTTAGTCTTCAACAGGAAAATCTAATAGAATACAATAGACAACAAATTTTAAATCAATATTCATAAATGAAATAATAATTCATTAGAAGAGTTAAGTAGAGAATGCAAACTACTATCTTCCATGTATGAATTTAAAAGTTCATCGCTCTATCTTTTATCCTCAGTAACATCAATCAATATATATCCGAATCACATATTCATCTTTGCACTACTGAGCCAAAGATATTCATCACCGGGTCATGTTCATCTAAACACTGTTCATCTTTGCACTCACAGCCAAAGATATTCTTCAGAAATCATTCATCTTTGCACTACAGCCAAAGATATTCCATAATATCATCATTTAAGATCAAGATGATGAAAATATTTTAAAAAACGAATCCAAAGTGAAACAAAAAATGACAAGGATTAAGGATTAAGGATTCGTACTTTTGTTTTATTCACGTCCAAAAATACCTCAAAAATAATCGCAGTGGTGTAAAATTCAAGAATGATCAAAACATGGATACAATCAAAGCTAGTATCCAGAATAGATATTTTGGACGAAAAGAAAAATTTTCATTTTTCGATGAATAGTGCCATATTCGTGAATAAGTGTCAGATATCGTGAATAAGCCAGTATCACGGAATAGTAACTCCGACACCAAAAGTTCCAAATTTGATAAAAACTTCAGATCAATATTTCAGCATAATGATATTGAAGAAATAATATCATTACGAAAAAAAATAATATCCCTTACCTCGAAAGATCAGTACTTCTAGCTGAAACACCGGATATAGGCTATGACTTGAACTTGCACCAATAGCAATACTCAAAATATACTCAAAATACTCACAAGAATACGCTTGATAATATAGAGAGAAAACTTGGGTTTCGGTGTGATTTTCAATTCTAACCTAAGCACCCTATTTATAGAAATTGCTTAGAATACTAAAGGTAAAATTTAATATAATATTAATATATTATATATAAATTCTACGCACACAATCTATGATCTGAATTCAGCCATGCTTGACAACAAATAAGTCTACCAAACAAATCAAAAACGTTTTATTATTTAAAATAATTAAAACTTCCAAAAATCAATTATTCAGAATTTGAACATCAATAATTCATAATAAATAGCCTTTTATCGGAAAATTGAATCTCGAGAGTTTTATAGGAAATTCAATTTTCTACAACTTTGCGAAGAAAGTTTTTCCAAATTCCAAATGTAAATTGACCGAAATCCACAAACCAAGCGATTTTAAAGCTATAATCAAATTTCAGTCAATAAATGGGGTCCACCGACATGTTTAACATGTTTTAAACATTTATTGCAACAAAAATACTCTTCCTCCTCAGATACTCATATATCCCACATTCGTTGTAAAATATCACCATTATTATATTATTAAAATATAATAATACATTCTCTTATCGTAATAAGATAAAATTTCAATTTTCAACAATTGTCACATTAAAATTTTTCTCCATCTATATCCACATAAAATCAATATTTTCCTCATCATATGAATCAATAATTAATTATTCACAAATAATATTATGTAATCACAATATTGACAACCGTGCGGTTCCTGTGAAAGAGGGGCTTTCAATAAGAATTTCTCCCATCATGCGCGCAATTAGGTGACCAAACCTCTCCTTAGACGTAACTTTCTAGACATTGCCAATAATGTTATCTAATAATATTATTCAGATAATATGAATTATTGCTTCGATAATGAAAAATCTTGTGTAATGATAATTATTGAAACAACAAAGAATATAAAATATCAACGCAAACAATTATTAAATCAATAAAATATCGAGCAGTAATTATCGTAACCATTATTGAGTAGTGCCTTCACGTAAGAATCAATAATTGGTGCAATCACCGTAGTCTTCATCGTGTTTTAACCAACCGAGTATTTTAACAAGATAATAAGAATAACTACCAAGTTATTTTTAAACAACTTATATTTGTCGTTTTCTTCATCCAATCGCTTTCAAGTTATGGGGCCCACACATGGTCGCTGGGTTGCATTTAATATTCCCCGACAACAATGAATATTTTATAACCACTTGCTTATTTTGAAATATTTACGATATTTTACCCCTAACTATCCACATTAATCAAATCAAACCTTACTATTTCAAAATAATAAATAGAGAAAATTAAATTTCATTAATAATAAGTTGGGGTCTTACAACCTCCCTCCTTATGAAATTTCGTCCTAAAAATTGGACGTGACGACACTGTGTGTTTGAAAAGGTGAGGATACCTCGCTTTTATTTCCGCTTTCAATTCCCGTGTCATTTCCTCTATAGCATGATTCCTCCACAAAACTTTAACTTGTGGTATGACCTTTCTTGCGTGAGGACATGCTCCTTCCTATCCAAGATCTTGACAGTACCTCCTTATACGTTAAGTCTTCGCTATCTCGTGGGTTCTAACTCTATAACGTGATTCGGGTCTTTCACATATTCTTAAGTACGAGATATGTGAAACACATTATGAATACGAGACATACTTGGAGGTAACGCAAGTCTATAGGCTACATTTCCTACTCGGTCAAGAATTTGAAATGGACCAATAAATCGTGGATTGAGCTTTCCTCTCTTCCCAAATCTTGTAACTCCTTCCATGGAGCAACTCGCAACAATACATGATCCCTACACTAAATTCCACGTCCTTTCGATGAAGATCCGCATAACTCTTTTGTCGATCTTGTGCCGCTTGTATACGTTGTCGAATCATTTGAATCTTTTCGGTAGTCATACGTATTTAACTTCGGGTCCCAACAATGTTGCTTCACCCACCTCATCCCAACATATGGAGAACGACATTTTCGCCCATATAATGCTTCAAATGGAGCCACACCTATACTTGCTCGATAATCTGTTGTTGTAGGAGAATTCCACCAATGGTAAATACTTATCCCAACTGTCCCTGAAGTCTCAGGACACGAGTCTTAATAAATCTTCAAGAGTTTGAATAGTCCTTTTCGATTGTCCGTCCGCTTGAGGATGGTATGCCGAATCAATCAGAATCCGCGCCTATAGCTTTTTGCAAGCTAACCCAAAATCTTGAAGTGAATCTTAGGTCACGATCCGAAACTATGGATACAGGCATGCCATGCAACCTCACAATCTCATTCACGTACATACTAGTAAGACGTTCAAGGGAATAAGTCTCCCGTATCGGCAAGAAATGAGCAGACTTGGTTAATCTATCAACAATAACCCAAATAGCATTGATGCCTTGGGAAACCGTAGGAAGACCCGTAACGAAATCCATGGTAATGTGTTCCCACTTCCATTTCGAAATCTCAAGTGGTTGCAACGGACCCTTAGGTACTAGATGCTCCGCCTTTACACGTTGGCAAGTTAAACACATCGAGATAAACTTTGCAATCTCTCTCTTCATATTGTTCCACCAAAATGTATGTCAAGATCACGATATATTTTAGTACTTCCGAGATGGATTGCAAATGGTGTATTGTGTGCCTCCATCATAATCTTGTACTTCAAATCGAGTCGTTAGAACACAAAGTCTAGAGTGGACTCAAGTATTCCTTCTTCATCAATTCTCGCCCTAATAGCTCCTTCTTGTACTTTCTTCTTCATACGATTATTAGCTCGGATTCGGTGGCTTGAGCAACCTTAACTTTTTCTATTAAAGTTGGTTCTACGCAGATACTTGACATCATCGCACTCGCTCCTCATGATATGATCTTCTACTCAACGCCACGCCTACCACGTTCGCTTTTCCAGGATGGTATTGAATAGTGTGGTCGTAGTCTTTCAATAGCTCGAGCCAACGTCGCCGCCAGCATGTTGAGTTCTTTTGAGTGAAGAAATATTTAAGGCTTTTTATGGTCCGAATATATCTCCACTTTCTCCCCATATAGATAGTGCCTCCATATCTTTTAGCATAAAACGATCGCCGCTAACTCTAGATCATGAGTAGGATAATTCCTCTCATACTCTTTAAGTTAATAAGTGAGGCATAAAGCTATGACTTTCCCACGTTGCATGAGAACACATCCTAACCCTTTGCTCAAGCATCGTCAGAGATAACAAATCCATCCGAACCAGATGGTATTGTTAGAACAGCAGTCTTTGAAATAAGTCTCCTCTAAGCTCTTGGAAACTCTTCTCGCATTCTTCACTCCAAACGAATTTTGTATCCTTCCGAGTTATTTGGGTTAATGGAGTAGCGATTCGAGAAAACCCTTCCACAAATCTCGGATAATAACCCACTAAGCCCAAAAACTACGTGACTTGATCCACCGACTTTTGGTTGCTCCCAACTTTGTATTGCTTCAATCTTCGTCGGATCAACAGATACTCCATGTTTTGACACCACGTGCCCAAGAAATGCTACTTCCTCAAGCCGTAACTTGCATTTCTTCAATTTGGCATATAGTTGGTTTTCACGAAGCCTTTCGAGTACCAAACTTCAAATGGTGCTCATGATCTTACTGACTTTTGGAATATATGAGGATGTCATCAATAAAGACAACAACGAATTGATCCAAATATTCCTTGAATACTCTGGTTCATCATATCCATGAAAGCCGCAGGAGCATTAGTTAGTCCGAAAGACATGACTAAAAATTCATAATGCCCATACCGGAGTTCTCAAGGCAATCTTTGAATATCCTCGTTCTAATCTTCAATTGATGATATCCGTAAGCTAAGATTGATTTTGAAAAGAATTGTGCCCTTCAAGAATCGGTCAAATAAGTCATCAATACGAGGTAGAGATACCTATTCTTGATGGTGACATGGTTCAATTCCGATAGTCAATACAAAGTCGCATACTCCCGTCTTTCTTCTTTACGAATAAAACAGGAGCACCCCAAGGAGATGTCTTAGGACCTAATGAAATCGATGTCCAAAAATTTCAGTAGTTGGACCTTTAACTCCTCGAAGTTCAATAGGAGCCATTCGATATGGGGTTTAAGAAATGGGCTTTTTGTTCGGTGTTCAAGATCAATAAAGAATTCAACTTCACGTTCGGGGTAACCGGAAGTTCTTCGAGAAATACGCCGAGGAAAGTCAATAACAACAGAATATTATTTAAATTTGACGTGTCTTTATTCAAATCCATAACATGGGCTAAGAAAGCTTGACATCCGCTTTTTCAATAAACGAATAGCTTTATGATTAGATATGACGGTGATTGATTTTAATGGTTTAGTTGCTTGAATTGCACAACAAAGTTGGTTCGAATATGAAAACTAACAACCTTACGTAAACAATCAATTTTGGCATGATGAGTAGTTAACCAATCAATCCCTAAAATCACATCAAAAGCAAGTATCTTTAAAGAGATAAGGTCAACAGTAAGGTGATGGTGCCAACTTGAATCAAACAAGATTTATAAACAAATGGATGTGATGAAAGTTTCTCTAACGGAGTTTCCACAGATAGGTCAAAGTCTAATTTCTCCGAGTCAAGTTTAAACGTTGAGCACATGCGGGAGAGATAAATGAATGGGTAGCACCAGTATCAAGTAAGGTATAAACTTTGCAAGAATTTATAAATAGCTTACCCGTGATCACCTCGTTTGGGTTTCTCAGATTCGACCACCACAACAAACGCTTCTTCCCTAATCGTTGACTTTGACTTTTCTAGGACGATCTTTTGAGTCACCGTCCTCATTGAACTAGGTTTCGCCATCAGATAATCTCGAGCGATATGTCATTCCTTTCCACAATTATAGCATACCTTGAACTGTTGTGGGCGGTTTGGGTGATATGTCCTCTTTCCGCATTTGTAGTATACGATCGGTGGTCGTTCTCCTCCCTTAGAACCGGGGCTTGTCACGCAGACCGCTGCCTTCTTCACATGGTCGTTGTTAAATCTCTCTTTTAAAATCTCCTCCTCGACTCGCTTCTTCTATTTTCATGGCTATGATTACCACCAGTGGTTACCATTTTGTCCGTCTGTTTCTTTTCTCCGCCGTTATCATTATTCATTGATCGCTATCTCCGTACGATCCTCGGTTATGGTCCTTGGTTGAATATACTCTTTATCTCGCTTCTAAAAATTGAGCCACATTAACAACATATCGAAAGAGAGAAAATTTATGAGAAATGAGATATTGTCGTATGCGAGTTTAAAACCTCTCGAAACATCCGCGCCATACGCTCCTCATTCTCCACCAAATGAGGTGCAAAACCGATAACTCGCAAACTTTGCCTCGCATCTTTGAGACACCGTCATGTTGTTTTGTTCTAATCGATGAACTCCACTTCCTTCATATTAACGAACACTTTCGGAAAGTATTTGTCATTAAATAATTTTCAAATGTCTCCCAAGACATGTTGAAGCTTTTGGATGGGTACGCTTCACGACTCCCACCAAGAGTCCGCTTCGCCACGGAACATAAAGGTGGCGAATGGAACCTTCGTTCCTCCGCATCCTAAGACATCGAATATCTTGGTAATTTGCTTGACCCATGTTTCCGCCATGATCGGATCCGCTTTCCCTTAAATTCGTGGTCCCAACTCTTTGAAGCGCTTGCATTTGTGACAACCCGTGAATTGCTATCATTTCCTCCAGTATTTTGAACACGAAGTCTCCTCGTCTCGATTTTGCATGAATCGCAAAAACTTCTAAACATCCCTCGCTCATCATCTCGCTTCAATGGTGTTGTTCACGGGAGGAACATTCACAAACTGTTAGACGCTCTCCTCGTTGGTGAGTACATGCGTCTCCACGCCTCATTTCCATTGTTAATATTCTCAAACCAACATTCTCAAATCACCGCTATAAAACAAGGTTAATTAAGGAAATCAATATATCACATAATATCCCTATATACTTGACCAACTAACAAATAAGCTTAGGTAGGACACACTAGTGAAGGATTTACTCGTCTCTCCCTCCTAGTTCTATTCCCGATCTCCGCCAGAGATCATATCCTAAGCTCGATACCAACCATGGACGCCCCAAAATAGGTATACATCACCCATTCGAGTTGTCAATACATGGTACGAAACAACTACAACTTTATTATTACAACAAAGAAAGCTGTGAGTTCAAATACAAATATTATTTTCTAGACAATATCTATACTCAAATAAATCCTCATCACATTTATTGATACATTATTTTACAAAAATGCCGAGGACTACTAAACAACTCTCTCTAGAACCTTCATTCCATACCCCGACTGCATCGCTTATATTCTCGCCTCCCGAGAAAAATGGAACAAAAAGGAAAAGGGTGAGCTCAACTAGCTCAAGAAAGAATATTATGACTAAGATAATATACAACAAATTACCCTTAGTCTTCAACAGGAAAAATCTAATAGAATACAATAGACAACAAATTTTAAATCAATATTCGCAATGGAAATAATAATTCATTAGAAGAGTTAAGTAGAGAATGCAAACTACTATCTTCCATGTATGAATTTAAAAGTTCATCGCCTCATCTTTTATCCTCGTAACATCAATCAATATATATCCGAATCACATATTCATCTTTGCACTACAAAGCTAAAGATATTCATCAGTTGGTCATGTTCATCTAAACACTGCTCATCTTTGCACTACTGGGCCAAAGATATTCTTCAGAAATCATTTATCTTTGCACCATGGTGCCAAAGATATTCCATAATATCATCATTTAAGACTCAAGATGATGAAAAATATTTTAAAAAAACGAATCCGGTGAAACAAAATGACCGAGGATTAAGGATTAGGATTCGTACTTTGTTTTATTCACGCCCAAAATACCTCAAAAATAATCGCAGTGGTGTAAAATTCAAGAATGATCAAAACATGGATACAATCAAAGCTAGTATCCGAATAGATATTTTGGATGAAAAGAAAAATTTTCATTTTCGATGAATAGTGCCGTGATTCGTGAATAAAGGTCGTATCACGTGAATAAAGTGCAGTATCACGGAATAGTAATCTCGACACCAAAAGTTCCAAATTTGATAAAAACTTCAGATCAATATTTCAACATAATGATATTGAAGAAATAATATCATTCTGTAAAAAAAAATAATATCCCTTACCTCGAAAGATCGATTACTTCAAATTAAAAACCTGGATAAAGGCTATGACTTGAACTTCACAATAGAATAGCAATACTCAAATTATACTCAAAATACTCACAAGAATACACTCGATAATATAGAGAGAGAAAACTTGATTTTCGGTGTGATTTTCAATTCTAACCTAAGCACCCTATTTATAGAAATTGCTTAGAACACTAAAAGCGTAAAATTTAATATAATATTAATATATTATATATAAATTCCTACGCACACAATCTATGATCTGAATTCAGCCATGCTTGACAACAAATAAGTCTACCAAACAAATCAAAAACGTTTTTATTATTTAAAATAATTAAAACTTCCAAAAATCAATTATTCAGAATTTCGAACATCAATAATTCATAATAAATAGCCCTTTTATCAGAAAATTGAATCTCGAGAGTTTTATAGGAAATTCAATTCTCTACAACTTTGCGGAAGAAAGTTTTTCCAAATTCCAAGCGTAAATTGACCGAAATCCACAAACCAAGCGATTTTATTGTGCTATAATCAAATTTCGATCAATAAATGGGGTCCAACAGACATGTTTAACATGTTTTAAACATTTATTGCAACAAAAATACTCTTCCTCCTCAGATACTCATATATCCCACATTCGTTGTAAAAATATCACCATTATTATATTATTAAAATATAATAATACATTCTCTTATCGAATAAGATAAAATTTCAATTTTCAACAATTGTCACATTAAAATTTTTCTCCATCTATATCCACATAAAATCAATATTTTCCTCATCATATGAATCAATAATTAATTATTCACAAATAATATTACAGTAATCACAATATCGACAAACCAGCAGCGCCTCTGGGAAAGAGGTGCTTTCCAATAAGAATTTCTCCTCATGGCGCGCAATTAGGTGACCAAACCTCTCCTGTATGTAACTTTCTAGACATTGCCAATAATGTTATCTAATAATATTATTCAGATAATATGAATTATTGCTTCGATAATGAAAAATACCGTGTAATGACAATTATTGAAACAACAAAGAATATAAAATATCAACGCAAAGAATTATTAAATCAATAAAATATTTTAATCAAGTAATTCGTAACCATTATTGAGTAGTGCCTTCTTACGTAAGAATCAATAATTGGTGCAATACCAGGTGCTCTTGTGTTTTAACCCAATTTAGTATTTTAACAAGATAATGAATAACTTACTGTTATTTTTAAACAACTTATATTTGTCGTTTTCTTCATCCAATCGCTTTAGTTATGGGGCCCTACACATGTCGCACCGTCCGCATTTAATATTCCCCGACAAAGCATTTAATATTCCATTTACCAAACGAATATTCCCCGAGCAAACAATGAATATTTTATAACCACTTGCTTATTTTGAAATATTTGCGTATTTTACCCCTAACTATCCACATTAATCAAATCAACCCTTACTATTTCAAAATAATAAATAGAGAAAATTAAATTTCATTAATAATAAGTTGAGGTCTTACAATTGTACTGTAATTTTTTGAGCCCCAAAACGTGCAATTATCGAAACTATATTTTTCTATAAATAAGCTCATTCTTCCTTCATTTCTCACCAATTCACAAAAGCTTTAGAGCGATTATTATGAGAGAAATTATAGAAAGAAGAAGAGAAAGTCTGCTACCTCACTATTTCAAAGATCCAGTTTTTCTAAGGTAGGGAGTATTATTTCTCTCTTATCCATGAAGAGAACTCTTATTCCATTCTTTATTATTCATTGGAATAACTCAGATACGCTGTGAGCTACCCTATACTTGGTGAAATTCTTACATTGTTCCATTCTTTATCATTCTGTTAGAACATCCTCGTTCATACATGCTTTTCTGTGGGACTGGTTAAAATCTTTATTATTCATTTGGAATATCACATGCATGCGTTTTCTGTAGGAAATGATTCCGTCTTTATTATTTTGTTGGAATATCCTCGTCTGCATGCGTTTTACGGACCTGATTCCGTTATTTATTATTCTGTTGGAATAACCTGCCTATGCGGTCTATCGCATGCCTAGTGATTTCTTTTGTTATTCCATTCCTTATTATACTCAGTTGGTTAAAGTTTTGACTTCTATACTCCATGAAATTAGTAGAATATCCTTGATATTTGCGCTTCATCCAAAGATCTTTTCATGGAAATATTCTTCTGAGCATTCTTGAATTTTACTCTACAAAGAAGTATCATGTTGACAATTTGGACGTTATTAGTTCCTGGATAAATTAATTCTTGAACTTGTTTTACTGAATTCTTATATCATTGTCATCATCCTCGTGTTTATATTTTGTTGAAAGTCATCTGTGGCCTATAGTGCATAGATGGACTTGGTATGATTATGACTAGGGATTATTCGGTGTAATCATGATCGTAATGTTACAAATGATGTGGAAAAAGTCCTCATTGGCCCGTAGAGCATTGATGGACAGTTGTTGGCATGATCATGACCATTATTGAATACACAAATATTCTTGACCCGTAGTGCATGGATAATTGTGGTCGTGATACTAAAGAATATCCTTGGCCATAGTGCAGGGGTGATTCGATGATGTGGATTATTTATTAAGCTGAGTCCCAGCGATAAAAGTGATGAAAAACCTTCTAAATCATAAAAGATAGTAGATTTTATTCTCTACTTGACTCTTTTAATGGATTGCTTGTTTCGCTGCAGTTAAACTTAATGGTTGTTATATTGTATCAGTTTAACATTGTTGAAGGCTAACGATAATATATTCTGCATTATCTTAGTCATAATATTTCCTACTGGGCTAGTTGAGCTCACCCTTTTACTTTTATTGTTTTCTTCAGGAAATGAGAATGTAGTAGGGACTAGTCGGGGAACGGAGTGACGGACCAGATGATAGCATTAGTAGTCCTCACTATTTAGTGAAATAGTGGAAAATAAATGTAATAATATTGAATTTGAGTTTGTATATTGTCTATACGAAAATTTTTGTATTAAAACTCACAGCTTATGTTTTGTCGTACTTTACACGACAGTTGTATAATTAAGTTGTATTTGTATTCTGTACCATGTATTTGGCGACTCAGAATAGGTGATGTATACCTATTTTGGGGGCGTCACACTAACTCTCAGATCATTCACTCTGATGATTAAGAAAAGCTACAAGATGACCCAACTGCATCTCCATATGTAAATGCTTCAACAAGCTCAGATGATGGGTCAAATGATGTTGATTCTGAAGAAGAAGGATATGCCCCTGCCAATACTAAAAGTCAAGGAAGCTTGCCTGATAATACAAAGACCTCAGAATCTGAAGAGAAAGAAGAGTCTGAAGAGGAAGAAGAGTCTGAGTCTCCCATAGCTGAAACCCCAAGGAGAAGGAAAAACTACAGACTAATAGCTAAATTTGCATCCAAGAAGAAAAGTGATCACTCTACTGCAGTCATTGAAGTAAGTGATGAATCTGAATCAAAGGAAAAAAGTGCTGAAGATGGGACTAGTAATGAAGAAGATGAATCCAAGGAAGATTTTGCTGAAGAAAGATCTAGAAATGAAATTCAGCAAGAAGAATTCACTGATGGGTCTAATCATAATGTTTCAGGCTCAGAAAGAGAAGAAATGGAAAAAGATTCTGATTCTGCACATCATGAATCAGAGGAACTAGAATACTATCCTGTTTTCTCTCCATCAAGGATTCACAAAAGAATAGTGGTGGAAGTCTCTAATGAACCACCAGAAGCACCTCCCGAGAGATGGGTACACTATGGAAATGAACAGCTCAAGGTGGTGAGGATGATTGCATTTGAGGTGTTTAAAAACTGGAACAATATGGAGTTAGGCGCACACTACTATCCTCTACAATCCTGATGATCTCATTGATGAGATGGTTCTTCCAATGGATGCCTTGGCTAAAGGCACATACTGAAAGAGATGGAAGTTACTTCACCTGGTGATACTCTCAGTTTCCAAGCATGGAGCTGGTGGCACAAAACTTCCCAAGGGTGAAGAAATTTGCAACAATGATGATCAAAGACCATCCCCACTACAAAGTTTACAGACATGCTGACAACCACTATATTCCCTTTGATCGTAGAGTGGACTCTGAAGGCAGAAGGATTATGGCCAAGGAGATAATCGTAGAGTTTGTTCACTCTACCACTGATGGCGTTCAAATCCAAAATGAGAAGCCTCCATATGCTCAAACACTACTGACCGACATTCATTTATCCTCCAACATCGATTGGCACTCAACAATTTTTCAGATTGTCACTACTTTCGAAAATCTGTCGAAGGATGAAAATCGTAGAGTCCAATCTGATGCTCAATAAGAGGCTGCCCAACCAGATGACCAAACTCCTATGGAGTAGGAGCTGTTGAAGAATTCTGATGAGCTGGTCAAGAAGATATCTCTAGTCAATGAAGAGTCAAAGCTGTTGACAGTAGGAGATAATTCAGTTCAAGACAGACTTCAAGCCGCCATGGCTGATGTATTTCTCAAAATTAAAGAAAGAGATCACATCTATCTAAAAGCCATAAATGATCAGAAAGTAGAAGCTCTATGAACACAGAAGGCCAATGAAGAACAACTCCAAGTCCTCTCTGATAAGATTGACAACATGAATCAGTCTTTCTCTATGCAACTTGAGCTGAGCCAACAAGAACTCAAGATTGAAGTTGTTAACTCCTCTTATCTGATGGAGCAGCTTATGTCCAACATGGAACAACTCTCTCATTTGATTAATGACAAAAAGGGGGAGAAAAAGAGGCATAGAAAGAGGCACAGTTATAGGTATTCAAGAAAGGGAAAAGAGAGCAGAAGGAAACAAGAAAAGAAGACAGCAGAAGAAGAAGCTAGGTCATCATCTGAGGGGGAGCCAAATGATGATGAGCCTGTGTCTGTAAAGGCTGAGGGGGAACCAGAAGAAGAAGAAATAAAGTCAACATCCTAGGGTGAGCAGGTGCAAGAAGATCAAACAAATGAATAGGTGATCAAAAGACATCCTGGAAGTATACATGGAGCCAAAGAGGTACATCTCTAACTAGTTTGGTATGTTTTGGATCCAGGATGTAAAATGTCATAGTATATTAAATTCCATATTATTATAAATGACATTCATGACTATCTGTTTTAGAAATACAGCTGTTCACTGTATATAAGATTCATTCATAACATGCATATGCACTTATTATTTTTGTCATAATCAAATAGGGGAGATTGTTAGGAATAAGCATGTGAATGATATTCCTATTTACATATGTTTTGATTATGATATATATATATATATATATATATATATGAATGAATATGCAAGTATGCTTGCATTAAGAAAGGCTGTAAAGTCCTTTAGATAATAGAAACATGTGTACAAGGGACTTAGAATGAATTGATCAAATATGTTAGGTTGATCCTACATAAGCAAAACAGCTTTGTAAAGTCCTTAAAAAGAAATGATGTACAAGGACTATAAATATAAAAAGATCAAGAATGTTAGGTTCATCTTATGATGTAATAGATAGGCTTGTCTGATCGTCGAACACTGCACCAGAAATCGTAGTCTGCTAGGATAGTCAAGGAAAACTCGAGAGCTATTGAGGCAGAATCGTAGTCTATAAGATAGTAGATCTCGGAGTTCGTAGACTGCCAGGAGAGACGAGGAAGGATCGTAGTGTGTCGAGTAGAACCTCCTGAGTAGTAAGCTCGCCGAGGAAGTCATGTTCAAAATCATAGAGACAACGCCTGCCACAGTAGCCACCGAGCATCTCTTTGAAGCCAAGTCAAGAATCATAGACTACACTCAAAGCCGTAGAGTCTACTGATCACATCAGAGGCAGATATCGTAGTCGAGAAAGATCAGATGAAGAAAACGAACACAAAGTCAGAAATCGTAGAGTGTCAAGATCTGATCTCGAAGTCGTAGTGTCTGCACAGCTGAAGCTAAATCGTAGAATATAGAACTGAGACCTCAACAGATGTGTTCACAATGATAAGGCAGAATCGTAGAGCAAATACGATTCTCAACAAATGAGCACTCCCAGAATATCCAAAGGAACCAAGCCTCTAGTTGGCACTGCAAAGATACATACCACCTGAAGGAAACCAGAGAGCACTCAACGAATGACATGCAAGCTAACAGAAGATCCAAGCACCAACCCAATCAGCATTCAGATTGAGTTGGGAAGCCATTCGAGATGAAGTCTTCCATAATTTGATCAGAAGAAGACTTCCATAACTGATTAAGGAAAGTCAGCAAGTGCAGTAGCTGTCAAGTTGATAGAGGACGACAATCTTGGAAGCAACCAGGATCATAGTGTTTGCCACACAAAGAAGGAACTGATGGAGTGTACATAGAGATACTGGTCAGCCTCTGAAGAACAAGGCTAAAGTGATTAAGCATTGGGTCAGTCCATTGATGATAAGTGAACGGGAGATCACAAGGAGAAAACGAGCTAGACACTCCACAAATCTGAAGTGTCTTGCTATTCAGAAGGGACCAGAATAAGAATTCAAGCCATCAGTATCTGAGAACAGGCGAGGCAAATAGAAGTGTTGAAGCACTGCACAATAAGAAGGAAGAGCTGTTCTACATTGAAGATCCAATGAACACTCTTCAGGATCGTAGTGTTGACTCTACCAGACAATGAGCAACATTCAACAAGACACTACGATCAGGTCCAAGAAGACGAGCATCAGAATCGTAGAGTTTGGTCAACCGAAGATTGAAGCATTGACAACGGTTCAATCTGAAGGTTGATATTCGGACAAGAGCTTATTGAGAGCATCGATGCAAAAGGACTACCTCTGATCGAGAAATCAGAAGGAGGAAATAAAGTCATCGACCTGCCCGAGACATTAGAGTAACATCTCTGACGTGGTAGGTGAAATAGTAGACTACAGTGTCAGAGAGTCAGAAAAAGTTGTCATGTCACATCTGCAGTCTACACCAAATAACTCGAGATCTGCGAAGCATTTCAAAGAGTTTTCAACGACTACTTCTCAACGGGAAGATTGGGAAGGAGTATAAATAAGCCAGAGCTTCAACAATCAAAGGGGCTGATGATTGCTATGTTGCAGAATCGTTGAGTTGGTAGAATGCTAATATTGACTCTACGAGTTTCACCTGAGCTTAACAGAACAAGTCTCAATGACAGTGAGACTACAAAGGTGGAAGTGAAGCATCTTTGAAGAAGGACTTAAATAGACCAAAGCTTCACTCAACAAAGATGAGAATGCCACTTGAATTTGCATCTAAGCTAAGAGCCGAGAAGGACAAGAAGATAACATTGAGAAGAGTGGCAAAGCACAAGATAGATCCTGAGAGCCACTCTACGATTCACCATGAACCTAAAGCTAAACCAGAACAAGTGCAGAACCATGTCTGCCAACATGTTAAGAAGGGTTAAAGAAATGGTGATGGTGCACAGCTGACACTACATAAAGATGAGCAGAACAGAAGAAGATCAGCTGCACTAAAGAAGATGTGGTCCAGACTCGAAGCAAAATGCAAAGAGGACCACACTAAGATGCTAAGTACAAAAGATGATCAAGCTTAAAGACATCTTAGCAGCTCAGCGCCACCAACAACAACAAACAATAATAAGAAGCCGAGGCACTGAGGGGTCCTTGTCAAGAAGGACTAAATGAAGTTCTAAGCTTCTTTGGGCAGAAGAGTTCTAGGGAACTAGAGAAGTTCCAAGGTCACTGGCCTTGAAGAGTTCTTAGTGAATGAAGTCCCAAGGTCAGTTGGCCTTGAAAGAATCTTAGTGATTCGGTGGTTTGCCCTTCTTGGTAGTGGAAATCCGCTAGTTGAAAGTAGAAGAGTGGATTAGGAGCTTGAGTATCCGAAAAGCTTAAAACCCTTATGTCTTTTACTTTATGTCATTTACATTATGTACATTAAGCGTTATAAGCTGCTATGTATGTTTTTAAGCGCTACAATAGAACTAACTCTAAGAACAATGTATGTATAATTATGAATATATCAATGAAGGTGATCTTTTACTTATTCCGCTGTGCTTGAAAAGATTCTTATGTTTGTCATATGCTAAATCATTAGCAATACAAAATAAACGAGAAAAGTATTTGAAATTAAAAAAGATCAATTCAACCCCCCCTTCTAGATCTATATTGTGCCTACTGGGAACTAACAATTGGTATCCAAGTAGGTTCTCATGCTATATTCAAAAGCTAATCGCTTTGAGTCTGATCCTAGGTACAAACATTGTTCTAAACTTAGTTTAGTAGTAAGTCACTTGCTATATACAGATGAGCTCACACGTTGGAGATATTATGTACAGATAAATGTGTATATACACCTGAAGCTACTCAGATTGGTCCATGCTCTTGATTGCCATATCAACAAGACCAATCCTTGCTCACGGTCAATCTTGTAGTCTGAAGACCAGGCTAGGAAGCTCAAGAGACATCAACAGAAAAGAGTCAAACATCCACCAGCCTGAAAAGATGAAAATGTTGTACATGCTAAGAAATTCTTATCTAGAGAAGAAAGAAGAACTTCTCAAACATGTGTTTAGGCAACCAGCAGCTGGATATAAAATCTTATGAACTCAAGATATCAAAGAACCAAGGATGCTAAGAGTCCCTTT
This sequence comes from Panax quinquefolius, assembly GCA_020205615.1. Lineage (NCBI taxonomy): Eukaryota > Viridiplantae > Streptophyta > Magnoliopsida > Apiales > Araliaceae > Panax > Panax quinquefolius. Next base: position 70,059,978 of record CM035151.1, read on the forward strand.
GCTTACATCTTCAAGACCACGACTGATTGATTGAAGGTCAACTAGAGCAACAAGACGTCAGGAGCAAATGAGAAACTATGCACATCAATGCCTAACCTCAGTATATCTAAGCTAAATGACTGACAAGAAACTGACAGTAAAAAGGTACGGTTCCTCACTAATATAATTGTATACATCATGTTACACCTCCTTATGCACTATAACAGTATCCTGTCAAGAAACCATAATCTACCTAAAAAGGTGAAGAGAGAAAATACACTGAAGTTGGAAACTCAAATGCTTACAAACTTTTTCTCCATCCAAGTTTTAGGCTGAAGATGACATCTTGAAAGAAATCTAAAATAGGTCATAAGCATATCAAAGGTTAAATCAATTCTACATGGAGTAATATTTGATGATGGGTTAGTATATATGTACAAACATATGTTCTAAGTGTTTGATAACATTCAGAGTATGATCAGTTCTACAAGAGTATCTTAAAGATTCATAGAAACTGATCACCTCTATGAATAAACCAGATACGTATAAGTAATAGTGTTGATTCTCACTCTATAAATATTTAAAACTCTGTGAACATAACCAAGCAAATGATGAAACCATAAAAGGAAAAGAGTGTTTTATTAAAATGGCAAATCTTACACACACTCATCATCATGTATCTCAAAATTTAATATCCAAATTAGCTGCATGCATGAATCTGATTTTTGGTGATCAATATGATGTTAATTCTAATATATGATGAATAGGGTTTTTGAAACTAACCTGGCAGGATCCATTTAACTATGGGTACAAAATAGAAACATATCTAACCTACAGGTACTTGGTCTATCTGACCTCACTAAGGAATGACAAAGCAGAAGACTTCAGTCAAAGAAAGATTCAACCAGTAGAAGGCTTAAGACTGTTCAGAAATGAAGTTGATAAAATTCCTATATATCAAAGCCTGCCCTTGAAGACCTGCTGAGCTAATCTAAATGAAGCTCACTTGGAAGTAGGCCATTCAACCAAAAATGGAAAGGGTCTTAGATGCTTAATCATGCAAAGCATGTCATGAGAGAAGAATCCTCAAGGAAGCTCACTTCAGAGGATCATCGAGCATCAAACATAAGGAACTCACTACGGGAGCAGAACTCCACAAGTACAAACTGTAAAAGAAGACTATGTTCGTAGTACTGTCAAATTATCGTAGAATGACCAGTGTAATAACCCGATATTTACTATATAAATAAAACAGAAATTTTGCGTAATTTTTTTTTTATTTTAAGGATGAGGATTTGTACAAGATAATGTGTATATGTATTTATGTGGTAAACAAAAATATATTTATTACATGAATATTTACAAATAATTTTATTTTAGAATTAATGATCATTATAAATTATATTTTTATAATAATTAATTTTATTGTAGAAATGTTTCTATTATTTATTTTTCAAAGGAAATATGATATTATATTATTTAAATAATATAAGGAATGGTTATTGTAGTTATTATAATAATTATTTATTTATATGAATTTTAGCTTGGATTATTAAGTTAAATATTTTAACTTAATTAATAAAGTTATTTATGCAAGGTAAATCAGATATGGAATCCAAACCCTAATTTTAGTTTTGGAACAAGGAATGGTAATAATAATATAATATTAATTATATTTTGATTTTTCAGTGCTATAAATATGTACGGTATATGTGAACCGATGATGGTTGGTCAATTATGGTATATATTGACCAAACCCTAGCATTAATTTGTTTAACCCTGTTTTTCAATTTAAATGGGAAATTTAAGACTGTTATATATCTGTGTTATATGATTTATGTATGTGTTACTTAAAGATACGCTAATTAGGAAACCCTAATTTTAAATTTAAAACCCTAAGTTATATTTGAATTTCTGATAATTATAAACCCTACTTTGAAATCTAAACTGTAGTTTGGGATCACCAAAGATTGTGTTCTTGTGATTAATGTCGGGTATGATAGATTTTATATTGCTAATTAAAGTAAACCTAATTAGTGATTTAAGACCGTAATGATTAAAACCCTATTTATTGTCGCGAAAACCTAATTGCGAAATCAAAACCCTAACTGATATTTAGGAACCCTAATTATTAATTGAAAACCTTAATTGCTTAAGTGGCAAGGTTAATTATATTATAATACCCTAATATTCATGTATAATTAGAAATTTAACTTATAATTAACAAAACCCTAATTTATAAAATTTTAGAAAACAAAAATTTTTATTTTATTTTTTTATTTTGTGCAAACCCTAATTGCTAAATCCTACAAATACTATGTACTAAACCTTAGGGTTAAACCCTAAGGGTTTGCCAAGTTTCATTTTTGCCATTAAATTGGAAAGACAAATGACCATTTTGCCCCTTTGCATTATTAGAGCTACAAACTTAGGTTTTGAAAATAGGAGGAGTGGGTGACTTAATATAACTACTACATTGACTTAAAACTCCAGCAAATCAGTCTCTATATCAGCATTACATGTATCTAACCCTTGTATTTATAGCATTGGAGAGAGAAAAAATCATTTGCAAGCTCATTTTCTCTCCCAACACTCAACTTATTTCTCTCCCTCAAAACCAACGAAATTCTAAGGTATTATAGTTCCACAACCAAGCCCCACGAACATCACAACCAAATCAGAAGCACAGAATCAAAGATTGTTCATAAGGAGGTATAAACCCTAGCCATGAAATCTGCCCAAAATTCTATTGTTAGATGTTAGATTTTTTTTGTTAAACATGTTATATAAGGTGTCTAATGATGATCATGTAAGACCCCAACTTTTATAAATAAAGATGAATTTTCTATAAATATTATTTTTGAATATTATGGAATAAATTTGATATAATGTTATAGTTGTGGGTAATATTTATAAATTTTGCAAAGTAAGCAAGTTGTTATAAAATATTCGTTTGGTCGGGGAATATTCTTTTTATCGGGGAATATTCATACGACGGCTCAATCATTAAGTGGACCCCCCAATGGCGTAAGTATCGTTGTTAGTAAAAAGCGACAAAATTATCTTTCTATAAAAATAACGGCAGAGGTGTTACCGTTAAAAGCGTTGAACTACCCGGTAGTAAAAGAAATACGATGTCGGCGTAGTTGTATAGTAGCACACGATATTGATTATTGATGCTTACGTGAGAAGTCACTCAGCTATGCTCAATTATTGCTACAGTAATTGCTGCATCATATCTCTTATATTATTGATTCAATTATTGTCACAGTATCATCTGTATAATATGTTATAGTATTAAATCAATAATTGAGACGACAAGTTATAAATGATTAATAATTGTTAAAAGATTAAATATGTGTTGATTAAAAATAAAATAATTTATGGTAATATTTATTCAATCCATGATGTATATAAAGAGTGCATTATGAGGCGTTTGTGGTAAGTTTGATTATTTTATGGGGGCCCATATGTCATCATCTAAGAGTCTCTTCGTCAATATAGTAATTACCTTCGTCAATAGTAATTACCTTCGTCGATAGTAATTACCTTTACCGAGTTGAACCACTTGTCGTTTCACATTAAAGGCCGAACCACTTGTCGTTTCACATTACTGGCGGCCGAACCACTTGTCGTTTCACATTACATTCGTCGCTTGTCGTTTCACAACAACTTTTTCTTTTACATCACCGATTCGTTAAGCCACTTGCCTTTTCACATGGCGGTGCTAAGCTAGAAATCTTCTATAAATAGAGGCCTAGTGCATCATTATTTTCACGAATTCATTCAAGCTATAGAGAGAAAGTATAGAGAAGAAGAGAGAAAGAAGAAGAGTATTTTGTTACTACACTCTTTGCGGTATTCAATCTCCTACTAAAAGTAAGGGTGTTATTCTTTCTTATTCATGAAGAGAACTGTTGTTATTCCATTGTTTATTATTACATTGGAATAACCTATATCGTGGTTTACCCTATACTTGGTGACATTCTTCTATTATTACATTTGGAACATCACATGCATGTGTTTTACCATGGGACTGGTTTAAATCTTTATTATTATTACATTGGAACATCACATGCGTGTGTTTTACCGGACTGGTTCTATCTTTATTATTATTACATTGGAACATCACATGCATGTGTTTTACGCCGGACTGGTTCCATTCTTTATTATTACATTGGAATATCACATGCATGCGTTTCTATTTGGACTGGTTAAGATTATTTATTAATTATTACATTGGAATAACTTTGCTGTGCGATCTATCGCATGCATGGTGATTTCTTTTGTTATTCCATTCTTTATTATACCCAGTTGGTTAAAACTTTGACTTCTATACTCCATGAAATTAGTGGAATATCCTTGATATTTGCGCTTCATCCAGTATCCTTTCATGGAAATATTCTTCTCAGTATTCTTGAATTTTACTCTACAAAGCAGTATCATGTTGACAGTTTGGATGTTATTGATTCCTAGATAAATTAATTCTTGAACTTGTTTTATTGAATTCTTATATCATTGTCATCATCCTCATGTTTATATTATGTTGAAAGTCATCGTGGCACTGTGGTGCATAGATGGACTTGGTATGATTATGACTAGAGACTGACCGGTGTAATCATGGTAGTAATGTTACAAATGATGTGGTAAAATCCTCGATGGCCCGTAGTGCATTGATGGACGAGTTGTTGGCATGATCATGACCATTAATGAATACACAAATATTCTTGGCCCGTAGTGCATGAATAATTGTGGTGCGTGATACTAAAGAATATCTTGGTAGTAGTGCGGGGTGATTCGATGATGTGGAATATTTATTAAAGTTGAGTCTCGGCTATAATGATGATGAAAAACCTTTTAAATCATAAAAGATAGTAGATTTTATTTTCTACTTGACTCTTTTAATGGATTCTTTGGTTCCTTTGTAGTTAAACTTGATGTTTATTATATTTTATCGGTTTAACACTATTGTGAGGCTAATGATAATTTATTACGCATTATCTTAGTCATAATATTTCTTCTTGAGCTAGTTGAGCTCACCCTTTCTTTCCTTTATTCTTCTTGAATTGTGAATATATTTGGGACGAGTCGGGGAGCGGAGTAATGGTCCAGAGGATAGCATTAGTAATCCTCACTATTACGTGAAATAGTGTGATAATAATTGTAATGAGGACTCCTTTTGAGTTTGTATGATCTCTAGTAGACAATATTTGTATTCAAACTCACGGTTTATGTCGTATTGTACCGATAGTTATATTAGTAAGTTGTATTTAAATTACGTACCATGTATCGACTACCCAAGATGGGTGATGTATACCTAATTTTGGGGCGTCACGGTTAAGTATCGAGCTTAGGGATATGATCCACGGCTAAGATGTGAGAATAGTACTAGGAGGGGAGAGAGGGGAATACCTTGCTAGTATGACCTACCTAAGTTTATGTGCTATTTTATGGTCGATCGAGAATATAGGGATAATATGTTACATGTCAATTAACCTTTTGTTTTGTGGCGATGTCTGAAAATGACATCCGAGAATGTTGAGAATAGCAATGGAGCACTGAGCGATCGTTGATTCACCACATATCAATAATCGAGGATAATGTGCATCGGAAGGCGACAATCCTCATAAACAACAACACACGACCAAATGATGAATGATCAAATGTTCGGAGGCTTTATGCAATTCATGCAACAACAGGCGAGAGCGACTCCTGTCCAAAACGTAGGTGGAAACACGGAAAACTCTCGAGCGGTCACCGCTAAACAGTTCAAGGAGCTGGGACCACCGTAGTTTAAGGGAGAGCCAAAACCACTTCAGCGGAAGCATGGATAAAGATTACCAAGATATTTAATGTCTTGGGATGCTCCGAGGAGCAAAAGGTTCCCTTTCCGCCTTTATGTTTGCGGAGAGGCGATTCTTTGGTGGGAATCGGAAAGCGTACTCAACTTTCTTTGTCTTGAAGATATCTTGGGAGAAGTTCGAGGAGGCATTCAACGACAAATACTTTCACGAAAGTATTCGCCACATGAAGGAGGTGGAGTTTATCAAGTTGGAACAAAACAATATGGCCGTGTCGCAATACGAGGCAAAAAATTGCTTTGAGTTATCACGGTTTGCATCCCACTTGGTGGATAATGAAGAGAGAATGGCGCGAATGTTTTAAGAGGTTTGAAGCGGGAATCGTCGACATCTTATTTCTCATAAAGCGTGTTTGTATTGAGGATGTTGTAAATAGGGCTCGATTAGTGGGAGCGATAACGAGTCAACTTAACTAAAAAAAGAAGCGGTGGCAAAATTATAATACCGGCGGAGAGTAGTCGTGAGCGGTGACAACAAGCGTGGAGGAATCAACGGGCGGATATGGTAACCACCGGTTGTAATCGGGGCCAAAATAATAAGAATGGACATTTCAAGAAAAGGAGATTCAACAATGATGGAAAGAGCGTCGATTTTGAGACCCGTTGTTAAGGAAGGAGAAAGACCACCTATCATATGCTTCAAATACGGAGGAGAGGGACACATCGGTCAAAGCTGCGCCATGTCTTAGTCCAAAGCATGTTATAATTATGGAAGAGAAGGTCACTTAGCTGGATTTTGTCATTTCACAGAAGACAAATTCAGCTAGGATGAAGGCACACAAAAGGTCCGTCGAGAAAAGTCAAAATCGGTAGTCTGAGGGAGGCGTTTGTTGTGACCTCCGGAGAGAGCAAGGAACCGAATGAGGTCATCACGGGTAAGCTTATCATAAACTCTAATGAAGTCTATACTTTATTTGATCTGGGTTCTACCCATTCTTTTATTTCTCCTACTTGCGGCTCATCGATTAAATTTGACTCAGGAGAAATTAGACTTTGACTTATCTGTGGAAACTCGTTGGGAGAAACCTTCATTACATCCTTTGTTTATAAGTCTTGTTTGGTTCAAATCGGTACCCTCACATTACTGTCGATCTTATTTCATTAAAAATACTTGCATTTGGCGTGATTCTAGGGATTGATTGGTTAACTACTTATCATGCAAAAATTGATTGTTTTCGTAAGGTTGTTAGCTTTCATATTCTAACCAACCTATCATACGAATTCAAGTGACCAAACCATTAAAATCAATCACGGTCATCTCAAGCCATAAAGCTATTCGTTTATTGAAAAGCGGATGTCAAGCTTTCTTAGCTCATGTCATGATTTAAACAAAAATCGTTAATTTTGAGCGATATTTCTATTGTTAATAAATTTCTGGCGTATTCCCAGAAGAACTTCTGGCCTACCCCGGGCGTGAAATTGAATTTTGTATCGACCTTGAACGGTACAAAACCTATTTCCAAAGCCCCATATCGAATGGCTCTATTGAACTTGAGGAGTTAAAGACCCAAGCTGCGGAATTGTTAGACATTGGCTTTATTCGTCCTAGTACTTCTCCTTGGGGTACTCTGTTTCTATTCGTGAAGAAGAAAGATGGGAGTATGCGACTTTGTATTGATTATCGGGAGTTGAATCATGTCACCATCAAAAATAGGTATCCATTGCACGTATTGATGACTGTTTGACCCGGTTGCAAGAGAGCAAATTCTTTTCAAAGATTGATCTTCGTTAGAATATCACCAATTGAAGATTAGAAGCCGTGACATTCCAAAAAGCGGCTTTCGGAACTTGATGCGGGCATTATGAATTCTAGTCATGTCCTTTGGATTGACTAATGCTCTCTTGCCTTCATGGATATGATGAACCGAGTATTCAAGGAATATTTGGATCACTTTGTGGTCGTCTTTATTGATGACATCCTTATTTATTCCAAAAGCCGTGAAGATCATGAAAGCAACACTTGAGGTGACACTCCAAAAGCCGTGAATATAAGCTTTATGCCAAGTTGAAGAAATGCGAGTTCGGCTTGAAGAAGTAGAATTCCTTGGGCACGTGGTATCAAGTCATGGAATATCTGTTGACCCAACAAAGATTGAAGCTATTCAAAGTGGGAACAACCTAAATCGATGGCCAAAGTCGTAGCTTTCTCGGTTTAATTTGGTTATTATCGGAGATTCGTGGAAGGATTTTCTCGAATCGCTACTCCATTGACTTATTTGACTCGGAAAGATACAAGGTTCGGTTGGAGCGAAGAATGTGAGAAGAGTTTTCAAGAACTCGAGAGGAGACTTATTTCAAAGACTGTTACGACAATACCATCGGCTCGGAGGATTTGTCATCTCTGATGATGCTTGAGCAAAAGGTTGGGATGTGTTCTCATGCAACATGGAAAAAGTTATAGCCTATGCCTCGCGATAACTCAAAGAATATGAGAGGAATTATCCTACTCATGATCTAGAGTTAGCGGTTGTTGTCTTTGCACTTAAAATTTGGAGGCATTACTTGTATGGGGAGAAAGTGGAGATCTTTACGGATCATAAAAGCCTCGAATATTTCTTCACTTAAAAGGAACTCAACATGCGACAACGGCGTTGGCTTGAAGCTGTTGAAAGATTATGATCATACCATCAATACCATCACGGAAAAGCGAGCGTGGTAGGCGGCGCATTGAGTAGAAGATCATATGCAAAAATGAGTGCGATATTGTCAATATAAAGGCCCATTTTGTGTGACTTGCAAAGGATGGAGATAGAGTTAAAGACTCGAGGGGCGCATGTGATGATAGCGAGTATCTGAGTAGAACCGACTTTAATCGATAAAGTTAAAGTTGCTCAAGCTGGACTTGGAGTGATGCGTATGAGGAAGAAAGTGCGAGAAGGTCTGCTATCTTAGGAAGCAAGAATCTATGAAGAAGGAATACTTGAGTTAACTCCGGACTTTGTGTTCTAACGACCACGATTTAAAGTATAATATCATGATGATGGGCGCACAACACACCATTTGCAATCCATCTGGAGTACCAAAATGTATCATGATATTCGTCATACATTTTGGTGGAGCAATATGAAGAGAGATAACGTTGTTTATCTCAAGGTGTCTAACTTGTCAGCGAGTTAAAGCGAGCATCAAGTACCAAAAGGTCCATTGCAACCACTTGAAATTCCAGAATGGAAGTGGGAGCACATTACCATGGATTTCGATTCTGGGGTCTTCCTAAGGTTTCTCAAGGCATAGATGCGATTTGGGTCATTGTTGATAGATTGACCAAGTCGCTCATTTCTTCTGGAATCACGAGAAACTTATACACTTGAACGTCTTGCTCGTATGTATATAAGCGAGATTGTAAGGCGCATGGTATCCGGTATCCATAGTTTACGATCGAGACCCAAGATTCACTTCCACGATTTTGGGTTAGTTTGCAAAAAGCTATGGGCACGGACTTACGATTTAGCTTCGGCATATCATCCTCTCAGACAGAATGAGACGATCGGAGAGGACTATTCAAACTCTTGAAGATCTATTAAGACTCTGTGTCCTTGATTTTAAGGGAAGTTGGGACAAGTTCTTACCATTGGTGGAGTTTTCTACAACAATGATGAGTTATCAAACAAGTATTGGCATGGCTCCATTGAGCGTTGTATGGAAGAAAGTGTCGTTCTCTAGTATCTTTGGGATGAGGTGGGTGAAGCAACGTTGTTGGGGCCGGAGTTGATGCGTATGACTACGGAAAAGATTCAAACGATCCGACAACGTATAAAAACCTCACAAAATCGACAAAAGAGTTATCTTGATCTTCATCGAAATGGCGTGGAATTCGTTATAGGAGATCATGTGTTGTTAAGAGTTGCTCCATGGAAAGGAGTTACAAGATTTGGAAAGAGAGGAAAACTCAATCCTCGATTCATCGGTCCATTTTAATCCTCGATCTAGTAGGGCTGTGGCCTATAGACTGCTTTACTGCTTGAAGTATGTCTCGTGTTCATAACGTTTTTCACATATCCATGTTACGTAAATATGTGAAAGACCCGAACCACATTATTGAGTTAGAAGCAGGACGAAATAGCGGAAGATTTGGCGTATGAAGAGGTTCTGTTCAAATCTTGGATAAAAAGGAACATATTCTACGCTCAAGGTTATACCTCAAGTCAAAGTTTTATGGAGGAACCACGATGTTGAGGAAATGACTTGGGATTTAGAATCGAAATGAAATCAAGGTATCCTTACCTCTTGACATACAGTCACGTACCCTAATTTCGAGGGCGAGAAATTTCATAAGAAGGGAGGTTGTAAGACCCCAACTTTTATAAATAAAGATGAATTTTCTATAAATATTATTTTTGAATATTATGGAATAAATTTGATATAATTTTATAGTTGTGGGTAATATTTATAAATTTTGCAAAGTAAGCAAGTTGTTATAAAATATTCATTTGGTGGGGAATATTCTTTTTTGTCGGGGAATATTAAATGCGACGGCTCAATCATTAGTGGACCCCCTAGCGTAAGTATTATCGTAGTTAGAAAAGCGACAAAATTATCTTTCTATAAAAATAACGGCGGAGGTGTTCTTAGTTAAAGCTGTTGAACTACCGTAGTAGTAAAATACGATGTCTGGCGTAGTTGTATAGTAGCACACGATATTGATTATTGATGCTTATGTGAGAAGTCACTCATTTATGCTCAATTATTACTACTGATAATTCTTTGCATCATATCTCTTATATTATTGATTCAATTATTGTCACGATTATCATACGTATAATATGTTATAGTATTAAATCAATAATTGAGGCGACAAGTTATAAATGATTAATAATTGTTAAAAGATTAAATATGTGTTGATTAAAAATAAAATGATTTGTGGTAATATTTATTCAATCCTTGATGTATATAAAAGTGCATTATGAGGCGTTTGTGGTAAGTTTGATTATTTTATGGGGGCCCATATGTCATCATCTAAGAGTCTCTTCATCGATAGTAATTACCTTCGTCGATAGTAATTACCTTTGTGAATAGTAATTACCTTCGTCGATAGTAATTACCTTTACCAAAGCGTTGAACCACTTGTCGTTTCACATTACAAGCGCCGAACCACTTGTCGTTTCACATTACGAGCGTCGAACCACTTGTCATTTCACATTACGATCGTCAAACCACTTTTCTTTTCACATCACCGATTCGTTAAGCCACTTGCCTTTTCACATGGCGGGTGCTAAGCTAGAAATCTTCTATAAATAGAGGCCTAGTGCTTCATTATTTTCACTTAATTCATTCAAGCTATAGAGAGAAAGTATAGAGAATAAGAGAGAAAGAAGAAGAGTATTTTGTTACTACACTCTCTGCGGTATTCAATCTCCTACTAAAAGTAAGGGGTGTTATTCTTTCTTATTCATGAAGAAGCTGTTGTTATTCCATTGTTTATTATTACATTGGAATAACTTGTATCGTGGTTTACCCTATACTTGGTGACATTCTTCTATTATACATTGGAACATCACATGCTGGTTCTGCTTTTTTACGGACTGGTTCCGTCTTTATTATTATTCTGTTAGAACATCACATGCGTGTGTTTTACAGGACTGAGTTCCATCTTTATTATTATTACATTTGGAACATCACATGCGTGTGTTTTACAGGACCGGTTAAAATCTTTATTATTATTCATTAGATACATGTGTTTTACACCGAACGTGTTCCATCTTTATTATTATTACATTTGGAACATCACATGCGTGTGTTTACACAGGACTGGTTCCATTCTTTATTATTACATTGGAATATCACATGCATGCGTTTCTATTTGGACTGGTTCCGTTATTTATTATTAGGTTGGAATAACTTTGCTTTGCATGCGGTCTATCGCATGCATGGTGATTTCTTTTGTTATTCCATTCTTTATTATACCCGGTTGGTTAAAACTTTGACTTCTATACTCCATGAAATTAGTGGAATATCCTTGATATTTGCGCTTCATCCAGTATCCTTTCATGGAAATATTCTTCTTAGTATTCTTGAATTTTACTCTACAAAGCAGTATCATGTTGATAGTTTGGATGTTATTGATTCCTAGATAAATTAATTCTTGAACTTGTTTTATTGAATTCTTATATCATTGTCATCATCCTCATGTTTATATTATGTTGAAAGTCATACGTGGCTTTTGTAGTGCATAGATGGACTTGGTATGATTATGACCGAGACTATTGGTGTAATCATGGATAGTAATGTTACAAATGATGTGGTAAAATCCTCGGTGGCCCGTAGTGCATTGATGGGCCGAGTTGTTGGCATTATCATGACCATTAATGAATACACAAATATTCTTGGGCGTAGTGCATGAATAATTGTGGTCGTGATACTAAAGAATATCCTTGGTAGTAGTGCGAGGGTGAATCGATGATGTGGAATATTTATTAAAGTGAGTCTCAAAGCTATAACGATGATGAAAAACCTTTTAAATCATAAAAGATAGTAGATTTTATTTTCTACTTGACTCTTTTAATGGATTGTTGGTTATTGTGTAGTTAAACTTGATGTTCATTATATTTTATCGGTTTAACACTTTGTTGTAGGCTAATGATAATTTATTACGCATTATCTTAGTCATAATATTTCTTCTTGAGCTAGTTGAGCTCACCCTTTCTTTTCTTTATTCTCTTGAGGAAATGAGAATATATTTGGGAAGAGAGTGGGGAGCGGAGTAATGGTCAAAGGATAGCATTAGTAGTCCTCACTATTACGTGAAATAGTGTGATAATAATTGTAATGAGGACTCCTTTTGAGTTTGTATGATCTCTAGTAGACAATATTTGTATTCAAACTCACGGTTTATGTCGTATTGTATACCTGACAGTTATATTAGTAAGTTGTATTTAAATTCTGTACCATGTATCTGACTACCCAAGATGGGTGATGTATACCTAATTTTGGGGGCGTCACAATCTGGGTTGCTAGATGTTAGATCCATAACATCTAGAGGCTCGGATTTGAAGATTTGTAAAATCTGGAAAAAATGAGAAATATGGTTTGACAACCAAATGTCAGGTCCCATAGATCTCGTCCTGTTATGTGTTTTTGTGTTTTTGTGTTTTTAAGCTTTGATCTGGTAGTATGCTATGAGATCTTTGATCCAAAAACCGGAATCAAAGTCGGATCGTAAGCGATGAGAAAGTTATTAGTGGTCAAACCACGTTGATGAAAGCATTGACCACACGTTTACGGGTAACCCGAGCGTGCCCGAAAAAAGTCCGACGACTTGTTCATGCATTTAGATCTTGCTTTTGTTTACATGTTAGAGCTTGTTATTGTTGTAATATTATTGTCTGACTCTTAGTCTACATGAACATGCATCTAGAATCATTATATCCTTCTCTGAATCAAAGAAATCCGTGGTCAAAGTGGTGAGGACGAAACTGCCGGATGAAGTTTTTGGGTAACCCAGAAACCTTCATAAGCAGTTTTTGACCACTACTTTGACCAGCCCATATCTGCTTTATGTGATGTTGTTAAAATGTTTTTATGTAATGAATCTGTAGACTTACACGTGGTCTACATAATGAAGGCTTAATATCACTAAAACATCAACAGAAATGCAAGTTACTGAAAGCCCAAAATAAGCGAATTGAAGCTGTTCTTCATTTTGGGTAACCGGAAAATGAAGAAACGATTCGACATCTACTTTGATGGTTTAGATCTTTCAATTAGTGCATGTTTTAATCTTGTTTGTTGTTGGATCTTATAGTCTTACATTAGCACTACATGATCTGACAAACAACATGTCCCGAAACACAATACACAGCTCATTATTAATGGTCAAAGTATTTATCTCGAAGGCAAGCTATGAATGTTCTTGAAGGCTCAAGAACACCATAGACTGCACTGTCTGTCGCTAAAGGCCTATAGCGACAGTTTTATTAATTTTAATTAATTATATTTTCAAATATCATTTAAAAATAGAAATTAAATTCTGAAAATTATAAAAATAATTTTAAAATTATTTTAAATTATAAAAATTTAACTTTTAATAATTTGAAATATTTTTCATAAATATTAGTATTTATTTAAATATTATTGGTAATTAATTTATTTATTAAATGCATTAAATAAATTAATTAAAAATTATTTTATTATATTAAAATTATTTTAAATGATAATAAGTTATTTAAAAATATTTTAAGTTATAAAATATAACTTTTAATATTTTAAAGTAAATTTCATTAATTATTTAACATTAATGGTATTAGATTTATTTAACAATTAAATAAAATAAATTAATTAAAAATGATTTTAATATTATAAAAATCATTTTAAATGAAAATAAATAGTTTTAAAATATTTTAAGTTATAAAATAGAACTTTTAATATTTAAAGGTAAATTTCATTAATTAATTATTATTAATGATATTAAAGTTATTTAATAATTATATTAAATAAATTAGTTTAAAAATGATTTTAATAATAATAATCATTTTAAATGAAAATAAAGTGTTTAAAGATATTTTAAGTAATAAAATATAACTTTTAATATTTAAAGGATAATTTCATTAATAATTTAATATTAATGACTATTAATTTATTATTAATGATATTAAATTTATTTAATAATTATATTAAATAAATAGTTTAAAAATAGTTTTATTAATCATTTAAAAGGATATAAATAAATTAAAAATATTATTAAGTTATACTTAAATGACTTTTAATATTTTGATAAATAATACATTAATACTTTAATATTAATGGTAATTATTTAAAATGATTTTTAAAGTTTTAAAAATCATTTAAGGGTAATATTAATATTTTAAAATATTCTAAGTTATTATACATAACTTTAATATTTTGACAATGGTTTCATTAATAGTTTAATATTAATTAAATGTTAATGATAATGAAATTACTTAATATTTAAATCATTTAATAATGATTCCGATATTTCAAAAATTGTGATAAATTAGAATAAAGGTTTAAAAATTATTATAAGTCATTTAAAAATAATATGACTGATACTAAGTTACGGGTTAGTCTTAAACTCGATAATTACTCGATAAAGTTGTCAATACACCGACATATTTCAGAAATTGATCTGGACTTAGATAGGTTGACTTGATAACTGTTTATTTGTGATTCAATGGTTGTTAAATTTACTTGACAATGTGATTAGGTTATGTATTTATTTGAAAATAGCGATCTGATATGACATGATATGTTATTCTAATCGAACGAATCATCTATTTAATGATAGGGCTTGATATAAAAGATAAATCTAAGTTGTGTAAGCAGCAGACAAGGCAAGTATCTAACCCTTTGCATTTACTTTATCAACGATGGACATCGTAAAGAATAATATCTAAACTATTCTTTTCAATTGTTCAAATATTTCAACCTTTGTATATACTTATGCAATGATTACGTATAAGTAAATTATTAAATTATAATCATTGTCTGAAGTTCCTTAATTACATTATTGTAGATCAAGAAATATATTACATTCGTTAATTTCTAAACATGGTTATACAAGTATGCTCACTTGGAAAATCATTATATTTTATCACATGTTGATACATACTTATCGATTGTCCAAGTATGTATAAGTTGAATTAAAAGCCGTCTAAGCTATTTGATCGGCTAGACACTAACCTAAAATTGTTGTTGAACAAGATAAGAACTTTATTGTTAACCAACTGAATTGTTTTGGTTCGGATTCAAGACTGGTATGAACATCCCAAATATGGGAAACTTTTATGCGCTTTAAAGGCGGGAAATCTTTGAAAAAATATCGTCCTATAATGTAGTATTGATCAATATAGGGCATAACAATTTGATCACCCCAGTGCGTAAGTAAGTAATGACGGTTTCTGAGATGAAGTTCATTTAACCTTTTCGAAAATAGAAAACAATGTTCATAGTCTGTCAAATGATCATCATTTATAGTCTATACGTAGTTTCAAAAATTTGAAATCGAAATGATAGTTTCTTTAGTATTGATTCAGCTAACTTCAAAACTGTTGATTCGTTGTAGAAGTATCGTTCAAAGAAAATATTTAATTCATTCAGCTAAATGTTATTGTTAATATTACTTGCTGGCCACTTAAATGCTCATCCTTGCTTAATTTAAATGTTTTCAGCTAAGTATGAACAACCTGAAGGCTCTGCCAAGAACAAAGGGAAAGGGAAGGTCACCAAATGAAAGATAATGTTATCTGTTGTAATAAATAGACTTTATTAGGATAATGATGATATATATTAATTATCATGTAATGTAACGAATGTTTGAAGGTTTCGTACTTGGGATTTAAAAACTCTGATAATATATAAATTAAATTTGATAATATATATTATTGTTATTATTATTAGTATTATTCGCTCATAGAAATGGTATCGTGAAACCTTGAGTTAGGGTTTCAAGTACACGAATTTGGGGGCGCCATGAAAGATGGTATCGAGCTATAGGGTTAGAAACCTTAGGTGGGATAGACCTTAGGCTATAACCTTAGAACAGAGGGAAATGTTTAAAATATAAACAACTCAGATAGAGTTTAAAAATAGATGAATTGGTTAAATTCATCATCAACCGAAATAAAAGATAACCTATACAAAATTATTGTTTGTTATGTGTATATATTATATGCTAATCAGGATAATTCATGTGTGTAGATGTTAGGTGAAAAAGGATTAGGATACCCTTGGATCGTAAAGAAGGAGCCAATATCAAAGCTAATAGCTGAAATAAAGGCTCAAAGTGAAGATAACCTCGATGAGGTGGTTATCGTGGAAAACATAATACCAGATCCGAAAATGGTGGAATTGACGGATAGTGTTTCGGACACTGAAGTTGGAGCTGATCAAGCATCAACCGAAGTACAGAATCCACGGGACCAGGTTTCCTCTTTAGAACAGTTGTGGGAAATAGAAAAGCTGCTAAATAGTCAATTGCGAAAAGCATTAATTGAAATAATGGAAGAACATGATAAGCTTAAAATCCAAATTGACCAAATGGGAGCTAAAAGAAAAAAGTCGAGTGCAACTCCGAATAAGAAGGGAAAAAGAAAAATGAAAGACCGTAATCTAGGAAATCCTGATAACAACCAAGGGAACTTTAATCGAATAGAAAAGTGTACAAATTGTGACAAGAAACATGAAGGTGTATGCAGAAAGGGGGAATATGTTTGCTACAATTACGAATAGAAGGGACATTTCTCTCCTCATTGTCCCAATCCAATGCAATGTGTCTGTTTTAATTGTGGAATAGGAGGTCATCAGGCGAAAAATTGTCCAAGGAAAAGGTGTAATAAATAGGTAGTATAGGTTCTATTGTGTAGGTATGTTTAATATAATATGTGCTTAGTATGTCTGTGTAAGGTTATGTTCTCAACTTTTGTAATGATCAAGTTTGTAAATCCCGACTTTTGTAGTCACAAAGGGATAGGAGTATATGCTATTTTATGTAAATTACTACGACTTAAGGAAAATGAACTTATGTTTGAATAATGAAACAAGTTTAATATATTAAACTTATATGATAAGGTTTAGAATGTAAGTTAAATTATGTTTTATTTAATCAAATAATGCCGCTAAGACGTCAAACTAGAAATCAAAGGGAAGAAGAATCTGTCAATAACGTTGGGGGACAACAACCAGATCCAATGCAACAATTTGCAAACATGGTAGCTCAGGCAATGCAACAAGGAATTCCAGTCGCAAGGAACCAGCCAGACAACCGCTTGGCAAACTTCAAGGACTTCAAGGCTGCAGGACCGCCCAAATTTAGAGGTAAAATTGACCCTATAGAAGCCCAAACATGGGTTAAAGAAATTGAAAAGGCGGTCGTTATAGCTAGGGTAGCTGAGGGGAAAAAGACCGCTTTTGCCACCTACATGATGAAGGGTGAGGAAAATTTTTGGTGGGAAGCGAATCAGGCAAGGGCAGGAGCAGGTGTAGTTGCTTGGGAAGGATTTAAAACTTTATTTTTTGAAAACTATTTTTCATCTAGTATGCAAGCTAGGATGGAGGTAAAATTTCTGGAATTGAAGCAGGAAAATATGACGGTGTCAGAATACGCCGCTAAGTTTAATGAGTTGGCTAGGTTTGCTCCGCATCAAGTTGATCTGAGGCTAGGAAAGCTAGAAGGTTTGGTGGGATTAAAACCACGGCTCTACAACAAAGGTGGCGATGTTGCAGATCCCTACATTTGCGAGACTCATGGAGAAAGCTATTATTGCTGAAGAGGGGAGTGAGGCCATGAGTCTCTACAACAAGGAAAGAAGGAACAAGGGTAAGGTTGAGGGAGGCTGGGAAGGAGGAAACAAACAGGGAAATAGGAGTGAAAGAGGAAGGAAACAACTTTGGGGGGTATGCGGTGAAGCGGGAAGTTACAAAGAAGAAAGCAATTTGGTACAATGTGGGAAGCTGTGGAAAAAACCATTTGGGGAATGTCTGAAAGGTAAATTTGTATGTTTTAAGTGTGGGCAGGAGGGCCATGTCTCTCCCAACTGCCCCAACCCTAGAACTATTAATGGGTGTTTTCTATGCGGATTAAAGGAGCATAAGGTGAAGCACTGTCCGAAAAGGAGGACGGAGGCAGAAAGCTTGAACATGGGGAAAAGCGGCAAAACCTTGGCGATCGCAAGACCAACATCATCTAGCAAGCCGACGAAATCTACTGCAAGGGTCTTCAAAATGACAGTTCGGCATACGGCGGCAGTTGGCAATAGAACTCTAGGTATTATTCGTATAACTTTTATTTTCTTCTATATGATTTTCCTTTATATAATAAATTATTTTATAAAGAAATTTTGAGGAAGGAATTTGAGTTCTTTAAAAATCAAATTTTCGTTTAATCAGAAAGACAAGCTTTATGTAAAAAGTTAAAGATCAGTTCGATCAATTATGATCGAGGTTTACTTGAAATAACTGTGTATGTTATGTACTCTTATATGAGTAAGTTTTAAAATGGTGATTCCGGGGACGGAATCTATATAAGGGAGGGTGAATGTAATAACCCGATATTTACTATATAAATAAAACAGAAATTTTGCGTAAATTTTTTTTTATTTTAAGGATGAGGATTTGTACAAGATAATGTGTATATGTATTTATGTGGTAAATAAAAATATATTTATTACATGAATATTTACAAATAATTTTATTTTAGAATTAATGATCATTATAAATTATATTTTTATAATAATTAATTTTATTGTAGAAATGTTTCTATTATTTATTTTTAAAGGAAATATGATATTATATTATTTAAATAATATAAGGAATGGTTATTGTAGTTATTATAATAATTATTTATTTATATGAATTTTAGCTTGGATTATTAAGTTAAATATTTTAAATTAATTAATAAAGTCATTTATCAAGGTAAATCGAGATATGAAATCCAAACCCTAATTTTGGTTTTGGAACAAGGAATGATAATAATAATATAATATTAATTATATTTTGATTTTTCGATCTTTATAAATATATACGGTATATGTGAACCAGATGATGGTTGGTCAATTATGGTGTATATTGACTAAACCCTAGCATTAATTTGTTTAACCCTATTTTTCAATTTAAATGGGAAATTTAAAATTATTATATATACATGTTATATGATTTATGTATGTGTTACTTAAAGATATGTTAATTAGGAAACCCTAATTTTAAATTTAAAACCACTAAGTTATATTTGAATTTCGATAATTATAAACCCTACTTTGAAATCTAAAGCTGGAGTTTGGGATCGGTCCAAAGATTGTATTCTTGTGATTAATGTCAAGTATGATAGATTTTATATTGCTAATTAAAGTAAACCTAATTAGTGATTTAAGACCGTAATGATTAAAACCCTATTTATTGTCGCGAAAACCTAATTGCGAAATCAAAACCCTAACTGATATTTAGGAATCCTAATTACTAATTGAAAACCTTAATTGCTTAAGTGGCAAGGTTAATTATATTATAATACCCTAGTGTTCATGTATAATTAGAAATTTAAATTATAATTAACAAAACCCTAATTTATAAAATTTTAGAAAACTAATTTTTTTTTTTATTTTGTGCAAACCCTAATTGCTAAATCTTACAAATGCTATGTACTAAACCTTAGGGTTAAACCCTAAGGGTTTGCCAAGTTCCATTTTTGCCATTAAATTGGAAAGACAAATGACCATTTTGCCCCTTTGCATTATTAGAGCTACAAACTTAGGTTTTGAAAATAGGAGGAGTGGGTGACCTAATATAACTACTACATTGACTTAAAACTCCAGCAAATCAGTCTCTATATCAGCATTACATGTATCTAGCCCTTGTATTTATAGCATTGGAGAGAGAGAAAATCATTTGCAAGCTCATTTTCTCTCCCAACACTCAACTTATTTCTCTCCCTCAAAACCAACGAAATTCTAAGGTATTACAGTTCCACAACCAAGCCCCACGAATATCACAACCAAATCAGAAGCACAGAATCAAAGATTGTTCATAAGGAGGTATAAACCCTAGCCATGAAATCTGCCCAAAATTCTGTTGTTAGATGTTAGATTTTTTTTGTTAAACATGTTATATAAGGTGTCTAATGATGATCTGGTTTGCTAGATGTTAGATCCATAACATCTAGAGGCTCGGATTTGAAGATTTGTAAAATCTGGAAAAAATGAGAAATATGGTCTGACAACCAAATGTCGATCCCATAGATCTAAATCTGTTATTTGTTTTGTGTTTTTAAGCTTTGATCGGTAGTATGCTATGAGATCTTTGATGCGGCTGGAATCAAAGTCGGATCGTAAGCCGAAGAAAGTTATTAGTGGTCAAACCACGTTGGTCGGCATTAACCACACGTTTACGGGTAACCCGAGCGTGCCCGAAAAATCGGCGACTTGTTCATGCATTTAGATCTTGTTTCTGTTTACGTGTTAGACCTTGTTATTGTTGTAATATTGTTGTCGGCGCTTAGTCTACATGAACATGCCTCTAGAATCATTATATCCTTCTCGAATCAAAGAAACTGTGGTAAGTGAAAGTGGTGAGAATGAAATGGGATGAAGTTTTTGGGTAACCCAGAAACCTTCATAGCGATTTCGACCACTACTTTGGCCGCCCATCTGCTTTATGTGATGTTGTTAAAATGTTTTTATGTAATGAATCGTAGACTTACATGTGGTCTATATAATGAAGGCTTAATATCACTAAAACATCAATGTAAATGCAAGTTGTGGAAGCCCAAAATAGGCGAATTTAACTGTTCTTCATTTCAGGTAACAGGAAAATGAAGAAACGATTCGACATCTACTTTGATGGTTTAGATCTTTCAATTAGTGCATGTTTTAATCTTGTTTGTTGTTAGATCTTGTAGTCTTACATTAGCACTACACGATCTGACAAACAACATGTCCCGAAACACAATACACAGCTCATTATTAATGGTCAAAATAGCTATCTCGAAGCTGGCTATTAATGTTCTTGAAGGCTCAAGAACACCATAGACTACACTGTCTGTCGCTAAAGGCTTATAGCGACAGTTTTATTAAGGGTTAAGTTCAGATGACCACTTGGGGTTTGGGCAGTTTCCCACTTAACCACCTATAGTTAGTAAAGCTACATTTAAACACCCGACCTTTTGAGTTAAAGTGAAAATGTTCTTCTCATCATAACTCACATTACTTTAAAAGGTTAAAGACTTAATTACCCTCTTATATATAAAGAGAGATGCTTGTTGCTTGTTCATCTCTCTCTCTGCATTTTCTAACAAACAAAAAGCAGTGGGAAAATAAATTCATTATGCAAAAATTACATCAAGGTTAATTCAGAGTGCGAGAATCGTAGAATATATCAAATGCCTGTATTCATAAATAGTGTTACAGCTGACAAAAATTAGCCGGTCAGGTCACAAAATTGAAACAGAATCATAGAATAGAAAAGGTGAACTAAAACTTGTCTCCAAAATGTAAGGAAATGAAGAAATATGTAACCTTTCCAGTTACATCCATTACAATCTGGTAATACCCATATAAATTTATTCAGCACCTAACTATGGATGGGTAATTAACTTAATCTGATCTGTTGCTACTTGTGCTATGTGAATTGAATGATATCATTCACCCAAGCATGAATTAGAAAAAACAGAGTCTCCATGTAACTGAGTTTCCTCCATTGAAAATACATTTACCTTTCACGAAGCAACCTTGCTAATCCAAAGTCACCAATATGTCCAGTCAATTCCTCATCTAGGAGAACATTACTAGGCTTTAAGTCGCAGTACACAATATGAGGCTTGCAGTCATTGTGAAGATAGCAAAGTGCAGCTGCAACATCAATAGCAATATTCAATCTATCAAGACGAATGAGATATGAACCCAGAGAGTCGAAAAGACAAATGAGACTATCAAATTTGGACAAAAGAAGTAAGATAACAGGTTATAAGACAACTCAATGAACACCAGAACCATATTTAATCTGAAAATATAATATCAAAAACATGCAAAGATCAATTTTTTACTGAAACATAACATAAAGATCCAACTTTTTCAATTTGCGAAGCAATTTCATTTAATCTACATTTACAAACAGAGAGAAATTAAAGATTTTAAGCGAGAAAATTCATACCATGGAGGAGATTATGGATTGAGTGCGCAAAAAGATTGGCAGCGGTGCTCACAAAACCTCCAAAATCTCTTCCATCTTCAACCCCTAATCAAACTCATCCACTCATCTCCAAATTACGAATCGGCACCTTCGTGATTCTCCGGCCATCTATTTATCTCCATGTAAAATTAGTTATTAACAAAACCCGATTGAGAAATATAGTGCGGTTTCTCTAAGAACAATAGAAAATAAAAATAAAAGTCAAGCTAATTGAGAAATTTTAATATATAGCTGTATAGATATATAGAGAGAGAAAGGGTTAGGGAAATCAAAGATCTAATAGGAGAAGGAATTTTACTTTATGGGGTTTAAAACAGAAAAGTGAATCTAAAATTCTCAGAACAGAATTAGTCCATTAGAAAAAAAAGTGAAATAGTACGATGATGTTTTTCCTTGACTGGATAGGAGTGCTAAAGGAGAAACCTAATGAAGTAAGAGTTGGAGAAGAGGGGGTTTTGTGTATAGATAAGCCGAGGTCAAGAGTTACGAACTCTCCAAATCTGAAGAAATAGTGGGCTTTCTTCTGATTTCGACTTCGATTTCTGTTTCAACTTCGTTGCTCTTCAGATTTGAAGAAGTTTTGTGAAGATCTGAGTGAGAATACTCTATGCTTTGTTAATGAACCGAAGCGGCTGACGATCGTTTACTCCAAAACCTCCTCCTCTCCCAGGTCTCCTCGACGATGGCGTCGAAATGGCGGCTCCATCATCGATCTCTCGGCGATGGCTCGCACGATCTCACCATTGTAGACTTCGGAGAGAGGAGGCGATGGATTGAAGGTTGAAGATAGAAGAAGAAGGGGTATTTCAGTCTTTTTAAATCGTTAAAGTCCCTTTTTACGCGTTTTTGGCATCTGACATGCACGCACGATTAATTTGGACGGAAAAGATAACGATTTCACTTTAACTCAAAAGGTCGGGTGTTTAAATGTAGCTTTACTGACTATAGGTGGTTAAGTGGGAAACCGCCTAAACCCCAGGTGGTCATCTGAACTTAACCATTTTATTAATTTTAATTAATTAAATTTTCAAAAATCAATTAAAAATAGAAATTAAATTCCAAAAATTACAAAATAATTTTAAAAATATTTTAAATTATAAAATTTAACTTTTAATAATTTGAAATATTTTTCATAAATATTAGTATTTATTTAAATATTATTGGTAAATAATTTATTTATTAAATGCATTAAATAAATTAATTAAAAATGATTTTATTATATTAAAATTATTTTAAATGATAATAAGTTATTTAAAAATATTTTAAGTTATAAAATATAACTTTTAATATTTTAAAGTAAATTTCATTAATTATTTAACATTAATGATATTAGATTTATTTAAAATTAAATAAAATAAATTAATTAAAATGATTTTAATATTATAAAATCATTTTAAATGAAAATAAATAGTTTAAAAATATTTTAAGTTATAGAATAGAACTTTTAATATTTAAAGGTAAATTTTATTAATTAATTATTATTAATGATATTAAATTTATTTAATAATTATATTAAATAAATTAGTTTAAAAATAATTTTAATAATAATAATTATTTTAAATGAAAATAAAGTGTTTAAAGATATTTTAAGTTATAAAATATAACTTTTAATATTTAAAGGATAATTTCATTAATAATTTAATATTAATGACTATTAATTTATTATTAATGATATTAAATTTATTTAATAATTATATTAAATAAATAGTTTAAAATGGTTTTATTAATCATTTAAAAGGATATAAATAAATTAAAAATATTATTAAGTTATACTTAAATGACTTTTTAATATTTTGATAAATAATACATTAATACTTTAATATTAATGGTAATTATTTAAAATGATTTTTAATGTTTTAAAAATCATTTAAGGTAATAATAATACTTTAAAATATTCTAAGTTATTATACATAACTTTAATATTTTGACAATGGTTTCATTAATAGTTTAATATTAATTAAATGTTAATGATAATGAAATTACTTAATATTTAAATCATTTAATAATGATTAGATATTTCAAAATTGTGATAAATTAGAATAAAGGTTTAAAAATTATTATAAGTCATTTAAAATAATATGATCGATACTAAGTTACTAGGTTAGAGTCTTAGACTCGATAATTACCCGATAAAGTTGTCAATACAACACATATTTAGAAATTGATACGAACTTAGATAGGTTGACTTGATAAGCTGTTTATTTGTGATTCAATAGTTGTTAAATTTACTTGACAATGTGATTAGGTTATGTCTTTGTTGCAAATAGCAGTACAATATGACATGATATGTTATTCTAATCGAGCGAATCATCTATTTAATGATAGGCGTGATATAAAAGATAAATCTAAGTTGTGTAAGCAGCAGACAAGGAAAGTATCTAACCCTTTGCATTTACTTTATGCAATGGACATGCGTAAGATAATATCTAAACTATTCTTTTCAATTGTTCAAATATTTTAACCTTTTTATATACTTATGCAATGATTCTATATAAGTAAATTATTAAATTATAATATGTTGTACAAGTTCCTTAATTCTGTTATTGTAGATCAAGAAATATATTTTGTTCGTTAATTTCTAAACATGGTTATACAAGTATCCTCACTTGGAAAATCATTATATTTTATCACATGTTGATACATACTTATCGGTGTCCAGTATGTATAAGTTGAATTAAAAGCCGTCTAAGCTATTTGATCTGGCTAGACACTAACTTAAAATTGTTGTTGAACAAGATAAGAACTTTATTGTTATCCAACTGAATTATTTTTGTTCGGATTCAAGACTGGTATGAACATCCCAAATATGGGATACTTTTATGCGCCTAAGGCGGAAATGCTGGATGAAAATATCGTCCTATAATGTAGTATTGATCAATACAGGGCATAACTGTTAGGTTTATAATATTCAAGAACGCAATCAAATTGCTAAAAGTAAGCGGAAACGTGTAAAAATCGAGTTTAAAAATTTTACAAACCATATACCGGATCACCCTTTATGCACAATTATTAATTAAACGAAAAAAGATGAATAAAAACATACCCTTGAAGATCCGAGCTTCCTCAGGTACAAGTTCATCTCCAATCCTTTTCGCGTTCAACTTGAATCCACCGGGTTTGGTTCCTTCCTTTGATCAACGTTAGCCACCCAAGTGTTTGGCCTCTAGAGGTGATCCACGAGGAAGAAGAAGGATTTAAGAAGATGGGTGGTTTGCTAAACCCTAGTTTTTCTATCTCTATAGAAAGGGGCGTACTCTCCAACCAATTGGAATTATTACATTATTCTTAATATCGATATAAAACTCCTCTTATAAAGATATCAAGTAATCCTATTAAAATAAGGTATTATTTAATTAAACTCTTTTAATTAAATGGACTCCCTAATCTTATTAGGGATAATTAATTAAACTCCTTTAATTAATTTTCCTCCTAATCTATTAGGAATAAATGAGAGTTCTTATATTAAATTAATTCCTAAACTCTTTTAGAAATTAAAATAATAATAATTGTAATAATATTAATAAGACTCCTCTTATTAATTTATATTTAATATTTCTAAAATATTAAATAATAAATATTAAGCTATTTAATTTATTCTATCACCATAGATTAAATTAAATATATATAACTATATTATTACGATTATGCCATTAACTTCTTAAATAATTATTCTTCCTTTTATGGTGTGACCCTTTAGGTTCTCCATATAAAATCGGTTGTGAATAAATCAATTAGAACAATTCTAATCTTATTTAAAGAAATAAATTAAACAATTAATTTATTTAAATAAATAATATTTATTCTCTGATAGGGATAAGCCTCCCCAGCGATCGGCGACTTTCCGGATAATATAGATTTCAACATTAATCATAAAAGAACCTTTGAGTAAATAGTTCGTACAATTCAATCCTTCAACCATACAATGTCCCAATTAAATATAAGGCATGGAATTCTTTGTCAAGTCTTATTTTATTTAATTATATGTATTTCGATCCTTAAATGCACAACTCCAAATAATGCAAATTAGAAACTCCTTTCTAATTTCATTACCTTTACCAAGGACTCTTTGGGTTGTCATTTATCGAATCACATAGGACATTTCTCTTATTTTAATAGAAGTGGTAGATTCTTTATTGATCATACATTAGCTCCATGTACAACTTATTATACCCAAGCATACCCTTTGATATACCCTAAGGGACTTAAGGAATAAGTCAAAGTATAACTTATCATACACAAGATACTATGATGATCTCAAGTCAAGGATCACTTGTACTACTATCACTACGAGAATTCCTATTGACAGCAAGTAAAACTCCATTAGGTATTCCTTAGCGAGCCACGTTCGGTGAACTTATTCTCTAATAAGCACCTACATACTTGCTTTAGTGTCTCCACACAAATGATCATGAGATCAATCATCCTCATCCGATGAGCAAAGAAGCAACGTATGTACCCAATCTATCCGGATTCACTAATCCCTAATTTAGTAATCCAACGATTGGGAACTATTTTAGTTTTAAGCTTTTCAAAGAATTTAGATCTCATTAGAATGATCATCATCATTATTCTAAAAGCATTGCTTAAAACTATGGGTTTATCACATATTATAAAAACGACATCATGTAGATAATTAAAAGCCTTTAATAAATTAATACTTTTTATTAATAAATGAATAAGATTATTACAAAGTATATGCTTTATCATCAAACATGATTGGCTTGTGTGCATATTACTTTCAATCTCCCACTTGCACTAAAGCCGATCGCCATGGTATCTTATACTCTTCTTCTCTAAGTGGCGATTATCCTGCATTGTTGGATAAGCTTTAGTTAATGGATATGTAATGTTGTTCTTGAGAGTCCACTATCTCTATAGTGATTTCCCATCTTTCAATGATTCTTATAATCAAATGAAAGTTCCACAACACATGTTTAGATCCAAGATGAGACTTAGGAACTATTCCTAGTTCTGTAATGAACTTATATCCAAACAATCAACTTGCAGCTTCATTTATAGCTATATACTTTGTCTTTATCACTAAACAAGCAACTCTTTGCTGTTTGGAACCTTTCAATTCACTGCACCACCTTTCAAGGTAACCCTTTACCTTAAAGTGGATTTTTCGTCGTCTTGGTACATGTACGAAAAACTTGAGTACATAAAGCCCTCTAGTTTTAATTTAGACCCACCATGAATATGATCACATCCTTAGTGTCGGTTAAGCACTTTAAGATGTTTTTCACTGACTCATAGTGAACTTCTCCATAATATGACTGATCGACATCAGGTCTCGTACATTTCATTGCATACATGATTGTCACTCATGCGACCTCTCTTTTCAGGAGTCTGTGGGGACTATTAAGAGAGATACACTCCATAGCTCATCGACATGAGACATCTCTTGGAGTTTGCCATGCTAAACGACTTTAGCATCAAATGAATATACGTTCCTTGGGTTAAGTCGAACATCCTCTTAAATCTATCTATATAGATTTACATCCCCAATAATGATATTCTTCCCAATTCATTCATGGAGGATTGTTTAGACAACTTTATCTTTACTGATTGTAGCATTGGTATGTAATTTCTCATCCAGTAGTATATCAACATATAATACTAGAAATTTCGAAGCTCCTGACGACCCTTTTGTACACACTAGGTTCATTCTTATTTTGATAAAATCAAACTCTTTTGATTGCCTCATCAAAACGAATGTTCCATATTTGAGAAACTTGCTTCAATCCATTTCTCCGAGTGTCTACAACACTTACCTCATCGTATGTAAGCTGGATCATCATCTTCTATGATCGTACCTCATCATCATCATCCATGATGAATCCATACCTCCTAGGTATCTTTGATACTATTCGATTTATGATTGGTTGTGGTACAATAGAATTACATCTCTGAGGTTCCTCTTATTTGATTTATAGTGTTTTGTGGTTCTTGAACTCTTCAAGATCTATTATCCTCCACTAGCCCCTTCAATGATAAACACCTTTATCTTAGAAAAGCGGCGTGTTTCATAACAAACACCTTTTTCTATGTAGGATTATAGAACATATACCCTAAACTTACTTTAGGATGTCCCACAAATCTGTACTTGTCAAATTTTGTCCCAAGCTTATCCTTTGAAACCTTTTCACATAAGTTGGATAACCCCTTATCTTAACATACTTAAGATTAGGAATCCTCCCTGTCCATAACTTTTATGGAGTCTTGGGGTAGAATTTTGAGGTTACCTTTTCGTAGATGAATGACCATTTCTAGGACATGATCCTGAGGGATCTTTGGAATGTCGGTAAAATCATTATGGACCGCACCATGTCCAACAAGGTACGATTTTCCTTTCGGATACATAAATCATTTATTACATATCGGGAGGCGTCCATTATGAGAAAACCATTTGAGATGATCTAGAAACTTATTGCACAAGTATTTATTCCTTGATCTAATCAAAGAATCTTAATACTTTGTCAATTTGTTTCACTTACGAATTCTTTGAACCTTTCGAATAATTCACACTTGTATTTAACAAATACACACATTCAACTCTTTGAATGATCATCTCCTTTTCTTATACTAGTTTGTTCAATTTGTAAAAATTATTTTTCACGTAAGTCAGTATACAAAATCAATTAATTAATATTAGGTTCTATACAAAACATTATTATTATAAATAGAACAACAATTGTTCTTAATTATAATACCAAAGATTTCATTGTCAATGATAAAATGAAATAATATTTCTAACAAGGCTGGAATACAATAACAACTTATTGACTTAATAGATTTGCCGTAGGCATTGCTAAACTATAAGTTTCTATGGCTAATGTGGCAACCTTTTGCTACATTTCCACATATAGGATTACTTATATTTGTTTAGCTTTCTACTTTTGCTTGGTCCCTTCATAAATCTATATTTATGATAACCAAAGTCGGTATCCAATACCCAAATAGAACCTTGACTTAAAGAAAAATTTATTTCAATCATGAACAAAAACTTTATTGTAACCAAAACTTCACTAAGCTTCTTTGGTTAGCCTGCGCAAGATGCTTCTCATGATTTCTTTTCGATGTCTAGCTTATTGCGGTGGAAGCAAACTCCTTTGCTATCCGTATCGAGTTTTGTTCTTATTATCCTTTGTTTTTGCCTTTCTATATACCTTCTTTGAATCGTTCTTCTTTTCGGAAGATCCTTTGGCCCCTACCGAGAAGACTTGGTCTTTCTTGGTTGGAAAGTGACTCTCATCATTTTTCAACATGTTAAGCAAATCAGTGAAGGCGATATCTAGCTTGTTTATATGAAAAATTCACAACAATTGTGAAGCGAGTCAGGAGTGAGTGCAAGATCAAATCTTGGCTCAACTCTCCATCCATGACAAAACCGGTTGTCCTAATTGATCAATCAAATTGATTATGTTAAGAACTTTTTTATGCATTTATAGTGCCATTGGCCATTCTAGATCGGAAGAGCTCCTTAGATATCTCGATATCTATCGGTCCTACTTTCCTCACCATTAACTACTTGATGTGCGGGGAATATAGTAGGAGCATCCATAGTTTCATTTATTTGAAGCTCGTTACTCATGGATGCGAGCATGATGCGTTGAGCTAATTGTGCATCATCTTGCCACTTTCTAAAAGTAGCAATCTCTTCCTCGGAGGCATTATGCGCAACCATTGCGAGGATAGGCGTATTAAGGACATAAGATGGCTTTTTCGACCATGAGAACTATTCTCAAATTCCTTAACCAATCCATTTAATTGGATTCGTTAATTTAGCATATAATATGCTTCTGTGATGATAGTAATTTAGACATTGTAAAATTACGTAAATGAATTTGTAATTAACAACATTTTAACATACATTCTTTTATTAATTACCAAAATAATTTAGGTCTTGTTTTAAATTGGTATCTCCCACTATTTTCTTCAAACTATATTACCTCACTTATATAGTTCGGCAAAATCTAATTAAAGATTTGCTAGTGAGAATAAGGATCCCATTTCAAATGTATATAGCCTTGTGGTGACACAACAAACTATATATAAATAAATAGGTAGACAACTTTTGTCAATTACATCAACTATCTGACTCCTTTTTTTTTGCCTCTTAGATTATTTTGATTAAGCGGTGGCACATTCGAATCAAAATAATCCAAGTTAAGTCCAGACCTAGCACTCCATATATTCAAAAAGAAAAATATCATCCTTGTGGTGACCTGACAAAACAATATTGTTCAATTTTTTTATAAGCATCAAATGTGATAAATTAACATCTTAAATACTTAATACTTGCCTTGTGGTGACACAACAAACTCATATTAAATATTTAATACTCTATTAATTTTATCATGCTAGAAGGCGACGTTCGATATTCCAAATATCTTTGAGCGCTTAGGACTTAATATAAAAAAATTGAGGGTTTGTTATTAATTTGTCTCATCTTGTTTAGCGCATGCACACACACACAGCACACACACACATATATATATATATATATATATATATATATATAAAATACGCGTCGTATTAATGAACATGCGAAGCATGTTTGCATAATATATAATATATATAGTATAAGCATGCACATATAGAATCTATATTCTACACGGATTGATTATGGACTTTTATTCTAGTTTGGTTCACTAGAGCCACCAAGTGAACCAAAAGGTCAAACCCCCAGGGGTGCAAGAAATAATATTTAAATATAACTATTACATTTAAACACGGGCTCCATTACAAAACGGGTCTTCAAGCGCTCCTTGCTCCTTGATCTCCAATTTTTCAAAATTAATTCTAACTATTCCTATTACAAAACTATTTAAAATAAATAGAAATCTTGATCGTGATCGAGGGAAATACATAGGAGGAGATAGAATTTACATTAAGAAAAATTAGAGAAGGCAATACATGAGACCCCATTTAATAAAACTCATACATTCATGCATCCAACTAAAATAAAATCCAATCATATTAATTGATAGTCCATAATCAATCCCATTTTTATTATATACACATCATCATATGCATCAATAAATAACATTCATCTTATGAATAATAAACATTTAATATATATATTGATATCATTTAATGGGCAACTTTAGTTAGTATAAAATCTAATTTTGAATCAAAATAAACTCCTTTATTTTAATCCAAATTTAAATCAAAATAAAACTATTTTATTTTAATTTATCCAATTTTGAATAAAATAAACTATTTTATTTTAATCAAAATTTTAATCAAAATAAACTCCCTTATTTTAATAAATTATGGAATCCAATTCCATATATAAAAAAAAATTATTAAAGGAAACACGGATTATCTTTCTATTCACAAATAAACTCCTTTATTTTGAATAATATGAAATCTTATTTCATATCTAAATAAACTCCTTTATTTAAGGAAAACTGATTTCTTTTCTATTCACAAATAAACCTTTTATTTTGAATAATATAAAATCTAATTTCATATCAAAATAAACTCCTTTATTTTAAGGAAAAATAGAATCGATTTCAACTCCAATTAGTTATCATGGAATCCAATTCCAACTCTAATTAGTTAGCATGAAATCTAATTTTAAAATTAAAATAAATCTTTTTATTTTAATATTAAAATAAACCTTTTATTTTAAGATTAAAATTAACTTTTATTTTAATTATAAAATCATTATATATATATATATACTCGTAATATATTATATATATATATATATATATATATATATATATATATAGTGAGGTTGAAATATATATTAACTCTATAATGACGATTCCTTTCACGTGGCCCTTTTTTTTTTATATATGTTATCAGGTAAAAGAAGTAACAGGAATCCGGTTTAAAACTTAATTCGCGATTTTAATGCATAATTAATAATTCCTGTTAGCTTTAAAATTAACATGAATCTTAAACATTTGATCCTGCAGGTAACTGAAACCTTTTCGCAAGCCTGCATCCATTTTAAATCTCACGTGACTCTTAAAAAAAAAAAATATCACCAGAAACTTTTAATATCAATCACCGTGATTGAAAAAAAAAATGCACCCGTGGATAATCCACGTGAATAAATGGGTAACGCAGAGGATTTTTTTTTTTTTAATAAATTTTATCTGATAAAATTATGCCCAATTAAATTGTTCTAAACACATATCAATATACATATCAAATTAAAACAATTAATAATTTGCATAAAGGTTTGGCTCTGATGCCTTTATTAGGTTTGTAATATTCAAAACCTTGATCAAATTGCTCAAAGTAAGCGGAAGCGTGTAAAATCGAGTTTAAAAATTTTTACAAACCATATACCCGGATCACCCTTTATGCACAATTATTAATTAAGCGAAAAAAAGATGAATAAAAATCATACCCTTGAAGATCGAGGCTTCCTCAGTACAAGTTCACCTCCAATCCTTTTCGCGTTCAACTTGAATCCCACGGGTTTGGTTCCTTCCTTTGATCGGCGTTAGCCACCCAAGTGTTTGGCCTCTAGAGGTGATCCACGAGGAAGAAGAAGGATTTAAGAAGATGGGTGGTTGGCTAAACCCTAGTTTTTTTCCATCTCTATAGAAAGGGGCGTACTCTCCAACCATTGGAATTATTACGTATTCTTAATATACGATATAAGACTCCTCTTATAAAGATATCAAGTAACCTATTAAAATAAGGTATTATTTAATTAAACTCTTTTAATTAAATGGGCTCCCTAATCTTATTAGGGATAATTAATTAAACTCCTTTAATTAATTTTCCCTCTAATCTATTAGGAATAAATGAGAGTACTTATATTAAATTAATTCCTAAACTCTTTTAGAAATTAAAATAATAATAATTGTAATAATATTAATAAGACTCCTCTTATTAATTTATATTTAATATTTTAAAATATTAAATAATAAATATTAAGCTATTTAATTTATTCTATCAACATAGATTAAATTAAATATACATAACATATTATTACGATTATTCCATTAACTTCTTAAATAATTATTCTTCCTTTTATGGTGTGACCCTTTAGGTTCTCCATATTAAAATCGGTTGTGAATAAATCAATTAGAACAATTCTAATCTTATTTAAATAAATAAATTAAACAATTAATTTATTTAAATAAATAATATTTATTCTCTGATAGGGATAAGCCTCCTAGCGATCAACGACTTTCCAGATAATATAGATTTCAACATTAATCATAAAAGAACCTTTGAGTAAATAGTTACCGTACAATTCAATCCTTCCACCATCTGATGTCCCGATTAAATATAAGACATGGAATTCTTGTCAAGTCTTATTTTATTTAATTATATGTATTTCGATCCTTAAATGCCTGACTCAAATAATGGAAATTAGAAACTCCTTTCTAATTTCATTACGCTTTTACCCGAGGACTCTTTGGGTTGTCATTTATCGAATCACATAGGACATTTCTCTTCTTTTATATAAGTGGTAGATTCTTTATTGATCATACATTATCTCCATGTACAACTTATTATACCCAAGCATACCCTTTGATATACCTAAGGGTCTTAAGGAATAAGTCGAAGTATAACTCATCATACACGAGATCTTATGATGATCTCAAGTCGAGGATCACTTGTACTACTATCACTACTGAGAATTCTATTGACATGCAAGTAAAACTCCATTAGGTATTCCTTAGCGAGCCGCGTTCGGTGAACTTATTCTCTAATAAGCACCTACATACTTGCTTTAGTGTCTCCACACAAATGATCGTGAGATCAATCATCCTCATCGATGAGCAAGCAGCGTATGTACCCGATCTATCCGGATTCACTAATCCCCTAATTTAGTAATCCAACGATTGGGAACTATTTTAGTTTTAAGCTTTCAAAGAATTTAGATCTCATTAGAATGATCATCATCATTATTCTAAAAGCATTGCTTAAAACTATGGGTTTATCACATATTATAAAAGCGACATCATGTAGATAATTAAAAGCCTTTAATAAATTAATACTTTTTATTAATAAATGAATAAGATTGTTACAAAGTATATGCTTTATCATCAAACATGATTGGCTTGTGTGCATATTACTTTCAATCTCCCACTTGCACTAAAGTCGATCATTATTGTATCTTATACTCTTCTTCTCTCAAGTGGCGATTATCTTCTTTGTTGGATAAGCTTTAGTTAATGGATATGTAATGTTGTTCTTGAGAGTCCACCATCTCTATAGTGATTTCCCATCTTTCAATGATTCTTATAATCAAGTGAAAGTGCCACAACACATGTTTAGATCCAAGATGAGACTTAGGAACTATTCCTAGTTACGTATTGAACTTATATCCAAACAATCAACTTGCGACTTCATTTATGGCTATATACTTTGTCTTTATCACTAAAACCGACAACTCTTTCTTTGTTTGGAGCCTTTCGATTCAACTTTGAACCCTTTGTTCAAGGTAACCCTTTACCTTAAAGTGGATTTTTACATCGTTTTGAATGCATCTAAAAACTTGAGTCCGTAAAGCCCTCTAGTTTTAATTTAGACCCACCATGAATATGATCACATCCTTAGTCTTGGGTTAAGCACTTTAAGATATTTTTCTTGACTCGTAGTGAACTTCTCCATAATATGGTGATCGACATCGGTGTGGCGCCCCAAAATTAGGTATCGTCACCCATCATGGGTTGCCACTTACATGGTACATAAATTCAAATACAATCTTAATTATACATACGTGGTGTAACATACGATAATACATAAGCTAGAGTTCTAATAGGAATATTGTCATTTAGACAATATCCATACTCGAGGAGTCCTCATTACATTTATTGTCACCTTATTTAACAAAATGGTGAGGACTACTATTGCTATCCTCACGGACCATTACTCTTTTTCCTGAGCTCCTCCCGGCTATGTTCTCATTTCTGAAGAAACGGTGAAAGAAAAGGGTGAGCTCAACTAGCCCGATGAAATATTATGACTAAGATAATGCGAGAATAAATTATCATTAGCCTTGATGATGTTAAAGCGATAAAATACAATAAACAACCGGTTTAAGCTGCGGTGGAATATACGATCCATTAAAAAAGTCGAGTAGAGAATAAAGTCTACTATCTTTTATAATTTAAAGGTTTTCATCAATTTTTATCTTTGAGACTCGGTTTAATGAATAAACCACAATATCTAATCATCCTGTACCATGGTCGAGGATTTTCATCAAATCATCGATGGTAAGCTGACTATCTTAGAATCACCCCTGGTCATAATCATACCAAAAACTATCCATCAAAGCATTACGGGCCTTTGAAGACTTTTATCACATCATTTATAGTATGTCGTAATTATCTTAGAATGATCCACAGTCATAATCATACTAAGTTCATCTATGCACGTAAAGCGTAGATAACTTTCAACATAATATAACATGAGGATGATGACAATGACATAATAATTCAATAAAACAAGTTCAAGAATTAATTTATCCGAGAATTAATAACGTCCAAGTTATCGACATGATACTTCTTTGTAGAGTAAAATTCAAGAATGCTCGAGGAAGAATATTTCCATGAAAAATCTTTGGATGAAGCATAAATATCGAGGATATTCCATTAATTTCATGGAGTATAGAAAGTCAAAGCTTTAACCAACTAGGTATAATAAAGAATGGAATAACAAAGAAATCACCGTGCATGCGGTACTTAGCGTAGGCGAGTTATTCAAACGAGAATAATAATAAAGGAACCGAGGTAAGGTGAAAATCTGCAAGCAAGGATGTTCCAACGAATAATAAGGAATGTAACAACAGCGAAATCACCGTAAATGCGGTAAAACAGCGTAAACAGGTTATTCAGCGGAGAATAATAAATGCGGAATAATAAATGATGGAACCAGTGCAGGTATAGCAGAGCGGGATATTGACGAAATATAAAGGCGGTATAGTAAAATGGAACACAGTGGCGTATAAGATAGCGCAACGAGGATATTCAGCGAGAATAATAAAGAATGTCACCAAGTAAAGGGTAAACCACATATCTGATTATGTATAGGGTATATCGGCGTATCTGAGTTATTCCATGAGAATAATAAAGAATGGAATAACGGAGGATTTCAGTTAGTATAGGGTATGCCACGCGTATCTGAGGTTATTCAACAGAATAATAAAGAATGGAATAATGAAGTTCTCTTCATGAATAAGAAAGAATAACACCCTTACAGGTACAACAAATAATATCCTTACCTAGTAGAAGAAGCTGAATATTGGCAAAGTGAAGTAGCAGAATACTTTTCTTCTTTCTCTCTATATTTTCTCTCTCTCTAGAGTTTGGTGAATTCCTAAGAAAATAATGAAGGAAGGAATGAGCTCTATTTATAGGAAAATAGAATGCATAGTAATTAATCCATGAGCGGTCCAGATTGATTTACTTTAATCGACGGTCCATATTTAAAAGCAAAATCTTTTAAATAAAATATAATATATTCTATTTATATAAAAACATTTTACTATGCAAACCTTATATGACCTTATATGCAAAACCTTATGCAAAATACTATACAACACTATGCATAATAAAATATAATATATTTTATTTATAGAATAACTTTAATAAAGTATTACATTTTATATAAAAAGATGTTTACATTTTATTACGTTAATAATCTGAATAAAACAAAAGCGTCATTATCATTATAATAATTCATATTATTAATAATAAATGATAATGGAATCAAACTTAGTGACTTCTATGCATAAGCATCGATAATAAATACACAGGTGTCTTCTTATATGCGACCACACGTATTCTTTGTACTTTTACTCTAGGGTAGTTCAGCGGTATCAGCGGTAAAACTTAAAATACGTTATTTCATATAAAATATTTTTGTCGTTTTCTCGATCAAACAATAATTACATTTAATAGGGTCCACCTGATGATTGAGTAGTTTATACGAATATTCCTGCTAAAAAAGAATATTCCCCGAGCCAATCGAATATAATATAACCACTTTGCATACTTTGCAAAATTTATAAATACTACCCACAACTATAATATTATCTCAAATTCACACCATAATATTAAAAATTATTTCAACAAAATTTAAATCTTTATTGATAAAATTTGGGGTCTCTGATCTCCCTCCTTATGGAATTTAGCCCTCGAAATTAGAAGTGCGATACACAGTATGATAAAGAGGTGAGGATACCTTAAATACCTTTATCGTTGAAAATATTAAATTTATCTTTATGATCAGGCAAAGATATTCATTAACAATTCATCTTTTTGCCTTCTGAGGCTAAAGATATACAATTTGTAAAACCAATAATCTTTGAGGCCAGCGACAATAGTATCACGACCACGAATTATCCATGCACTTCTTGGCGATGATATTCGTGTTTTCAGTCTGATCATGATTATCTACCGAATAATCCGTGGTCGTAATCATACTAAGTCCATCGATACTACTACGACGAAGATGACTTTTACCACATCCATGAATTAATATTTCATTCTTTGAGACTTCATTTCGATAATTAATCCACATCATCGAATCATCCACTTTTCGGGCGAGGATATTCTTTATTATCACGACCACGAATTATCCATACACTTCGTGCGAAGATAATCGTGTATCCATTAGTATCACGACCACAAATTATCCATACACTACTGACGAAGATAATCGTGTATTCATTAGTATCACGACCACAAATTATCCATGCCTTCTACGGCGAAGATAATCGTGTATTCATTAGTATCACGACCACAAATTATCCATGCACTACGGCGAAGATAATCGTGTATTCATTAGTATCACGACCACAAATTATCCATGTATTCATTAAATTACGACACAAATTAAAGATAATCGTGTATTCATTAGTATCCGACCACAAATTATCCATGCACTCGTGCGAAGATAATCGTGTTTTCAATTACGGTTATGATTATCTTAGAACAATCCACTGGTCATAATCATACCAAGTCCATCTATGCACCGAAGCCACGAGATGACTTTCAACATAATATAAGCATGAGGATAATGATATAAAGAATCAATCAAATGAGATAAAGGATAAATATTAAACATTTATAATATAATTTATCCGAGATTCAAGAATATCCCCATGTTATCAATCACTTAATAATCTCATAATCTAATATCATTAATATTATATATATTTTAATACTTCTTAAATTTATAAACAATTTATCTCAATTGTTTACGCTTTACCATATAATGCATTTAATCATTCAAAGCGCCATACTCATAAGATATCATCACCAATTATCAAATCCTCATCAAAAAAAAATGCATATATACTCTATATAGGATTCTCTAGCCATAAAATCCTATTTTCAACTTTGTTACTTCACATAACATATTTAACTCATATGTTAAGTAACT
This sequence comes from Panax quinquefolius, assembly GCA_020205615.1. Taxonomy (NCBI): domain Eukaryota; kingdom Viridiplantae; phylum Streptophyta; class Magnoliopsida; order Apiales; family Araliaceae; genus Panax; species Panax quinquefolius. The sequence goes on from CM035151.1 coordinate 70,098,820, forward strand.
AAACTATTTTCATGAAAAATACCAAATTAGTCCCAAAAATATTTCTTTTAAGGATTTAGCATAATATAGTCCCATAATGAAAATATATTTTCTCGAATTTTTAAAATTCATTTACTATTTTTCAAAAATCAATTTCTAATTAATTCCTTAAGAAATTAGCTACCTCAAGTTTAACTCCAAAAATTCCCAAATCTTGGCAGGACCTTACACATGTTAACGTGAGCTTCTAGTTTAAATTTCATGGTCATCGAAGTTATAGAACTCCGGTTATAGCATTTTTCGTCGGAAAAATCTAAATATTGAAATAGTCATAACTTGCTCATTTTAAGTCAGAATGAGCTCATTTTTGGACAGGAGGTACTTTATACCATATACCTTCATGTCCCAAAAGGCCAGAATTTTTCTCATAATTTAAGTGGCCGAAACAGCCCTCTAAAATCATGGCAGTGACTTTTTGGTTTTTGCAGCTTTGCACTCCTTTGCTAAAATCAGTCCATACAAAAATCTACAACACCTTTTCTAGTAATTCCACTTGGATTAGTTAGGTAACTCATAGATCTAACTCTAGGACTTGACCACACTCAAAAATTCAAAATATAATAGGAGATTTGGTGATTGAATTTCATATTACGTTTTTCACCAAAATCGATTTTCAACTCTTTGTGATTTCTAAGAAACTTTCATGTTTTCACATACTAACCAACATAACTCATCATAACACTTACTAATACCATGAATACCCATGATTTTCATTAGTCCAATGCTTTTATTATGACTTTCATCATAAACCACGTAAGCTGTTCATTTTAGTTGAAGAAATATTTGAGGTTTAAGAAATGGTTTTTATCTTTGGGGTCGATACAAAATTCGATTTCACGCTCTAAGTAGGCTAGGAAGTCTTCAAGAATCGCCAAGAAATTTATTAATAATAGAAATATCATTCAAAGCTGTGACTCTCATCAAGACTTGGATAGTACGTCACATTGATACCAAGCTTGTGACTTACATCCCTTAAACTAGATAGCACCTCACAATGATACCTATAAACTTGCCATCTTCATTCACGATGTCGCCTATATAGAAAGTGCGGCTTGGTGCATTCCACACAAGGAAGTCAACAACGAAAGGTTCGGGGCTCTTTACTTATGGCTTGATATGATAATAATTGACTTTAGTAGTTTGGTTACTTGAATTACGCATAACAAGTTGGTTATGAATATAAAAGCTAACAACCTTACGAAAAGCATGATGAGTAGTTAACCAATTGATTCCTAAAATCACATCAAAGGCAAGTATTTTCAAAAAGATAAGATCGACGAAGTAGCGTGAAAGTGTTTATTTGAATCAAACAAGATTTAAAAATAGTAGCGATGTGAAGGCTCCCTCTAACGAAGTTTGACGATAAGTCAAAGTCTAACTTCTCGAGTCAAATTTAAGCGTTGAGCATAAGCAAGAGAGATAAAATAATGGGTAGAACCGGTATCTTATAAGGTATAGACTTCGTAATTTATAATTAACTAACTTGGTACTAACCCGTTCGGTTTACTCGCTTTTGAGAAGTCATGAAAAATGCACTTCCTAAAACCAACGACTTTGTTTTGTCCATATCCACCTTTGGTGCCCTTTATTCAGACTAGACTTGACTTTGGTGCACAACAAAATTGAGCTAAATGACCTTCTCTTCTTGCAATTTCCACTTCTATTATCTTTGCCATGATTACCAAGGAAGTGGTTACCATTCTTAGCATGATAATTTCCCCCACGATGGTTATCATTGTTACGATATTTGTTGCCACCAGTATGATTATTATCGTATTGTTGGTCGTTACCTTTTGTTTGAAATTTGAAACAACACTCTCATGTGCTTCATTGCTTATCTCGGCATTTTAGGATGTCATTCTCAAAACTTTGTCACAAAACAAGGGTTAATTAACATATCACATATTATCCTATACTACGATTGACCAATTAAATACCAAATAAATTTAGGTAGGTCATACTTAGCGAAGGAATTCCGTCTCTCCCCTCCTAGTTCTTATCTCACATCTAAACCGGGGATCATATCCTAAGCTACGATACCAATTGTGGCGCCCCCAAAATTAGGTATCGTCACCCATCTTGGGTCGCCACTTACATGGTACATAAATTCAAATACAAACTTAATTATACATCGTAGGTGTAACATACGACAATATATAAACCGAGAGTTCTAATAGGAATATTGTCATTTAGACAATATCCATACTCAAGGAGTCCTCATTACATTTATTGTCACACTATTTAGCAGAATGGTGAGGACTACTATTGCTATCCTCTGGACCATTACTCTGGTTCCCAGAGCTCCTCCCGGCTATGTTCTCATTTCACTGAAGAAACGGTGAAAGAAA